>CM055065.1:29351498-29478211 GCA_029204045.2 Tillandsia leiboldiana
ATATTCAGGAAGATGATCACGGCTCTATGCAGTTCTATACAAAAATCCCAGGGACAAGATCAAGATACTCCGCAGTTCATGGGGAAAGTCTTCGGGATGCAAGCGTGCAGATCAGGGATTAATACTTAACTGAAGGATTTGAACGAATGCTTTGTGGCAACAGTTATAAAGGACTATGTTTGGAAGGCATGAATCAACGGAGAAATCTGTTAAGTCCAGCACTTCGGCTTGAATACCGGTTTCTCAATTTCTCACTTGTTATAACATTCTCCCAAACATGCAGACAAAGGTTGTGAGATGGGATCGAATGCTATTTGTACCTTCTAGGCACCCATCTGAAGCAATGGGATTGAACATGAATATCACATACATTATCTGGCACAGGATGTCTAGATAGTTGAGCATCCTCATCCGACCGCAAGACTTCCTTCCATTGATCATTATGGGATCTTGAAGACGTTTCAGATTGACATCCGCTCAACATATCTAACATTGCCTAGGCATGATAAATGAATCCCCGTTGTTAGTCTCTTATAAACTGCCTCATGTCACTACGGCTCCTTCAAGGAAAGAAACCTTTGGCGGCACCTCTACATTCCGTCACGGCAAGCACCCACCACAGATGATGAAGCGTCGGTCACCTCAATTTATAAACAGCAACACGCTTATCTTTTGAACAAGAACAAATTACAAAAGAACAGAGACGATTTCAGAGGAACTTGAAATCACACCGCATCCCACAATCACATTGACAAGACAGTCTCTTCGATAAAGAAGTGTTGAAGAAAAGGTTGTCGAAAATGGGATGCAGCGCCCTAGATGAATCAGACTCAGATGATTGATTTGTGCTCTAACTTTCATTTTCTTTTGCAGGCTTTTAGTATTTTTGTTGGTTCTCAGGTGTTTCACATTTTCTGACCTTTTAACTCTCCTTACGTTTGTAATTTTGGCTACTTTTGTGACAAAAAGGGGAGAGAAGTATAACAATGATACAATGTGACTTTACAATGCGAGACTGTGAGAAACTGAAAATATGGAGGTAAGTATAACCTCAACTGGAAAGGTAAGTATCACAAACTTTTGGTTTTGTATTGTGATTGCATGCATGTCTCGACTAACTATTCGACCTAAACTATTGGGCATGTCATGTTATATACTAACAAGTTGTTTGATTACTAACAAAGTTATTGTCACGCCCCGGGTGTAAACCAGAACCCGGACCGTCTACAGATCCGCCGTGCACACGGTATTTCCCGTGTACCGAAGCGCCAAACCTGCTCAGATATAAAAGGAACAATAAAAAGCAACAAAAAACAGAGCTGAACTAAAACTAATACATCTCAGAACTGAAGCTGGAATAAAATACAATACATCTGTATAATGATACATCTGTCCCTCCCAGCTCACCAAAATAAATACAACCTGCTGGCAAAAGCCAGTCCCAAATGTAAAAGTACAACCGTCTGAGGAAACCTGGGTACACCAACAGTCCAGCTAACACGCTCATCCTGCCTCGAGATCTATCTACTCAGCCGTCCTCTCTCCTCGACCCGCGCTAAAAGCCCAGCAGCACCCGCAGAAGACACTGCAAAACAAGGAAGAAGAAAAGAGAGGAAGAAAATGGGGGTGAGAACTACTAGTAAACCAGTGCCTCCCCTAGTGGGTAAAACCTCAAACTCTGACACCCCCACTAGGCCTACCAGAGGCAAAAAGGAAAGAAGAGTGGTAAGAAATGAAACCGCTGCCAAAAGGGAAATCTACCACTACTATGCCTCTAAAATACAGTCCTAGACTTTTATAACCGTAAGCAACAATAACCAACCGTCCCAGATGACCCCCCATCATCGGGCAAGAAAGCCGCGCCGATGTGATAGCAAAATTCCTGCTGCCGCCCTCATCATCGGCAAATAAGCCGCGCCGATGTGATAGCAACACCTGTCCATAACTGTCCAGCCCCGGCCTCCGAAGGGGATCTCGAGGGGAGCTACCCACACGAGTAAAGCACCACGGGCAATAACCGCGCCGGGGTAATAAAAGCCTCACCGGGCAATAACCGCGCCGTGATAAAAGCAGGATTAGATCACAACTATAAAGCCCCCAGTGGAACACAACCCTCCACTAAAAGAAAACTGATTCCCAATCAGATGCAAAAGTAACCATCCGGTCAATCGCCCAATATCCGCGATTGCCGCAATACCCCACAATCCACGACCAGTCTAACAACCGACCTCCGGTCACCGCCCCAATATCCGCGGTCGCCGTAAAAACCCACAATCACAATCATGTCCCACATCCGACATCTGGTCAACCGCCTACTATCCGCGGTTGCCACAAAACCCTCTAGTCCATAATCATGCCCTATCACCGATGTCCTATAACCGACATCCGGTCAACCGCCCAATATCCGCGGTCGCCGCCAAAACCCATGATCCATAATCCAGGCCCGGCTACACTATCCCAAACCCCTGCTCAAACCCGAGCAAACCCACCTGACTAACGAAAAGGAGAAAGAAGCAAACAAGGTTTCTCCTAAGTCAAGTTCCAGCATGAAAGTGTAGCGATAAAAGATGGCCTACCTAGATGTCCAAACAAGCATGCAAGTGTTCTCAAGGAAATAAAGAAAAGGCGACCAATAGTGGTTCCACATGTGTAACAATTAATCACTCCGCATAGATATAACCATCATGCTAAAACATTATCCAACCACACATGTCTATGATCCATGATAAAGCGTCACTATCCACCTATGCATGTCATAAAGTCCTTAAACAGTACCAACCACTAACAGGATAATCATAAAGCCCATGATAATTAATCCAACCCACATGCAAGGTTAAACGCTAACATTCCATCCATACAAACATGTATAAGTCCCAACCACTATCAAATATCCACAATAGTAATTTCCATAGGAAAAGCTCACAATTTATATCACTTAAGCATGCATATCCAAATAAAGAGATCACTCTAATATTCCTAGTGAGCATGTCAAAATAGAGGTAAACAACAACCACCCACCTCGATCGCTAAATCCAAGTCCCAAAAAGTGCCCTCGCCCAAACCGATAAGCCGCCGCGATCGCTGTACAAAATTCCCAAAAGAACATACATAAATAACATACAATGCTCACACAAACCTGTCCCAAACACAACAGTCCACAGTTCCCTGTTTTTACCTGCGAGAAGTGCCCAAAAATTCCAAGAAAAATACCGTCACGATCCTCGCGACGAACCCGTCGAAACGACTACCTGCACGCTCAAATCCGAGTTTCCTACACTGAGAAACAATTCCGACAAGAGAACCACCTCGAAACAAACTGCTCACAAAAACTGAACCACAAGGTTCTGTAAACAGGGAATATTCACCTTCGGGGCAAAATTCAGAAAATTCCAAGAAAATTTGGGGATATTCCTCGTGATGTGTAGATGAAAAACGCCTCTTGAATCGCCCCAATCCGATGCCTGTGCGCGAAGATATCGCTAAAATACCACACCGCTGTCCCAAAACTCCGCCCCAGAAAATGAGGTCACAAGATGATCCGAAAAACCCATGAAAAGCTCGGAATGGGAAAAACCAGTAAACATGGGAAACATAGCCCTACCTGTCGTGAAGCCAACGGCGTAAGAATCGCCTCATTCGGAGGTCGGAGTAAGCCGGGCGAGTCCTCGCACCGAAATGCGACGAAGAAGAACACAAACGAACGAGCGTCGCGCCGCGCCGTAAAAATGGTAACCTCGGGATGCGTGCCGCTGAAAAATCTGGAAATCTGCAGATGGAATCGCCACAGGGAGATGAAGAAAACTCGTGAAGGTGGCACTGTGAAAATCCGCGCGGAGAAGAAGCTCTCTGCAAAAGAACTCGGCCTTTTATAGCTGGAAGAAAACAAATCTGAAAATTCCCATAAAGTCCCCATTTCCGGGCGCTCCAACTTTCGGGCGGCTACAGTGTTGGGCCCGGCCCAAAACTGTGCGCGCCCGGAAGTCTCCCAGGCCTCCACGTCGCCCCCCACACAGCGCATAGCCACGCTGGCCGCCCACCGCGCGACGCGTGGGCCAATGCCGCGGCGACACGTGGCGCGCACCCAGTCAACACCCGCCTGCCGCGCCCACGTGCCCGCCTGCGCCCGCCGCCTGCGCCCCCTGCCAGGCGCGAATCCCGAGGCGCCCCGGGTTAGCTCCGTGGACCCAGACTCCATGAGCCCACCAACCAGAAGACGCCACGTGTCCCGCCGGTCCATGCACCACGCCCGCCTGCTCCGTAGACCAAGGTCCACTGCACCGACCAATCCAGTAATGCCACGTGTCCAACCCCCCGGTCCACCGTGCGCCCCGCACTCTCCGTAGACCCCGCCCCGCGGACCGGCCCACTCCCGAGCCGCCACGCGCCCCGCCCCCCGGTGCACGCCTGCCGCGTGGACCGGGCGGCCCGCGCCTCCGTCCGCCGCGCTGCCTGCGGCTGCTCCGCCGCTGCCCGCCGCCGCCGGGAACACTGTTCCGGCATGAACAGTACCCGAAGCTCAAAAATAACAAGTGGGTAGTCCGTTTTGACCGTTTTCGCGCGCTGAATCCGAATTTGACGTCCATTTTGCCAAATTCCAACTCCAAAATTTGCTGAAGGCATCCGGAAAGGTATACCTTGGTCCAAACTTCGCGCTGAGTCCATTTCTAATATCCGCATCGCGCAAAACCACTTCTAACGATCCAACGGAGTCCATTGATCACCCACGTGATCCAATAAGCACGAAGTCCGCCACTTGTCTCCAATTGGTGCACAAACACCTCCAACACACAGTACAGGCTCCCTAGATGCCATCAATGACTCTACCACAGCTCTGCAGAGATCCAGGTCATCACATCCTCCCCCACTAAAAGAAAGTTTCGTCCTCGAAACTAAAATCAATCCTCAACCCGAAACCTCAACCAAATAGAGGGAGTAAATACCCAATCATCCACCACTCGAGCTCCCAAAGCTGTCTAATACCTCCTCCAGAGACGCGATACAACCCTCGGGTCTCTAACAAGAACAAAACAGAGGCGGGCATTCCAGAAAAAACCGCACCACCTCATCCAAGTACAGCTGGGCTAACCGCTCGAGCTACCAAGTAGTCTGCATCGTACAAGCATCGGCTCCTCCCGGGGTCTCAAATAATCCAACCACAAGTCCATCGGCACAAATGCTCGATCCCCATACCTCTGTACTCCCAA
Organism: Tillandsia leiboldiana; assembly: GCA_029204045.2. Taxonomy (NCBI): domain Eukaryota; kingdom Viridiplantae; phylum Streptophyta; class Magnoliopsida; order Poales; family Bromeliaceae; genus Tillandsia; species Tillandsia leiboldiana. The sequence continues at coordinate 29,356,703 of CM055065.1, forward strand.
GGTATCCAATATAAGTCCCCCCAACTGATCACGTAGACTCTGCTCTCTAATCTCTAAACCGTCGGGATGTAGAAGCAATTCCCCGACTCTCCGGCATCAACACCCAGCCAAAAGTCTACTCATCCACAGCGAAACATCAGCCTAGCTCCCGAAGTCAAAACTATAGAGGCGAAGATAACCCTCAAGCAACCCAAGTACACCAACACCTCCGGGCCTGGCTCCCCAAGAAAACCGTCCTTTGCGGCATAATCAACCGCCGCGAAAGGAAACCGAACCCGCCAGCCCAACAAGTGACCACCACACGACCCGATGTAACATATGTGCTCCGACAGTCTCAGAAATCCACTATCCTGGAAAAAGAAATCGGGAATGCCTCCACCGACTGATCTGTCCCCCATCACCCGGCGCCAAGCGCCTCAATCAGAACTCGCCTCAGGCGGTAGATCCCAATCCGAAGGAACCACAATACCACGCTCCACACCCGGCGCCTACTCCAATGAGGCGTCCTAAATCCGTATTGGAGGGACCCAATGAATTACAAGGTATCCTGGCGCAATCCACTCTCAGACACTCATATCCTATGCGCCCCGTCCCTCTATACATGGAGCGTGCAGTTCAGCAACTGCGTTAACTCTTGCCATAAAAGACCTTCAAGTACTCTCTATCCCCCACCGAACAAGACCCTGCCTCCAAGGGCTCCATACTCCATCCCACAAATCGGAATGACTCATCCGCCAAAACTGGCTCGCTTGATCAAAGCAATCCCACAGCTTACCCGCCGTCAACTGTCCACCCTACCTCGGTGCCCCAACACTAAACGTCGGCACGGAGGGGGCTACTCGCTACCCCGACAACTGTGCCACTGCGCTGATCCGACAACTGTGTCACTGCGCTGATCCGACAACTGTGTCACCACTCCGACAACTGTGCCACTGCGCGGACCCGACAACTGTGTCACCACTCCGACAACTGTGCCACTGCGCTGACCCGACAACTGTGCCACTGCGCTGCTGATCTGCCTCCAACACACCTACCCTTCGGGTCCGGAGCTCTCAGACTCCAATCTGGGTATTCGGCCCGAAACAACCAGCTCTGACCCAACTGCCGCACCAAGGTGCACCCGGGTCAGGGCCCAACGTCGGGGAGACACCGCTCACCACGACAAAACCGCAAATCAGCACACCCCAAACACTCGACCCAATCTAGCGAAAGTCAAAGACATCACTCTATTTTTGTAACTTTATGTTGTCTGCAGCCAACATAACTGTCCCACAAAAATAGGATATGTCGATCCCTCTTCACTCACCGGAAGAGTCAAACAAGTAAATCACCGACTTTCGCAAAATGTCGCGTCTCTCACGCACTAACATCCTAGGGTCCGACGAAAAGCCTAGGGTTTCCTAAGTCCCAACTGACCTATCCCTAAGCTCTGATACCACCTAATCTGTCACGCCCCGGGTGTAAACCAGAACCCGGACTCGTCTACAGATCCGCCGTGCACACGGTATTTCCCGTGTACACGAAGCGCCAAACCTGCTCAGATATAAAAGAACAATAAAGAGCAACAAAAAAACAGAGCTGAACTAAAACTAATACATCTCAAACTGAAGCTGGAAATAAAATACAATACATCTGTATAAATGATACATCTGTCCCTCCCAGCTCACCAAAATAAATACAACCTGCTGGCAAAAGCCAGTCCCAAATGAAAAAGTACAACCGTTTGAGGAAACCTGGGTACACCAACAGTCCAGCTAACACGCTCATCCTGCCACGAGATCTATCTACTCAGCCGTCCTCTCTCCTCGACCCGCCGCTAAAAGCCCAGCAGCACCCGCAGAAGACACTGCAAAACAAGGAAGAAGAAAAAGAGGAAAGAAGAATGGGGGTGAGAACTACTAGTAAACCAGTAGCCTCCCCTAGTGGGTAAAACCTCAAACTCTGACACCCCCACTAGGCCTACCAGAGGCAAAAAGGAAGAAGAGTGGTAAGAAATGAAACCGCTGCCAAAAGGGAAATCTACCACTACTATGCCTCTAAAATACAGTCCTAGACTTTTATAACCGTAAGCAACAATAACCAACCGTCCCAGATGAACCCAATCTGTACCGCCCCCATCGTCGGGCAAGAAAGCCGCGCCGATGTGATAGCAAAATTCCTGCTGCCGCCCTCATCATCGGGCAAATAAGCCGCGCCGATGTGATAGCAAACCCTGTCCATAACTGTCCAGCCCCGGCCTCCGAAGGGGATCTCGAGGGGAGCTACCCACACGAATAAAGCACCACCGGGCAATAACCGCGCCGGGGTAATAAAAGCCTCACCGGGCAATAACCGCGCCGGTGATAAAAGCAGGATTAGATCACAACTATAAAGCCCCCAGTGGAACATAACCCTCCACTAAAAGAAAACTGATTCCCAATCAGATGCAAAAGTAACCATCCGGTCAATCGCCCAATATCCGCGATTGCCGCAATACCCCACAATCCACGACCAAGTCTAACAACCGACCTCCGGTCAACCGCCCAATATCCGCGGTCGCCGTAAAAACCCACAATCACAATCATGTCCCACATCCGACATCTGGTCAACCGCCTACTATCCGCGGTTGCCACAAAACCCTCTAGTCCATAATCATGCCCTATCACCGATGTCCTATAACCGACATCCGGTCAACCGCCCAATATCCGCGGTCGCCGCCAAAACCCATGATCCATAATCCAGGCCCCGGCTACACTATCCCAAACCCCTGCTCAAACCCGAGCAAACCCACCTGACTAACGAAAAGGAGAAAGAAGCAAACAAGGTTTCTCCTAAGTCAAGTTCCAGCATGAAAGTGTAGCGATAAAAGATGGCCTACCTAGATGTCCAAACAAGCATGCAAGTGTTCTCAAGGAAATAAAGAAAAGGCGACCAATAGTGGTTCCACATGTGTAACAATTAATCACTCCGCATAGATATAACCATCATGCTAAAACATTATCCAACCACACATGTCTATGATCCATGATAAAGCGTCACTATCCACCTATGCATGTCATAAAGTCCTTAAACAGTACCAACCACTAACAGGATAATCATAAAGCCCATGATAATTAATCCAACCCACATGCAAGGTTAAATGCTAACATTCCATCCATACAAACATGTATAAGTCCCAACCACTATCAAATATCCACAATAGTAATTTCCATAGGAACAACTCACAATTTATATCACTTAAGCATGCATATCCAAATAAAGAGATCACTCTAATATTCCTAGTGAGCATGTCAAAATAGAGGTAAACAACAACCACGCACCTCGATCGCTAAATCCAAGTCCCAAAAAGTGCCCTCGCCCAAACCGATAAGCCGCCGCGATCGCTGTACAAAATTCCCAAAAGAACATACATAAATAACATACAATGCTCACACAAAACTGTCCCAAACACAACAGTCCACAGTTCCCCTGTTTTTACCTGCAAGAAGTGCCCGAAAAATTCCAAGAAAAATACCGTCACGATCCTCGCGACGAACCCGTCGAAACGACTACCTGCACGCTCAAATCCGAGTTTCCTACACTGAGAAACAATTCCGACAAGAGAACCACCTCGAAACAAACTGCTCACAAAAACTGAACCACAAGGTTCTGTAAACAGGAATATTCACCTTCGGGGCAAAATTCAGAAAATTCCAAGAAAATTTGGGGATATTCCTCGTGATGTGTAGATGCAAAACGCCTCTTGAATCGCCCCAATCCGATGCCTGTGCGCGAAGATATCGCTAAAATACCACACCGCTGTCCCAAAACTCCGCCCCAGAAAATGAGGTCACAAGATGATCCGAAAAACCCATGAAAAGCTCGGAATGGGAAAAAGCAGTAAACATGGGAAACATAGCCCTACCTGTCGTGAAGCCAACGGCGTAAGAATCGCCTCATTCGGAGGTCGGAGTAAGCCGGGGGAGTCCTCGCACCGAAATGCGACGAAGAAGAACACAAACGAACGAGCGTCGCGCCGCGCCGTAAAAATGGTAACCTCGGGATGCGTGCCGCTGAAAAATCTGGAAATCTGCAGATGGAATCGCCACAGGGAGATGAAGAAAACTCGTGAAGGTGGCACTGTGAAAATCCGCGCGGAGAAGAAGCTCTCTGCAAAAGAACTCGGCCTTTTATAGCTGGAAGAAAACAAATCTGAAAATTCCCATTAAGTCCCCATTTCCAGGCGCTCCAACTTTCGGGCGGCTACAGTGTTGGGCCCGGCCCAACACTGTGCGCGCCCGGAAGTCTCCCAGGCCTCCACGTCGCCCCCCACACAGCGCACAGCCACGCTGGCCGCCCACCGCGCGACGCGTGGGCCAATGCCGCGGCGACACGTGGCGCGCACCCAGTCAACACCCGCCTGCCGCGCCCACGTGCCCGCCTGCGCCCGCCGCCTGCGCCCCCTGCCAGGCGCGAATCCCGAGGCGCCCCGGTTCAGCTCCGTGGACCCAGACTCCATGAGCCCACCAACCAGAAGACGCCACGTGTCCCGCCGGTCCATGCACCACGCCCGCCTGCTCCGTAGACCAAGTCCACTGCACCGACCAATCCAGTAATGCCACGTGTCCAACCCCCCGGTCCACCGTGCGCCCCGCACTCTCCGTAGACCCCGCCCCGCGGACCGGCCCACTCCCGAGCCGCCACGCGCCCCGCCCCCGGTGCACGCCTGCCGCGTGGACCGGGCGGCCCGCGCCTCCGTCCGCCGCGCTGCCTGCGGCTGCTCCGCCGCTGCCGCCGCCGCCGGGAACACTGTTCCGGCATGAACAGTACCCGAAGCTCAAAAATAACAAGTGGGTAGTCCGTTTTGACCGTTTTCGTGCGCTGAATCCGAATTTGACGTCCATTTTGCCAAATTCCAACTCCAAAATTTGCCGAAGGCATCCGGAAAGGTATTCCTTGGTCCAAACTTCGCGCTGAGTCCATTTCTAATATCCGCATCGCGCAAAACCACTTCTAACGATCCAACGGAGTCCATTGATCACCCACGTGATCCAATAAGCCCGAAGTCCGCCACTTGTCTCCAATTGGTGCACAAACACCTCCAACACACAGTACAGGCTCCCTAGATGCCATCAATGACTCTACCACAGCTCTGCAGAGATCCAGGTCATCACAGTTATGACATTTTGAATTTTATTGCTTAGAAGATATGTCGATGTTTGATTGTGATCTTATTACATATCTGAATTCGTGAATGTCATGGTGAGTATAAACTCTATCTCTGTTAGGTTTTGAATGCTAAATATTCTTGAGGTATCTAACGATCTCTTTTGTCAAGAATGATTTCTTTTTGCAGAGAGTGCAGATGTCTAAGTCTAGAGTCTGTTTTAGGAGTTTATCTCATGTATTTAATTTTGGATCTTTTTGTTGTATGGTGATAGCAACAAAAATATCTTTTTGAATTTTCTTAAGTGGATTTGTGTTTTGTCACGAAACCGCCAAAGGGGGAGATTGTTAAGGAATTTGTTTTGGCGCATTTCGTGAAAGTATTAAGTCTTGAAGATTGAAGATGAAGAAGTTTGGATCATATAACTCAATCTCAAGAAAGAAGAATTCAAAAGGATCAGGTATGTTTAACTAATTAATTTTGGTGATCCGAATACTTCTTATAGTATAGAAACACTTGGATGAATTTTTAATTGCATAAAAATCAAAAACTGGACATGGGACATGTTCAGGATCCGGATCAGACACGGGAGTCCGGATCCCGAAGGGTGTTGGTTCATACGCAAATCCAATCCGGATCCAAGGCATTTCTGATCCGGATCCCGAACATTGGTTTTTGCTGAAATGTATGAACAGTCCGGATCAGGCATTTCAATCCGGATCTCGAACCTTTATTTTTCTGGAAATTGTCTGTTTCGTTACGACAGTTCGGATCGCCGTAAATCCGATCCGGATCGTCGTCCTGTAAAATTCCAGAAAAGGTTAGTTTTTGATTCTTATCCTCTTCCAACAGTTTCTAACCTATAAATAGACCCTATGATTCATTTTCTAGGGCAAGCCGAATAAATCAAAATACGGCCATAAAAAGAAGAATCCACCTATAGAGAAGAAAGGAAATCAATAGATTTAATCCTATGTTTCTTCTTCTATATTGATTGATTTGATTCTAGGTTTTCATACTCAGATTTTGAGTAGAATCAAATTAATGAATACTTAGATGGTATTTCCGATCTATTTCTAATCTAAGTATTCGGCGGATCATCACCACCCAAAAAACAATGATTTCCCCAAAATCGGCGCGTGGACTCGCGTGGCCTTGTGGATTCAAGGTGCTACCGCTCTCGTGGATTCGGAGTGAGGTACGTTCGTGGATTCGAGACGTGCTACTGGGTGAAGACCGTGGATTCGGTCAGACGTCATGGATTCGACGTTGGACGTCGTGGATTCGGCGTTGGACGCAGATCGTGGATTCGAGAAGCGTTGCGGAGCGAGCGGAGAAGATCAACTAGGAGCGTATGGAAAAAGGTTGAGTCGTCTGTGAGTACGGTATATCACCTTTGTACGTGTTATAATTCTAGTGGATTTCACCGTGTTATCGGTCCCGTGGTTTTTTACTCCGGTTTGGAGTTTTCCACGTAAAAATCTTGCGTGTTATTTTTTATTTTCGCATTGGGTTTTATTGCGCAACGATTTTTGAGTGTTTAAACGTTTACACCTATTCACCCCCCTCTAGGTATTTTTTCCCCTATTTAGATCCATATTATACATAACCCGACAAAAAGGTTCAGCATGGAGAATTCCAAAAGGGGTATGGTACCTCTAAGACATGGAATTCACCTCTCTAAGACTATGTCTCCTAAGACACCTGAAGAGATAAGTCGCATGAGCAGGATCCCTTATGCTTCCGCGATATGGAGTTTAATGTATGCGATGCTATGTACTCGACCTGATATAGCACAGGCTGTGAGCGTCACTAGTCGATATCAGTCGAACCCAGGCAAAGAGCATTGGGTAGCGGTAAAGAATATCCTTAAGTACTTGAGAAGAACAAAGGATATGTTCTTGGTTCTTGGAGGTGGAGAACTCAAAGTTAATGGCTATACAGATTCAGACTTTATGTCTGATATAGACGATAGAAAGTCTACGTCTGGGTATCTATTTATTTGCAATGGTGGGTCAATAGTTTGGAAGAGTTCTAAACAAGAGACGATTGCTGATTCTACTATGGAGGCGGAGTACATCGCTGCATCTGAAGCTGCCAAGGAAGCTATTTGGATCAAGAAATTTATCACTGAGCTTGGCGTGGTTCCCTCTAGTAGGGATCCCCTGCCATTATATTGTGATAATAATGGCACCGTAGCATTAGCTAAGGAGCCGAGATCTCATCTGAAATCCAAACATATCGAGCGGCGGTATCACAAGATCAGAGAGTACATCAAAGATAAACATATTGAAGTGCAGAAGGTTGCCTCCGCAGATAACGTGGCGGACCCGCTAACTAAGGCTTTGACTCAGCAGAAACTAGAGACTCATCTTGAGAAGATGGGCATTAGATACATGACTGATTGGCTTTAGTGCAAGTGGGAGATTGTTAGTAGTATGCCCCAAAAGCCTATCAGGCTGACGCACTTTTCTTTATGGGACATATTTGTACTTGATCTTTATTATTATTTGGGCATTTTACGCCATTCATGTTTAATGTGTCTATGAATCGTCCTTTGAATTAATGAGATGATAATGTATATTCTTAACAGTTAAGAATTTGAGATACATATTATTGGTGATTAAGTCATAAATGCTCTCAATCGGAGGATCATCATGGGGACGATGATTGATCCGGTAAGATTGATGTATGTGCCGCTCTCTTTAAGGATGACGAGTCTCAAGTCATCAGTGTGGGGACACTGGAGCGAACGTGCAGGTGGTTGTTAGAGAACAAGGGCACTGAGCGTGACCAATTACGAATAGTTACATGGATGTCTACTCATTCGTCAGTAACTGATTCGATGTTGCAGTGGTACAACTGATCCTTTGACCTGCGACACCACGGCCATTCAATATGAGGCTACTGTAGTTTGACTATGCAAACTCTGATCCTAGTCACGGGTCTTAGTAGTATATGTTGGCTGCAGTTGGTTCATATTAGGAATGGGTGTTTGTTTACAGGGGATCTATCGCTCTCGGTAGAGAGATAATTAGTTCTATGCTATTTGTAAGGCAAAGCTCAGAAATCCTCGGCCGGGGTAATATGGTTCATGGAAAGGTGTTTCCAAGAGTAACCATATGAGCTTCTGTCCTATCAAATTTGTCAAATAACGGGTGATGGGGTTTGACGAGTATTCCATGACCTCCACTCAGTTGGGACTATGCGATAGAAGGTTTGTATTGTACGGTAACTGCACCTAGAGGTTTAGTCCAATATTCACTTCTAACTGGATTGCCACTATATGCTGCTAGGCGTCACTGGTGGATTGTGGGAACCAATAAGAATAATTATAGGCGAATAATTATTATACGAGGGAAGAATCAAATGTGTTTGATCCATCAAAAAGAGTTTCGATGATGATGCCGATGGGGATCGCATCATATCTCACTACCAGACAGAATTGAACCTATTAGGTCACACACATAAGGAATCGCGCATGATCGATATTATGGAGATGATAAAGAAGTTTATAGAATGGATTAATTATAATCACAATACTAAAGTTTACTAATTTATTAGTAAAAGGTCTAATTTGCAATTATTATAAATTAGAGGTATTTAAGTGCAAAAGTTGCATGGTGTATTTGCTAATCGTTAGTAAATAATTGGAGGACTTATGTGTAAATGTTACACACGAATCTAATTAGGATTCGGATTCGATTCATATTGAAACTAACTTAAGGATAATGAATAATCCAATCGGATTTGGATTCGATTAAGGATAATGGATAATCCAATCGGATTAGGATTCGATTAGGATTAGGATTAGGGTTTTCTCATTATAAATATATGTCATATGTGACATATAGAAAAAAGAGAAAAAAAAAAACCCTAGCCGCCTATCCTCTCCCTCTTCCTAAAGTCCTCCATAATTAATCGTTCTCGATCTTCGGAAGATTGCTAGCACAATTAGAAGATTGATTCATCCTCCTTACATTGACGCAAGAGTTAATTCGTGATCGGATCGCGAATCAAGGTGATTGACTATTTCGATCAAGGGCGTGATTCCGTGTGGACGCGAGTAGAGGCCGGGTGCGTGCGCGACTATCAAGGACGAACAATTTTTACCAACGATCGTCGGCTTCGCGGTGACCTCGACCCGCGCAAGGTAAAAATTAAATCCTAATTGATAAGATCAATTAGATTACCTTTTAACGATCTAAAATAAAACATGAGGTGATCTTTGGTTTAAGAAAATTTTTAATTGCGTTTCTTTCTTCCGCTGCGCATATCCGTTTATTTTCTTACAGTTGTTGCATACCTTAATTTCCGACTTGCTCACTATGTGTATTAGAGAGAACCTCCATATTGGACATATTAAATGATCACCTAATGGACATGCATGCTTAAATTGAGATAATTGTGAGCCTATCATATGGAATATACTATTATGAAAATTTGATAGTGGTTGGGACTTATACATGTTTATAAGGATATAACGTTAGCACTTAACCTTGCATGTGGAATTTACTTTCATGTTGGGATAATATGAAATGTCTTGTGGGAGGGTACCACTTGAGGATCTTTTGGACATGCATAGGTGGATGATTTATGTGAGGGTAATTAGTGGATTATAGACATGTGTGGTTGGATAATGATTTTAGCATGATGATTATATCCATGCGGAGCTATTAATTGATACACATGTGGAACCACTATTTGTCACACTTTCTTTTATCTTTCATGAGGACATAAGCATGTTTGTATAGTCATCTAGATAGGCCACTATTTGTTACTACACTATCATATTGGAACTTGACTTAGGAGAAACCATGCTTGCTTCTTTCTTCTTATTCTTTAGTCAGGTGGTTCTTGTTGCTCGGGTTTGAGCAGGGGTACGGGATAGTGTAGCCGGGACCTTGGGGTCGGGGACAGGTGGTATTTGATTATGGGTTGTGGGGTATTGCGGCTACCGCGGATAGTAGGCGATTGACCGGATACAGATTATTTTACCCGATTTTGGGTTGGGGGTTATTGCGGCTACCGCGGATAGTAGGCGGTTGACCGGATGTCAGATGTGGGACATGATTGTGATTGTGGGTTATTTCGGTAACCGCGGATATTGGGCGGTTGACCGGGTGTCGGTTGTTGGGCTTGATTGTTGACAGTGGGTATCGCGGCGACCGCGGATATTGGGCGGTTGACCGGATGGTTACTTATGCATCAGATTGGGGATTGGGTTTCCCTTTAGTGGATGGGTCTTCCCACTTTGATCAGAGTCGTGATCCAGTCATGCTTTTATGATACTTGTGACAGTGATTGAGTTTTGTTATCACACCGGTGCGGCTTTATATGCCCGGTGATGCTTTCCTCGTGTGGGTCGCTCCCCTCGAGTTCCCCTCCGGAGTGTCGGGGTCAGGCAGTTATTGAGTTTTGCTATCACATCGGCACGGTTACTTGCCCGATGATGAGGGCGGCAGCATGAATTTTGCTATCACATCGGCGCGGCATACTTGCCCGATGATGAGGGCGGCATAGATTGGGGATTTATTTGGGACGGTTGGTTGTTGATGCATACGGTTATTCCATTTTCGGATTGCATTTAGAGGCATAGTAGTGGTAGTTTCCCTTATCAGCAGTCTTTATTACTTGCCACTCTTCTTTCCCTTTTTGCCTCTGGTAGACCTAGTGGGCACGTCGGAGTTTGAGGCTTTACCCACTAGGGGAGGCTAATGGTTTACTAGTAGTTCTCACCCCCATTCTTCTTTTCCTCTTTTTCTTCTCCTTTGTTTTGCAGAGTCTTCTACGGGTGCTGCTGGATGTACAGCGGCGGATCGAGGAGAGAGGACAGCTGAGTAGATAGACGGTCGGCCCGACAGTGAGTTAGCTGGACTTGTATCCCTTTTATCTCAGACGGTTGTACTTTTATCCTTTGGGTCTGGCTTTAGCCAGCTGGTTGTATCATTTTGGTAAGCTGGGAGAGACACTTGTACTATTATTTCCTTTTGTACTATATTTTACTTCCAGCTTTAGTCTGAGATGTAGTAGTTCTAGTTCAGCTCTGTTTTTATTGCTCTTTTATTATATCTCTTATCTGAGCAGGTTACCAGCGCTTCGTGTACGCGGAAAAATTCCGTGTGCACGGCGGATTTGTAGACGGGCCCGGGTTCTGGTTTACACCCGGGGCGTGACATTATTGATTTGCTCTTTTGGGACTTTAATTTGGTCCGGGTGACGTGCGAAGGCGTAGGAAGGGCATAGGCGTCTTTGGTCGCCGCCGTTTGAGGTGGGTACCCTAATCCGAGGAAGGGGATGCCGTCGGTTGGCTTCCTTCTGATCCCTCCCTTATTCTTTTGTTTATCACTATTGATGACGGTTATGAGTATGGTAGATATGATTGTATGGTACACCAAAGGATAAGGATTTGTTGACTAACCCCGGGTTGCTTATTGATACTTATGCTACATTGGAGCGACTAAGCGTCGCAGGAGGTTTTTGGCACTTGTTCGGTGATTGTCATGCTCATGGCGCTTGCACGCACACCAGCGGTTTGGCCACCGTATCGGTGTACTTTTCCGGAGAGGTGGTCTGTTAGACCCGTGAACCCCATGCGTCTATGTCCGTGGGGGCCCCTTTGTAGTGCCATGACTTTTCCTGTGTTGACTTTGACTCTTTTAGAATAATATGAATTTCCAGAGTTTATTTTTTATCGACTTTTGGATTTGCGAATCGGTACTTATGGGTATTTTTCGGTGATAGAGCGCGAAAAATGGGGAACGGCGGAGCGATCGGATCTGAAATCCGACTTACGGATCTCCCGGAACGGGACCGGGAAGGGCTCGGTATTAGTTGTATGCATCGTAATCCGTGTTAATCGGGGCTTGCACGCTTTTCGAGGAGATGGGGTTTCATGGCTCTATATGAGTATCCAGTTTTAGGGTTTTCTTAGTACGTACAAAGATTTTATTTTCTTTCCTCCTCTTTCAAGAAAACCCTAGCTGAAAGAAAAGAGAGAAAAGGGAGGCGGAACCCGATCTCCTACGATCAACATGCCGGAAGCCGAGGAACGGGAATGGATCGTCTCTCCGTTAGATCAAGGTGAGCGGCGATTAATCTTCGTGTGCTTGTGTTCGTAGTTGAGCGTTCTTGTTTTTAGGGTTTCGTTTTTAACCGCCGCCGCCGCCGTCCCGGAACCGCCGGCGTCCCGGAACCGCCGGGGCCGCACCACTTACGGTGCGGCGCACCGTGCGGGGCTGCCGCCGCGGGGGGCCGCCACCCGCGCGGGGCCGCACCACTTTCGGTGTGGTGCACCGTGCGGGGGCGCCGTTGCGCGGGGACCGCTACCCGCGCGGGTTCACACCACTCTGGGTGCGGCGCACCGCGCGGGGAGGGGACGCCGCCGCCCGGGCCCCACACTGCGGCACGGGGGCAATCCCCGCAGGCAGCGCGCGCCCGAGTTGGCGGGTGCCGCGCGGGGCGCTGCCTGCAGGCAGCACCGAGCGTGGCACTGCCCGCAGGCAGCGCACGTGTCGTGCGGGCGCTGCCCACAGGCAGCGCGCGCTGCCCACAGGCAGCGCGCGCGCCGCACGGGTGCTGCCCTCGGGCGACGAACGCTGCGCGGGATGGCGCCGCGCTGGGCCGCACTGTCCGCCGCCGTCGCCGCCGTCACCGCCGCCGCCGCCGCTGTCACGCCCCGGAGGTTTTAAAAGAGCGGAAAAACCTGTATTTTTTTTCTTTAAATTAACCTCGCCTCCGGTGCGCGCCAGACCCGCCACATATACAAATTCACTCGCTAAACGGACAGAGTCTCCTTTGTATATGCACGGCATTTCGAATACGACTAGTACTTTAACCATACAATCATTGAGCAGTCAAAAGGAGAGATCACACTTAACCATAAATTACAATCACCACATCACAAACGAAAGGATAAATCCATAGGTTTTAAAGACAGTGTGCACACGACACCCGATTTTACAAAAACATTTTCGCAATCTCTTTTAAGCGGCAACATTACTTGAATGGATAAATCCACGGGTTTAGAAATCAGTGCCCACACGACACTTGGTTTGAAAACACTTTCGAAACCATTTTTGATATTTGAAAACAAGCCGCATATATAAGTCTCAGCCAGCACAGATATCAGATGTCATTCCTAAGCTAAGATCTCAACCCAACATCCACATTTATCTACTAACAAGCAATCACAAGCTTACTAACCAAAGACAATAAAAGATAACCACAAGTAACTGAAATGTTCATTAGCCTCAAAGGCTAAGGTCCTCTAAACGCTGCCTCAACGTCGTCCCGGTTCCGACCCCTGCTCGGACCTGTCACAGTGTGGGTAGTCAGTGACTGATAAAGTAGATGTTAAACAAGTAAATGCAATAAACTGAAAAGACAAACCGATGCACCAGAGCATTCACTTCCCCCTCATGAGTCGCTAAATCCCTGTCACAAACACGCTGGGCTCCTACCCCAGAATTAAAACAAGTTGGGCCCCAACCCCAGATACCGCGCTCAATTCTTGGTGCCTCCAACCCCTCCACTGCCCAAGTAGCTGTTTGCCTCACCGTGAGGGGTCCCCATCATCCCTAGTCATGGGGTACACGGGTAATCCTTACCATCTTTCTGAAAAAATACAACCTGTGCGGTGGCCAAACCGCCGGTGTGCGTGTAAGCAAATGCGAGCATATAAAACAGTACTGCGACCTCAGCCGCCTCAGTTAGAATATAAAACGGGATTCACATGCAATGGGGTTAGACAGTTTACCAAAACATCTACTTTAATCACACGAAATACACAGGAACGATATTACACCGAAAACGACAAAAGGTACCCACCTCGGATGTGCTGACCGGAACACCTGAGTCCGAACCACGCTCACACTCGGCACTCGGACCTAAAAATAGTCCCCAAAAGAACCGTGGTCAGATCGGAAACATAATCTGTAAATAAACCGAGTCCAAAAACCCAAAAACACTAACAACGACTCGGCACGGCAGTGGCGACGACGCGCGACGGGCGACGCGGCCACCACCGCGTCGTTGCATGCCATGCGGCCGCGCGGGCACCGGCCCCGCGCGGCGCATGCCGTGGCCGCGCGGGCTCCAGCCCCGCGCGGCGCACGCCGCGGCCGCGTGGGGGCCAGCCCCGCGCTGCCGCACGCGGTGCGGCGGCGGCGGCGCCCTAGGGCTTTGCGGCGGCGGCGACGGCGGCGGCGGCGCCCTAGGGCTTCGCGGCGGCGGCGGTTAGGGTAACAAGAATGGCGAAACCAAAAACGATGACAACAAAACCCCGAAACGAAAACCGAAAAGAGCATTGCTTACCGCGATTCGTTGGAGAGGGCGATCCGTTCACGCTCCCGGCTTCGGCACGTTCGTCGGGGATGATCGGGTCCCTCCATTTTCTCCTTCTTTCTTCCTTTTCTCTTTCGGTTAGGGTTTCTCTTTCCCTCTTTCTTTCTTTTCTCTCCGGCTAGGGTTTCTTTTTCGGTAGAAGTAAATTCTGTTTCTTGGTACGTACCGCCGAAATCCACATCGGGTATTTAATCTTTAATTATTATTTAATTATTCCTTAGAGATAATTCCTTATCTCCTCGAAAAGCATGCACGATCTCTTGCACGGATTCCGATGCACATTACGGTTACCGCGATCCTAGAAACCCCTTTCTGGGGGATCCGTAAGTTGGAATCCGGATCCGGTCGCACCGCCGTTCACCGTTTTTCGAGCTCAATGACAGAAAAATACCCGCACCTCAAGATTATAAACTTTATTAAACCCATTAATTTAGTTTACTCTAACTTATACTTTATTAGCAGGAGGGTAAAACGTTACATGAAAAGTTGTGATATTACAGCAGCTCGGTCTTTTGTTTCTGTTACTTTTGCATAGTCGGAACCCCGGTGTTTTTCCACTAAACGAGTCTAGTCTTATTTGTTGCTTTTGTGGGGGCTCCCTGGTCCGAGAGTTGTTCGAGGGTGCGGGACAGTTTCCGGTGTTCCGTTCGACGGGAATTGAGGTGGGTACCTCTGTGGTGTTTTCGTAAGTATGTTTGATCATGTAATATCCAAGAGTAAAGTAGAGGTGTTAAATTATCATTACCTAACCCCATTGCATGAGTATTCCTCTCTTTTTACTAATTCCTGTGGCGACTAAATGTCGCGGTGCTTTGTATCACACACCGATCTTTCGGTCTTTATGCTCATGGCTGCTTACACGTACACAGGCGGTTTGGCCACCGCATCGGTGTACTTTTTCGGAAAGGTGGTACGTTGACCCGTGTACCCCACGAGGTTGTCGGAGTGGGGACCTCTCCCGGTTACTTAAGGTGCTGCACAAGTACCGTGGAGGGGTTAATAGCACCAAGGTGCGAGCAAGGTGTTACTTTTCGCTGGGGGTCTCCAGACCTACTGGCAGGTACTTCTTTTACTTGAACAGGGGAAAACTGTGGACTCATGAGGGGGATTGAGGGGTGCTCTGGTGTATCGGTTTGCTTTTCTTTCAATACTTTTAGTAACATGCATGCTTTATAACTACCTCTTACTCTTTCAGTCACTGACTTCCCACACTGTGACAGGTTCGGTCAAGGGTGGGATTCGGGGCGACGGTGAGGCTGCGAATTAGAGAGTTTAGCCTCGTTTGGGGCTGGTGACCTTTCTTTACTTATGTTTCGTTTATTGTGGTTAGTTAGTTTTTGTGTGTGCGCTACATTATTGTGGATGTTGGATTGGAACTGTGTTGTGTCGTGGATGGTTATATTTCTTTATTAGTTATTGTCTCGGCCACCTTTTTCAAATCAAGTGAAAGTTTGCGAAAACGTTTTATTAAACCTTGGGGTGTCGTGTGGACACCATTCTTTGACAACCCGTGGATTTATCCTTTCAAAACATCGGTGGCCGTTTTACTTAGTGATTCTGTTTATCTCTCTTCCTTACTTGCATGCATGACTTATTGTGGTTAAAGTATATGTTTGTGGTCGCGACGCCGTGCACATACAAAGGAGACCCTGTCAGTTTAAGGGGTCAAATTTGTATGTGTGGCGGGTCTGGCACGGACCAGGGAGCATTGTGCTTTTCAAAAAAAAAAAAAATATATATATATATATATACACACACGTTTTTTTTCGCTCGTTGAAAAACCCCCGGGGCGTGACACCCTTGCGGCTATTTGCGGTGCTGCATTCGTGCAGTGGGGGGTAACTTTGCACCAGGTTCTGAGCAGGATTGTTCTTTTTGCCTGAGGTCCTCGGACTGACATGGCGGCTATGTGATTTGGTTCTCAGGAGGGATATGATTGGTAGCAGGATTGGGTTGTGGATGCTCTAGTGTACGGTTTGGTATATTATTAGTACTTTTTCAGCATCATCCTTGTAGTCATATTTATCTTTACTCTTTATGTCACTGACTCCCACTACGTGACAGGTTCAGTCGGGGGTGGGGTCCGGGACGGCGGTTAGGTTGCGACTAGAGAGTATTAGCCTTTCTTCTGGCTGGTGATACTTTTCCTTCCCTTTATTTGCTCATTTCAGTTGGTTAGTTATCTTGCATGTGGTTTTAGTTATTGTGGATGATGTGGATGTTGAGACAGACTTTTGACTTCGTAGTTGGCTAGCGATACTGTATGACTTTATGCTTCCGTTATGCTTTCTGGATGCGATTTTTTAAAATAAAAAAAAGGAATTTGAAAAAATCATTTCTAAAATCGAGTGTCACATGGGCACAACTTTTAAAACCGTGGATTTATCCTTTCGAACTTTTATTACGCCGGGTAGGCGTTGTTTTACATAAATGACTATTTTATACTTCACACTCTCTTGTTGTTGTGGTTAAAGTATGATCGTGGTAGTTACGCCGTGCATATGCAAGGGAGACTCTGTCTGTTGTACAGAGAGAACTGGTATATGTGGCGGGTCTGTGCACGTGCCTTGCGGGAGCCTGTTTCAAAATATATATATATATACGGTATTTTTCGCCTTATTATTACTCCCAGGGCGTGACAGATTAAGATGGTATCAGAGAAAAATGACTTTAACCACGGTATTTAATATCCAACATCCACTGAACACAATATCACAAGCGGCTAACCTATGAAATAACCAAAGACTTAGGTACATGAGAGCGCGAGTGTCAGGGGATATTTGTTTCATCATATGACACGGTCTCTACGTCGATTAAGTCTAGGTTTGACTCGGTTTTTATGAGTGCTCAGACTATGGCCCGAACAAGGTCATCAACGGATGACGCAGGGGTGGATGGGGCGAGGTCGACAGTTGCGGAGAATCGGCTACTTTGACAACAAACGCGGGATATGGCAGGGCGACTATCGGCGCTCACAGAACGAGTCCCACAAGGCCCATCTTTTTGTGGATGGCTTGCGGAGCGACATCTTCCAGATAGTACAGGCGGCTGATTTGCACACTTTTCAGAAGGTGGTCGACAGGGCCACCTTAGTGGAGCGGGGTTTAGCTGTTACTCGCGCCCGTCGGGAGAGCTTTGATCGTAACAAGGACAAGAAGCGATCTCAGACTTATCCTGGGGGTGGCCCTTCCAGTGGGGGCCGACCACCCAAACATCAGCGATCGCAGCAAGGGACCAGGAGCACACCGACGAGAGGATAGAAGCCGGGGGACCGGCCTTGCATCATTTGCGGAAGAGCACACCAGGTGATTGTAGTATCCTGACTTTTCCGGTGTCGTCGTTGACCCTTGTCGGATAGTGGTAGTTGTAGGAGCTTATTCCTATCGACTTTTGTGAGTAGTGTTTTGGCGCTCATTAGTATTTTTCTGTGTTAGAGCTCGAAAAATGGTGAACGGCGGTGCGATCGGATATGAAATCCGACTTACGGATCTCCCGGAATAGGGTTTTGAAGGTCCCGGTATCTGCAGTGTGCGCTAGAATCCGTGCTAATTGATCGGCACGCTTTTCGAGGAGATCGGGTTTTGTCTCTTTATTTATATCCGGTTTTGGGGTTCGATGAGTACATACAAGAAAAAGGAAACACTAATTGGTGAGAAAAGCAAGAAAAGAGAGCGGAGAAAAACCCAACCTCCTATGATCAACGTGCCGGAGGCCGGGATCGAGATGCCACCGAGAACGGGGGACGAGATCGGGTCACCTTCCTCGTTCGTGTAAGGTTAGCGGCTTTGATCTCTCTCGTTCTCTCCAATCGTCGTCTTGAGTCGAGTTATTTTTGGGGGTTTTGGTTTAGGGTTTGGTTGTGGGCGGTGATAGGATGCCCTAGCCGCCGCCGCCGCCGCGCCGCCGCCGCCGCTGCCGATGCCGCGCCGCCGCCGCCGCTGACGTGCGGCCAGGGTGCGCTACCCGCCCCTGCCGCTGTCGCTGCTGCTGCGCCCGCGCGGGGCGCCGTTGCCGCGCCGCCCGCGCGGGGCCTGCGCCCGCACGTGGCGCCCTGCCGCTGCCGCTGCCACGCCGCTCGCGCGGGGCCTGCGCTTGCACGGCGCGCCCTGCTGCTGCCGATGCCGCGCCGCCCACGCGGGGCGCCGTGCCGCTGCTGCGCCCTGCCGCTGCAGCGCCGGCTGCGCGGGGTTCGTGCCCGCGCGGGGCGCCTGCCGCTACTGCCGCCACGCGGCTAGGACGCGCTACCCGCGCCCGGTGCTCCTGTCGCTGCGCGGCTACGGCGCGCTACCCGCGCCCGCCGCTGCCGGCGCCGCGCGACCAGGGCGAGCTACCTGTGCCCGCGGAATTACCCGCGCTGCAGCGCCGCGCGTGCCCGCGCGTGGCTCGTGCCCGCGCGGGGCACCTTGCCGTGCCGCTGCCGCTCATCTTTATTTTCCGCCCCTGTATTTACATGTCTCGGCTTTTACGCAGATAGTTTGGGTCTTTCGGGTGTACGAGTTTTTCGCAAGCAATTTTGGTCGTGGCCAGACCGCCGGTTTTCTTACACGCACACCGGCGGTCTGTCCACCGCACAGGGTGTATTTTTCCGGAAAGATGGTACGTTGACCCGTGTACCCCACAATGTGTGGTGGTGGGGACGCCTTGCGGTTACTTACGGTGCTGCACAAGTACTATGGAGGGGTTAAAGCACAAAGGTGAGAGCAAGTTGTTCACTGTTACCCGAGGTCTTTAGACCTTTTGGCAGGTGCTTGGTTTCGATTTACAGGGGGTGCGAGGAATTCATGAGGGAAAGTTTGGCTGCTCTGGTTTATCCGTTTGCCTTTATTTCAGTATTTACCACTTTGTACTTGTTTACATCTACTCTTCTTGTCACTGACTTCCTACACTGTGACAGGTTTGGTCGAGGGTAGGACCCGGGACGACGGTGAGGCTACGAATAGAGGGTTTTAGCCCGTTTGGGGCTAGTGACACTTCCTTTTCTTACTTTCGATTATCTTGGTTATTTGGTTAGTGAGTTTTGTGATTGCCTTTATTGTGGAACTATGTGGATGTTGGATTGAGCTCTTGACTTAGTGTTGAACCATCTTTAATAGGTTTCTATTAGTATTGCATGCGGCATGTTTTCAAGTGGAAAAATGATTGCGAAAACGGTTTCAAAACTAAGTGTCGTGTGGGCACTGCTTTCCAAACCCATGGATTTATCCTTTCAAAGTTATATCGCTGCCGAAAGAGAAATTGTGAAAACGTTTTAAAAACTTAGTGTCGTGTCGACACCGATTTGGTAAACTTGTAGTTTTATCCTCGTTCAAACTTGTGATAAATTGTAATTCCCCTCTTTGGCTCTCGACGTGATTGTGTGGTTAAAGTATGTATTGTGATTGTGACGCCGTGCATATACAAAGGAGACTCCGTCCGTTCGCAGGGTGAATTTGTATATGTGGCGGGTCTGGCGCGCACCGGTAGGCGGGGTTGTTTTCAATAAAAAAAAAATGTATACGCTTTTCCGCTTATTTAGAACCTCCGGGGCGTGACACAGCGAGAGGACGTGAGCTTCGATGAAACACCTGTACGAATCTCAAAATTTGAATCATTATAAGTGGGGATTTTCCTGACCCTTGTTTAGCGCAGTTTGGTGTTAAGTTTCGAGGATGAAACTTCTTTTAAGGGGTGTGTGATGTAGTATTCTGACTTTTCCGGTGTCGTCGTTGACCCTTGTCGGATAGTGATAGTTGTAGGAGCTTATTCCTATCGACTTTTGTGAGTAGTGTTGTGATGATCCGGACCTCTGATATGGATTTACAAGGTGAGTATTAGCTTCTGGAGGCCTTAGATGAGTAATCGAGTTGTCTGTGTTCAAATCGGATCCCAGATTTGGAACCGGCACGAAAATCGGATCAAGTTTGCTTTTCCGGGGGCTTCCGGCAAAATTTCGGATGAGAATTTGGAGAAACGGACGGCGGATTTGGACTCAGCGCGCGAAAATGATGAAAATGGGCTATTTACTTGTATTTTTCGGACCTCGGAAAATATTTTTACTGTTCACTGGCCGGAGTTACTGTTCCGGCGACCGGCAGGCGGCGGCGCACGGCGGAGCGCGGTCGCGGGCAGGCGCGGCGCGCGCGCGGGCGGCTGGTCCACAGGCAAGGCGTGCACCGGGAGCACCGAGAATGGGGCTTGCCACGTGGCATCTCCTGATTGGTCGGGCGGCGTCAAGGAGGGCGGCTGGTCTGTGACACGTGGCGTGGTGTGATTGGTCGACACATTCTGGAAGACCCGGCGCGTAGACCGGGGGCGTGGACCACGTGAACCGTGTGGGGACACGTGGCATGTCCCCATTGGCTGGCTCAAGCCGCCCACGTGCACGAGGCATGCAGAACACGTGGGCGGCGCGGACACGTGGCGCTTCCCGAAGGCCCTTTCACGGCTGTTTCGTGTTTTGGCATATGTGGCGCAACCCGAGTGGTTGTTTTTGCTGTTTCCTGTTTTGCCCTGGATCCGGTGTGGAGCCCGTGTGATTTTATGTGAATTGGCTATAAATAGCCATCTTGGGGATGGCTTTTGCAGGGGGTTTTTGAGATCCGATTGGAGTGCCATTTTTTTTAGTGAGATTCTACATGAAGTCTTCTTCAATATTTGGGGTTTTATAGAATTTTTGGAGATCGTCTGCTATTTTTCCCTGCGCGATTTCGAGAGTCGCGTTGTTTCTTCGGCATCGGTTTCTTCCGTCGACTTTTCGTCGAAGAGCTCCCCTGAGCTCATCTTTTGGATTTTTTCGTCGATTTTTGCGGCAGAGCTTCCATGACAGGTAGGCCTACGATTTTTATATTCATCACTCAGCTGCATTTCGAGTTTTTATGGGAGTTTGTGCAGCATCTTTAGACCCCCTTTTTCTGAGACACTTTTTCTGGACAGCGGAGGAGTAATCTTGCAATTTCTTGAGCTATGGTTGTCGGAAATTGGTGTTTAAGCACTCGATTGACATCTAAACTTCGAGAGGATCTCAACCGTATTTTTTTTGAAATTTTTGGAGGGCATCTCACAAGAGGTAATTTCCTGTTTTATGGACAGATGCGCGATGAGATTACTGTTTTGAGTGATTTGACCTTACCGCAGTGTTTGGCTCATATCTCGGTGACCTGGAGGACTTTTCTGATGATTTTTGGTGCGTCGGAATTGTGAGAACGTGAGGATCTCACCCGTTAAGTTTCAGCTCTTTTGGTTTCTGGACCGACATGCGCATCCAGGTGGGTTGGATTTTCCAACAAGTCTGCGGACTTCCTCCTAATTCTAGTAGTGTAGCTTTGATCATACTAGAATTGATGTTATCTTTGATATTTGTGATAGAGTCATGTGATTTGACTAGCACCCCGACATATGATTGCATTTATTTAGCCAGACTGTTAGAATATGTTCACATGGGCAAGGTTCTTGTATGTTCTAGTCCCCATCCCTTTGCATTCCTTTTCTTGGATATAGAGCTTTTTCTCGCCTTGATAGTGGGCTGAGTAGTTGGGATAGTGTGGGATGCTTGTCGCACTCGTGCCCGGGGGCCGAGTGGAGTCTGGTAGCTGTGGCCAGTGTTGTGCCAGTTTTGGGAGCCGTTCGAGGGAACGGTGGTCCCGTGTAGTCGGGAACTTTCCGATTTGTTGATGCCACCGAGGCTGTGGCCGTGGTGTGCTTGTGATGTCAAGACCTTGAACCCAGAATGTTTTTGGACACTCATGATTTTAGTAAACTGCTATTTTTTCTTCCAAATTTCTAGGGGTCGCCAGTGTCACGCCCCGGGGTCAAAACTGCGACCCGGGCTCGCTAACAGATCCGCCATCTGTACGGAAACTGCCGTACAGACGAAGCGTCTAACCTGCAAAAAGAATCAACTACAGTACACAGATATCAGAGCTGAAAGTAACTACTAAAAACTGAAATCCAAACACTGTACAACTGGAAATAAATACAATATCCATCTCCCAAATACGATCGTATAAAAAGTCCTCTGATACAAAACTCAAAAGGGAGATATCTCCAATAAAATACATCGGTGTACAAGCTCTCAATACAAAAATATCCTCACTACATCAGTCGCTCAAACTGTAAAATAAAGTACAACTCTATACCTCACAACAAAGGTCTCTCAACAGAGGAAAAAGAAGTAAACTAATCTACTGAAGCTCTCATCTGAAGGGGTACCGCTACACTCCAACGACGGGTAGGGAACTAGCTCGCGACTCCCTCGCCTCGGTCAGAAGGATCAGCAACTGGAGCAACGGGAACAGGAGAAGAAGTTCCTGGGGAAAAAGACACCACGACGGGTGTGAGAACTACTTCCCACAGTAGTTCTCAGTGGGTGCCGTCAACAAGCCCAACGGTCTGCCCACTAAGTCTACTAGAGGCAAAAGATAACAGTGCAATAAAATCTGAACAAGAAAAGCTGGAGCTACTCTACAGCTACCATGCCTCTATCTAGATGCTCAAAAAGTGGAACAGATGAAAGTAAAAGTGACCACTCGCACCCAAGGTGCTCAATCGACCCAATCGAACTGACTGCCTCATAGGGTCCAGTCAAGCCTGCGCCTGTCGACTAGGAACGCACCTGCCCACTACCACACATCCACATGAGGACGGGATTTACGTGGGGCGTCCTGTCCGACTAACTCACCCCTCGCGCAAAACTGCCTCAACAGGCCCATCGTTACATCCACTGCGGAAAACTGCCTCAACAGGCCAACCATCGTATCCACAGCGGCATCTCAGGGGGCGCGACTCCAACTGAGGAAAACGGCGCGGCATAGAGTATCAAACATTGGCATATGCAGGCTATAGTCAAAATCCACGCTCACTCTTAGAACGGTAGGACTCAAGATCCCCAAATATCTCGCACAACAGTCGGAGCACTCTCGACGACTCAGCTGATCAGCTAACACGAAACACGAGACACTAGCCTCTCCAACAGCTCGCAGCACAAAGCACACTGGCTGGAGGTACTCCACAGCCAGGAACGACCCACAACTTAGGCTAACAATACCGGTCGGACAACACTCAACGACCTGGGACCACCGTCAACCCCAACGGTTCCCAACAACACTGACCGGAAGATACTCGACGGCCCGGGACTACCGTCTGCTCAACGGCTCCCTCCCACGACAGCACAACAGGGATACAAGACCTCCCGGGACTACCGTTTACCCAAACGGCTCCCGGCACAGATAAGCGACCCACTACAACTACCAGACTCTACTCTGCTCCCAAGCACGAGTGCAAAAGCATCCCACACTAAAAGAAAGTCCCGACCTCTCGACCCACTACCCGGGCGAGGATAACACTATGTCCAGGAATAGAAAAATAGTGTGGGTGTCTAAACATAAATAACCCTAGCACAAGTGAGGGCTTTCTACAGGTCTGGTTACACATGCAACATATGACGGGGGTGCTAGGTCAAGTTCCAAGATAACTATATTAACAGATAATAAAAGGAATAACAATTCCTACAATCTAGCATGCTACACAAGGAAATAAACTATCATGCATAGTCCTTCATCAGTAGAATTACTGTACAGTCCATAAAACTTGGAGATAAGGCCACCCACCTTGATTTGCCACCAATTGCTCGTAGACACTTGCAATTGGCCTCCACGCGATCCGAACGCAAAAGATGCCCGCTGCCGGAGTCCGCACGCAAAACGGAGCACGCCGCCGGAGTCCGCACGAAAAATGAAACACGCCGTTGGAGTCCGCACACAAAACGGAGCACGCCGCCGGAGTCCGCACGCAAAACGGTGCACGGTGCCGGAGTCCGCACGCAAAACAGAGTCCGCACACAAAACGGTGCACGGCGCCGGAATCCGCACGTAAAACGGAGCACGCCGCCGGAGTCCGCAAGCAAAACGGTGCACGGTGCCGAAGTCCGCACGCAAAACGGAGTCCGCAAGCAAAACGGTGCACGGTGCCGGAATCCGCACGCAAAACGGAGCACGGTGCCAGAATCCGCACGCAAAACGGAGTCCGCACGCAAAACGGTGCACGGCGTCGGGGACCGCACGCAAAACGGTGCAGTAAAACACGGTCCCTAACACAGATAAGAGCAAGAGGGTCAATTCACTGTCCAAAAGATCGCTCCAAAACTGTGCCAAAAATACCGTAAAAGCAAGTGCGGGACCGTACCTCGACGCGTCGCGCCGTCCAACTGCTCCGTTGAAAAACCTCACGCGCTCCACGAGGCCCACGACGCACCGCCGCACCCCCCCAAAAATCTCCTCCTCACTCCCTCTCTCGCTCGGGTGAAGAAGGAAAAGAAGAAAGAGGAGATGGAAAGGCGCGGGGGAGAAGGAAGAAGAAGAAAAGAAAGAGGAGAAAGGGAGTGGTCCACGGCCCCGGGTCCACGGTGGACCACCAATGGGAGCCAGCCAACCGGCCAGTCCACAAGCAGGGGCGCGCGCACCAGGCGCAGCGCGCGCCCCCTGCGCCACGTGGCCGTGTCACCGCGTGCCACGCGGGCGCGGCAAACCGCGCGCCACACGGGCGCGCGTTACACCGCGCCACACGGGCGCGGCAAACCGCGCGCCACACGGGCGCGCGTTACACCACGCCACACGGGCGCGGGACACAGCGCGCGCCACACAGGCGCACGCCCCCGCGCCCGAGCGGGCGCCAACGGGGGCCCGCCACGTGGCGGCCCCCGCCGAAGCGCGACAGTGCGCCCCTACCGCGTCCGTACGCTCCCCGAACCACGCGCCAAGCCTCGATTTCCGTGCCGCCAACCTCGGGAACCGTGCCGTGATGCCTCGAAAAACACGCACTTCATCCGGGCTCCAAATCAAACAAATAAATAGCCCATTCTCAACGATTTCGCGCGCTGAATCCAAAAACGATGTCCGATTCTCCAAATTCTCAACCAAAAATTTGCCGAATGCCCCCGGATAGCCCACTTGATCCGATTTTTGCGCCTGGTCCAAATCTGAAGTCCGATTTGCCAAATTCCAACTCTAAAAATTCCCGAAGGTGACCGGAGAGGTAATCTTTTATCCAAACTTCGCCCGGAGTCCAAATTTGACATCTACGCCGCGTGAAACCACCTCTAAACACTCGACGGGTCCCCCAATTCCCCACGGGATCACCTTTTAAGCCCAAAGTCCAACACTTGTGTCCAAATTGCGCGCAAACACACCGACACACCATGCTGGCCTCCAGTGATGCAACTAAATCCCAAATTGCATCACAAATCTATTTCTTGGGCCCGACACGCGCACAAACACTCCCAAAGGCCACTAAACCGACAGAAATCTCATAAGTGGGAATTCGGGTCCTCACAGCCAGAGTCTGTTCTTGTTTGATTAAGACGAAGGCAATAGCCCTTCGGAGTTTGAAAAAATAAGCTTGCTTTTAACTGATTTTCAGAAGAAGTAAAATCTGTAAAAGTGGTTTTCTCAGATCAAGATGGTTTTCTAAAAAGGTGAGCTATTTTATCCTCACCCCGAGAGGGTTTGAGTGGAAACAGTATTTAACAATAAAGATCACTATTTTTTTTACAAAGCTACTCACCCAGGAGGGTTGAGTGATATGGGTTCCAAGGGTTGTTTCTTCCTCTGGTCTAGAACAATGGAGGGCTATGCCTATAGCCTATTCTTGTTTGATTGGGGTTGTAGGTATTAGTGTGATGACCTGGATCTCTGCAGAGCTGTGGTAGAGTCATTGGTGACATCTGGGGAGCCTGTACTGTGTGTTGGAGGTGTTAGTGCACCAATTGGACACAAGTGGCGGACTTCGGGCTTAATGGATCACGTGGGTGATCAGTGGACTCCGTCGGATCTTTAGAAGTGGTTTCGCGCGAAGCGGATATTAAAAATGGACTCAGCGCGAAGTTTGGAACAAGGAACACCTTTCCGGATGCCTTCGGCAATTTTCAGAGTTAGAATTTGGCAAATCGGACATCAAATTCGGATTCAGCGCGCGAAAACGGTCAAAATGGACTACCTACTTGATATTTTGCTCAACCGGTTACTGTTCTTGCCGGAACAGTGATTCCGGCGGCGGCGGCGGCGGCGGCGGGCAGCGGCGGAGCGCGGCGGATGGGCTCGGGCAGGCGGCGGAGCGGCCGCGGGCAGGCGCGCGGGCAGGCGCGCGGTCCACGGGCCGGCGTGCGCCGGAGGCGGGACACGTGGCATCGCGTGGTTGGGTGGCGCTGTGGGCGCGGTTCACGGGTGACGCGGGGTGTGCAGTGGACCGGGCGGGGCCACGTGGCGACCGGTGGTTGGCCGGTCCACGTGTGCCCGGTCCACGGAGCTGGAGTGGCGGCCTCGGGATTCGCGCCTGGCCGGGGGCGCAGGCGGCACGTGGGTGCGCTGACCGGGTTTTCCCGCGCTCGGGCCCGCCACGTGTCGTCGCTGCGTTGGTCCACGTGTTGTGCGGTCGTTGGCCCGCGTGGCTGTCCGCTGTTGCGGGGTAGACGTGGAGGCCCGAGGGAGATTCGGCCCGCACAGTGTTGGGCCGGGCCCGACACTGTAGCCGCCCGAAAATCCCCAGCGCCCGAAAGTGGGGACATATTGGGTATTTGTTGAATTGTTTCTTCCAGCTATAAATAGGCCCTGTTCAAGCCCGAATAGCTCTTTTCCTGTTCCTCTTCTCACAGTGCCACCTTCACGAGATCTCTTCCTCTCCTAGAGCCGGATCCATCTGCAGATTCCAGGATTTTTCTGCGGCATGAGTCCTGAGGTTTGCATTTTTACGGCGCGGCACGACGCTCGTTCGTTTGTGATCTTCTTCGTCGCATTTTGGTGCGAGGACTCCCCCGGCTTACTCCGACCTCCGATTGAGGCGATTCTTGCGCCGTTGGACTCACGACAGGTAGGGCTTTGATCTCCGTGTTTGAGCTCCTCCTCATTTCGAGTTTATCTTGGAGTTTCCCGAGCTTCCATTTGACCCTTTTTCTTGGGCGGAGTTTTGGACAGCACTGTGGTATTTCGGCCATATCTTTGCGCACAGGCATCGGATTGGGGTGATTCAAAAGGCGTTTTGCATCTACACATCACGAGGAATATCCACAAATTTTCTTGGAATTTTCTGAGTTTTTTCCCGAAGGTGAAAGTCCCTGTTTGCAGAACCTTGTGATTCAGATTTTGCGATTTGTTTATTTCGGGGTGGTTCCCTTGTCGGATTTGTTTCTCAGTGTAGGAAACTCGGATTTGAGCGTGCAGGTACTCGTTTCGACGGGTTCGTCACGAGGATCGTGAAAGTATTTTTCTTGGAATTTTCTGGGCAATTCTTGCAGGTAAAAATAGGGCATCTTTGGGACTGAATTCTGGACAGCATGTTTTCGGATACTTGTGTGCTTATTTGTGTGTATGTTTTGGGGTAATTATGAACATCGATCGCGGCGGTTTATCTGTTTGAGCATTTGGCGTGAAAAGGGGATATTGGACAGCGAGGCGGTTTTACAGCTGAGGATTGCGCGTGTCCAGGTGGGTGGTTGCGTTATCCCTCTTTTCTGACTTACCCACTAGGAGTATTAGAGAGATCATTCTTGGACATCCATGGTTGATAATTGTAATTGGGACTTGCATGCTTGTGGGAATCTGATAGTGGTTGGGACTTATACATGATTGTATGGATTGCTATGTTAGCACTTAACCTTGCATGTGGAATGGAACATTTAATTGGGACTATATGATTTATCCTGTTAGTGGTATTACTTGAGGATTTTATGACATGCATAGGTGGATAGTAATGCTTTATTATGGAACATGGATTATAGACATGTGTGGTTGGATAATGTTTTAGCATGATGGTTATATCTATGCGGAGCTATTAATTGTTACACATGTGGAACCACTATTGGTCACCTTTTCCTTTATTTCCTTGAGAACACTTGCATGCTTGTATGGACATCTAGATAGGCCATCTTTTATCGCTACACTTTCATGCTGGAACTTGACTTAGGAGAAACCTTGTTTGTTTCTTTTCTCCTTTCGTTAGTCAGGTGGTATTTGTTGCTCGGGTTTGAGCAGGGGTTTGGGATAGTGTAGCCGGGGCCTGGATTATGGATTATGGGTTTTGGCGGCGACCGCGGATATTGGGCGGTTGACCGGATGTCGGTTATAGGACATCGGTGATAGGACATGATTATGGACTAGAGGGTTTTGTGGCAACCGCGGATAGTAGGCGGTTGGCCAGATGTCGGATGTGGGACATGATTGTGATTGTGGGTTATTCCGGCGACCGCGGATTTTGGGCGGTTGACCGGAGGTCGGTTGTGAGACTTGGTTGTTGATTGTGAGGTATTGCGGCGATCGCGGATTTTGGGCGATTGACCGAATGGTTACTTTTGCATCTGATTGGGAATCAGTTTTCTTTTAGTGGAGGGTTGTGTTCCACTGGGGCTTTATAGTTGTGATCCAATCCTGCTTTTGTTACTTATCACACCGGCGCGGTTATTGCCCGGTGATGCTTTCCTCGTGTGGGTCGCTCCCCTCGAGATCCCCCACGGAGGCCGGGGCCAGACAATTATGGACAGTTTTGCTATCACATCGGCGCGGCTTATTTGCCCGATGATGAGGGCGGCAGCAGGAACTTTGCTATCACATCGGCGCGGCTTACTTGCCCGATGATGAGGGCGGTACAGATTGGGTTCATCTTGGACGGTTGGTTATTGTTGCATACGGTTATTCCAGTCTAGGACTGTATTTTAGAGGCATAGTAGTGGTAGATTTCCCTTTTTCAGCGGTTTCATTTCTTACCACTCTTCTTTCCTTTTTGCCTCTGGTAGACCTAGTGGGTGTGTCAGAATTTGAGGTTTTACCCACTAGGGGAGGCTACTGGTTTACTAGTAGTTCTCACCCCCATTCTTCTTTTCTCTTTTTCTTCTTCCTTGTTTTGCAGTGTCTTCTGCGGGTGCTGCTGGGCTTTCAGCGGCGGGTCGAGGAGAGAGGACGGCTGAGTAGATAGATCTCGAGGCAGGATGAGCGGGTTAGCTGGACTGTTGGTGTACCCAGGTTTCCTCAGACGGTTGTACCTTTACATTTGGGACTGGTTTTTGCCAACAGGTTGTATTTATTTTGGTGAGCTGGGAGAGACTGATGTATCATTTATAGAGATGTATTGTATTTTATTTCCAGCTTCAGTCTGAGATGTATTAGATTTTAGTTCAGCTCTGTTTTTATTGCTCTTTTATTATTATCTCTTATATCTGAGCAGGTTTGGCGCTTCGTGTATGCGGGAAATACCGTGTGCACGGCGGATCTGTAGACGGGCCCGGGTTCTGGTTTACACCCGGGGCATGACAGATTAGGTGGTATCAGAGCTTAGGGATAGGTCATTTGGGACTTAGGAAACCCTAGGCTTTTCGGTGGACCCTAGGATGTTAGTGCGTGAGAGACGCGACATTTTGCGAAAGTCGGTGATTTATTTGTTTGACTCTTCCTGTGAGTGAAGAGGGATCGACATATCCTATTTTTGTGGGGCAGTTATGTTGGCTGCAGACAACATAAAGTTACAAAAATAGAGGGATGTCTTTGACATTCGCTAGATTGGGTCGAGTGTTTGGGGTGTGCTGATTTGCGGTTTTGTCGTGGTGAGCGGTGTCTCCCCGACGTTGGGCCTTGACCCGGGTGCACCTTGTTGCGGCAGTTGGGTCTGAGCTGGTTGTTTCGGGCCGGATACCCAGATTGGAGTCTGAGAGCTCCGGACCCGAAGGGTAGGTGTGTTGGAGGCAGATCAGCGGAGTGGTGACACAGTTATCGGATCAGCGCAGTGGCACAGTTGTCGGACGAGTGACAGAGTTGTCGGATCAGCGCAGTGGCACAGTTGTCGGACGAGTGACAGAGTTGTCGGATCAGCGCAGTGGCACAGTTGTCGGAGTAGCGAGTAGCCCCCTCCGTGCCGACGTTTAGTGTTGGGGCACCGAGGCAGGGTGGATAGTTGACAGCGGGTAAGCTGTGGGATTGCGACGATCGAGTGAGCCAGTTTTGGCGGATGAGTCATTCCGATTCGTGGGATTGAGTATGGAGCCCTTGGAGGCAGGGTCTTGTTCGGTGGGGGATAGAGAATACTTGGAGGCCTTTTATGGCAAGAGTTAACGCAGTTGCTGAACTGCACGCTCCATGTATAGAGGGACGGGGCGCATAGGATATGAGTGTCTGAGAGTGGATTGCGCCAGGATACCTTTTAATTCGTTGGTTCCCTCCAGTACGGATTTGGGACGCCTCATTGGAGTAGGCGCCGGGTATGGAGCGTGGCATTGTAGTTCCTTTGGATTGGAATCTACCGCCTGAGGCGAGTTCTGATTGAGGCGCTTGGCATTGGGTGATGGAGGACAGTTTCTCGGGGAGCCAGGCCCGGAGGTATTAGTGTACCTGGGTTGCTTGAGGGTTATCTTCGCCTCTATAGTTTTGACTTCGGGAGCGAGGCGGATGTTTCGCAGTGGATGAGTAGACTTTTGGCTGGTGTGGTTGAGGGACCTACGACGGCGCTGGGACTCGGGGATACCCCCTTTGGATTGTGAGTTCCCGGCTGTTTTCCTATCAGAGTTGCCTAGCATGTCACTAGTTTGGGAGTCGAGGACACAACTCCGGGATTCGATGGATAGGGAATTTTGTCAGACCTAGTGTGTCGCCTTTGGGGGCGCCGGTGCTAGTCGAGATGTGGAAGGTTGGTTCACTTCGGCTTTGCGTGGATCCCCGGGAATTAGATGAAGTGACCATCTGGAGCTAGCACCCTTTTCGAGCTTGGAGGATTTGATTTACCGGTTGTAAGGGTCCCGGGTCTTCCTGAAGGTTGATTTGCAATCTGGTTTTCTCGACTGCATATAGCTGTGTGTTGATGCCGGAGAGTCGGGGAATTGCTTCTACATCCCGACGGTTTAAAGACTTGAGATCAGAGTCTACGTGTTCAGTTGGGGGACTTATGTTGGATACCTCGGGAGTACAGAGGTACTTGGATCGAGCTTGTGTGCCGATGGACTTGTGGTTGGATTATCTGAGACCCTGGGAGGAGCAGATGCTTGTACCGATGCGGACTACTTGGTAGCTCGAGCGGTTATCCCAGCTGTACTTAGTGGTGGTGGTGCGGTTTCCTAGAATGCCCGCCTCTACTTTGTTCTAGTTAGAGACCCGAGGGTTGTATCGCGTCTCTGGAGGAGGTATTAGACAGCCTTGGGAGCTTGAGTGGTGGATGATTGGATATTTACCCCCTCTATTTGGTTGAAGTTCCGGGTTGAGGATTGATTTTAGTTTCGAGGACGAAACTTTCTTTTAGTGGGGGAGGATGTGATGACCTGGATCTCTGCAGAGCTGTGGTAGAGTCATTGGTGACATCTGGGGAGCCTGTACTGTGTGTTGGAGGTGTTAGTGCACCAATTGGACACAAGTGGCGGACTTCGGGCTTAATGGATCACGTGGGTGATCAGTGGACTCCGTCGGATCTTTAGAAGTGGTTTCGCGCGAAGCGGATATTAAAAATGGACTCAACGCGAAGTTTGGACCAAGGAACACCTTTCCGGATGCCTTCGGCAATTTTTAGAGTTAGAATTTGGCAAATCGGACATCAAATTCGGATTCAGCGCGGGAAAACGGTCAAAATGGACTACCTACTTGATATTTTGCTCAACCAGTTACTGTTCATGCCGGAACAGTGATTCCGGCGGCGGCGGCGGCGGCGGAGCGCGGCGGATGGGCTCGGGCAGGCGGCGGAGCGGCCGCGGGCAGCGCGCGGGCAGGCGCGCGGGTGCACGGGCAGGCGCGCGGTCCACGGGCCGGCGTGCGCCAGAGGCGGGACACGTGGCATCGCGTGGTTGGGTGGCGCTGTGGGCGCGGTTCACGGGTGACGCGGGGTGTGCAGTGGACCGGGCGGGGCCACGTGGCGACCGGTGGTTGGCCGGTCCACGTGTGCCCGGTCCACGGAGCTGGAGTGGCGGCCTCGGGATTCGCACCTGGCAGGGGGCGCAGGCAGCGGGCGCAGGCGGCAGGTGGACGCGCTGACCGGGTTTTCCCGCGCTCGGGCCCGCCACGTGTCGTCGCCGCGTTGGTCCACGTGTTGCGGTCGTTGGCCCACGCGGCTGTCCGCTGTTGCGGGGTAGACGTGGAGGCCCAAGGGAGATTCGGGCCCGCACAGTGTTGGGCTGGGCCCAACACTGTAGCCGCCCGAAAATCCCCAGCGCCCGGAAGTGGGGACATATTGGGTATTTGTTGAATTGTTTCTTCCAGCTATAAATAGGCCCTGTTCAAGCCCGAATAGCTCTTTCCCTGTTCCACTTCTCATAGTGCCACCTTCACGAGATCTCTTCCTCTCCCAGAGCCGGATCCATCTGCAGATTCCAGGATTTTTCTGCGGCACGCATCCCAAGGTTTGCATTTTTACGGCGCGGCACGACGCTCGTTCGTTTGTGATCTTCTTCGTCGCATTTTGGTGCGAGGACTCCGCCGGCTTACTCCGACCTCCGATTGAGGCGATTCTTGCGCCGTTGGACTCAAGACAGGTAGGGCTTTGATCTTCGTGTTTTGAGCTCCTCCTCATTTCGAGTTTATCTTGGAGTTCCCCGAGCTTCCATTTGACCCTTTTTCTTGGGCGGAGTTTTGGACAGCACTGTGGTATTTCGGCCATATCTTTGCGCACAGGCATCGGATTGGGGTGATTCAGGAGGCGTTTTGCATCTACACATCACGAGGAATATCCCCAAATTTTCTTGGAATTTTCTAAGTTTTTCCCCGAAGGTGAAAGTCCCTGTTTGCAGAACCTTGTGATTCAGATTTTGCGATTTGTTTATTTCGGGGTGGTTCCCTTGTCGGATTTGTTTCTCAGTGTAGGAAACTCGGATTTGAGCGTGCAGGTACTCGTTTCGACGGGTTCGTCGCGAGGATCGTGACAGTATTTTTCTTGAAATTTTCCGGGCAATTCTCATAGGTAAAAACAGGGCATCTTTGGGACTGAATTCTGGACAGCATGTTTTCGGATACTTGTGTGCTTATTTGTGTGTATGTTTTTGGGGAATTGTGAACAGCGATCGCGGCGGTTTATCTGTTTGAGCATTTGGCGTGAAAAGGGGATATTGGACAGCGAGGAGGTTTTACAGCTGAGGATTGCGCGTGTCCAGGTGGGTGGTTGCTTTATCCCTCTTTTCTGACTTACCCACTAGGAGTATTAGAGAGATCCTTCTTGGACATCCATGGTTGATAATTGTAATTGGGACTTGCATGCTTGTGGGAATCTGATAGTGGTTGGGACTTATACATGATTGTATGGATTGCTATGTTAGCACTTAACCTTGCATGTGGAATGGAACATTTAATTGGGACTATATGATTTATCCTGTTAGTGGTATTACTTGAGGATTTTATGACATGCATAGGTGGATAATAATGCTTTATTATGGAACATGGATTATAGACATGTGTGGTTGGATAATGTTTTAGCATGATGGTTATATCTATGCGGAGCTATTAATTGTTACACATGTGGAACCACTATTGGTCACCTTTTCCTTTATTTCCTTGAGAACACTTGCATGCTTGTATGGACATCTAGATAGGCCATCTTTTATCGCTACACTTTCATGCTAGAACTTGACTTAGGAGAAACCTTGTTTGTTTCTTTTCTCCTTTCGTTAGTCAGGTGGTATTTGTTGCTCGGGTTTAAGCAGGGGTTTGGGATAGTGTAGCCAGGGCCTGGATTATGAATTATGGGTTTTGGCGGCGACCGCGGATATTGGGCGGTTGACCGGATGTCGGTTATAGGACATCGGTGATAGGGCATGATTATGGACTAGAGGGTTTTGTGGCAACCGCGGATAGTAGGCGGTTGGCCAGATGTCGGATGTGGGACATGATTGTGATTGTGGGTTATTCCGGCGACCGCGGATTTTGGGCGGTTGACCGGAGGTCGGTTGTGAGACTTGGTTGTTGATTGTGAGGTATTGCGGTGATCGCGGATTTTGGGCGATTGACCGAATGGTTACTTTTGCATCTGATTGGGAATCAGTTTTCTTTTAGTGGAGGGTTGTGTTCCACTGGGGCTTTATAGTTGTGATCCAATCCTGCTTTTGTTACTTATCACACCGGCGCGGTTATTGCCCGGTGATACTTTCCTCGTGTGGGTCGCTCCCCTCGAGATCCCCTCCGGAGGCCGGGGCCAGACAGTTATGGACAGTTTTGCTATCACATCGGCGTGGCTTATTTGCCCGATGATGAGGGCGGCAGCAGGAACTTTGCTATCACATCGGCGCGGCTTACTTGCCCGATGATGAGGGCGGTACAGATTGGGTTCATCTGGGACGGTTGGTTATTGTTGCATACGGTTATTCCAGTCTAGGACTGTATTTTAGAGGCATAGTAGTGGTAGATTTCCCTTTTTCAGCGGTTTCATTTCTTACCACTCTTCTTTCCTTTTTGCCTCTGGTAGACCTAGTGGGTGTGTCAGAATTTGAGGTTTTAGCCACTAGGGGAGGCTACTGGTTTACTAGTAGTTCTCACCCTCATTCTTCTTTCCTCTTTTTCTTCTTCCTTGTTTTGCAGTGTCTTCTGCGGGTGCTGCTGGGCTTTCAGCTGCGGGTCGAGGAGAGAGGACGACTGAGTAGATAGATCTCGAGGCAGGATGAGCGGGTTAGCTGGACTGTTGGTGTACCCAGGTTTCCTCAGCCGGTTGTACCTTTACATTTGGGACTGGCTTTTGCCAGCAGGTTGTAATTATTTTGGTGAGCTGGGAGAGACTGATGTATCATTTATACAGATGTATTGTATTTTATTTCCAGCTTCAGTCTGAGATGTATTAGATTTTAGTTCAGCTCTGTTTTTATTGCTCTTTTATTATTATCTCTTATATCTGAGTAGGTTTGGCGCTTCGTGTACGCCGGAAATACCGTGTGCACGGCGGATCTGTAGACGGGCCCGGGTTCTGGTTTACACCCGGGGCATGACAATTAGTCTTTCGGGGTTCTAGGACCTTTCATTGGTATGGCTGTTTCTTTTAGTGGATTGAGTGGATTCCTATTCTGGGAGCCGTTTGGGTTGACGGTGATCCCGGCTGTTGAGTATCTCCAGCCAGTTTCTTTTCTTTGATTGAGTGAATTCCTATTTTGGGAGCTGTTTGGGTTGACGGTGATCCCAACTGTTGAGTATCTCTAGTCAGTAAGTTAGCGTTGTGAGCTTGACATTGTCGATCTGATTGATCGTAGATTTGGATTATAGCCTGCAGATGCCACTTATTGAGCCAGATGAGACACGCTTATTCCTCGGTGGGGTAGCGCCCCTCGAGAGCCGCTCCGGATGCGATGATGATGATGCGCCTGATGAGGCTGCATGCGCCTAATGAGGCTGCTTTGCGTGATATTGTGATATTTCGATTGGACCGGGTTGATGTACCGGGCGATCAGATTGAGTTTTGGACCGGGTTGGAGTACCGGTAGAACCCTAGTTGATACACTAGGGGGCGCAGGCTTGACTGGACCAGATTTGACAGTCAGAGAGATTGGGTTGATATGAGCACCTCGTGAGCGAGTGGATGCATAGCATGTTCATAGTTGAGTGTTATTCCTTTGAGCATGGTTGCTAGGGGCAAGTTAGCTGTAGATTTCTTTCCAGCTGAGCTATTCTTGTTTACAGCATTCCCTATTATCTTATGCCTCTAGTAGACTTAGTCGGCAGACCGTAGAGTTGGAGACGGTACCCATTGAGAACTACGTGACGGTGTAGTTCTCACACCCGCTGTGGTGACAGGTATTTCTGAGGTAGCTGTTCCAGCTTCAGTTCGAGCGGAGGCAGCAGATCGAGGTAAGGGCGAGGTCGATTAGTTCCTTACCAGCTTATTTGAGAGTCAGAGGTAGATGTACCCAGTATATAAGATTTTATTTTGTACTGGACAGTCTGAGAGATTTATTGTATCTTGTTCATAGTGAGAGATGACTATGTATTTTGGATGATGTATATTCAGATGTTCAGTTATGATTCTGTAGCTACTTATTCTTATTCAGCTCTGATACATGTTTAGCTATAGATCTGACTTGCAGGGTAGACGCTTCGTCTGTGCGGAGATTTCCGTACAGATGGCGGATCTGTTGGCGAGCCCGGGTCGCAGTTTCGACTGCGGGGCGTAACAAGTGTTTTGGCGCTCGTTAGTATTTTTCTGTGTTAGAGCTCGAAAAATAGTGAATGGCGGTGCGATCGGATTTGAAATCCGACTTACGGATCTCCCGGAATGGGGTTTTGAAGGTCCTGGTATCCGTAGTGTGCGCCGGAATCCGTGCTAATTGGTTGGCACGCTTTTCGAGGAGATCGAGTTTTGCCTCTTTATTTATATCCGGTTTTGGCGTTCGATGAGTACGTACAAGAAAAAGGAAACCCTAATTGGTGAGAAAAGCAAGAAAAGAGAGCGGAGAAAAACCCAACCTCCTACGATCAACGTGTCGGAGGCCGGGATCGAGACGCCACCGAGAACGGGGGACGAGATCGGGTCGTCTTCCTCGTTCGTCTAAGGTTAGCGGCTTTGATCTCTCTCGTTCTCTCCCTTCGACGTCTTGAGTCGAGTTGTTTTGGGGGGTTTTGGTTTAGGGTTTGGTTGTGGGAGGTGGTAGGATGCCCTAGCCGCCGCCGCCGCCATCGCTGCGCCGCCGATGCCGCTGCCGCCGCCGCCGCCCCGCCGCCGCGGCCGCCGCACCGCCGCCGCGGCCGCCGCCGCCGCCGCCGCCGCCGCAGACGTGCGGCCAGGGCGCACTACCCGTGCCTGCCGCTGCCGCTGTTGCGCCGCACGCGCGGGGCCTGCGCCAGCGCAGGGCGTCGTTGCCCCTGCCGCACCGCCCGCGCGGGGCCTGCGCCCGCGCGAGGCACCCTGCCCTGCCGCTGCCGTGCTTCCCGCGCGGGGACTGTGCCTGCGCGGTACGCCATGCCGCCGCCGCGCCGCCCACTCGGGGCCTGCACCGACGCGGGGCGCCGCTGCCGCTGCCCTGCCGCCCGCGCGGGGTGCCCTGCCGCTGCTGCTGCCGTGCCGCCCGTGCGGGGCCTGCGCCCGCGTGGGGTGCCCTGCTGCCGCCGCTGCCGCGCCGCCCGCGCGGGGCCCGCGCCTACGCGGGGCCGGCGTGTCACGCCCCGGGGTCGAAACTGCGACCCGGGCTCGCCAACAGATCCGCCACCTATGCCAAACCCCGCATAGGCGAAGCGTCCTACCTGCAAGAAAAGTACTACAGCTAACAGATATCAGAGCTATAAAAGAAAATCTGCTGTATAACTCTAAGACCTGGCCTTTCCCGTTATCCCTCTTCTTACGACTGTCCGACTGTGGGATATTTTTGGGTGTTTTTCTGGAGAGTCCGTCGGGGCTCGCGGACATTTTTAGGCGGAAGGGCTCGCGAAACGGAGAACGGGGACGCGATCGGTTTCGGATTCCGACTCCCGGTTCTCCCGGAATAAAAT
Organism: Tillandsia leiboldiana; assembly: GCA_029204045.2. Lineage (NCBI taxonomy): Eukaryota > Viridiplantae > Streptophyta > Magnoliopsida > Poales > Bromeliaceae > Tillandsia > Tillandsia leiboldiana. The sequence goes on from CM055065.1 coordinate 29,394,554, forward strand.
TTTGAAGTTCGGACCCCTTTTAGTCGCCCCGGGATCCGTGCGATCGATCGGCACGTTTCTCGGGGTAACTCTGGCCGCCGGATCTGTTCCGATTATTTCTTTAAAATCCCTTTGAGAACCTAGGGTTTTAGGTTTTCCCTCTTAGGTTACTTCGTTCGGTGGCTAGGGTTTTTGTGAGTCACTACGAGAGGGAAAAAGAGAAAACGGGACCCAACCTCTTTTTCGCTCTTGTTACGACCGACGGCGGGGCTTTCGGGAGAGGGACGGAGGTTTCTTGCTCGCGGGATCAACCGGGCAACGATAGGACGATCCTCTTCTCCTCTTTTTCCGACGGATCGAAGGTGAGTTTTTCCATTAGGTTTTTGTTTGGCGTTTTGGGGTGGAGTTTTCGCGGAGAGGGCCGCCGCCGCCGCCGCCGGGCCGGCCGCAGGCGGGGCGCCGCGCCGCAGGAGCGTCGCGCGCGCACCGCCGCGCGCGGGGCCGCCCGCAGGAGAGGCGCCCGTGCGGACTGGTGCCGCGCGGGGTCGCCCCGCACCGCGGGCAGCGCACCCGCGCGGCGCCGGGCCGCGCGGGGCCGCCCGCAGGTGGGGCGCCCGCGCGGGCTGGTGCCGCGCAGGGTCGCCCCGCACCGCGGGCAGCGCACCCGCGCGGCGCTCGGCCGCGCGGGGCCGCCCGCAGGAGGGGCGCCCGCGCGGGGTCGCCCCGCACCGCGGGCAGCGCGCCCGCGCGGCGCTCGGCCGCGCGGGGCCGCCCGCAGGAGGGGCGCCCGCGCGGGCTGGTGCCGCGCGGGGTCGCCCCGCACCGCGGGCAGCGCGCCCGCGCGGCGCTCGGCCGCGCGGGGCCGCCCGCAGGAGGGGCGCCCGCGCGGGCTGGTGCCGCGCGGGGTCGCCCAGCACAACGGGCAGCGCGCCCGCGCGGCGCTCGGCCGCGCGAGGCCGCCCGCAGGAGGGTCGCCCGCGCGGGCTGGTGCCGCGCGGGGTCGCCCCGCACCGCGGGCAGCGCGCCCGCACGGCGCTCGGCCGCGCGGGGCCGCCCGCGGGTGGGTCGCCCGCGCGGGCTGGTGCCGCGCGGGGCTGTACCCAGGCGGAGTGTGCGCCGCACGGGCCGGTGCCGTGCGGGGAACTCCGCCGCACGTTGTTGGGAGTCGTTGTGAGTTTCGGACCCCTAAGTCTTGACTTGCCCTTGTTCCTTCAGGAGTGCGGGACGCTGTTGGCGACTGGTGCACGGTCGCGGACGTGCCAAGCACCGGACGACACACACAGGTGGGTACTTTCGCCAAGGTTAATTGGGTAAGGGTGTAGATACGTAAAGTGTTAGCATGAGCAAAGGTGTTTTCCCTTAAGTTATTTCTCATGAGCAAAGGTGTTTTCCCTTAAGTTATTTCTCATGAGCAAAGGTGTTTTCTCTTTAAGTTATACCTCATGAGCAAAGGTGTTTTCTCTTTAAGTTGCTTCTCATGAGCAAAGGTGTTTTCTCTTTAAGTTATTCCTCATGAGCAAAGGTGTTTTCTCTTTAAGTTACTTCTCATGAGCAAAGGTGTTTTCTCTTTAAGTTATTCTTCATGAGCAAAGGTGTTTTTCCCTTCTAAGTTATCCTTTATGAGCAATGCTGACCCTGCTTCTACTTCATTCGAATTATCATCTATACATATCTGGTTATATGGCTCTGGTGTTACTACACGCACACCGGCGGTTTGGCCACCGCAAGGGTGTGTTTTTCCGGAAAAGTGGTACATTGACCCGTGTACCCCACGCGACGGTGGCGTTAGGAATGGGGGCCCTCATGGGTGGAGGGTGTGAGCGGTGACGCCGAGGCTGGTGCTCGGCGGCCGAGACAGGTGCTCGGCAGAGAGGGGCACCGGGGCAGGGGCCCGGTGCAGTGTTCGGGGAGGGTGCCCGGTTTTTGTTTGGTGCAGGATACGATCGTTGTTGACGGTGTATGAGGGGTGACAGTTGCTCTGGTTACTGTGGTTTGCTTTATTTTGGCTTTTATTTTGCTCATTATGCTATTTCTAGTCACTGACTTCCCACTCCGTGACAGGTTCGTCCAGGGGCGAGTGCTAGGGCACCGGTGAGGCCGCGAGAGTGCTGTCCTGATTTTTAGTGACTTCAGATACAGTGACTCTTCTCTCCTTTTTCTTTTATTACTCATGTTAGCTAGTTTGTGGATTGCGACACCCCCGTGGGGTCGAAGTGGATGTTGCCCCTTCCTTTTTGAATAAACGAATGATTGTTACATTCTTTCTTACTTGGCCGTTTCAAACAATGAAAAGCAAAGAAAACCGGTTGCGAAAACTACTTTTAAAACGTGGGTGTCGTGTGGGCACCGAATTTTCTAAACCTTGTGGGATTTATGTGTTTGCGAACTGTTTTCACAAAGTTCGGCATCGGGTGGGTGCCATTTTCAAACCCTGTGGATTTATGTGGCTTTCAAACGGTCTTTCCTAAAACGATGGCATCGTGTGGATGCCGCTTTCAAAACCTTGTGATTATTTATCCTTTCAAAACATCGGCCTCTATGTTCTAAGTGAATATTAGAATATCATGTGAGTTGTTTGGTTGTATGTGAACGAGACCCCAACTGATGTGGTTAGAGATTGTATGTGCTACACCTTGTGAGACATTTTGTAATTGAGACGCCGTGCATATACAAAGGAGACTCTGCCCGTTTGCAGAGTGAATTTGTGTATGCGGCGGGTCTGGACACGCACCGGGGAGCATTGGTTTACACAAAAAAAATATATGGCTGAATTAGGAGCATCGGTGGCTCCTCTTCCGCGCGATTCGAACCCCCGGGGCGTGACAGATTAAGATGGTATCAGAGCGGTAAACTTTAACCACAACAGTCGGGGCCTAACATCCACGGGGCGCAATACTCTGGCTACTGATTAATAAAGTGAACACGGGATAAATAAATAGAACACGAGTGTGCGTGGGGGAGGGTAGAGATTAAGTAGAACCCTTTGGGAGCCAGGTTACCTTGTCAGTTTAAGTCTCTATGTTTTGTGACGATCGGTATGCTTTCATTATGTACGCAGATAGCAGTCCGGCTCAGTGAGCAACGACCGACGGAAATGGACGCCGCAGCCGGAGCGAACCGCTTGCTGCGCAACCAGCTGCGCGATGTGGCAGGGCAGCTGCTGACTCTCACGGAGCGTCTGTGCATGCTGACGCGGGAGCTTGAGAGCGTCGACCACTTCCAGCACGGCACATGGGACTATACCCCTCGCGGGATGCCACCAGCGGGTTTTCCCACCTATCATGATGCGGTCAATTTGGCCATGCGTGCGGAGCAAGAGTACGCCCGGCAGGGGTGCCCCTACCCTGACCCGGCGGAGGACCCCTATCTGACGAGCCGGGCGACCAAACGCCCGAAGGTAGGACCGAAGTCTGGACCAACGAAGAAGGAGGGGCCCGACCCATTGAAGCTGTGCATCATTTGCGGCGGTGCACATTGAATGATGGGCTGCCCCTGGCGGGATGATCACTGTTTCCGGTGTGGTAAACCGGGTCACACGCGTTACACGTGCCCCCAGAAGCCAGCTGTCACTAGGCCCCCTGTGCCGGGACCTGTCGAAGCAGAGAAAGCCGCCACCCCCGCCCTGCTGGGGAGCCCCAATCCAAAGAACCGGGCGAACCAACGCCTGGAGAAAGCAAGGAAGGGCGGGCAAGTGCCTGCAAGGGCCCTGCGTCATCTGCGGAAAGGCGCATCGAGTGACGAACTGCCTTTGGAGGTACTCCCACTGCAATGGTTGTGGCAAACCAGATCACACCCGCGCTTCGTGTCCTCAAGAACAGGCCGCTATAGCCGCAACGCCACCACCGAAAGGACGGGAGGATACCGCGGCTCCCGACCCACAGAGGGACGAACCCGACGGCTCGCGGTTGGCGGACTCGTACGATACCAAGACCCTACCCTACCACGCAGTGCGGCGCTGGCCCAGGGGTTGTGGGCGGACTACCCCAGCCGCCCCAGCAGATGACGCAACGTCCCGGACTGAGTGACGACAGGTAATACTTAAACCACTTTATTCTAGTTGGGGGCACCCGCCGAACCAGAGTAACCCATCCCTGTTTGACCTCGTTTAACCCCCCAGATCTTTTGGGTTATACCATCCTTTCTTTTTTTCTTGGTTGTGTGCTTTGGTTATGTCTCGTCGTTAGTAATAGCTTCGTTGTGTTCCTTTTTCTCGCCTTTGAAAGGGGTGCGGAGATTCACCGCTGGCGTAGTCCTCAGATTTCTAAGTTCCTTTCTTTTTCTATCGTCCGAAACCAACCGAATTAGGCCTCGACCTATCTAGGCGCGCGTTCTTTTGTTTCTTTCCTACTTGGGGACCATGCACTTAGTAGCGAAAAGTAAAGGGGCTGAAGGCACCGTCTGGGTGCACGGCCGACCTACCGGCACGGGAACAGGATGGGGGGGGGGCTTGCGGCCGTACGTCGACTGGCCGGAGCTAGACGAAGCCCTGTAAGGATCGTGTACCCCCCTTGAACCGCTCGACCCGGAAAGGGGTCAAACCCTTTTGGACGGCCCAATGCCGGGAAAGTTTTGAAGAGCTCGAGAAGCGGTTAACGAGAGCACCCGCGCTTGCCATACCAACACCCGGGAAGACTTCGAGGTATGCTGCGATGCATCGCAAATAGGACTGGAAGGAGTACTAAGGCAGCAAGGAAGAGTCGTAGCCTATGCGTCAAGGCAACTCGAGGACTACAAATAGAACCACCCGACGCACGACCTAGAGCTTACCGCAGTCGTCTTCATCGAAGACTAAGGAGGCGCTATCTCTTCGGTGCCCACTGTAACGTATTCTCGGACCACCAAGGCCTTAAGCGTCTTTCCACCCAGAAGGAGTTGGACCTACGACGAAGACGGTGGTTAGAATTGCCGAAGGATTACGACCTGGACACGCAACCGACTGACCCAAGTATACGTCGGGAGTGGAGAGGCTACACGGGATGACGACACCTACGACTTCGGGCCGAGACACGAGGTTCGTTCAGACTGTTGGCAGAGTCTACGACGAGCTCTGGGGGCCAAGTTACACTTCAGCTCGGCCTTTCACCCCAGATGGATGGGCAATCCGAGCGGGCGATCCAGATCCTCGAGGACATGCTCCGAGTGTGCATACTGGATTTGGGAGGCGGATGGTCACGCTATCTACTCCTCGTCGAGTTCGCCTACAGCCTCAGCTACCAGGCGAGCGCCCGGGTGGCGCCGTACAAGGCATCGTACGGCAGGCACTGCAAATCCCCGATTAGTTGGGACGATCAGGGGTGAAGCTGTGACGCCCCACTTCCCAGGGGGTCACCCATCCTAGAACTACTCTAGCTCTAGCACGCTTAACTCTCATGTTCCTCTTGGATTTTGCTACCATCCAAAATGCTATAGCCGGGTTAGAGATTTAGTCCTATTATATCATTTATATATAGGACTAATCCAAATTCCGGGGGTGTCACATTCTTCCCCCCTTTAAGCCCTGACGTCCACGTCAGGCTCAAGCACACTCACAAGCACCAGGCGATGTGAGACTCGTCTCGCTAGCCTTAGCCGACCTTGTGAGGAGCTGCACTCCACTCACAACGGTCATTAGCCGGGGAGCCTCGCTCTACCCGCTTATATAACCCTGGCTCAGCCGAGACTCATCTCACATTTCCGGCTAGTGAATGGCTCTGATACCAACTGTGACGCCCCACTTCCCAGGGGGTCACCCATCCTAGAACTACTCTAGCTCTAGCACGCTTAACTCTCATGTTCCTCTTGGATTTTGCTACCATCCAAAATGCTATAGCCGGGTTAGAGATTTAGTCCTATTATATCATTTATATATAGGACTAATCCAAATTCCGGGGGTGTCACAGAAGCGGTTCGGGTCGAGAGGCAAGTTGAGCCCACGGTACGTAGGACCTTTCGAGATTCTGGAGTGCGTCGGCCTCGTGGCCCACCGCCTCGCCCTACCACCGAATCACGACCGAGTTCCTATCGTGTCCGCACATCCAGGCTTCGGATGTGTTCCCCCCAATCCGTCGCGAGTACTTGACGTCTCTGCAATCGAGCTCAAAGGGAACCCGAACTGCGAGGAAGCGCCGGTGCGGACCCAACCGCGAGAGGACCGAAAAGCTACGAAGTCGGACAACTCCCTACGGGAAGGTGCCTTGGAGCAATCAAGACGAGCATGAGACAACTTGGGAACCAGAGTCAAAGATGGGGGAGTGCTACCCGGACCTCTTCGCCGCCGGCGGGAGTTAAGTTTCGGGGACGAAACTTGTTTTTATTGGTGAGTGGTGTAAGACCTGGCCTTTCTTGACCCTTCCCGTTATCCCTCTTCTTACGACTGTCCGACTATGGGACGTTTTTGGGTGTTTTTCCGGAGACTCCGTCGGGGCTCGCGGACATTTTTAGGCGGAAGGGCTCGCGAAACGGAGAACGGGGACGCGATCGGTTTCGGATTCTGACTCCCGGTTCTCCCGGAATAAAATTTTGAAGTTCGGACCCCTTTTAGTCACCCTGGGATCCGTGCGATCGATCGGCACGTTTCTCGGGGTAACTCTGGCCGCCGGATCTGTTCCGAATATTTCTTTAAAATCCCTTTGAGAACCTAGGGTTTTAGGTTTTCCCTCTTAGGTTACTTCGTTCGGCGGCTAGGGTTTTTGTGAGTCACTACGAGAGGGAAAAAGAGAAAACGGGACCCAACCTCTTTTTCGCTCTTGTTACGACCGACGGCGGGGCTTTCGGGAGAGGGACGGAGGTTTCTTGCTCGCGGGATCAACCGGGCAACGATAGGACGATCCTCTTCTCCTCTTTTTCCGACAGATCGAAGGTGAGTTTTTCCATTAGGTTTTTGTTTGGCGTTTCGGGGTGGAGTTTTCGCGGAGAGGGCCGCCGCCGGGCCGGCCGCAGGCGGGGCGACGCGCGGCAGGAGCGTCGCGCGCGGACCGCCGCGCGCGGGGCCGCCCGCAGGAGGGGCGCCCGCGCGGGCTGGTGCCGCGCGGGGTCGCCCCGCACCGCGGGCAGCGCGCCCGCGTGGCGCCTCGGCCGCAGGAGGGGCGCCCGCGCGGGCTGGTGCCGCGCGGGGTCGCCCCGCACCGCGGGCAGCGCGCCCGCGCGGCGCTCGGCCGCACGGGGCCGCCCGCGGGTGGGTCGCCCGCGCGGGCTGGTGCCGCGCGGGGCTGTACCCAGGCGGAGTGTCCGCCGCACGGGCCGGTGCCGTGCGGGGAACTCCGCCGCACGTTGTTGGGAGTCGTTGTGAGTTTCGGACCCCTAAGTCTTGACTTGCCCTTGTTCCTTCAGGAGTGCGGGACGCTGTTGGCGACTGGTGCACGGTCGCGGACGTGCCAAGCACCGGATGACACACACAGGTGGGTACTTTCGCCAAGGTTAATTGGGTAAGGGCGTACATACGTAAAGTGTTAGCATGAGCAAAGGTGTTTTCCCTTAAGTTATTTCTCATGAGCAAAGGTGTTTTCCCTTAAGTTATTTCTCATGAGCAAAGGTGTTTTCTCTTTAAGTTATTCCTCATGAGCAAAGGTGTTTTCTCTTTAAGTTGCTTCTCATGAGCAAAGGTGTTTTCTCTTTAAGTTATTCCTCACGAGCAAAGGTGTTTTCTCTTTAAGTTACTTCTCATGAGCAAAGGTGTTTTCTCTTTAAGTTATTTTTCATGAGCAAAGGTGTTTTTCCCTTCTAAGTTATCCTTTATGAGCAATGCTGACCCTGCTTCTACTTCATTCGAATTATCATCTATACATATCTGGTTATATGGCTCTGGTGTTACTACACGCACACTGGCGGTTTGGCCACCGCAAGGGTGTGCTTTTCCGGAAAAGTGGTACGTTGACCCGTGTACCCCACGCGACGGTGGCGTTAGGAATGGGGGCCCTCATGGGTGGAGGGTGTGAGCGGTGACGCCGAGGCTAGTGCTCGGCGGCCGAGACAGGTGCTCGGCAGAGAGGGGCACCGGGGCAGGGGCCCGGTGCGGTGTTCGGGGAGGGTGCCCGGTTTTTGTTTGGTGCAGGATACGATCGTTGTTGACAGTGTATGAGGGGTGACAGTTGCTCTGGTTACAGTGGTTTGCTTTATTTTAGCTTTTCTTTTGCTCATTATGCTATTTCTAGTCACTGACATCCCACTCCGTGACAGGTTCGTCCAGGGGCGAGTGCTAGGGCACCGGTGAGGCCGTGAGAGTGCTGTCCTGATTTTTAGTGACTTCAGATACAGTGACTCTTCTCTCCCTTTTCTTTTATTACTCATGTTAGCTAGTTTGTGGATTGCGACACCCCCGTGGGGTCGAAGTGGATGTTGCCCCTTCCTTTTTGAATAAACGAATGATTGTTACATTCTTTCTTATTTGGCCGTTTCAAACAATGAAAAGCAAAGAAAACCGGTTGCGAAAACTACTTTTAAAACGTGGGTGTCGTGTGGGCACCGAATTTTCTAAACCTTGTGGGATTTATGTGTTTGCGAACTATTTTCACAAAGTTCGGCATCGGGTGGGTGCCGTTTTCAAACCCTGTGGATTTATGTGGCTTTCAAACGGTCTTTCCTAAAACGATGGCATCGTGTGGATGCCGCTTTCAAAACCTTGTGATTATTTATCCTTTCAAAACATCGGCCTCTATGTTCTAAGTGAATATTAGAATATCATGTGAGTTGTTTGGTTGTATGTGAACGAGACCCCAACTGATGTGGTTAGAGATTGTATGTGCTACACCTTGTGAGACATTTTGTAATTGAGACGCCGTGCATATACAAAGGAGACTCTGCCCGTTTGCAGAGTGAATTTGTGTATGCGGCGGGTCTGGACACGCACCGGGGAGCATTGGTTTACACAAAAAAAATATATGGCTGAATTAGGAGCATCGGTGGCTCCTCTTCCGCGCGATTCGAACCCCCGGGGCGTGACAATAACTAAAATCAACCACTATACAACTGGAAATAATACAACAATGTCCATCTCCCAAAAATGATAATGATACAATATCCTCATATACAAAGCTCAAAACTCAACAGGGAGATATCTCCAATAAATACATCAGTGTACAGGCTCTCAATACATATCATATCCTCACTACAAGAGTCTCCCAAAAGAGGAAAACAAAATAGCCAATCTACTGCAGGTCTCCTCTGAAGGGGGTACCGCTACTCTCCAACGACGGGTAGGGATCTAGCACGCGACTCCCTCGCCTCGATCAACAACCGCAGAATCAGCAACACCCGCTAAGACTCTGCAAAACAAAGGATAGGAAGGAAAAAGGAGGGGGAAAACCCCCAAAGGGTGTGAGAACTACACCAAAAAGGGAGTTCTCAGTGGGTACCACCGCCAGACACGACGGTCTGCCCACTAAGTCCTCAAGAGACATACAATAACCAAAGAAGTGGGAACTGAACAAGAACGCTGATGTCACCTTACAGCCGCCAAGCCTCCATTTAATGCTCAAGAGGGGAGAATCAAAGAATGGTACGCAACCACTAGCACATGAAGTGCACAATCAACCCAATCGAGCTGACTGCCACATCTGGTCCAGTCAAACCTGCGCCCCACCTACAACCACCTCCCGCTGACGGGCAGGAATTACGTAGGGCGTCCAAACGGACTAACTCGCTATCGAGTAGTGGCTCATGCAGGCTATAGTCAAAATCCACTCTCTCTCTCAGAACGGATAGCCTCAAGATCACCAAACCTCTCGCACAACGGTCGACTAACTCACAACGACCTCGGGACCACCGTCAATCCCCAAACGGTTCCCAACAACACTAGCACTGGTCTAAACACAGCTACTAGACTCCACTCGGTCCCCCAGACACTAGTGCAACAATAAAGGAAATGCCTGTAATGACCCAATCGATAGACCAGTAATCACTGGCACTGCCTGCTCTGCTGTCGAACTCAAGAACTCAATCGCGGGATACAGACCGACTTCGGACCGGTACGGTCGCATCCCAAAGTAAGTAACAGATCGGCCTCTCTAACCGTCCGATCGCAAACAAAAGTATGTAACAGATCGGCCTCTCTAACCATCCGATCGCACACTAAAGTATGTAACAGATCGGCCTTTCTAACCGTCCGATCGCACACAAAAGTATGTAACAGATCGGCCTCTCTAACCGTCCGATCGCACACAAAAGTATGTAACAGATCGGCCTCTCTAACCGTCCGATCGCAAACAAAAGTATGTAACAGATCGGCCTCTCTAACCGTCCGATCGCACACAAAAGTATGTAACAGATCGGCCTCTCTAACCGTCCGATCGCACACTAAAGTATGTAACAGATCGGCCTCTCTAACCGTCCGATCGCACACTCCGGAGTGGCACTCGAGGGGAGCGACCCACACGAGTAAAGTATCTCTGTAACAAGTAACATAAGTATAAATCAGCAGGACTGGATCATGACTCTGATCAATGTGGGAAAGGCCAACTACTAAAGAAAGCCTCGGTCCTCAATTAGATGCAAAAGTACTCAAATAGTGGGAAACTCTGTCCACTAGAGAAATCAGATACCCAATCCGGTGCATAAATAAATATCCGGTCAACCGCCCAAAGTCCGCGGTCACCGTAGAACCCTGCCAACCGCAATACAACACAACCCGTCCCTGACACCAATGTCCCGGCTACACTACCCCAGACCCCTGCTCGCACCCGAGCAACACAGACCGCCTGACTAACAGAGAAGTAGAAAAGGATAACATGGTTTCTCCTAAGTCAAGTTCCAAAGGTAGTGCAACAGTAAAAGATGGCCTAACTACATGTCCATACAAGCTTGCTTTTGTCCTCAGAAACGATAAAAGAGGGTGAAACATATAATAACAAGGCATGCTAAAGTATTCCTACTATGTTATACCAATCTCACGCAAGTAGGCCATTCCTTGCTTACCTCTCGCTCATATCGGTTGCACATCAAATATGCCTGCTATCAGTCATAGAGGGGTGACATCCCCACAAGTGCACTTACATTCACCATAACATAAAAACCTTATCAATATTAAGCTTACCCACCTGAAGTGCTCAATTCAAGGCAAACCTGGGGTCGGTGAAGTGTGCAGACGTTCACAATCCGAAATCTACCAAAATTGCACCCTCGGTACAAGTCGCGCAAGCCTCGGCTCCAAACAGCTGAAAACACCCGGAATCCACTATCTCCAGTTTTCTCCAGTTCCAACAGGTTCAGAAACGCTCGTGAACGTTCCTCGGTACAACAATAAGATCCAAGGTTACACTTTTATTCCAAACTATCCAAGTATATACAAGTCTGTTGGAACAGTCCCAAAGATGCGGATTTTTCACCTGCAGCAAGAACTCAGAAAAATCCAACAAAAAAACTATCGCGATCCTCGCGTCGAGACCTTCGAAACGGGTACCTGCACGTCCAATTCCGAGCCCCGTAGGCGGAGTTACAAATTCCACAACGCGATGAGCACGAAACTCCACAACATACACAACTGTATCACATTGCACAGAAGAACAAGAAAAGTATACCTTCAGGAAATTTCTTGAAAAATCCCAGAAAAATATGATGATAATCCTCGCGTCGAGTAGATGCAAAAAGTGCACATGAGCGTCTCAATCCGATGCCCGGTTGCGGAGATATCGCCGAAAAACCACGCCGCTGTCCAAGTCTCCATCATAGAAATAGTGTCACAGTAAGCTCAGAAAAACACCTCGAAAAGCGTGAAACAAGGGGAAGTAGGAAATACCAAGATTGTAGTTCTGTCTGTCGCGGATCCAGCGGCGAAGAAATCGCTCGAAAAGGTGGTCGGAGTAGGCCGGGGGAGGTCTCGAACCGAAACGCGACGGAAGGGAACACCGCCGAAGGAGCGTCACACCGTGCCGTAAAAAAGGAAACCTCGAAGTGCATGCCATGCAAAATGCCCAAAATCCACAGATGGATGCTGCACAGCGCGAGGAGCAACTTTTCTAAAGGGTCCAAGGCAAGGGGAGGCTCCGAAACGCGGAAAAAAGGAGGAAGAAGAAGACTCGGGTCTTTAAATAGGCTCCTCAAACAAATCAAATAATGACCATTATGTCCCATGTTCCGGGCGCCCGAAATGTTTCGGGCGCCAACAGTGTCGCGGTCCACTACCTCGCGGAACGCCCGAAATGACCCGGTTCCGCCACGTCACCCGCCAAACAGGCGATAGCGAAACCGGCCACCCGTCGAACGACACGTGGCCCGCTGTGGTGTCGAAACGTGGCAAGCACCCGGTCAACGCGCGCCTGGCGCGCGCATGTGCTCGCCTACGCGCGCCGCCTGCCATCTCTGCACGCACGCGCCCCGAGGCAACCTGCACCCGCTCCGTGGTCCCGGCGCACAACACCGCACCAACCACACACTGCCACGTGTCACCCTCCGGTCCACCGTACACCCATGCTTTCCCATGGATAGCGCCTGCTGCGCCGACCAATCCTACGCGGCCACGTGTCCCTAGGCAACCCAATGAGAACCCGACACGTGGCACGCCGTTTTCGTGCACCGCGCGCCTGCCCGCGCCCGCGCCGCCGCGATCTGCCGCTGCCCGCCACCGCCGCCGCTGCCTGCCGGCCGCCGGAATAGCAAAAGGTGCCTCGAAATCCGTGCGCGGCATCCGAGCTCCGAAAAATACAAGTGAGTAGTCCATTTTCATCGTTTTCGCGCGCTGAATCCAAATCCGCTGTCCGTTTTGCCAAATTTCAACTCTAAAAATTGCCGAGGGCATCCGGAAAAGTGTTCTAAACCCCAAATTTTGCCCTGAATCCAATTTTAATATCTGTTTCGCGCGAGGCCACTTCTAAACATCCGACGGGGTCCCCCGACCACTCACGTGATCCATTTTAAGCCCGAAGTCCATCACTCGTGTCCAAATTGTGCACTAACATCGCCGACACACCACGTTAGCCTCTAGAAGCTGCTGGTCATACTGTAGAAGCCCCGCAGAGATCCAGGTCACCACATCCTCCCCCACTAAAAGAAAGTTTCGTCCTCGAAACTAACATGACTCAAACAGGAGTCACAATTTCCAAGGGTAAGTACTCAAAATCACCGTCTCCAGCTCCTAAGTCACCACTCACTCCTCGTGATTACTCCTCAACAACAGCAACAGCAACAACCAGTACGGCATAGCCCGGTTGCGTAAACTTCCAATCTCACGAGCCAGAATTCGCAACGGGCGTCCCTCGTACTCCAAACATTCCTAAATCTCAAATGGGGCGAGTCAATCACGAGCGAGGGATCCAAAACAAAACACTCCTGAGCTGAGACATGAAACACAACAGGGTTCCATCAGAAGTTGGAGGAAACAAAATAACCACCAGTGCAACACGCACCAAAACACAACTTGTGTCAATTCAACCAAGGCAACCCGAAGTACACCCACACGATTATCCAATAAGGAAAAGAGCCCTAACAAGGAGGGGTCCTCACTCGGTCACTCCCGAATCTTGACCATCCGAGTAAACTACTCAGCCGCGGTCTATCATCCAAAGGAACCCTCAGGGACACAACCACATGCCATGTTTACCTCAACAGTCCACACAGCGCCAGCTGTGGAATCATCAAACTCAACCCCAGCCAGCTCTACTGTTCGAGGTATCTGCCATCATAGTGGCCCTGTCGGGGTAATCAGAATGCTCACTAATAACCCAACGGTAATTCCACAGTCACTATGGGAGGCATCTCAAAAACTCACAGCTCCCTCTCCCATCACTGGAAATACTAGCATTGGCGCTGGTATCAGTCTCATTATCCATTGGGCATGCTCTCCCGGCACTGCCAAATCTAAGAAGCTCCTCACCTCAAGAATAAATGTTGGTCTCAGCCAATCTTGAATAATATCCATTTGGTCGGGTTCCACCGCCGCTCCAACGGCTAGAATAAGGTGACCCAAGAAGGTATGCTTCTAAAGCTAAAACTTATACCTTAATAACACGGCATACAGCTTCTTCCACCCAAGCAACATAGCACATCCATAAGTGCTCCTCTTATTCCAGGTCACTCAGGGAGTAAATTATAATATCCTTGGGGAACACCACTCCCGATTTGTCCAAGTACAACCGGAACACACCATTCCTCAAACCTTGAAGACAACAGGGCATTAATCATTCCATTTGGCCTTACTATGAGCTCATAATGCCCTTACCGGATCCTGAATGCCATCATGGCAGAATACGCAACTGTACAATTCCACATAGGTACAAGTATCCAAGACGAACAACTGCCGGAGCATAACTCCATCAAAAGGTCCTAAATACCATCCGGACCTGTCTACACTCGAACCATAAAAGGACCCTCGCAGTCGTGTATCAACGACGTGACATCACCATCGTATACCAACGGCGTGGCACTAGGTCAAACAGACCCCTCGATCCATCAGATCCTGCAACTGCGCCATCAGCTCTCTCGGCTCTACCGGCGATATCCAATGAAGTGTTGTCGAGGGTGGCGCGGTTCCCTGAACCACGTCAAACGCAATCTCTATCTCCCTAACCGGCGGCATTATCTACAGCTCAGGTGAAATCACACCCGGGATCTCGTGGCAACAGAGATATCCTAGGGTCCCGGTGCTGCCGTAAGCACCTCTCACACTGTCGCTATAACCTGTGTGCTCTAACTATCTCAACCATCAAGCCTCCTCTCGTCTGCCTCGCAGAAGGTCAAAGTCCTCTCTTTCTGCAGTCTAACATCCTGTGGCACTGTACCAATCCAAATCCAAGCACTGGGTCGAAACACCGAACCGCCACAATTACCAATAAGCCTGCCAGTACAACTCGCGGCCTCAGCTGCATTGGACATGATCCACAAGCCTCCTCCACATGCATGGCACCAACAGGAACCTGTACCTCTAGTGCACGTGGTAACAAATCTACCTCTAGTCCATGCAGGAATGCAACATGCTCTAACTCCGGCTGCTGTGATGAAATCACACTTGCAACAACTCCATCCACTGGCGTGGCGCCCTCCAACCGGGCGGCACAGATTCATCCATTCGATGCTGGTGGTTGTCGCTCAATCTGCAAGGAAAATCTAGACCAAACACAAAGGGAGCACGACCTCTATCTCTGCTCACATTGAGGCGACGAATAAGGTCCTCCGCAGATAACAAATCCACGCTACCACTGCACTACTCTGACATAGATGCTGATGCCACCATCGGGGTCCACCCGATCTCTGGCATCTCTGGAACCCGTTATCCTCGAAAAAGAAATCAGAAATGCCTCTGCCGGTCGATCTATCCTTCATCACCCGGCTCCAAGCGCCAATATCCAAAACTCACCCCTGGCGGCAGATCCCTATCCAAAGGAACTGCAGCGCCACGCTCCATACACAATGCCTACTCCAACGAGGCGTCAAAACCTATAACGGAGGGACTGAATAAACTGAAAGGTATCCTGGCGCAATCCACTCCCAGCCACATATCCTATGCGCCTCGTCCCTCGAACCTGGAGCGCGCAGTTCAACAACTGCCAAAAACTCTCTAGCACAGGGAGGCTCTCAAGTAGTCACTCCATTACCACCAACCACGACTCTGCCTCCAAATGCTCCAAACTCAATCTTACGAGTCGGGGTGGTTCATCTGCCAAATCTGGCTCAATAGATCGATCGCGTCCCCTCAGCTCACCAGCTGTCAACTATCCACCCTACCTCGGTGCCTCGCCACTAAACATGGGCACGGAGGGGGCTACTCACTCCATCGGTGCCACAGCAATCCCCGCCCCTGAGGATGCTGCAACCGGGTGGTCTCAGAATGAAGCACTGTCGAGCTGCCCGCTGCTCCGACAACTGTGTCGCTAAAACCAGCTGCTCGCTCACACTGCCGCTGATAAGCCTCTGACAATCCTGTCATCTGGGTCCGGAGTTCTCTAACCTTGATCCAGGTATCCGGCCCAAAACCCATCGATCAAGCTCAACTGCTATGACAGAATGCACACGGGTCAAAACCCAGCGTCGGGGAGACACAGCTCACCACGACAAAACCACAAAACAGCACACAACAGCGCTCGACCCAATCCAGCGAAAGTCTAAAGCATGTCACCCTTTCTACAGCATTATGTTGTCTGCAGCCAACATAATCACTTAGGAGAATAAACATGCTAATCACTCTTCCCGCCCCTTGGGAGAGGTATAGAACTCAATCAGGACTCTCGCTAATAATCACGACTCTCACGAAGTCAACCAAGGGTCAAACATAAGCCTAGGGTTTCTAAGTCCACCATGACCTACAACCTAGGCTCTGATACCAACCTAATCTGTCACGCCCCGGGGTCGAAACTGCGACCCGGGCTCGCCAATAGATCCGCCACCTATGCGAAACCCCGCATAGGCGAAGCGTCCTACCTGCAAGAAAAGTACTACAGCTAACAGATATCATAGCTATAAAAGAAAATCTGCTGTATAACTAAAATCAACCACTGTACAACTGGAAATAATACAACAATGTCCATATCCCAAAAATGATAATGATACAATATCCTCATATACAAAGCTCAAAACTCAACAGGGAGATATCTCCAATAAATACATCAGTGTACAGGCTCTCAATACATATCATATCCTCACTACAAGAGTCTCTCAAAAGAGGAAAACAAAATAGCCAATCTACTGCAGGTCTCCTCTGAAGGGGGTACCGCTACTCTCCAACGACGGGTAGGGATCTAGCACGCGACTCCCTCGCCTCGATCAACAAACGCAGAATCAGCAACACCCGCTAAGACTCTGCAAAACAAAGGAGAGGAAGGAAAAAGGAGGGGGAAAACCCCCAAAGGGTGTGAGAACTACACCAAAAAGGGAGTTCTCAGTGGGTACCACCGCCAGACCCGACGGTCTGCCCACTAAGTCCTCAAGAGACATACAATAACCAAAGAAGTGGGAACTGAACAAGAACGCTGATGTCACCTAACAGCCGCCAAGCCTCCATCTAATGCTCAAGAGGGGAGAATCAAAGAATGGTACGCAACCACTAGCACATGAAGTGCACAATCGACCCAATCGAGCTGACTGCCACATCTGGTCCAGTCAAACCTGCGCCCCACCTACGACCACCTCCCGCTGACGGGCAGGAATTACGTAGGGCGTCCAAACGGACTAACTCGCTATCGAGTAGTGGCTCATGCAGGCTATAGTCAAAATCCACCCTCTCTCTCAGAACGGATAGCCTCAAGATCACCAAACCTCTCGCACAACGGTCGACTAACTCACAATGACCTCGGGACCACCGTCAATCCCCAAACGGTTCCCAACAACACTAGCACTGGTCTAAACACAGCTACTAGACTCCACTCGGTCCCCCAGACACTAGTGCAACAATAAAGCAAATGCCTGTAATGACCCAATCGATAGACCAGTAATCACTGGCACTGCCTGCTCTGCTGTCGAACTCAAGAACTCAATCGCGGGATACAGACCGACTTCGGACTGGTACGGTCGCATCCCAAAGTAAGTAACAGATCGACCTCTCTAACCGTCCGATCGCAAACAAAAGTATGTAACAGATCAGCCTCTCTAACCGTCCGATCGCACACAAAAGTATGTAACAGATCGGCCTCTCTAACCGTCCGATCGCAAACAAAAGTATGTAACAGATCGGCCTCTCTAACCGTCCGATCGCACACAAAAGTATGTAACAGATCGGCCTCTCTAACCGTCCGATCGCACACTAAAGTATGTAACAGATCGGCCTCTCTAACCGTCCGATCGCACACTCCGGAGTGGCACTCGAGGGGAGCGACCCACACGAGTAAAGTATCTCTGTAACAAGTAACATAAGTATAAATCAGCAGGACTGGATCATGACTCTGATCAAAGTGGGAAAGCCCAACTACTAAAGAAAGCCTCGGTCCTCAATCAGATGCAAAAGTACTCAAATAGTGGGAAACTCTGTCCACTAGAGAAATTAGATACCCAATCTGGTGCATAAATAAATATCCGGTCAACCACCCAAAGTCCGCGGTCACCGCAGAACCCTGCCAACCGCAATACAACACAACCCGTCCCTGACGCCAATGTCCCGGCTACACTACCCCAGACCCCTGCTCGCACCCGAGCAACACATACCACCTGACTAACAGAGAAGGAGAAAAGGATAACATGGTTTCTCCTAAGTCAAGTTCCAAAGGTAGTGCAGCAGTAAAAGATGGCCTAACTACATGTCCATACAAGCATGCTTTTGTCCTCAGAAACGATAAAGGAGGGTGAAACATATAATAACAATGCATGCTAAAGTATTCCTACTTTGTTATACCAATCTCACACAAGTAGGCCATTCCTTGCTTACCTCTCGCTCATATCGGTTGCACATCAAATATGCCTGCTATCAGTCATAGAGGGGTGACATCCCCACAAGTGCACTTACATTCACCATAACATAAAAACCTTATCAATATTAAGCTTTCCCACCTGAAGTGCTCAATCCAAGGCAAACCTGGGGTCGGTGAAGTGTGCAGACGCTCACAATCCGAAATCTGCCAAAATTGCACCCTCGGTACAAGTCGCGCAAGCCTCGGCTCCAAACAGCTGAAAACACCCGGAATCCACTATCTCCAGTTTTCTCCAGTTCCAACAGGTTCAGAAACGCTCGTGAATGTTCCTGGGTACAACAATAAGATCCAAGGTTACACTTTTATTCCAAAATATCCAAGTATATACAAGTCTGTTGGAACAGTCCCAAAGATGCGGATTTTTCACCTGCAGCAAGAAATCAGAAAAATCCAACAAAAATACTATCGCAATCCTCGCGTCGAGACCTTCGAAACGGGTACCTGCAGGTCCAATTCCGAGCCCCGTAGGCGGAGTTACAAATTCCACAACGCGATGAGCACGAAACTCCACAACATACACAACTGTATCACATTGCACAGAAGAACAAGAAAAGTATACCTTCGGGCAATTTCTAGAAAAATCCCAGAAAAATATGATGATAATCCTCGCGTCGAGTAGATGCAAAAATTGCACAGGAGCGTCTCAATCCGATGCCCGGTTGCGGAGATATCGGCGAAAAACCACGCCGCCATCCAAGTCTCCATCACAGAAATAGTGTCACAGTAAGCTCGGAAAAACCCCTCGAAAAGCACGAAATGAGGGGAAGTAGGAAATACAAAGATTGTAGCTCTATTTGTCGCGGATCCAGCGGCGAAGAAATCGCTCGAAAAGGTGGGCGAAGAAATCGCTCGAAGGGAACACCGCCGAAGGAGCATCGCGCCGTGCCATAAAAGTGGAAACCTCGAAGTGCTTGCCATGTAAAATTCCCAAAATCCACAGATGGATGCTTCACAGCGAGAGGAGCAACTTTGCTAAAGGGTCCAAGGCAAGTGGAGGCTCCGAAATGCGGAAAAAAAGAGGAAGAAGAAGACTCGGGTCTTTAAATAGGCTCCTCAAACAAATCAAATAATGACCATTATGTCCCATGTTCCGGGCGCCCGAAATGTTTCGGGCGCCAACAGTGTCGCGGTCCACTGCCTCGCGGAACGCCCGAAATGACCCGCTTCCGCCACATCACCCGCCAAACAGGCGACAGTGAAACCGGCCACCCGTCGAACGACACGTGGCCCGCTGTGGTGTCGAAATGTGGCAAGCACCCGGTCAACGCGCGCCTGGCGCGCGCATGTGCGCGCCTGCGCGCCGCTTGCCATCTCTGCACGCACGCGCCCCGAGGCAACCTGCACCCGCTCCGTGGACCCGGCGCACAACACCGCACCAACCACACACTGCCACGTGTCACCCTCCGGTCCACCGTACACCCATGCTTTCCCGTGGACCGCGCTTGCTGCGCCGACCAATCCTACGCGGCCACGTGTCCCTAGGCAACCCAATTAGAACCCGACACGTGGCACGCCGTTCCCGTGCACCACGCGCCCGCGTGCCTGCCCACGCCTGCCCGCGCCCGCGCCGCCTCGATCCGCCGCCGCCGCCGCTGCCCGCCGGCCGCCGGAACAGTAAAAGGTGCCTCGAAATCCGTGCTCGGCATCCGAGCTCTGAAAAATACAAGTGAGTAGTCCATTTTCATCATTTTCGCGCGCTGAATCCAAATCCGCTGTCCGTTTTGCCAAATTTCAACTCTAAAAATTGCTGAGGGCATCCGAAAAAGTGTTCTAAACCCCAAATTTTGCCCTGAGTCCAATTTTAATATCTGTTTCGGGCGAGGGCACTTCTAAACATCCGACGTGGTCCCCCGACCACTCACGTGATCCATTTTAAGCCCGAAGTCCATCACTCGTGTCCAAATTGTGCACTAACACCGCCGACACACCACGTAAGCCTCCGGAAGCTGCTGGTCATACTGTAGAAGCCCCGCAGAGATCCAGGTCACCACACTGCGCCCGCGCGGGGCGCCCTGCCGCTGCAGCGCCACACATGCGGGGCTCGTGCCCGCACAGGGCGCCTGCCGCTACTGCCACCGCGCGGCCAGGACGCGCTACCCGCGCCCGCTGCTCCCGTCGCCGCACGGCTAGGGCGCGCTACCCCCGCCCGCCGCTGCCGCCGCCGTGCGGCTAGGGCGTGCTACCCGCGCCGCAGCGCCGCGCGTGCCCTCGCCAGGCTCGTGCCCCCGCGGGGCACCTTGCCGTGCCGCCGCCGCTCGTCTTTATTTTCCGCCCCTGTGTTTACATGTCTCGGCTTTTACGCGGGTAGTTTGTTTCTTTCGGGTCTACGAGTATTTCGCAAGCAATTTTGGTCATAACCGTTGTTTTCTTTTGGGGACTTTTTAGGTCCGGGTGTCGTTCGCGACCGCGGGTCAATTTCGGATGTTCCGGCTAACACAAGTTGAGGTGGGTACCTTCTTTATCGTCTTTGGAGTTTGGGATATTATGTTTTTGGCATGAGTAAAGTGAATACACATTGTAATCTCGTCTAATCCCTTTTTTGCATATGGATCTTTATTATCATCATCTTTAGCGACCTAGTGTCGCGGTGCCCTGTAATACACTTAACTTTGATTTCTGAGCCCATGGTTGCCTGCACGCACACCGGCGGTCTGGCCACCGCACAGGGTGTATTTTTCCGGAAAGATGGTACGTTGACCCGTGTACCCGACGAGGTGTTTTAGTGGGGACCCCTCACGGTTACTTTAGGTGCTGCACAAGTGCCGTGGAGGGATTATAGGCAACAAGGTGAGGACAGGTGCACGTTTTCAATTTACAGGGGTACTGTTGATTCACGAGGAGGGAAGTGGATGCTTGGGTGTTTCGGTTTTCATTATTCTCAGCTTCTCATTTATGGCATCTTACTCGTTCTATGTATTTATACCTCTTACTTGTAGTGTCACTGACTTCCCACACTGTGACAGGTCAGGGGCGGGATCTGGGACGACGGTGAGGCCGCGACTTGAGGGTGTAGTTTTCCTCCGTCAGTGACTGATGTTTAGTTTAATTTTGCTCTCTCTAGTTAGTTGGTTATGTGAGTGTGGTATTTATCTGTGAGTGTTGTGGATGTTGGATTATTGTGACGAATGATTTACTTTCATGCTTACTCTAGTTTGGCTGTTTTTCCAAATAAAAGAAAAGGATTGCGAAAATGACTTTTGAAAAGAATAGGTGTCGTGCGGGTGCCATTTTTATAAACCCGTGGATTTATCCCTTTTAAAATGTCGGCGGCCGCTTTAGTTATTATTTATGTTGTCCTTCTCCTCTTTTCGACTGTTTAACAAAAAAATTTATTGCACGTTTTCCGCCTAATTAAACCCCGGGGCATGACAGATTAGATGGTTTCAGAGAAAAACGACTTTAACCACGGAAGTCTGTATCCAACATCCACAGAATACAATACCACTAGCAACTAATCAATGAGATAACCAAGGTATAGGTGCGTAGAGCGCGAGTGTGTACGGGGAAAAGGGGATAGAGTTCCGGCGTGTTCGCAGGTTATGGTGCTAGACCAGTTAAATTTAGGATTAACGCGGTTTCTTTGAGTGCAGTGGATAATGACCCGGACTAGGTCGTCGACTGATAACGCAGGGGCAGAAGGTACGGGCCCGATAACTACAGAGAATGGACTACTCCGTCGACAACTACAAGAGATGGCCGGGCAGTTAGCGACCATCACGGAATATGTACGTCAGTTGACGCAACAACAGCCGGCCACGTCAGTGGAGGTCGCCCAGGTTCCTCTGCCCGGACTAACTGCACCAGCGACGGGACCGCCGGGGACGGACGGCGAGACTGCGGCCGCCCCTCCCCAAACCGCGGCGACCGGTGTATCGACGGATCAGCCAATGACGCTTTCAGTCACTCCAACCCCAGCAGTTTCGAGACCTACGCCGGGAGCCACAGCTGGAGTCGGGCTGCCCCATAGGACGTAGTAGCGGGTATTTACCAACCCTTAGTTCTCTTTTTCGAGGTAGGACCGTGTTAAACATCCTGGAGCATCCCACTCTGTTATTTTGTTTCGCCTTTACCTATAGTTATTAGAAGAGACCCCTCTTCGTAGAAATAGGTTCGTTCAGACCCCTAGATGACCCCTCGAGGCAGGTAGCGTTGTTCCTCCCTACCCGGTGAGGTTGGGCCGGTTAGTATACCCTTGGGACAGGTGGTAACCCCACTAGGGCATTTCGGCATAGTGCTCGGGATAGACTCGCTTACCAACCATGAGGCGATGTCCGACTGTTTGAAACACCAAGTGCGTCTTCGTTGGGTTATGATAAATATGGATCTAAATAGGGGAAAAAACACCTAGAGGGGGGTGAATAGGTGTAAACAATAAACACACAAAAATCTTTGCGTAATAAAACCCAATGCGGAAAAGTAAATAACACGCAGAGATTTTACGTGGAAAACTCCAAAACCAGGAGTAAAAAACAACGGGACCGATCACACGGCGAAATCAACTAAGATTAAACACGTACAAAGGTGATATACCGTACTCAAATACGACTCAACCTTTTTCCATACGCTCCGAGTTGATCTTCTCCGCTCGCTCCGCAACGCGCCTCGAATCCACGATTTGCGTCCAACGCTGAATCCACGGCGTCCAACGTCGAGTCCACGACGTCTGACCGAATCCACGGTCTCCACCAAGTAGTACGTCTCGATCACATGAACGTACCTCGCTCCGAATCCACGAGAGCGGTTGCACCTTGAATCCACAAGGCCACGCGAATCCACGCGCCGATTTTGGGGAAAATTGTTATTTTGTTGGTGGTGATAATCCGCTGAATACTTAGATCAAAGATAGATCGGAAATGCCATCTAAGTATTCATTAATCTGATTCTACTCAAAAGCTGAGTTTGAAAACCTAGAATCAAATTAATCAATATAGATGAAGAAACATAGAATAAATCTAGTTATTTCCTTTCTTCTCTATATGTGGATTTATCTAAATCTCCGTTAATTTTGGATTATGAAATTTTCCACCATACGGATCATTAGATCTTTTTCGGCTTACCCTAAGAAATGAAATTAGGGTTTACTTATAGGTTAGAAACCATTAGAAGTGGATAAGAATAAAAAACTGACTGTAACAAACTTTTTCCCGCACGACGGTCCGGACTGGATTTGGCTTGATCCGGACTGTCGTTGTTTTTCAGAGAATTCTTGAAAAAATAGTGTTCGGGGTCCGGACTGAAGTATCCACGGTCCAGACTGTTCATGCGATTTCTGCAAAATCCACGTTCGGGGTCCGGACTGAACCAAGGGTGTTCCGGACTGGATTTGCGCATGAACCTACCTACGTTCGGGGTTCGGACTGTAGTACCCTGATCCGGATCCTGAACATATAACAGTCCAGTTTCTTGATTTTTATGCGATTAAAAACCCATCCAAGTGTTTCTACACAATAAGAAGTATTCGGATCACCAAACTTATTTAGTTAAACGTACCTGATCCTTTTGAATCCTTCTTTCTTGAGATTGAGGTATATGATCCAAACATCTTCATCTTCAATCTTCAAGACTTAAACACTTTCACGAAATACGCCAATACAAATTCCTTAACAATCTCCCCCTTTGGCGGTTTCGTGACAAAACACAAATCCACTAAAGAAAATTCAAAAAGATATTTTTGTTGCTATCACCATACAACAAAAATTTACAATTGAGATCCAAATAAAAATGAGTACATGAGTTAAACTCCTAAAACAAACTCTAGACTTCGACGTTTGTACTCTCTGCAAAAGAAATAATTCTTGACAAAGGAAATCGTTAGATACCTCAAGAATTCAACATAAAAAACCAACCAGAGAGATGAAGTTTATACTCACCATGACATTTACAAAATCAGATATGTATTAAGATATCAATCAGAGATAGACATATCTTTTAAGCAATAAATTTCAAATGTCATAAGCATGTTAGTCATGAAACAACTTGTTAGTAATATTACATGCCCAAATAGTTAGTCAAATAATTAGTCGAGGCATACATTCATTCACAATATAAACCAGAGTTGTTGTCATACTTACCTTCCAAGGTTTAAGTGTTCCAAAGTTCTCACAAACCATTGTCAAACCATTGTTCATATGTCCCTCCCCTTTTTTGCCACTAAAAGTAGCCAAAATTACAGAAATTAAGGGAGTTAAAAAGTTCAAAAAGATAGTAAGAACTAGGACTAAAACCTGCAAAACAAAAAGATTAGAACAACAAAGAAAACCCAAGATTAGATCATTAGAGCAAATGGTCATTCTAGATCAGACCTGTCTGAACTGGTACAATCTAATTTGTTCAAAATTCGTTTAAGTAACCTTGATATTTTTGAACATTTTCTTTTTATCTGTTATTGTCCAGAATTGATGCGTTCTATGTCAATGGCCATTATTTCTTGTTCAACAGACAATCTCCGCTGTTCTCGTTGGATAGGGGACAATATATTAGCTTCTGTGGTGTCTCTCCTGGAGGTCGAAGGAGGTTGTGTGGATGCGGACGGTGCATTTTGACCTTCATTCCATGGAGATTCTCTAGGCAGAGAGTGTGCTCTGGCGAGGGGTTTATTAATTTGAATTCCACTGCCCTTGGCATTCTTTCGCCTAGTATATTGCTTGGTTGTTGAGGAAGACTTCATCAGCTTTTTGTTCTTTAAATAAAACCTATCTTCTTCATCAACAGCCTGTTGTATTTCTCTGCAGATTTCTTCCCAATCCTCTTCCTCTGATTCTGAATCATCCCGAAGAACATTCTTTGTCTCTTCTTGATTTGTTCCATCTTGTTCCTTCTTAATAGATGCTTGAGTTCCTACCAATCCTACAATGAGCACTATAATCCATGCAAACACCATCTTTGCTGCTAGTGCGTTAGTATGAAGAACCTGCGAGCAAGAACTCAAGAACACGAAAAATTGTTTAATTTTTAAAAATTTTAAAAATTGTACCCAAACAATCATTATCGTGTAGAGAGACTAGGAATCAAGTTAGTTTTGCAAAAAGAATTTTAAAAGTAAATCAATTCCATGATTTACAGAAATTCTTATTATATGCCCTAAAATCGAATTTTTAGAAATCGAAGCTTAAAAATCCGTTAATCAAGAGAAAACAAGGCATATAAACAAAACTAATCTACTCAGAGTTCTTATTTCAAAAGAAATTTGACCAAAAACTAACTAAAATTGAATTCGAATCATGATTTTCACTCACGTTTTGATGAACAATGCACAAACAGTGAAAAAATTGAGTTTTGATCAAAGAGACTTACTTGAATCCGAAAAACTCGAGTTTGAAAGGCTCCAAAAAGGTTGTTTTCTAGAGAGAGAAACTCTGGATACTTGGAAACAAAAGCTTGTGATAAAAAGAAATCAAAACCCTTTCGTTTCTTATAAAACCTAGCCGCAGTCCGGATCGGCCCAAGAATCCAGTCCGGATCGGCTACTCGCAGACAACTTCTGCGTTCGGGATCCGGAACAGAAATTCCAGTCTGGATCGGCTCCAACTTTTTCTTCAGAAAAATTTAGAAAAATTCCAGAAAATCCAGAAAAAGATTGTAAGCACTATTGTATGTCAACTTTAAACAAAAATCATCGTTTCATATCAAAAGAAATAGATTATGTTAAATCTATCAATTATATCCAAATAATGAAACGAAAATTTATAAAAATTAAATCCTTTAAAGTTGAACAAGTTCAAAAACATCAATCACGATCTTATGAGTAATGCATTTATCAAATCATCAATTTGGTAAAGAAAATGAAGCACAAAGATCGATAGATGTTTGAAATCCCAAATAAGTTAGATAATATATCTAGTCAATTTATTGTAAGGAGTGGCTCTTTGAGCATCTTTCAATAAAATCTCCACCTTATACCAACCTTGGAATTCGACAGAGTCAAGTATTCCAAAAAGCATTTTATCTAATCAACAAGAAAAAAACATGCTTTGTATACATGTGGTAGCTGCACACAGTACTCGGACGACCGAGGTGGTAGCTCTTTCCTCCATGTGGTGGTAGTTTTCACACTCCTCATTGGGATGTAACTCTTTCCACATCTTTTGAGCATAACAATTTTAATAAAACTCCCCCTTAATTGGCTATCAATTATTTAAGATATGAAGTATTCAACCAAAAATTGATCTCGTGTTCATACTTAACTCAATTTTCAAATATGATAAAAACTATACCAAGAGATCATTTGAGAGAGAAATTGACTTTGATCAATTAAAAATAAACTAATTGATATAAAAGATCATTGCATCAAATGAATTATCATGATATCCAAACCATAATAAATTTCAAAAAAATATGAAAGGATGCAAGTAAAGTCAATTATACTAAAGCTCAATTAATGTTCTATGTACAAGCATAGATAAAGAACACAAACACAAAACAAAACCTAACCTTAGCAATGGTTTCAAAAAGTGTTATTTCAAAGAAAGCATTCCAATTGCTTTACGCAAATGAATAAACCGTTTTTGATCCAAAGGTTTTGTTAAAATGTCAGCTAATTGATCTTCAGTTGAAATATAAGAAAATTGAAGAATACTTGATTCAACTAGCTCTCTTAGAAAATGATATCTAAGTTCAATGTGTTTTGTTTTTGAGTGCAACACAGGATTTTTAGAAATATTTATAGCACTAGTGTTGTCACAGAGAATAGTTACCGAAGACGCAGGAATTCGGAAGTCGCTCAACACACTTTTCATCCAAATGAGTTGGGTTGAACAACTACCCGCTGAAATATATTCCGCTTCGGCAGTCGAGAGTGCAATGCAGTTTTGCTTTTTACTATGTCATGCAACAAGACAATGACCAAGATAAAAACATGCACCACTCGTACTCTTCCGATCATCCACTGATCCTGCCCAATCGGCATCTGAGTATCCTATTATGTCAAGAGTTGTTCCCATAGGATACCAAATTCCGAAATTCAATGTTCCTTTGACGTATCGGATGATCCATTTCACCACTTTCAGGTGAACCTCCTTTGGTGCTGACTGATATCTCGCGCATATCCCAACACTAAAGGATATATCCGGGCGACTAGCCGTGAGATAGAGTAGACTTCCACTAAGAGATTCACTTCCTAATCCCTTGTTGCTAGTTACCATAGGAGTCGGAAAGTCTTTAGAGTTCTCTAATCCGAATTTCTTCACAAACTCCTTTGCATACTTGGATTGGCACAGATGGATGCCTTCTTCATTTTGTTTCACTTGCAATCCAAGAAAGTATGTTAGTTCGCCCATCATGGACATCTCAAATTCGCTTTCCATGGTTTTAGCGAATTTAGAAGCATCATTGTCCCTTGTTGCACCAAATACAATGTCATCGACATAGATTTGTGCCACAATAAAGTTATCCTGATAATGCTTCACAAAGAGTGTCCGATCCGCTCCCCCTCGAGTGTAGCCCTTTTCCAAAAGGTGCTTTGTCAACCTTTCGTACCATGCTCGCGGTGCTTGTTTTAGACCGTAAAGAGACTTTTTCAATCGAAAAATATGATTAGGTAGTTTATGGTCAATGAAACCTTTCGGTTGAGCCACATAAACCTCCTCATTTAGAAAACCATTTAGAAAGGCGCTCTTAACATCCATTTGAAAAAGTTTGATTTTAAAATGACAAGCAATCGCAAAGAGGATGCGAATTGACTCGAGACGAGCTACCGGGGTGAACGTCTCATCAAAGTCTATACCTTCAATTTGTGAATAGCCCTGAGAAACTAGGCGTGCTTTGTTCCTGATAATGGTACCATCCTCGTTTTTCTTGTTCTTGAAAATCAACTTAGTACCAATTATGTTGTGTTGCTTCGGTGGCTTCGTTAGTTCCCAGACTTTGTTTCTTTTGAACTGATGGAGCTCTTCCTGCATTGCTTGTGACGCCCCACTTCCCAGGGGGTCACCCATCCTAGAACTACTCTAGCTCTAGCACGCTTAACTCTCATAACCTGTAGTAACCGCCCTTTTATTTTGGAAATTTTTTGTTTACTTCACTTTTAGTGGTCCGGCAGGGGTTAATAGTTCGATTATTTCTGGGCAGACCGTCGGGGCTCGCGGGTATTTTTAGGTGTTAGAGCTCGCGAAACGGGGAATGGTGACGCGATCGGATTCGAATTCCGACCCCGGGATCTCCCAGAATTAATTTTTGAAGGTTGCTAGCAGTTCCGGGTGCATCGAAAGACGTGCGGGCGATCGGCACGCTTTTCGAGGTAAATTGGACCCCTGGTTCGCACCCTGTTTGATTATGATTTTGGGGATTCAGGGTTTGTTCCCATTTCTCATTCGTGCGTTAGGTCTTTTCAGAGCGCGTGCGGAAAAAAACCCCAAGTCTTGATTTTTTCCTCCTTCCAACTGTTGGCGTGAAGAAACGAGGCGACGAGACGGGGAGAAGGAAGGACAATCGCGTTTCCTGCGGAGTCCGGCGAACGAGAACGGGACGATCCTCCTTCTTCCTCCCTTACCGGCGAAACCGAGGTGCGTGGGTTGTGTTCTTTTTCGGTTCTTCGTTGTATCTTCCTGTGGGGGGGGGGGGGGGGGGGGGGGGGGGGTTTCCTAGTTCGACCGCCGGACTCGCCGCCGCCGCGGGGCACCAGACGCGCACGGGGGAGCCACCCGCAGACAGGGCACCCGCGCGGGCCTGGCGCCGCGCGGGGCCGCCCACGCCTGTGGGCAGCGCGCCCGCGCGGGGTCACCCGCGCCATTGCTCCCGACCCGGGACGGCGGCGCCGCCGCCGCCGGATCCGAGGGCCGCGTTCCGCGACTGACCCGGACGGTTTCCTTTTCCTTCTTTTATTTGTGGTTTTCGAGAGTACTGACTTCTCTTCCAGGGACTGTGTAGGTCCGGGAGACACACCAAGAAGCAGAAGAACCGAGTGTTGATTGTTACGCGAGAAAGGTGGGTACTCGTTCTGAGGTTTAGTGTCGGGATTTGAAAACTGTAAACATATTTCAATTGCTCAACTAACTGTGTTAATCTTTGGTGATATCTATGGTTCATTATTATTGATTTTGTTTTGTGCACTTGGTTACGATGCTCGAGGCTGCAGCACGCGCACCCGCGGTTTGGCCACCGCAAAGGGTGTGCTTTTCCGGAAAAGTGGTCTATGACCCGTGTTACCCCACGAGGTGACGTAGTGGGGGCCCCCGTAGGTGGGGGGTTTGAGGCGCCAAGGTGCGAGCGGTGCGACCCGTCGAGGTAGGTGCTCGGCGTGGTTTACCGAGGTAGGTGCTCGGTTGGGTTGCCGGGGCAGGTGCCCGGATCAGGTTGTGCAGGGGTCGTGGTTTGCCTTTTCGGGGAGGGCGGTTGCTCTGGATGGTTCTCACGGTCTGCTTTAGTTACAGTTTTTCCTGCATTCCATCTTTTATATCTTGTGTCGCTGACTTCCCACTCCGTGACAGGTTCCTTCAGGGGTGAGAGCTAGGGCGACGGTGAGGCCGTGGCAGGAGCATTTTTGTTGGTCCTTCGAGGCCATAGACTGTATTTACCTCTTCCATGCGCATTTTCATTACCTGTTAGTAGCTTACTGTGTGGTTTTCGATACCCTTGTGGGGTCGCTGTGGATGTTGGGATGTTTCCTCTTACTATGTGGATGGTTGATTCTATTCTTCTCCTGTTTGGCCGTTTTAGAACTACAAAAGAAAAAGAAAAAGAAAAGGCATTGTGAAAACTGTTTTAAAAATCTGGGTGTCGTGTGGGCACCGTTTTAAAAACCCTGTGGATTTATGAATTACGAAAACTGTTTTAAAAATCTGGGTGCCGTGTGGCCACCGTTTTATAAACCCTGTGGATTTATGAATTTCGAAACTGTTTTAAAAACCTGGGTGCCGTGTGGGCACCGCTTTTAAAACTTGTGGATTTATCCTTTCAAATCAATCGGCCTCGTGAATTCTTTAGTCTTGCGCGTTCATGTTAGTAAACTGCTGTGATTAAATGATTGTTGTAACTGCGACGCCGTGCATATACAGAGGAGACTCCGCCCGTTTGCGGGGCGAATCTGTGTATGCGGCGGGTCTGGACACGCACCGGGGAGAAAGGACTTTCAAAAAAAAAAATGTATCCGCAAATTCAATCTTTCCGTTGGTCGTCTTCCGCTTAATGAAACCCCCGGGGCGTGACATAACCTCTTGGATCTTGCTACCATCCAAAATGCTATAGCCGGGTTAAGAGATTTAGTCCTATTTTATCATTTATATATAGGACTAATCCAATTTCTAGGGGTGTCACATTCTTCCCCCCTTTAAGCCCTGACGTCCACGTCAGGCTCAAGCACACTCACAAGTACCAGGCGATGTGAGATTCGTCTTGCTAGCCTTAGCCTACCTTGTGGAGAGCTGCACTCCACCCACAACGGTCATTAGCCGGGGAGCCTCGCTCTACCCGCTATATAACCCTGGCTCCACAACGGTCATTAGCCGGGGAGCATCGCTCTACCCGCTATATAACCCTGGCTCAGCTAAGACTCATCTCACATTTCCGGCTGGTGAATGTCTCTGATACCAACTGTGACGCCCCACTTCCCAGGGGGTCACCCATCTTAAAACTACTCTAGCTCTTGCACGCTTAACTCTCATAACCTCTTGAATCTTGCTACCATCCAAAATGCTATAGCCGGGTTAAGAGATTTAGTCCTATTTTATCATTTATATATAGGACTAATCCAATTTCCAGGGGTGTCACAGTTATTCTACAAATAGTAGAGTATATCGAGTTTTTAACCTCGAATCTAAAACGATGATAGAATCTTTTAATGTTAAAGTAGATGAAGCTTTTCATTTTGCATCTGATAAATCTACCCCAGATATGTCTCTTAATGACGATACTCCTGTAAATGCATCTTCTCATAATAATTCTTCCGATAATGTTGATGCATCTAATGGTTCTTCTAGTTTATCTGATATGCAGGAATCATCATACATACCTCCGAGCACTCCGTTACCTCAACGCTACGCATCTCCAAGGATCATCCAGAATCGAACATTATTGAAGACCCACAAGAAGGAGTCAGGACTCGGAGACAATTGGTTTGTGGAGTCGCATGTTACGTCTCCATGATAGAACCAAAGAACGTCGATGAAGCTCTTCAGGATGATTACTGGATTGAAGCAATGTGAAGATCCGGATCTCTGGGATGGTTTTGCAGGGCGAGCAGTGGCTTCTGGAGGCCTATGTTGTGTGATAGAGCTTGTTGTTCATGAATCGGATTCCAGATTTGGAACCGGCGCAAAAATCGGATCAAGTTTGCTTTTGCGAGGGCTTTCGACAAAATTTAGAAAGAGAATTTGGCGAAACGGACAGCGGATTTGGACTCAGCGCGCGAAAACGGCAAAAATGGGCTATTTACTTGCATTTTTCGGAATTTGGAATAGTGAAGTTACTGTTCACGACCGGAATAGTGATTCCGGCAACGGCGGCGACCGGCAGGCGGCGGAGCAAGGTGGAGCGCGGCGGCGCAGTGGCGGAACGCGGCCGCGGGCAGGCGCGGGCAGGCGCGGCGCGCGGTGCCGGGTCCACGAACAGGCGCGTGCACCGGGAGCACCGAGGAATGGTGATGCCACGTGGCAGCACCCTGTTGGTTGGACGGCGTCAAAGACAGCGGTGGCGGCTGTGACACGTGGCGTCGCGTGATTGGCCGACAAGATCCGGAAGACCCGGCGCGTAGACCGGGTGCGTGCGCCGCGTGAACCACGTGGGGACACGTGGCACTGTGCGATTGGCGGGCGCATGCCGCCGACGTGCGCGAGGCGTGCGGAACGTGGGCGGCGGGACACGTGGCGCGATCGGGCGGATTCGGGCGGGACACGTGGCATCATCTCGTGAATTCGGGCGGCTACAGTAACTTTCGGGCGCCCGGTTTTTCGGCCCGAATCCGACAGCCCAATAGTTATTTTTTTTGGCTATAAATAAGCCATTGAGGGCTTCATTTTGGGACTTTTTGAGATCCTTTTTGAGTGCAGTTTTCAACAGCTAGTTCCTACTTCGAGTCTTCTACACGTTTTGGGGTTTTGGAGAAATTTTGGAGGCCGTTTAATATTTTTCCTCCCCGATCTCGCGAGCTACGACGCTGTTCCGATATCGATCGTTTTCGTCGACTTTTCGTCCGCAGACTCCCCTGAGCTGAGTTCTTGGTCTTTTTCGTCGATTTTTGTGGCAGCGTTTTCACGACAGGTAGATCTTCGACTTTGATGTTCATCACTTGGCTCTGTTTTGAGTTTTTATCGGAGTGCGTGCATCATCTTTAGACCCCTCTTTTGCTGTTGCATGTTCTGGACAGCGGAGGAGTAATCTTGCAATTTCTCGGCCTACAAGAGGCGGAATTTGGTGTTTAAAGACTCGATTCCTATCTACACTTCGCGAGGATCGCCGTCATATTTTTCTTGGAATTTTTGAAGGACATCTCGCAGGAGGTAATTCCCTGTTTTGTGGACAGATGTGTGATAAAATTACTGTTTTGAGTGATTTGAGCTTACCACGATGTTCGGCTTATATCTCAGCGACCGGGTGGAATTTTTGGTCGATTTTTGGTGCGTTGGAATCATGAGGACCTGGGGATCGCACCCGTTAAATTTCAGCTCTTTTGGAATCAGGACTAATGCACACATCCAGGTGGGTTGGAATTCTTCCAAACTTTATGGAATGCCTTCTAATTCTGTTGAAAGCATGTTAGCATGCCTAGTTTAACTATCTGTATAGCTGGTAAAATCTGATAGATGTTTAGATTATCTTTGAATGACAGACTTGAACCCCATTTATCATCAGTATGATCTTGAGACTGTTTGACACTAGAGTGCATGATTAGTTGACTTCCGAACTGCATCTGCACCGTTTTGAAATCATTGAACCCGTTTTAATATAAAAAGTGGCTTCAAAAATAGTTTTAAACATTGTGATCACCCAGAGGGGTTGCATAAGTTCAGGATGCATGAACTCTCGCGGCTGTGGGCCGAGGGGATTTTTATTGACTCAGTGGATGGGTTTCCTAGTGTCTTGGGGGTTTGTATGCACTATCAGATTGAGTCGTGGAGGGTTCTCCGACCTGTTTATGGGTTAGATGGCATTTCGAGTTTTCGATCTGTTCGATCATTGATTATAGCCTGCAGATGCCGCTTTTTGAGCCAGATGAGACACACTTATTCCTCGGTGGGGTAGCGCCCCTCGAGAGCCGCTCCGGATGCGATGATGATGATGCGCCTGATGAGGCTGCTTTGCGTGATTTTCCGACTGGACCGGGTTGGTGTACCGGGCGACCAGATCGAGTTATGGACCGGGTTGGAGTACCGGTAGAGCCCTAGTTGATACACTAGGGGGCGCAGGCTTGACTGGACCATATTTGGCAGTCACTGAGATTTGGGTTGATGTGAGCACCTCGTGAGCGAGTGGATGCATTGCATGTTCATAGTTGAGTATTTTTCCTTTGAGCATGATTCTTGAGGCTTGACTGGACCAGATTTGGCAGTCAGAGAGATTGGGTTGAAAGTGAGCACCTCATGAGTGAGTGGATGCATTACATGTTCTTAGTTGAGTTTTTTCTTTGAGAATGATACTTGAGGCATATTAGCTGTAGTTTCATTTCAGCTTTCATATTATCTATCTGTATACCTATTGTCTTGCCTCCAGTAGACTTAGTGGGCATATCGTGGATGTTGGTGACGGTACCCACTGAGAACTACCTTCTGCAGTAGTCCTCACACCCGCTGTGGTGATAGGTTTTCCTGAGGTAGCTGTTCCGGCACCGGTTCGGGCGGAAGCAGCAGATCGAGATAAGGGCGTGGCCGAGTAGCTCCTTACCAGTTTTATTTTGAGAGTCAGAGGTAGATGTACCCTGTCTGAGAGATTTATTTGTATACTGAACAGTTTGAGAGGTTTGATGTATCATGTATTATATTTTTTGTCTGAGAGATGACCACTATTTTGGATGTATTACTTCAACTGTTCAGTGTTGGGATTCTGTAGCTACTTATTTTATTTTTACAGCTCTGATACATGTTTAGCTATAGATCTGATTTGCAGGTTAGACGCTTCGTCTATGCGGAGATTTTCGTACAGATGGCGGATCTGTTGGCGAGCCCGGGTCGCAGTTCCGACCCCGGGGCGTGACAATAACCCATGAAAATTCCTTCGTCACTTCGAGAGTCGAATTTTCCAAGATTTTCGTGATCACGTAAAATGTAACAGCGACTCCCAAAGATTCGAAAATATTTGATATTTGGTTTTCTACAGAACCATAGCTCATATGGTGTATTTAAAGTACCCGGGCGCAAATAAACTCGATTAATTACGTAGACCGCGGTGTTCACTCTTTCAACCCAAAAATGTAACGGGAGTTTCCGGCTGTGAAGCATAACACGCGCCATCTCTTGTACAACCATGTTTTTGCGCTCGACTACACCATTCTGCTGAGGTGTATAGGGCGCAGAGAATTCATGTTTTATGCCGTTGGAAGTGCAAAAATCAATGAATTTAGAATTTATAAATTCTCCACCTCTATCACTTCGAACACGAACGATCTTTTCATTTCTCTCAATCATAACACGATGACAAATCTCATGAAAAGAATCGAAAGTATCCGCTTTCTCTTTTAAAAATGTTACCCATGTATATCTAGAGAAATCATCAACCAAAAGAAAAATATACCATTTACCTCCCAAACTTGGTTGATGAGTCGGCCCTATTAAATCCATGTGCAGTAATTCTAAAGGCCGATTGGTTCCCACGTGGTTCAAGTTCTTGTGTGCTGCCCTTGATTGTTTTCCCTTTTGACAACCTCCACACACAATGTTTTCTTTAAAAGATAGTTTAGGAACCCCCTTAACCACGTCTTTATTAGAAATCCTTGCTAGTTCCTTAAAATTTATGTGACCTAGTCTTTCATGCCAAAGAGTTTCATTATCCAAAGAAACTCGGTTACAATGTTCAGAAATTTTGTTAGGAACTACATAGCAATTATTTTCAGATTTAACCCCTTTCAAAAAGAATAAATGGTCCTTATCAGTTACAATACATTCTGCAGAAGAAAAATTAACTAAAAAGCCACTATCACATAATTGACTGATGCTAATGAGGTTAGTCTTAAGGCCTTCAACAAATAAAACATTGTTCAAAACCGGACCTTCTGGAATAGTGATTGTCCATTTTCCAACAATTTTAGAAGAACGTGTTAAGGATTTTAGTTTTGGCGTATTTCGTGAAAGTATTTAAGTCTTGAAGATTGAAGATAAAGAAACTTAGATCATATACCTCAATCTCAAGAAAGAAGAATTCAAATGATCAGGTAAGTTTAACTAAACATTATTGGTGATCTGAATACTTCTTATAATGTAGAAACACTTGGATGGATTTTTAATCGCATAAAAATCAAAAACTGGACAAGTTACATGTTCAGGATCCGGAACAGGGAACTTCAGTCCGGACCCCGAACATTGGTAGTTCATACACAAATCCAGCCCTGAACATCCCTGTTTTGTTCCGGACCACGTATGTGGATTTTGGTGAAACTGCATGAACAGTCCGGACCATAGGATTTTGTTCCGGACCCCGAACGTGGAGTTTACTGAAACTGCATGAACAGTCCAGACCGTGGATTTCGTTCCGGACCCCGAACCTTGATTTTTCAGGAATTCTCTGAAAAACAACGACAGTCCTGAACGAGCCTAATCCGGTCCGGACCGTCGTGCGGGAAAAATTCTGTTACAATCAGTTTTTGATTCTTATCCTCTTCTAATGGTTTCTAACCTATAAGTAAACCCTAAATCTATCTTTTAGGGTAATCCACACTAAGTTTTATCTCTGGGAAATGACAGATAAAAATTAACGGAGAAAAACTTAGAGATCCACATATAGAGAAGAAAGGAAATAACTAGATTTAATTCTATGTTTCTTCATCTATATTAATTAATTTGATTCTAGGTTTTCATACTCAGATTTTGAGTAGAATCAAATTAATGAATACTTAGATGGCATTTCCGATCTATCTTTGATCTAAGTATTCGGCGGATCATCACCACCAACAAAACAACGATTTTCCCCAAAATCGGCGCGTGGATTCGCGTGGCCTTGTGGATTCAAGGTGCAACCGCTCTCGTGGATTCGGAGCGAGGTACGTTCGTGTGATCGAGACGTACTACCTGGTGGAGACCGTGGATTCGGTCAGACGTCATGGACTCGACGTTGGACGCCGTGGATTCGGCGTTGGACGCAAATCGTGGATTCGAGGCGCGTTGCGGAGCGAGCGGAGAAGATCAACTCGGAGCGTATGGAAAAAGGATGAGTCGTCTGTGAGTGCGTTATATCACCTTTGTACGTGTTATAATCTTAGTTGATTTCACCGTGTTATCGGTCCCGTGGTTTTTTACTCCTGGTTTTGGAGTTTTCCACGTAAAAATCTTGCGTGTTATTTTTATTTCCGCATTGGGTTTTTATTACGCAAAGATTTTTGAGTGTTTATCGTTTACACCTATTCACCCCCCCTCTAGGTGTTTTTTCCCCTATTTAGATCCTTATTATAGAGTTGACCCAACAATTGGTATCAGAGCGGGAATAGGGTTGTAAACAATGGTTGAAGGTGGAAACATCAACATACCCCCGTTCTTCGATGGAACAAACTATGCCTACTGGAAAGTACGGATGAAAGCATTTTTAATTTCCATCGACGAACGGGTGTGGCAATCTATCGAGTTAGGATGGTCAAATCCAACTGAAGTTATTGTTGATGTTCACACCATCAAACCTAGGTCGAAATGGACCAAGGAAGAGATTGACTCATCTTCTTACAATGGCAAAGGAATTAACGCCTTATTT
Source organism: Tillandsia leiboldiana (assembly GCA_029204045.2). Taxonomy (NCBI): domain Eukaryota; kingdom Viridiplantae; phylum Streptophyta; class Magnoliopsida; order Poales; family Bromeliaceae; genus Tillandsia; species Tillandsia leiboldiana. The sequence goes on from CM055065.1 coordinate 29,431,651, forward strand.
AATGCTTTGTCGCAAACTGAGTTCTCTCGCGTCTCGGCATGTGAGACTGCGAAAGAAATCTGGGATGTTCTACAAGTTACACATGAGGGAACAAACCTTGTGAAGATTTAAAAACTGCAAATGCTCACGAGCAAGTTTGACTCTATTTTCATGGCAGAAAATGAATCGTTCACAGATTACTATACGCGATTGCAAGACATCGTGAATACATGTGCTAACTTGGGAGAGAAAATTTCAGAATTTAAAGTTGTAAGAAAGATTTTAAGGACTCTTCCTGAAAGATTTCGTTCCAAGGTTACGGCCATTGAAACTATTAAACACCCGGACGAAATTCGTGTAGAAGAATTAGTTGGTGCACTTCAAACATATGAAATGACATTTCCTACTAACTATTCTTATGAAAAAGCATCTACTTCTAAGTCTTCAGGTTTTGCATTGAAAACAACAAAAGAAGAAGACACGGATTCATCCTCCTCAGACGATGACGAGAACCTATCTATGGAGGACTTTGAGAAGCAACTTGCTCTCTTGACAAGAAAATTTCGCCGAAACTTTCGAAGGGGTAATTCAAGTAAAACTTCATCCTTAGTAAAGTCGAAGAAAGGCAAAGGTTTTACAAGCCACAAGTCAAGAAAGCAAGAGAGTTTTTCAAAGGATAAGAAAAGCTCAGAGGGACAAGTCCAATGCTTCAAGTGCCGAGGATACGACCATATCTCAACGGAGTGTCCCAATAAGAATCCGTCAAAGAAGAAAGCGATGCAAGCCGTCACTTGGGATGACACCTCAACGTCTAATGAGTCATGTTCCAGTGATGAAGAGAATAACGCAACGGCGTTCCACGCGTCCACAACTTCACCTTTCGTGTGCTTTATGGCAAGTACATCCGATTCCTTGTCCAACTCCACCCAAGTTGAAAAGAATGCAACGGACAACGAATCGAGCAACTCCGAAGGTGAAGACTTTGCTTTTGCCTACCATAAACTCTTAAGGGATTCAAAGAAGCTGGCAAAGCAAAACAAGGGGTTGAGAGGGAGATTGCAGGATCTCGAAGAAGAAGTAAAAAGGGCAACTTCTCTCTTAACCGGTCTTGAAGTGGAAAGGGATAACCTGATAAAAGAAAATGCTTCACTTCAAGAGAAAAATGAGCATTTCGAGAAGAAACATGTAAAAATGGTTGATAAAGCTGGTTACTTCTTGAAGCTCTACTCCAAGGCTCGATAGGAAAAAATGGAGATGACGAAGACCATTTTCCAACTTAAGGATGATTTAAAGCAATTTTCTTCGGGAAGGAGCAAGTTGGATAAGATGCTTGGTCTTGGTCAAACAAACCGTTTCGGCCTTGGATACAATCGGACTGAAGACAATCTTAGTTCGGTTGGGACAGTTTTTGTGCCCCAGTTGGTATCTCCTCCTCCGACGACGGAATTCACTGCAATCAACGACAACAACCTTACCTCACCTACTTCGGGATCGTCAAGTACAAAGGTATGTTTTTGTTGTGGTTATGCAGGGCACATAAGAAGAAATTGCAAGATTGGAGCGAAACGAACAAATCAAGCACCTCTTGCAACTACTACCAATGAGTTCACTCCCCGGAAATCAAAGAAGGAATTTTCAAAAGAAAAGAACATTGGTAGTACATCAAACAAGACGACGACGTCAAGAAAAAGCGATGAATCAATCAAGACGCTTTCACCTAGGAGAATAACTTCACATTCATTGCCGACGTACCCCAAAACTCAAAAGGTTTGGGTACGCAAAGGTGAATTCTTTCTTCGTCTTTAAACCACGTTGGTACCAATCGGCCCTTAGGATTACTGCACATGGACTTAATGGGGCCGACTCGTCAACCATCTTTGGGAGTTAAATGGTATATTTTTCTCTTGGTTGATGATTTCTCTAGATATTCATGGGTAACATTTTTAAAAGAGAAAGCGGATACTTTCGACTCTTTTCATTAGGTTTGTCATCGTATTATGATTGAAAGAAATGAAAAGATCGTTCGTGTTCGAAGTGATAGAGGTGGAGAATTCATTAATTCTAAATTCATTGATTTTTGCACTTCCAACGGCATAAAACATGAATTCTCAGCACCCTATACACCTCAGCAGAATGGTGTAGTCGAGCGCAAAAACAGGGTTGTTCAAGAGATGGCGCGTGTGATGCTTCATAGCCGGAAACTCCCGTTACATTTTTGGGCTGAAGCTGTGAACACCGTCGTCTATGTAATTAATCGAGTGTATTTGCGCCCGGGAACTTTAAATACACCATATGAGCTGTGGTTTTGTAGAAAACCTAATATCAAATATTTTCGTATCTTTGGGAGTCGTTGTTATATTTTGCGTGATCGCAAAAATCTTGGTAAATTCGACTCTCGAAGTGACGAAGGGATTTTCATGGGTTATTCTACAAACAGTAGAGCATATCGGGTATTTAACTTGGAATCTAAAACGATGGTAGAATCTATTAATGTTAAAGTAGATGAAGCTTTTCATTTTGCATCTGATAAATCTACCCTTGATAAGTCTCTAGATGATGATACTCCTGTAAATGCATCTTCTCGTAATAACTCTTTTGATAAAGTTGATGCATCTAATGGTTCTTCTAGTTTATCTGAAATGCAGGAATCATCACATGTACCTCCGAGTACTCCGTTACCTCAAACGCTACGGATCTCCAAGGATCATCCGGAATCGAACATTATTGGAGACTCACAAGAAGGAGTCAGGACTCGGAGACAGTTGGTTTGTGGAGTCGCATGTTACGTCTCCATGGTAGAACCAAAGAACGTCGATGAAGCTCTTCAGGATGATTACTGGATTGAAGCAATGCAGGAAGAGCTCCATCAGTTCGAAAGAAACAAAGTCTGGGAACTAACGAAGCCACCGAAGCAACACAACGTGATTGGTACTAAATGGATTTTCAAGAACAAGAAAAACGAGGATGGTACCATCATCAGGAATAAAGCACGCCTAGTTGCTCAGGGCTATTCACAAATAGAAGGTATAGACTTTGATGAGACGTTCGCCCCAGTTGCTCGACTCGAGTCGATTCGTATTTTGTTCGTGATTGCTTGTCATTTTAAAATCAAACTCTTTCAAATGGACGTTAAGAGCGCGTTTTTAAATGGGTTTTTGAACGAGGAAGTTTATGTGGCTCAACCGAAAGATTTTGTAGACTATAAACAACCTAACCATGTTTTTCGTTTGAAAAAGGCTCTTTACGGTCTAAAGCAAGCACCGCGAGCGTGGTACGAAAGGTTAACAAAGCACCTATTGGAAAAGTTCTATACTCGAGGGGGAGCAGACCGGACTCTCTTTGTGAAGCATTATGTAATAAACTCTATATATATACATATACATAATAAGGAAATATTATATACATTTACATAGTTCAATAACAGGGAAGTAGACAAAGGAGTTACTTAGCTTCTGTCCAAGATGGTCGTCTTCATCACTGAAGTTCTTCATCACCAGCGAGGGATACTCAGCATCAGCTACACTCGAGAAGGGACACCTCCAGCTTCAAGACCATCGCTTACAAGTATGTGCTTCTCTTGAAGGAAGGTAGAAGAACTCCAGAGAAGAGATGAGCAACGCTTCGGCGTCGAGAAGAATAGGGTCATACGAGAGGCCAAGAGCCGCCATGGAGAGAGGGAGCCGCCATGGGAAGAGGGAGAGGAAGAGAGCTCAGAAGGGGCGGGACTAACCTAGAAGCATCCGGAAGGCTCTGGTTTCCTCAATGGAGCAACCCAGTTGTCATCCACCAGTGGAGGTTGCGGATACTTAGAGGACAGCTCCGACCCGTTACGATCATCCTCACGCGGCCCAAGCCCATGCGACATTGGGCCCAATTACAATAAAATGAAGGAATTACAATAGCAAGTAGTTTTAGCTAATTGTTGAATTCGCACATTGGTCCCTGAGGAGACTACTATAAATACATCATGTTGTAACCGAAAACGGTTAACGAAGATATTACAAATTCATTTCTCCAACTACCTCTTTTCTCTCTATTTTCTCTCTCTACTTCTCCTCTCCAGTTCCCCGTCCAATTCTTCTTCTTCTTCCCCAATTCTCTACCTCAATTCTTAACAATCAAGGTTCAGATCATCAACATCACCGAAGAACAAGGAATCAACCGAAGCATCCATCGCTGAGGAACCCGCCCTTCATCGACGCCGTCAAGCTTCAGAGCAAGTTCATCATCGCTTGTGCGCCTCAGGACGGGTGTAAGGTCCTGTCTCCTTCTTCATCGTAGCAGTTCTTCCGGTTCTACATTGAGCGGTTGCCGAATCAGAGTTCCCATCTCTGGATTCTACCATCCAAGCTTAATTGTAGCATCCAAGGAATTCGCTACTCGGAAGTTTATTACAAGTGGTATCAGAGCAGCCTCGATCCCAGGGGCTGTGATTTGCAAGATCTGCAAAGGGCCAGAAATTGTTAGGGATTGGATCTATCAGAGTATTTCTCAATTATCATCATAGCAGGTAATACTAACCCTAGTATTACAATTATACAGTAGGAAGCATACTCATATAGATCATAACTGAGTTGAACAAGATTAATTGGAATACTGGATAAGTTCCAAAATCGGTAGAAAGAAGCAAAATCGATTCCATTATAATTCCAATAATAAGGAAATGGCAGAAGGAACTCGATTGAGAGATCTAAGTGATCATATGGTGGTATTGGAGACAACATTACAAAAACTCAATGTAGAGTATCATGATAAGGTCAAGGAGTTGGGTGAACAGATTGTAGTAGTAAGCATGAATGAACAAAAGCATTATGAGGCTTTACAAGTGGAAGCAATGAAGAGGCATGACTTAGTACTTAGGGACAATGCAACTAAGCATGAGGAGTTGATGAAGTTACTATCATCACAAGCAACCAGTAATAAACCAGTAATGCATACACAAAACACCACACAAGTTCCACTTGAACATAAGTACAGGGAAGCTTATCCTGGCCCTAACTACAACAGGGGTGAAACAAAAGGAAAGGGGTTGTTACCTCATCCATCCAGAGATACAAGTATGAATGAAGAAGCCAAGATTAACAACAAAACCTCAGGATCTTCATATACTCCACATCCCAAATTAGAATTTCCAATGTTCAGTGGGGATGAGCCCCGACTGTGGGTAGAAAATTGTGAATATTATTTTGAGATTTACCAGTTGCCATATCAACAGTGGCTCAGTATTGCGTCAATGCATTTAAGTGGAAGAGCAAGAACTTGGAAACAAAGCTATTTCATTCACAAGCAAGCTGTGAGCTGGGAGGAGTTTGTAGAAGCACTCTATAAACGATTTGGCCAAACTGGAGAGTGATATATAGTCAGGGAATTCAACAATTTGAAACAAGTCAGCACAGTGGAACATTATCAAGAAAAATTTGAAGAATTACGTACTCAACTCTTATTTCACAATCCACAGTTGTCAGAGGAGCATTTTATTTCTTGCTATATCAGTGGTCTGAGAGAAGATTTAATTCCCTTTCTCGATATTGCACATCCAGAAACTTTAGAGGAAGCCTACTGCCAAGCCAAGCTGCATGAGAAGGCATTAGCTGTGATTAGTCGAAGATACAAGCAAAATACAAAACCTGTAGGGAACAATTTTAATAAGTTCCCACAGTCCTATATGGCTAAACCCTCAGGTTATCAGGGTAACAACAACAAAACACTGATTGAGCAAAGGCGAGCCGCGGGGCAGTGTTTCAAATGTGGTGACAGATATCACCCCGGGCATGTTTGTGCTGTCAAGTCTTTCAATGCAATGCAGGGATTAAATGATATCTTAGAGGTTTATGATGAGGAGTGCCTCCAAGAAATGCAGAATGAGGAAGAAGGTGAAGGAGTAGAGGAGGAAGTTACTCCACCAGAACTAGGAGTCTCTGTGCATGCACTTAGTGGAGAAAAACAACAAAACACTATCAAGATAAAAGGGGAAGTTAAGGGGCAGGTACTCACTATTCTGGTAGACACGGGCAGCACCCACAGCTTTATGGATCTTCAAACTGCCAAAGATATTAAAGCCCATATGATAGCTGCTGCTCCCTTAGTAGTCACAGTAGCAAACGGCCAAAAAGTCTTGAGCAAACTACAATGCCCAAATTTTCAGTGGAACATGCAGGGCCACAACTTTCAAGCAGATCTGAGGATCATCAGGTTGGAGGGATCCAGTATGGTACTGGGGATCGATTGGCTGAGATCCTATGGGAAGGTTACCTTCGATTACCAACAGGACTCAATCACTATTCAGAGGGGTGGACAACCTCTAGTGTTGAGTGGAATTAAAGAGGGGGCTCAGTTGAGATTAATTTCAGCCAACCAATGGTACCAAGAATGGCAAAAGGGAGAGTGCTGTGTTGTCAGTCAGTGTCAAGTAAGTGAGGCACAAGGGGAAGCTACAGATCTAGACCCTGATATACAAGTGATCTTGACTCAATATGCTACAGTGTTTGAGAATCCTAAGGAATTGCCTCCCCACAGATCTGTGGACCATAGGATTCCCTTGCAGATTGGGGCCTTACCCGTCAAACTCCGACCGTATAGGCATTCCTATGAACAGAAAGATGAAATAGAGAAGCAAGTTAAAGAAATGCTAGAATCTGCCATAATCCAAGTGAGCCATAGTCCTTTTGCTTCACCAGTCTTACTAGTCAAAAAAAAAGATGGCAGTTGGCGGATGTGCATAGACTATCGCCAACTAAACAAAATTACTATCAAAGATAAGTTTCCAATCCCTCTCATTGATGATCTATTGGATGAACTCGGGGGTTCAAAACTCTTTTCTAAACTGGACTTGAGGTCAGGTTACCACCAGATCAGGGTGTTTGAAGAGGATATACCCAAGACTGCTTTTCGCACTCATCAAGGTCATTACGAATTCAAAGTAATGCCATTCGGCTTGACCAATGCACCAGCTACTTTTCAGGCCTTGATGAATTCTATCTTTGCTCCTTACTTAAGAAAGTATGTCTTAGTATTTTTTGATGACATCTTAATATACAGTAAGACTTGGAAGGAACACTTGAGTCACTTGAGGGTCATACTGGAAGTGTTATTGAAGAACAAATTGTATGCTAAACAGAGCAAGTGTACTTTTGGATCTAAACAGGTAGAATACCTGGGACACATTATTTCTGAAAAAGGGGTGGCTACAGACCCTAAGAAAACAGAGGCAATGACTGACTGGCCAGTTCCTCAGTCAACTAGAGAATTAAGAGGCTTCCTTGGGTTAACTGGTTATTACAGGAAATTTGTAAAGAATTATGGAACCATTAGCAGGCCCCTTACTGATTTACTAAAGAAAAATCAGTTCAGTTGGACCCGGGAAGCCCAGCGAGCCTTTGAAGCTCTGAAAATTGCCATGTCTACTGCACCGGTATTGAGATTACCCAATTTTGAGCTACCTTTTACACTAGAAGTAGATGCCAGTGGAGAAGGCATAGGGGCAATACTCTCTCAGGAAGGGAAACCCATTGCCTATCTCAGCAAGGCAATCAAAGGAAGAAACTTAGGGTTATCTACATATGAAAAGGAATTTTTGGCGATCCTTATGGCAACACAAAAGTGGAGACATTATCTGTTGATGGATAAATTTATCATTAAAACAGACCATGAAAGTCTTAAGTATCTCTTAGAACAGAAAATCGTGACTCCGATGCAGCAAAAAGGGATGCTTAAGTTGTTGGGATTTGACTACACTATTGTATATCGAAAGGGGAAAGAGAATGTGGTGGCTGACGCATTGTCCCGACAGAATCAAAAGGGAGAGCAGTTAATGGCTATCACAGTGATCACTCCTGCTTGGTCAACAGAAGTGGAATGTAGCTATCAAGGTGATACTTATTATGAACAGCTTATCAAGGATGTCCTTTTGTTACCAGAAAACTTCCAACTTTACACCTACAATCAGGGAGTGTTGAGATATAAAGGAAGAGTGTGCATTGGTGAGATTGGTGATTTAAGGAGTAAATTGATTAATCAGTTTCATGGAACTAGTCTGGGTGGGCATTCCGGAATACTACACACTTATCATCGAATGAAGAAACATTTCTATTGGAAGGGTATGAAAAAGCAAGTGGAATCTTTTGTTCGTAAGTGTGAAGTTTGTGCACAGAACAAGTCGGACACCCAAGGTTATCAAGGGTTACTTCAACCACTGCCGATTCCTACTCAAATCTGGACAGACATTAGCATGGACTTCGTGGAAGCTTTACCACTGTCGGAAGGTAAAGACACTATCATGGTTGTGGTCGACAGATTATCAAAGTATGCCCATTTCATATCTCTTAAGCACCCTTTTACAGCAGTTAGTGTCTCTCGAGCTTTCATGGACACTGTTTACAAATTACATGGCTGCCCGAAAAGTATAATCACAGACAGGGATAAAATATTCACGAGTCAATTCTGGACTGAGCTTTTCAAGTCACTGGGAACCCAGCTCAAGATGAGTACAGCATATCATCCTGAGACCGACGGTCAGACGGAGCGGGTCAATCGTTGTCTAGAGACATACTTAAGATGTATGTGCTTCCAACATCCCCACAAGTGGTGCAAGTTCTTATCACTAGCAGAATGGTGGTATAACACGAATTACCATACCTCATTAGGCACCACCCCTTACTTAGCACTCTATGGAGTGCCACCTACTGACACTCTGGTGGCTGCTGCTGGCGCAGCTACCTCTTCAGAAGTCAGAGAGTGGGTAAAAGAAAGGGAAGAGGTCACTCGAGAGCTAAGAGACAAGCTACAGACAGCTCAAAATCGTATGAAGCAACAAGCCGACAAGCACAGGAAGGAGAGAGAGTACAAGATGGGAGAATGGGTATACCTTAAATTACAACCTTACCGTCAGATTTTTGTGGCAGCAAGGAAGAATCCAAAACTCTCTGCTCGATACTATGGGCCATACGAGATAATAGAGAAGATTGGAAAGGTAGCATATAAGTTGAAGTTACCTGAGAGTGCCAACATACACCCCGTTTTCCATGTATCACTACTCAAAACTTACCATTCCGATATTGCTAAAGTGTCCACCGCATTACCACAAGTGGGAAAAGAAGGTCAGTTACTGGCGGAGCCGGAGAAGGTGTTGGACCGAAGATTGAGCAAGCGAGGTAACAAGGCTGTCACCGAAGTACTGATCAAGTGGAGTAATCTACCCGAGTCATCTGCTACTTGGGAGGATTACGCGAGCCTCAACCAGCAATTTCCAGCATTTGATTCCTGAGGACAGGAATCTTTATAAGAGGGAGGGATTGTAATAAACTCTATATATATACATATACATAATAAGGAAATATTATATACATTTACATAGTTCAATAACAGGGAAGTAGACAAAGGAGTTACTTAGCTTCTATCCAAGATGGTCGTCTTCATCACTGAAGTTCTTCATCACCAGCGAGGGATACTCAGCATCAGCTACACTCGAGAAGGGACACCTCCAGCTTCAAGACCATCGCTTACAAGTATGTGCTTCTCTTGAAGGAAGGTAGAAGAACTCCAGAGAAGAGATGAGCAACGCTTCGGCGTCGAGAAGAATAGGGTCATACGAGAGGCCAAGAGCCGCCATGGAGAGAGGGAGCCGCCATGGGAAGAGGGAGAGGAAGAGAGCTCAGAAGGGGCGGGACTAACCTAGAAGCATCCGGAAGGCTCTGGTTTCCTCAATGGAGCAAGCCAGTTGTCATCCACCAATGGAGGTTGCGGATACTCAGAGGACAGCTCCGACCCGTTACGATCATCCTCACGCGGCCCAAGCCCATGCGACATTGGGCCCAATTACAATAAAATGAAGGAATTACAATAGCAAGTAGTTTTAGCTAATTGTTGAATTCGCACATTGGTCCCTGAGGAGACTACTATAAATACATCATGTTGTAACCGAAAACGGTTAACGAAGATATTACAAATTCATTTCTCCAACTACCTCTTTTCTCTCTATTTTCTCTCTCTACTTCTCCTCTCCAGTTCCCCGTCCAATTCTTCTTCTTCTTCCCCAATTCTCTACCTCAATTCTTAACAATCAAGGTTCAGATCATCAACATCACCGAAGAACAAGGAATCAACCGAAGCATCCATCGCTGAGGAACCCGCCCTTCATCGACGCCGTCAAGCTTCAGAGCAAGTTCATCATCGCTTGTGCGCCTCAGGACGGGTGTAAGGTCCTGTCTCCTTCTTCATCGTAGCAGTTCTTCCGGTTCTACATTGAGCGGTTGCCGAATCAGAGTTCCCGTCTCTGGATTCTACCATCCAAGCTCAATTGTAGCATCCAAGGAATTCGCTACTCGGAAGTTTATTACACATTATCAGGATAATTTCATTGTAGCACAAATCTATGTCGATGACATTGTATTTGGTGCAACTAGAGACAATGATGCTTCCAAATTTGCTGAAACCATGGAAAGCGAATTTGAGATGTCTATGATGGGGGAACTGACATACTTTCTTGGATTGCAAGTGAAACAAAATGAAGAAGGGATCCATTTGTGCCAATCCAAGTATGCAAGGGAGTTGGTGAAGAAATTCGATTTAGAAAACTCTAAAGATTTTCCAACTCCAATGGGAACTAGCAATTAGGGATTAGGAAGTGAATCTCTTAGTGAAAGTGTAGACGAGAAGCTTTATCGCAGCATGATTGGAAGTCTACTCTACCTCACGGCTAGTCGCCCGGATATATCCTTTAGTGTTGGGATCTGCGCGAGATATCAATCAGCACCAAAGGAGGTTCACCTGAAAGCGGTGAAAAGGATCATTCGGTACGTCAAAGGAACACTGAACTTCGGAATTTGGTATCCTATGGGAACAATGCTTGACATTATAGGATATTCAGATGCCGATTGGGTAGGATCTGTGGATGATCGGAAAAGTACGAGTGGTGCATATTTTTATCTTGGCCATTGCCTTGTTGCATGGCATAGTAAAAAGCAAAACTGCATAGCACTCTTGACTGCCGAAGCGGAATATATCTCAACGGGTAGTTGTTCAACTCAACTCATTTGGATGAAAAGCATGTTGAGCGACTTCCGAATTTCAGCAACTTCGGTAACTATTCTTTGTGACAACACAAGTGCTATAAATATTTCTAAAAATCCTGTGTTGCACTCGAGAACAAAACACATTGAACTTAGATATCATTTTCTAAGAGAGCTAGTTGAATCAAATATTCTTCAAATATCTTATATTTCAACTGAGGATCAATTAGCTGACATTTTAACAAAATCTTTGGATCAAAAACGGTTTATTCATTTACGTAAAGCAATTGGAATGCTTTCTTTGAAATAACACTTTTTGAAATCATTGCTTAGGTTAGGTTTTGTTTTGTGTTTTTGTTCCTTATCTATGTTTGTACATAGAACATTAATTGAGCATATGTAATTGACTTTACTTGCATCCTTTCATATATTTAGAAATTTATTATGCCTTGGATATCATAATAATTCATTTGATGCAATGATCATTTATGTCAATTAAGTTATCTTTAATTGATCAAAGTCAATTTCTCTCTCATATGATCTCTTGGTATAGTTTTTATCATATTTGAAAATTGAGTTAAGTATGAAACTCGAGATCAATTTTTGGTTGAATACCTTATATCTTAAATAATTGATAACCAATTGAGGGGGAGTTTGTTAGAATATTTATGCTCATAAGATGTGGAAAGAGTTACATCCCATTGAGGAGTGTGAAAACTACCACCTCATGGAGGAAAGAGCTACCACCTCGGTCGTCCGAGTACTGTGTGCAGCTACCACATGTATACCAAGCATGTTTTTTCAAGTTGATAAGATAAAATGCTTTTTGGAATACTTGACTCTGTCAAATTCCAAGGTTGGTATAAGGTGGGAATTTTATTGAAAGATGCTCAAAGAGCCACTCCTTACAATAAATTGATTAGATATATTATCTAACATATTTGGGATTTCAAACATCTATTGATCTTGGTACTTCATTTTCTTTACTATGTTAATGATTTGATAAACGCATTACTCATAAGATCAAGATAGATGTCATTGAACTTGTTCAACTTTAAAGGTTTTAATTTTTATAAATTTTTATTTCATTACTTGGATATTATTGATAGATTTTGCATAATCTATTTCTTTTGATGTGAAATGATGATTTTTGTTTAAAGTTGACGTGCAAAAGTGCTTACATACTTTTTCTAGATTTTCTGGAATTTTCTTAAATTTTTCCGAAGAAAAAGTTTGGAGCCGATCCGGACCGGAATATCCGTTCCGGATCCCGAACGCAGAAATTTCTGCGGGTAGCCGTTCCGGACTGGATTCTTGATCCGTTCCGGACCGCGGCTAGGGTTTTATAAGAAACAAAAGGGATTTGATTTCTTTTTACAACAATCTTTTGTTTCCAAGTCTCCAGAGCTTCTCTCTCTAGAACTCAACCAATATGGAGCCTTTCCAACTCGAGTTCTTCAGATTAAAGTAAGTTTCTTTGATCAAAATTTCATTTTTCCACTGTTTTGCTTATTCTTCATAAACGTGAGTGGAAATCATGGGTGGAATTCAATTCTAGATGGTTTTTGGTCAAATTTCTTTTAAAATAAGAACTCTGAGTAGATTAGTTTTGATTATATGCTAGGTATTCTCCTGATTAACGGATTTTTGGGCTTCGATTTCTGAAAATTCGGTTTTAGGGCATATAATAAGAATTTTTGAAAATCATGGGATTGATCTATTTTTAAATTTTTTTTTGCAAAACTAATTTGATTCCTAGTCTCTCTACATGATAATGATTGTTTAGGTACAATTTTTCTATTTTTTGAAAATAAATAATTTTTTTGTGTTCTTGAGTTCGTGCTCGCAGGTTTCTCTTGAAATAGCAACAATGGTGTTTTCAATGATCATAGTTCTTCTTGTTGCCATGGTTCACACTAGAGCAACGAACAAATTGAAGAGAGCGAAGAAAACTCTACGAAAAGGTGAGTTTGTCCTCGTTAACGACTCTGAGACGGAGTCTGATAAGGAAGATGTGAACTGGGATGAATTGATGGATGACGAACCAATGCCCGTTAAGTCAAAAGGGAAGTCCCCTGGTTCATCAAAGGGAAAGACAGCACCTACTGCTGTGGAAAAAGGCAAAGCACCAATGCCATCATCCTCTATCTCGATGAAAAGAAAGAGACTAGCTGGACGATTAGGTCGAGCACGGGGGGTTGAAATTAACGAACCAATAGCTCCTGATTCACCACCCCGTGAGGAACAAGTGTCTCTTAATACTGATCGTCTGAGAGCTTTTGAAAATCGTGAATGCATTGGCGAGAGACATGTTAACATTGGGGCTCTACGAGACCACTCCCCGGAGCTTGGTAATTTGATTGAACAAGCCAATCTTCTTCAAGTGTGCAGATTCCCAGAAATGCTTGGATACTGTTTGCATTGGGTAAGGACTTTCTACACAAATGCACGGTACCTTCAAGAAAATGATGACGGTCCAATGGAGTTTTATACGAATGTCCAAGGGACAAGACTTAAAATAACTCCACAATTGATTGGCGAAGTCTTAGGGATGCAATCTAGCAGGTCAGGGATTAACTACTTAAAAGGAAGAAGTTTGACGAATATAATGTGGCAAACTGTTGTAAGGGGAATATGTTTGGAGGAAACTCAGTCAACGGGCAATTCTATCAAGTCCAAAGAACTTCGACTTGAGTATCGGTTCCTCAACTTCATTACATGTTACAATATTCTTCCAAACATGCAGACTAAAGTCTTAAGATGGGATCGAATGCTATTCTTATATCTCTTAGGGCATCCGTCAGAAGCAGTGGGGTTAAATATCAATATTCCATACATCATTTGCAATAGGATGACAAGGTATGTCGAGAATCCTCATCCCACGGAAAGACTACCATTTCCATTGATCATAATGAGGATTTTGAAGAAATTCCAGGTTGATATCAGCTCGAAAACTTATCAACACTGTTTAGGTATGATTAATGAGTCAACAGTTATTAAGTCTTTCCATAAACTGCCTCATGCCACCCCAACTCCTCCGCGCACGATGAAACCCTCCGTCGGCACTTCTGCGTCACCTTCATGACAAGTACCTATGTCGGATGATGAAGCGTATGTTACTTCGATCTACAAGGAGCAACAACGTTTATCATTTGAACAAGAGCAAATAACTAAAGAGCAGAAGCGAATTTCTGATGAACTTGAACTCATCACAGCAGCCCAGATCACATTGACAAAGAAGTTCACGTCAATGACTAAGTTGGTCAAGAAGATGTTTTCGAAGATGGGCTGTAGTAGCTCTGAGGACTCAGAGTCCGATGATTGATTCTTTTTAATAATCTTTTCTTGCAGGTTTTTAGTCTTAGTTCTTACATTTTCTCTTTGAACTTTTACCTCTCCTTTATTTTGTAATTTTGGCTACTTTAGTGACAAAAAGGGGGAGAGAGATCTGAACAATTGGAACAATGGTTACAATGGTTTGTGAGAACTTTGAACTTTGAACTCTAGAAGGTAAGTATCAAAACAACTTTTGGTTTTGTATTGTGATTGCATGCATGCCTCGACTAACTATTAGACTAACTATTTGGGCATGTATTATTACTAACAAGTTGTTTGATTACTAACAAGTTTATGACATTTGGATTATATTGCTTAGAAGATATGTCTATCTCTGATTGATATTTTATTACATATCTGAGTTCATGAATGTCATGGTGAGTATAAACTCTATCTCTGTTTGGTTTTTGAATGCAAAAATTCTTGAGGTATCTAACGATCTTTTTGTCAAGAATTACTTCTTTTTGCAGAGAGTGCAGATGTCACGCCCCGGGGTCGAAACTGCGACCTGGGCTCGCCAACAGATCCGCCACCTATGCCAAAGTCCGCAAAGGCGAAGCGTCCTACCTGCAAATCAAGTGCTACAGCTAACAGATATCAGAGCTATAAGATAAAACTGCTGTAAAAAGAAATCAACCACTGTACAACTGGAAATGATGCAACAATGTCCACCTCCCACAAATGATAATCGTACAAAATCCTCAGATACAGAACTCATAGCTCAACAGGGAGGTATCTCCAATAAATACAACAGTATACAGGCTCTCAATACATATCATCCTCACTACAACAGTCTCTCAAAAGAGGAAATAAAATAACTAATCTACTGAAGCTCTCCTCTGAATGGGTACCGCTACTCTCCAAACATGGGTAGGGATCTAGCTCGCGACTCCCTCGCCTCGATCAACAACCGTAGAATCAGCAACACCCGCTAAGACTCTGCAAAACAAAGGAGAGGAAGGAAAAAGAAGGGGGAAAACCCCCCAAAGGGTGTGAGAACTACACCAAAAAATGGAGTTCTCAGTGGGTACCACCGCCCGGACCGACGGTCTGCCCACCAAGTCCTCAAGAGACAAAAACTAACCAAAGCCGTAAAGACTGATATAAAGAAGCTGGAGCCTCTCAACAGCTATCATGCCTCTATGCCTGCTATGCCTGCTATGCCTGCCATGCCTGCCTATGCCTGCCATGCCTGCTATGCCTGCCATGCCTGCCTATGCCTGCTATGACTGCCATGCCTGCCTATGCCTGCTATGCCTGCCATGCCTGCCATGCCTGCCAGGCCTGCAATGCCTGCTATGCCTGCTATGCCTGCCATGCCTGCTCTGCCTGCCTATGCCTGCCATGCCTGCAATGCCTGCCTATGCCTGCCTATGCCTGCTCTGCCTGCCTATGCCTGCCATGCCTGCCAGGCCTGCTCTGCCTGCCTATGCCTGCCCTGCCTGCTATGCCTGCCTATGCCTGCCATGCCTGCTATGCCTGCCTATGCCTGCCATGCCTGCTATGCCTGCCATGCCTGCCTATGCCTGTTATGCCTGCCTATGCTTGTCTATGCCTCTCGTACAACGGTCAACAACTCACAATGACCTTGGGACAACTGTCGATCCCCAAACGGTTCCCGACAACACCAGCACTGGTCTAGACTGAGCTACTAGACTTCACTCGCCCCCCCCCCCCCCCCCTGACACGAGTGCAACAATAAAGCGAATATCTATAATAAACCCAATCTGGTGCCACCAGTAAAACTGGCATTGCCTGCTCAGCGGAATCTGCACACATGGCTCGAAACCGCGGGATCGGCCCACATGGCTCGCATCCCAAAGTAACAGATCGGCATCTAAACCGTCCGATCGGAAACTAAAGTAAGTAACAGATCGGCATCTAAACCGTCCGATCGGAAACTAAAGTAAGTAACAGATCGGCATCTAAACCGTCCGATCGGAAACTCAAGAGTGGCACTCGAGGGGAGCGGCCCACACGAGTAAAGTATCTCTGTATAGCAGGACTTTGATCAAGACTATGATCAAAGTGGAAAACTCTGTCCACTAAAGAAAAATCCGACCACAATCGGATGCAAAAGTACTCAATAGGGGGAAACTCTGTCCACTAGAGAATTCAGATACCCAATCTGGTGCATAAATAAATATCCGGTCAACCGCCCAATATCCGCGGTTGCCGCAAAGCCCCACAACTAATCCAACCTGTCCCAGACACCAAGTCCCGACTACACTACGTACCAGATCCCTACTCGAACCCGAGCACACTGACCACCTGACTAACAAAGAAGGAGAAAGGAAAAGCATGGTTTCTCCTAAGTCAAGTTCCAATAAGTAGTGTAGCAATAAAAGATGGCCTAACTACATATCCATACAAGCATGCTTTTGTCCTCAGAAATGATAAAAGTGGGTGAAACATATATTAGCAAAGCATGCTAAAGTATTCCCACTATGGTATACCAATCTCACCCAAGTAGGCCATTCCTTGCTTACCTTTCGCTCATATCGGTTGTACATCAAATATGCCTGCTGTCAGTCATCAAGGGGTGACATCCCCACAAGTGCACTTATATTTGCCATAACATAATCATTGCCTTATACAGTTACTGATATTAAGCTTACCCACCTGAAGTGTTCAATCCAAGGCAAACCTGGGGTCGGTGAAGAGCGTGGCCACTTGCTCGCACAATCCGCTGAACCCGTATCCACGGTACATGTCGCGCCACCTCGGCTCCTTGCAGTGTTCCAAAAACACTCGCGAACCCTCCTGGGTACAACAAAAGGTCCAAAGTTACACTTTATGCTAAAATATCCAAGTATACACCATCTGTTGAAACCAGCCCCGAAGATGTGAAATTTTCACCTGCAGAACGGACTCTGAAAAATCCATCAAAAATACTGTCGCGATCGCCGCGTCGAGACCTTCGAAACGAGTACCTGCACATCAAAATCCGAGTCCCGGAGGCCGAGTTACAAATTCCACAACACGGTGAGCGCGAAAGTCAACAACAAACACAACTGTAATACTCTGCACAGCAAATGGGAAAGAAGTATACCTTCGGGCGAATCTCAGAAAATTCCCCGAAAACACGACGGTAATCCTTGTGACGCGTAAATCCAAAGAGTGTAAAGGCACGACTCAATTCGAGCTCGTACAACAAGTTGCACGCAAAACGGTGTACACCGCCGGAGTCCGCACGCAAAACGGAGCACGGTGCCGAAACCCGCGCGCAAAACGAAGTCCGCACGCAAAACGGTGCATGGTGCCGAGACCCGCACGCAAAACGGAGTCCGCACGCCAAACGGAACACGCCGTCGGGGTCCGCACGCAAAACGGAGCAGTAAAACACGGTCCCTAACACACACGAGAGTAAGGGGTCAAATCCAATGTCCAAAAGGACGCTCCAAAATTGTGCCAAAAATACCGCAAAAATAACACGCGGGACCTACCTCGACCGCGTCGCGCCGCCCAACCGCCTCCTTGGAACACCTCGCGCGCTTCGCGAGGTCCACGGCACACCGCCGCACCCCACAAAATCCCCTCCCTCTCACTCTCTCTCGCTCGGTCGGAGAAGAAGAAAAATGGGAGAAGAAACGGTGTGCGGGGAGGAAAAGGAAGAAGAAGAGAAGAAAGGGAGTAGGGGAGGGCTCCCGTGGACCGGCGCGAATGGGGGCGCGCCACGTGGCGCCCCCCCCCCCCCCCCCCCCCCCCCAACGTGACCCGCGCAGTCAGGCGCGATTTCCCAACGCGCCTGCTTGCGCGAATGGGGGCGCGCCACGTGGCGCCCCCCCCCCCCAGCGTGACCCGCGCAGTCAGGCGCGATTTCCCAACGCGCCTGCTTGCGCCCCCCCCTCGCGCAGTACGCCCGCGCGCACCTCGGGATTCGCGCGCACCTCGGGATCCGCGTTGACGTCTCCAAATTCGCGCACGTGCCTCGAAAAATGCGCGCGTCAACCGGGCTCCGAAAAAAGCAAGGAAATAGTCTATTCTCAACGATTTCGCGCGCAAAATGGAGTCCGCACGCAAAACGGTGCACGGTGCCGAGACCCGCGGGCAAAACGGAGTCCGCACGCAAAACGGAACACGCCGTCAGGGTCCGCACGCAAAACGGAGCAGTAAAACACGGTCCCTAACACACACGAGAGTACGGGGTCAAATCCAATGTCCAAAAGGACGCTGCAAAATTGTGCCAAAAATACAGCAAAAATAACACGCGGGACCTACCTCGACCGCGTCGCGCCGCCCAACCGTCTCCTTGGAACACCTCGCGCGCTTCGCGAGGTCCACAGCGCACCGCCGCACCGCACAAAATCCCCTCCCTCTCACTCTCTCTCGCTCGGTCGGAGAAGAAGAAAAATGGGAGAAGAAACGGTGCGCGGGGAGGAAAAGGAAGAAGAAGAGAAGAAAGGGAGTAGGGGAGGGCTCCCGTGGACCGGGTCCACGGTGCACCGCCCCAAAGGGCCCGCAGCCAGGTGGTCCACCGCACAGGGGCGCGTGCGCCAGGCGCAGGCGCGCGCCCCCTGTGCCACGCGGCACGCGCCACACGGGCGCATGGCACCGCGCCTCACCCAGGCGCTGGACACCGAGCGGGCCGCACAGACGTGCGCCCCCCGCGTCCGCGCGGGCGCGAATGGGGGCGCGCCACGTGGCCCCCCCCCCCCCCCCCCCCCGCCAGCGTGACCCGCGCAGTCAGGCGCGATTTCCCAACGTGCCTGCTTGCGCCCCCCCCTCGCGCAGTACGCCCGCGCGCACCTCGGGATTCGCGCGCACCTCGGGATCCGCGTTGACGTCTCCAAATTCGTGCACGTGCCTCGAAAAACGCGCGCGTCAACCGGGCTCCGAAAAAAGCAAGGAAATAGTCCATTCTCAACGATTTCGCGCGCTGAATCCAAATACGGTGTCCGTTTCTCCAAATTCTCATCCGAAAATTTGCCGAAAGCCCCCGAAAAGCCCATTTGATCCGATTTTCGCGCCGGGTCCATTCCTAAAGTCCGATTTGCCAAATTCCAACTCTAAAAATTGCCGAAGGCATCCGGAGAGGTGATCCTTTATCCAAACTTCGCCCCGAGTCCAATTTTAATATCCATTGCGCGCGAAACCACTTCTAAGCATTCAATAGGGCCATCTGACTACTCTCGTGATCCAATTAACACACCGAGTCCATCAAAAGTGTCCAATTGGTGTACAAACGCCACCGACACGCCACATAGTCCTCCAGAAGCTGCTGGTCAGCCAGTAATCACCTCGTGGGGATCTAGGTCCTCACATCCTCCCCCACTAAAGAAAGTTTCGTCCTCGAAACTAGCTCAATTCCACCAGTAGTCACAAACACTAAGGGTAAGTACTCAACATCATCATCTCCAGCTCCAAGTTGCTGCTCACTACCCGTGACCACTCCTCAACAACAGCAACAGCTACAACTAGCACGGCATAGCCCGATTGCGCAACCTCTAATCTCACGAGCCAGAATTCGCAACGGGCGTCCCTCGTACTCCAAACATTCCTAGATCTCAAATGGGGCGAGTCAATCACGGGCGAGGGATCCAAAAACATAACCTTCCGGAGCTGAGACATGAAATACAACCGGGGTTCCAACAAAGTTGGGGGAAACCAGATAACCGCCAGTGCAACACACACCAAACCACAACCTGTGTCAACTCAACCAAGGCAACCCGAAGCACACCCACACGATTAACCAATAAGGAAATGAGCCCTAACAAGGAGGGGTCCTCACTCGGTCACTCCCGAATCTTGACCATCCGAGTGAACTACTCAGCCGCGGTCTATCATCCAAAAGAACCCTCAGGGACACAACCACAAGCCATGTTTGCCCCAATAGTCCACACAGCGCCAGCTGTGGAATTATCAAACTCATCCCCAGACAGCTTTCCTGCGCCAGGTATCCGCCATCACAGTGGCCCTGTCGGGGTAATCCAAAATGCTCAACAATAACCCAACGGTAATTCCACAGTCGCTTTAGGAGGCATCACTAAAACTCGCAGATATCTCTCCCAACACTGGAAATACTAGCATTGGCGCTGGTAGCAATCTCATCATCCGATTGCCAAGCTTTCCTGGCACTACCCAGTCCAAGAAACTCCTCACCTCGACAATAATTGTCGATCTCGGCCAAATCCCAAGTGATATCCATATTGGCCGAATTTCCACCGCCGCTCCTACGGCTCGAACAACGTGACCCAAGAAGGTATGCTTCTGGAGCTACAACTTGTACCTCAATAACTTGGCATACCACTTCATCCACACGGGCATGGTAGCACATCCACAAGTGCTCCTCGCGCTCCACATCGCTCTGGGAGTAAATCCAAATATCCCCAGAGGATCTTGTTACCAATCCAATCAAGTACAGCTGGAGCACAATTCCCTAAATCATAAGAGTGGCAGGGCATTAATCAATCCACTCGGCCTCACTGTGAGCTCGAGATGCCCTACCGTGTCCCGAACGCCATCTAGACAAGATCCTCGGTTGTCTGATTCTGAGTAGGTACTCGCATCATACAATAACTGCCTGCATATAGCTCCATCAAAAGGTCCTAGATACCACCCAGACCTGTCTACACTCGAACCATAAAAGGACCCTCACAGTCGTGCATCAATGACGTGGCATCACCACCGTGTACCAACGGCGTGGCATCAGGTCAAACAGACCCCTCTATCCATCAGATCCTGCAACTGCGCCATCAGCTCTCTCAGCTCTACAGGTGATATCCAATGAGGTGCTATCAAGGGTGGCGCGGTTCCTCGAACCACGTCAAACGCAATCTCTATCTCCCTAACCGGCGGCATCGTCAACAGCACAGGTGAAATCACACCCGGGATCTCGTGGGCAACAGAGATATCCTTGAATCCCGGTGCCGCCAAAAAGCACCTCTCACACTGTCGCTAAAGCCTGTGTGCTCTAACCGTCTTAACAACCAAACCTCCTCTCGTCTGCCTCGTAGAAAATCGACGTCCTCTCACTCCTCAGCCAAAACATCCTGTGGCGTTGTGCCAATCACTCTCAAGCACATGGTCAAGATACCGAACTGCCACAATTACCATTAACTATGCCGGTAACTCGCAGTCTCAGCTGCACTGGACATGATCCAAAAGTCTCCTCCACATGCACAACAACAACAGACACCTGTACCTCTAGTGCACGTGGTAATAATTCTGCCTCTAGTCCATGCAGGAATGCAACATGCTCTAACTCCGGCTGCTGTGATGAAATCACATTTGCAACAACTCCATCCACTGCCGTGGCGTCCTCCAACCGGGCGGCACAGACTCATTCATTCGATGCCGGCGGTTGTCGCTCAATCTGCAAGAAAAAAGTAGACCAAACACAAAGGGAGCACGACCTCTGTCTCTGCTCACACTGAGGCGACGAATAAGGTCCTCCGCAGATAACAAATCCACGCTACCGCTGCGCCACTCTGATATAGATGCTGATGCGGCCATCGGGGTCCACCCGATCTCTGGCATCCCAGGAACTCGTCATTGTGGAAAAGAAATCAGAAGTGCCTCTGCCTGCCGATTTGTCCTCCATCACCCGGCGCCAAGCGCCAATATCCTGAACTCGCCTCTTGCGGCATATCCCTAACCAAAGGAACTGCAGCGGTGCCACGCTCCATACACAACGGCTACTCTATCGAGGCATCCAAGATCCAAAATCTATACAGGAGGGATCGAATAAACTGAAAGGTATCCTGGTGCAATCCACTCCCAGTCTCACATATCCTATGCGCCTCGTCCCTCGAGACCTGGAGCGCGCAGTTCAACAACTGCCAAAACTCTCTAGCACACGGAGGCTCTCAATTGATCACTCCATCACCACCAACCACGACTCTACCTCCAAATGCTCCAACTCAATCTTACGAGTCGGGGTGGTTCATCTGCCGAATCTGGCTCAATAGATCGATCATGTCCCCTCAGCACACTAGCTGTCAACTATCCACCCTGCCTTTGTGCCTCGACACTAAACATCGGAACAGAGGGGGCTACCTACTCCATCGGTGCCACAAAAATCCCCGCCCCTGAGGATACTACAACCGGGTGGTCTCAGAAGGAAGCACTGTCGAGCTGCCCGCTGCTCCGACAACTGTGTCACTAAAACCAGCTGCTCGCTCGCTCTGCCGCTGATAGGCCTCAGACGATCCTGTCATCTGGGTCCGGAACTCTCTGACCTCAATCCGGGTATCCGGCCCAAAACCAACCACTCAAGCTCAACTGCTATGACAGGAAGTACACGGGTCAAAACCCAGCGTCAGGGAGACACAGCTCGCCACGACGAAACTGCAAAACAGCACAAAATAACGCTCGACCCAATCCAGCGAAAGTCTAAAGCATGTCACCCGTTCCACAGCATTATGTTGTCTGCAGCCAACATAATCACTTAGGAGAATAAACATGCCAATCACTCTTCCCGTCCCTTGGGAGAGGTATAAAACTCAATCAGGACTCTCGGTAAAAGTCACGACTCTCACGAAGTCAACCAAGGGTCAAACCATAAGCCTAGGGTTTCTAAGTCCACCACGACCTACAACCTAGGCTCTGATACCAACCTAATCTGTCACGCCCCGGGGTCGAAACTGTGACCCGGGCTCGCCAACAGATCTGCCACCTATGCCAAAGTCCGCATAGGCGAAGCGTCCTACCTGCAAATCAAGTGCTACAGCTAACAAATATCAGAGCTATAAGATAAAACTGCTGTAAAACGAAATCAACCACTGTACAACTGGAAATGATGCAACAATGTCCACCTCCCACAAATGATAATCGTAAAAAATCCTCAGATACATAACTCATAGCTCAACAGGGAGGTATCTCCAATAAATACAACAGCGTACAGGCTCTCAATACATATCATCCTCACTACAACAGTCTCTCAAAAGAGGAAATAAAACAACTAATCTACTGAAGCTCTCCTCTGAATGGGTACCGCTACTCTCCAAACATGGGTAGGGATCTAGCTCGCGACTCCCTCGCCTCGATCAACAACCACAGAATCAGCAACACCCGCTAAGACTCTGCAAAATAAAGGAGAGAAAGGAAAAAGAAGGGAGAAAACCCCCCAAAGGGTGTGAGAACTACACCGAAAAATGGAGTTCTCAGTGGGTACCACCGCCCGGACCGACGGTCTGCCCACCAAGTCCTCAAGAGACAAAAACTAACCAAAGCCGTAAAGACTGATATAAAGAAGCTGGAGCCTCTCAACAGCTATCATGCCTCTATGCCTGCTATGCCTGCCATGCCTGCTATGCATACCATGCCTGCCTATGCCTGCCATGCCTGCTATGCCTGCCATGCCTGCCTATGCCTGCCATGCCTGCCATGCCTGCTATGCCTGCCTATGCCTGCCTATGCCTGCCATGCCTGCTATGCCTGCTATGCCTGCTATGCCTGCCTATGCCTGCCTATGCCTGCCATGCCTGCTTTGCCTGCCTATGCCTGCCTATGCCTGCTATGCCTGCCTATGCCTGTCATGCCTGCTCTGCCTGCCTATGCCTACCATGCCTGCCATGCCTGCTCTGCCTGCCTATGCCTGCCCTGCCTGCTATGCCTGCCTATGCCTGCCATGCCTACTATGCCTGCCTATGCCTGCCATGCCTGTTATGCCTGCCATGCCTGCCTATGCCTGCTATGCCTGCCTATGCCTGCCTATGCCTCTCGTACAACGGTCAACAACTCACAATGACCTTGGGACAACTGTCGATCCCCAAACGGTTCCCGACAACACTAGCACTGGTCTAGACTCAGCTACTAGACTTCACTCGGCCCCCCCTGACACGAGTGCAACAATAAAGCGAATATCTGTAATAAACCCAATCTGGTGCCACCAGTAAAACTGGCATTGCCTGCTCAGCGGAATCTGCACACATGGCTCGAAACCGCGGGATCGGCCCACATGGCTCGCATCCCAAAGTAAGTAACAGATCGGCATCTAAACCGTCCGATCGGAAACTAAAGTAAGTAACAGATCGGCATCTAAACCGTCCGATCGGAAACTAAAGTAAGTAACAGATCGGCATCTAAACCGTCCGATCGGAAACTCAAGAGTGGCACTCGAGGGGAGCGACCCACACGAGTAAAGTATCTCTGTATAGCAGGACTTTGATCAAGACTATGATCAAAGTGGAAAACTCTGTCCACTAATGTCACGCCCCGGGGTCGAAACTGCGACCCGGGCTCGCCAACAGATCCGCCACCTATGCCAACCTGCATAAGCGAAGCGTCCTACCTGCAAGAAAAGTACTATAGCTAAACAGATATCAGAGCTACAAATAAAAATCTGTTGTATAACTAAAATCAATCACTATACAACTGGAAATAATACAACAATGTCCGTCTCCCAAAAATAATAATAATACAATATCCTCATATATAAGCTCTGAACCCAACCCGGAGGTATCTCCAATAAATACACCAGTGTACAGTCACTCGATACATAATATATCCTCACTACATCAGTCTCTCAAAAGAGGAAAAAGAAATAACTAATCTACTGAAGATCTCCTCTGAAGGGGTACCGCTACTCTCCAACGACGGGTAGGGATCTAGCACGCGACTCCCTCGCCTCGAACAACAACCGCAGAATCCGCAACACCCGCTAAGACTCTGCAAAACAAAGGAGAGAAAAGAAGGGGAGGGGGAAAACCCCCAACGGGTGTGAGAACTACACCTAAAAAGGGAGTCCTCAGTGGGTACCGCCACCAGGCCCGACGACCTGCCCACTAAGTCCACTAGAGGCATAAGATAACCAAAGCAGTAAATACTGAAATAGAAAAGCTGGAGACTCTCAACAGCTACCATGCCTCTATCTAAATGCTCAAAAGGGAAGAACCAAATAATGGTATGCAACCACTAGCACATGAAGTGCACAATCGACCCAATCGAGCTAACTGCCACAACTGGTCCAGTCAAACCTGCGCCCACCTACAACCACCTCTCGCTGACGGGCAGGAATTACGTAGGGCGTCCAAACGGACTAACTCGCTATCGAGTAGTGGCTCATGCAGGCTATAGTCAAAATCCACGCTCTCTCTCAGAACGGATAAACTCAAGATCACCAAGCCTCTCGCACAACGGTCCACAACTCACAAAGACCTCGGGACCACAGTCCCCAAATGGTTCCCAACAACACTAGCACTGGTCTAAACACAGCTACTAGACTCCACTCGGTCCCCCTGACACGAGTGCAACAAGAAGGTAAATGTCGGTAATAACCCAATCTTGTGCCACCAGTAAAACTGGCATTGCCTGCTCAGCGGAATCTGCACACATGGCTCGAAACCGCGGGATCGGCCCACATGGCTCGCGTCCCAAAATCATCAATCGACCGGTACCCGTCACGGTCTAAAGCCTACTCCGGAGTGGCACTCGAGGGGAGCGACCCACACGAGTATAGTATCTCTGTAACAAAAATCTCTGTATAGCAGGACTTTGATCACAAATCTGATCAAAGTGGGAAAACCCAACTACTAAAGAAAGACCCGACCTCAATCGGATGCAACTAAACGATAAGTGGGAAACTCCATCCACTAGAGAAAACTGATACCCAATCTGGTGCATAGATAAGCATCCGGTCAACCGCCCAATATCCGCGGTTGCCGCAAAGCCCCACAACTAATCCAACCTGTCCCAGACACAAAGTCCCGACTACACTACCCAGACCCCTGCTCGAACCCGAGCAACACTGACCACCTGACTAACAAGAAGGAGAAAGGAAAAGCATGGTTTCTCCTAAGTCAAGTTCCAATAAGTAGTGTAGCAATAATGGGTGGCCTAACTATATGTCCATACAAGCATGCATTTGTCCTCAAGAATGACATAGAAAGTAAACCACATGCCTACACCTGATCATAATCCTCGATTATAATAACTCCTCAGAGTGAAAATCCGCACATAGCTACAAAATCCTGTCCCAAAGCATAAACCAACCACATGAAAGGCTATGTGCTAACATGGCATGTTACATAATCTCATAGGGTAACATTATCCTAGGTAAGCTTACACTAATCATCAACAAAGATGTCCAAATCATGCAAGTCCTCAGTATACCTCATAAATACTATTCTTGCAATCATTTATACAATTATCATTATCAAGCTTACCTACCTTACAAACATAAACCATGTACCCTAAATATGCATGCATCCTAACATACAGAATTAGAGAACCGTCCACCGGTTCTGGAAACAAAGCACCCACCTGAAGCGCTTTCCGCAGGCAAAGCCGAAGTCGGTGAAGTGTGTAGACGCTCACAGTCCAAAATCTGCCAAAACTGCACCCTCGGTACATGACGCGAAAGCCTCGGCTCCAAACAGCTGAAAACACCCGGAATCCACTATCTTCATTTCCTCCAGTTCCAACCGGTTCAGAAACACTCACGAACCCTCCTGGGGACAACAAAAGGTCCAAGGTTACACTTTATTCCTCAAAATATCCAAGTATAAACAACATCAGAAAACAGCCCCGAAGATGTGCAGTTTTCACCTACAGACCGGATTCTGAAAAATCCCACAAAAATACAGTCGCGATCGTCGCGTCGATACCTTCGAGATGAGTACCTGCACGTCAAATTCCGAGCCTCGTAGGCCGAGTTACAAATTCCACAACACGGGGTGCGCAAAACCACACATCAACATAACTGTAATCCCATGCACAGATAAGGGGGAAAACATATACCTTCGGGAAAGCCTCAGAAAAATCCAGGAAAAATACTGTGATAATCCTCGCGTCGAGTAGATGAAAAAACTGTACAGGCATGTCTCCATCCGATGCCCGGTTGCGGAGATAAAAATCCGGCAATGTTTCGCTGTCCAGAAATTCCATCAGCGGCAAAGGGGTTTAAAAACGTACCCGGAACCCCAAACAAAGCTCAAATATGAGAAAAGTGGACAATACAAGAATCTTAGATAAACCTCTCGTGAATCCAACGCCGTAAAAATCGTCCGAAAATACTATTGGGGTAGCTCTGTGGACCTCTCAGACCAAAATGCGACGAATAAGAACACCCAAGAAGAAACATCGCGCCGCGCCGGAAAAATGAAAATCTCGAAATGCGTGCCGCTGAAAAATTCGGGGATCCTCAGGTGATACCAGCACTGGCAGGGGAGCAAACACTCTTCTTCACCCTCAGTGTGAAAATGGACAGAGGAGGGAGAAAACCTCACCTTAAACTCCCTCGGAATTAAATAGAACCAAGAACCAAAACTCACAAAAAAGACAATTTGGAAAAATACCCTCCGTGTCCCCCGAACAGGCAACACGGGTAGAAGTCCACTCCGGGGCTGCCGCGTGTCCCAATCGCCGTCAACCCGCGATTCGGCGCCCGCCAATCAGCGGGCGCCACGTGGCGCGCACAGTCCCCACGTGCAGCGGCAGCGCCGCCTGGCGCCCTGTCGCGCACGCGGCCCGAGGCGCTCCCCCGCGCTCTCGCTGCGCCGTGCCCAAAGAGCCACCCAAACACAAGTCGCCACGTGTCACATACACCCGGTCTACGCAACCGATTTTGGGTTCCGTGGCCGCGCTCAAAGCACCCGCCAAACACACGCCGCCACCTGTCCACAGCCAGCCAACGAAAAGCCTCCACGTGGCACGATGGTCCCGTGCACCGCGCTCACCCGCGCGCCTGCCCGCACGCCTGCCCGCGCCCGCGCGCTGCCCGCGCCTGCTCCCGTGGGCCGGGTCCAATGCGCCGCGACTCCCGCACTGCCACGTGGCGTCCGGCGCCAATCCGAAGCCGCCACATGGCACACCGCCGGTCCACCGGTTCACCGTGCACCCAAAACACAAGAAAACTTCCGGGTGTCCGTTCTTGGGCGTCCGGACTCAGAAAAATATAAGCAAATAGCCCATTTTGATCGTTTTCGCGTGCTGAATCTAAATCCGCAGTCCGATTTTCCAAATTCCAACTCTAAAAATTGCCGAAGGCATCCGGAAAGATGTTCTTTTGTCCAAACTTCGCGCTGAGCCCAATTTTAATATCCACTGCGCGCAAAACAACTTCTAAGCATTCGACGGGGTCATCTGATCACCCACGTGATCCATTTAAGCCCGAAGTCCCCCACTTGTGTCCAAATTGTGCACAAAACCCGCCGACGCGCCACATAGGCCTCCAGAAGCTGTAGATGCAACAGTGCTCCATAAGCGGGAATTTCGGGTCTTCACAACTAAAGAAAAACCCGACCTCAATCGGATGCAAAAGTACTCAATAGGGGGAAACTCTATCCACTAGAGAATTTAGATACCCAATCTGGTGCATAAATAAATATCCGGTCAACCGCCCAATATCCGCGGTTGCCGCAAAGCCCCACAACTAATCCAACCTGTCCCAGACACCAAGTCCCGACTACACTACCCAGATACCTACTCGAACCCGAGCACACTGTCCACCTGACTAACAAAGAAGGAGAAAGGAAAAGCATGGTTTCTCCTAAGTCAAGTTCCAATAAGTAGTGTAGCAATAAAAGATGGCCTAACTACATGTCCATACAAGCATGCTTTTGTCCTCAGAAATGATAAAAGTGGGTGAAACATATATTAGCAAAGCATGCTAAAGTATTCCCACTATGGTATACCAATCTCACCCAAGTAGGCCATTCCTTGCTTACCTTTCGCTCATATCGGTTGTACATCAAATATGCCTGCTGTCAGTCATCAAGGGGTGACATCCCCACAAGTGCACTTATATTTGCCATAACATAATCATTGCCTTATACAGTTACTGATATTAAGCTTACCCACCTGAAGTGTTCAATCCAAGGCAAACCTGGGGTCGGTGAAGAGCGTGGCTACTTGCTCGCACAATCCGCTGGACCCGTATCCACGGTACATGTCGCGCCACCTCGGCTCCTTGCAGTGTTCCAAAAACACTCGCGAACCCTCCTGGGTACAACAAAAGGTCCAAAATTACACTTTATGCTAAAATATCCAAGTATACACCATCTGTTGAAACCAGCCCCGAAGATGTGAAATTTTCACCTGCAGAACGGACTCTGAAAAATCCATCAAAAATACTGTCACGATCGCCGCGTCGAGACCTTCGAAACGAGTACCTGCACGTCAAAATCCGATTCCCGGAGGCCGAGTTACAAATTCCACAACACGGTGAGCGCGAAAGTCCACAACAAACACAACTGTAATACTCTGCACAGCAAAGGGGAAAGAAGTATTGTGACGCCCCACTTCCCAGGGGGTCACCCATCCTAGAACTACTCTAGCTCTAGCACGCTTAACTCTCATGTTCCTCTTGGATCTTGCTACCATCCAAAATGCTATAGCCGGGTTAGAGATTTAGTCCTATTATATCATTTATATAGAGGACTAATCCAAATTCCGGGGGTGTTACATTCTCCCCCCCTTTAAGCCCTGACGTCCACGTCAGGCTCAAGCACACTCACAAGCACCAGGCGATGTGAGACTCGTCTCGCTAGCCTTAGCCGACCTTGTGAGGAGCTGCACTCCACTCACAACGGTCATTAGCCGGGGAGCCTCGCTCTACCCGCTATCCCTGTGGCTCAGCCGAGACTCATCTCACATTTCCGGCTGGTGAATGGCTCTGATACCAACTGTGACGCCCCACTTCCCAGGGGGTCACCCATCCTAGAACTACTCTAGCTCTAGCACGCTTAACTCTCATGTTCCTCTTGGATCTTGCTACCATCCAAAATGCTATAGCCGGGTTAGAGATTTAGTCCTATTATATCATTTATATAGAGGACTAATCCAAATTCCGGGGGTGTTACAAGTATACCTTCGGGCGAATCTCAGAAAATTCCCCGAAAACACGACGGTAATCCTTGTGATGTGTAAATCCAAAGAGTGTAAAGGCACACCTCAATCCGAGCTCGTACAACAAGTTGCACGCAAAACGGTGCACACCGCCGGAGTCCGCCTGCAAAATGGAGCACGGTGCCGAAACCCGCGCGCAAAACGGAGTCCGCACGCAAAACGGTGCACGGTGCCGAGACCCGCGCGCAAAACGGAGTCCGCACGCAAAACGGTGCACGGTGCCGAGACCAGCGCGCAAAACGGAGTCCGCATGCAAAACAGAACACGCCGTCTGGGTCCGCACGCAAAACGGAGCAGTAAAACACGGTCCCTAACACACACGAGAGTAAGGGGTCAAATCCAATGTCCAAAAGGACGCTCCAAAATTGTGCCAAAAATACCGCAAAAATAACACGCGGGACCTACCTCGACCGCGTCGCGCCGCCCAACCGTCTCCTTGGAACACCTCGCGCGCTTCGCGAGGTCCACTGCGCACCGCCGCACCCCACAAAATCCCCTCCCTCTCACTCTCTCTCGCTCGGTCGGAGAAGAAGAAAAATGGGAGAAGAAACGGTGCGCGGGGAGGAAAAGGAAGAAGAAGAGAAGAAAGGGAGGAGGGGAGGGCTCCCGTGGACCGGGTCCACGGTGCACCGCCCCAAAGGGCCCGCAGCCAGGTGGTCCACCGCACAGGGGCGCGTGCGCCATGCGCAGGCGCGCGCCCCATGTGCCACGCGGCACGCGCCACACGGGCGCGTGACACCACGCCTCACCCAGGCGCGGGACACCGAGCGCGCTGCACGGACGCGCGCCCCCCGCGTCCGCGCGGGCGCGAATGGGGGCGCGCCACGTGGCGCCCCCCCCCCCCCCCCCCCCCACGTGACCCGCGCAGTCAGTCCGGACCGTGGATTTCGTTCTGGATCCCGAACCTTGATTTTTCAGGAATTCTCTGAAAAACAACGACAGTCCTGAACGAGCCTAATCCGGTCCGGACCGTCGTGCGGGAAAAATTCTATTACAATCAGTTTTTGATTCTTATCCTCTTCCAATGGTTTCTAACCTATAAGTAAACCCTAAATCTATCTTTTAGAGTAATCCACACTAAGTTTTATCTCTGGGAAATGACAGATAAAAATTAACGGAGAAAAACTTAGAGATCCACATATAGGGAAGAAAGGAAATAACTAGATTTAATTCTATGTTTCTTCATCTATATTAATTAATTTGATTCTAGGTTTTCATACTCAGATTTTGAGTAGAATCAAATTAATGAATACTTAGATGGCATTTTCGATCTATCTTTGATCTAAGTATTCGGCGGATCATCACCACCAACAAAACAACGATTTTCCCCAAAATCGGTGCGTGGATTCGCGTGGCCTTGTGGATTCAAGGTGCAACCGCTCTCGTGGATTCGGAGCGAGGTACGTTCATGTGATCGAGACGTACTACCTGGTGGAGACCGTGGATTCGGTCAGACGTCGTGGACTCGATGTTGGACGCCGTGGATTCGGCGTTGGACGCAAATCGTGGATTCGAGGCGCGTTGCGGAGCGAGCGGAGAAGATCAACTCGAAGCGTATGGAAAAAGGATGAGTCGTCTGTGAGTGCGTTATATCACCTTTGTACATGTTATAATCTTAATTGATTTCATCGTGTTATCGGTCCCGTGGTTTTTTACTCCTGGTTTTGGAGTTTTCCACGAAAAAATCTTGTGTGTTATTTTCATTTCCGCATTGGGTTTTTATTACGCAAAGATTTTTGAGTGTTTATCGTTTACACCTATTCACCCCCCTTCTAGGTATTTTTTCCCCTATTTAGATCCTTATTATAGAGTTGACCCAACAGAACGACCGTCTCTGAAAACTACAAGTCCTCCGGAGGTTTTCTCTAAAGTTTGAAAACAATTTTTATCACCGGTCATATGACGGGAACACCCACTATCCAGATACCAAGACGAGTTGTCATAAGCATGTGAAGAAGTATGAACAACAAGACAAGGGAAGATTTCACCTTTGCGCACCCAAACCTTTTTGGAATGCGTCGGCAATGATTTAGAAGTTATTCTCCTTGGTGAAAGCGTCTTGTATGATTCATTGCTTTTCTTTGACATCGTCGTCTTGTGGGGTGAACTACCAAGGTTCTTTTCCTTTGAAAAATTCTCTTTTGATTTCCGGGGAATGACCCTGTTGGTAGTTGTTGCAAGAGGCGCTTGATTTGATCGTTTCGCTCCAATCTTGCAATCTCTTCGTATGTGCCCTGCAAAACCACAAAGAAAACATACCTTTGTACTTGATGAACCCGAAGTGGGTGAGGTAGGCTTGTTGTCGTTGAATGCATTGAATTCCGTCGTCGGAGGAGGAGACACCGACTGGGGCACAAAAATTGTTCCACTCGAACTAGGACTATCTCCAGTTCGATTGTATCCAAGGCCCATACGATTTGTTTGACCAAGACCAAGCATCTTATCCAACTTGCTCCTTCCAGAAGAAAAATACTTCAAATCATCCTTAAGTTGGAAAATGGTCTTCGTCATCTCCATCTTTTCTTGTCGAGCCTCGGAATAGAGCTTCAAGAAGTAATTTGCTTTATCCACCAGTTTGATGTGTTCTTTCTCGAAATGCTCATTTTTCTCTTGAAGGGAAATATTTACTTTGATCAAGTTATCCCTTTCCACTTCAAGAGCGTTTGAGAGAGAAGTTGCCCTTTTTGCTTCTTCTTCGAGATCCTGCAATCTCCCTCTCAAACCCTTGTTTTGTTTTGCCAATTTCTTTGAATCCTTTAAAAGTTTATGGTAGGCAAAAGCAAAATCTTCGCCTTCGGAATTACTCGATTCGTCGTCCGTTGCATTCTTTTCAATTTGGGAGGAGTTGGATAATTAATCGGATGTACTTGCCATAAAGCACACGTAAGGTGAAGTTGTGGACGCGTGGAATGCCGTTGCGTTGTTTTCTTTATCACTGGAGGATGACTCATTGGACGTTGAGGTGTCATCCCAAGTGACGGCTTGCATTGCCTTATTCTAAAAACGGATTCTTATTGGGACACTCCGTTGAGATGTGACCGTATCCTCGGCACTTGAAGCATTGGATTTGTCCCTCCGAGTTCTTTTTGTCTTTTGAAGAACTCTCTTGCTTTCTTGACTCGAAGCTTGAAAAATCTTTGCCTTTCTTCGACTTTACGAAGGATGAGGTTTTGCTTGAATTACCCCTTCGAAAGTTTTGGCGAAATTTCCTTGTCAAGAGCGCAAGTTGCTTCTCGAAATCCTCCATTGATAGGTTCTCATCATCGTCTGAGGAGGATGAATCCGCGTCTTCTTCCTTTGTTGTTTTCAACGCAAAACCTGAAGACTTAGAAGAAGATGGCTTTCCAGAAGAATAGTTAGTAGGAAATGTCATTTCATAAGTTTGAAGTGTTACGGCATTTTGGTATTGGCATATTTCGTGAGTCAAGTCAGTGAGTTGAGTCGGAGTCTTAAAGGGATCAAATTGTCAATCAGCAATCAAAGACTTAGAGAAGATTCAACAAGAGCTCAAGTTGACCTCAGTGTCTTGAGTCTTGAAGATTGAAGTTGAAGAATTGTGGATCAGTTACATCAATCTCAAGAAGAAAGTATTCAAAAGGATCAGGTATGTTTAACTAAATAATTGTGGTGATCCGAATACTTTCTTATAGTGTAGAAACACTTGGATGATTTTTTAATTGCATAAAAATCAAAAACTGGACATGGGACATGTTCAGGATCCGGATCAGACCTTGCAATCCGGATCCCGAAGGGTACTTGTTCATTTGCAATCTCAATCCGGATCCTAGGCCATTCCGATCCGGATCCCGAACATGGGACTTTGCTGAATTGCATGAACGATCCGGATCGGACCTTGCAATCCGGATCCCGAACCCTTGGTTTTCTGGAATCGTCAATCTCGTTACGACGATCCGGATCGCAGTAAATCCGATCCGGATCTGTGAGGACCTGGATCCCCACGACGAGATTACTGGATCATCTACAGCTTCCGGAGGCCTATGTGGCGTGTTGGTGGGATTTGTGCCCCATTTGGACATTAGTGTGGGGCTCAGTGTGTTATATGGATCACGTGGGTGATTGGCGGACTCCGTCGGAATTCCAGAAGTGGTTTCGCGCGCCAAGGATATTTAAATTGGACTCAGTGCGAAGTTTGGACCAAGGATTACCTTTCCGGATGCCTTCGGCAAATTTTGGAGTTGGAATTTGGCGAAATGGACATCAAATTCGGATTCAGCGCGCGAAAACGGTTAAAACGGACTACCCACTTGTAATTTTTGAGCACCGGACACTGTTCACGCCGGAACAGTGTTTCCGGCGGCGGCGGCAGCGGCGGAGCGGCCGCAGGCAGCGCGGCGGACGGAGGCGCGGGCCGCCCGGTCCACGCGGCAGGCGTGCGCCGGGGGCTAGACGCGTGGCGGCTCGGGAGTGGGCCGGTCCGCGGGGCGCGGTCTACGGGGGAGTGCGGGGCGCACGGTGGACCGGGGGTGACACGTGGCATCATCCTAGAGGTGGGTTCACGGCGGTTGGTCTACGCAGTTTTCGGGATGGCTTGTGGTTTACGGTGCACCGGGCTGGGACACGTGGCAGGTTTGTATTGGTTCGGTCCACAGGATCTCGTGCACCGGGTTCATTAGGCAGAGGCTTGACACGTGGCATTCTCCTATTGGTGGGTCTACTGTGCGCGGCAGGGTGGCAGGCGGCGGCGTCAGGCGGGCACGTGGGCGCGGCATGCGGGCGTTGACCGGGGTGCGTGCCACGTGTCGTCGTCCGCGGGTGGCCACGTGGCGCGACGCGTGCGGCGGGTTCGGCTGTCGCCTGTTTGGCGGGTGACGTGGAGGCCCAGGACGATTTCGGGCGGCTACAGCGTTCGGGCGCGGAGATTTCGGGCTGCTACAGTGCGCGCCCGAAAACTCCCAGCGCCCGGAAATCGGGACTTATCCGGTATTTTCCCATTTGTTTCTGCAGCCTATAAAAGGCGATCCGAGCCCTCTTCTTCTCCCTTTTCCGCCATTTCCGAGCCTCTTCTCGCCAGGGTGCCTTCAGCAAAGTTGATCCCCTAGTTTGGCTGCATCTTTCTGCAAAGTTTTGGGATTTTTGGTGGCACGCTTATCGAGGTTTCTATTTTTACGGCGCGGCGCGACGCACGTTCGTTTGTGGTCTTCTTCGTCGCGTTTTGGTGCGAGGACTCCCCCGTCCTACCCCGAGCACCTTTTTCAGTGATTCTTGCGCCGTTGGCTTCACGACAGGTAGGGCTATGTTTCCCATGTTTACTGGTTTTTCCCATTCCGAGTTTTTCATGGGTCTTTCGGATCATCTTGTAACCCCTTTTCCTGGGCGGAGTTCTGGGACAGCGGCGCAGTGTTTTGGTGATATCTTCGCGCACAGGCATCGGATTGGAGCGATTCAAGAGGCGATTTGAATCTACACATCACGAGGAATATGCCCAAATTTTATTGGAATTTTCTGAATATTTCTCGAAGGTGAAGATTATCTGTGAACAGTAATTGTTGCTACAGTTTTTGAGTGTAGTTTGATTCGGGGTGGTTCCCTTGTCGGAATTGTTTCTCAGTGTAGGAAGCTCGGAATTGGACGTGCAGGTACTCATTTCGAAGGTATCGACGCGAGGATTACTGTGGTATTTTTATTGGATTTTTCTGGGCACTTGCAGCAGGTGAAATATGCGCGGCTTTGGGACTGATTTTCAGATTGTGTATGTTTGGTTGATTTTGGAATAAAAGTGTAATGTTAAGCCTTATTGTTGTACTCAGGGGTGTTTTCAGCTGTTTGGAGCCAAGGCTTGCGCGACTTGTACCGAGGGTGTTTTGTTGGCAGATTTGGACCGCGGGCGTCTACCCACTTCACCGACTTCAGGTTTGCCTTGGGTTAAGCGCTTCAGGTGGGTGAGCTTATTATCAGTAATTGTTTAAGGCAATGTTTATGTTGTGGCAAGTATAAGTCCACTTGTGGGGATGTCACCCCTCTATGACTGATGCATGCACGTGTAGGGTACATAGTTTATATTGGTAAGTAGGTAAGCTTGTTATTGATATTGGTATAAATGATTGCAAGAATAGTATTTATGAGGTATACTGAGGACTTGCATGACTTGGACATCTGTGTGATGACTAGTGTAAGCTTACCTAGGATAATGTTACCCTATGAAATTATATAACATGCCATGTTAGCACATAGCCTTTCTTGTGGTTGGATTATGATTTGGGACAGGATTTCGTAGCTATGTGCGGATTTGTACTCTGAGGAGTTATTATGATCATTCTGTTAATGAACCCTGAGTTGTGGACAGATCTAGTTTTGGGATTCCGGCATGTTGCTTATTCCTAAGGAACTATTATTATGCTTTAGCCCCCTTTTATTTCCTTGAGGACAATTGCATGCTTGTATGGTCATGTAGTTAGGCCATCTTTTACTGCTGCACTACTTATTGGAACTTGACTTAGGAGAAACCATGCTTTCCTTTTCTCCTTCTTGTTAGTCAGGTGGTCAGTGTTGCTCGGGTTCGAGCAGGGGGTCTGGGTAGTGTATAGTCGGGACATCGTGTCTGGGCAGGTTGGTTTAGTTGTGGGGCTTTGCGGCAACCGCGGATATTGGGCGGTTGACCGGGTGTTTCTCTATGCACCTGATTGGGTATCAGTTTCTTTAGTGGATGGAGTTTCCCACTTATCGTTTAGTGCATCCGATTGAGGTCGGGTCTTTCCTTAGTGGTTGAGCTTTCCCACTTTGATCAGAGTCGTGATCTAGTCCTGCTACATTGAGACACTTGACAGAGATACTTGTTACTGAGATGTACTTTACTCGTGTGGGTCGCTCCCCTCGAGTGCCACTCCGGAGGTAGGCTTGACCGAGCCGTGTGCCGGTCTGTTACTTATATTTTTGACCGAGCCGTGTGCCGGTCCGTTACCTATCTTGAGATCGAGCCGTGTGCCGATCAGTTACTGAGTTCGACAGCAGAGCAGGCAGTACCGGGTGTCATACCGGTTCATTTGATTGGGTTTATTTCGGTCAGATACTTTTATTGTTACACTCGTGCCTGGGGGCCGAGTGCAGCCTGGTAGTTGAGTTTAGATCAGTGCTAGTATTGTTGAGAGCCGTCTGGTTGACGGTGGTCCCGTGTTGTTGCGAGTACTTTGACCGCTGTGTGAGAGGTTGAGCATCTTGATTCTATCCGTTCTGAGAGAGAGAGTGGATTTTGACCATAGCCTGCATGTTTCTCTCCTCGTTAGCGAGCTTGTCCGTTTGGACGCCCTACGTAATTCCTGCCCGTCAGCGGGAGGTGGTTGTAGGTGGGCGCAGGTTTGACTGGACCAGATGTGGCAGTCAGTTCGATTGGGTCGGTGGTGCACTTCATGTGCTAGTGGTTGCATACCACTGTTTGGTTCTCCCCCTTTTAGCCTTTAGTTAGGGGCAGGATAGCTGTGGAGAGTTTCCAGCGTACTCATTTCCGTCTTATGACTTGGGTTAGTTTTTGTCTCTTGAGGACTTGGTGGGCAGACCGTCGGGTCTGGCGGTGGTACCCACTGAGAACTCTCTTTTTGGAGTAGTTCTCACACCCTTTGGGGGTTTTCCCCCCCTTTTCTCTCCTCTTCTTTGTTTTGCAGAGTCTTAGCAGGTGTTGCCGACTCTGCGGTTGTTGATCGTGGCGAGGGAGTCGCGAGCTAGATCCCTACCCGGCGTTGGAGAGTAGCGGTACCCTTCTGAGGAGATCTTCAGTAGATTAGCGGTTTCTTTTCCTCTTTTGAGAGACTTGTAGTGAGGATATTTTGTATTGAGAGACTGTACACTGTTGTATATATATATTGGAGTTACCTCCCGGTTGGGTTTAGAGCTTGTACTCGAGGATTTGTATTATTATTATTTTGGGAGGCAGACTGTGTTGTTTATTTTCAGTTGTACAGTGATTGATTTTAGTTACAGCAGATTTTTATTTATAGCTCTGATATCTGTTTAGTTATAGTACTTTTCTTGCAGGTAGGACGCTTCGCCTATGCAGGTATGCATAGGTGGCGGATCTGTTTTGGCGGGCCCGGGTCGCAGTTTCGACCCCGGGGCGTGACAGATTAGAGTGGTATCAGAGCCTAGGTTGTAGGTCATGGTGGACTTAGAAACCCTAGGCTTTTGGTTGACCCTTGGTTGACTTTGTGAGAGTCGTGATTTTGCGAGAGTCCTGATTGAGTTTTATACCTCTCCCAAGGGACGGGAGGAGTGATTGGCATGTTTATTCTCCTAAGTAATTATGTTGGCTGCAGACAACATAATGCTGTGGAACGGGTGACATGCTTTAGACTTTCGCTGGATTGGGTCGAGTGTTGTTGTGTGCTGTTTTGTTGTTTCGTCGTGGCGAGCGGTGTCTCCCCGACGTTGGGTTTTGACCCGTGTGCATCCTGTCATGGCAGTTGAGCTTGAGCAGTTGGTTTTGGGCCGGATACCCGGATCGAGGTCAGAGAACCCCGGACCCAGATGACAGGATTGTCTGAGGCTTGTCAGCGGCTGAGGGAGCAGCTGGTCTTGGTGACACAGTTGCCGGAGCACTGAGTAGCCCCCTCTGTGCCAAGGTTTAGTGTCGAGGCACCGAGGCAGGGTGGATGGTTGACAGCTGGTGAGCTGTGGGACATGATCGACCTATTGAGCCATATTTGGCAGATGAACCACCCCGACTCGTAAGATTGAGTTTAGAGCCCTTGGAGGCAGAGTCGCGGCTGGTGGTGATGGAGTGATTAATTGAGAGCCTCCCTGTGCTTGTGAGTGTATGCAGTTGTTGAACCGCGCGCTCCAGATTCGAGGGACGAGGCGCATAGGATATATGAGATTGGGAGTGGATTGCGCCAGGACACCTTCCTGTTATTCGGTCCCTTCATTGTGGATTTAGACGCCTCGCTGAAGCAGGCACCGTGTATGGAGTGCGGCATTGCAGTTCCTTTGGATAGGGATCTGCCGCTAGAGGTGAGTTCTGGATTTTGGCGCTTGGCGCCGGATGATGGAGGACAGATCGGCCGGCAGGGGCATGACTAATTTTCTTTTCTTGGATGACGAATTCCCGACATGTCAGAGGTCCGGTGGACCCCGAAGGCGACATCAGTATTTTATCAGAGTGGCGCAGCGATAGCGTGGATTTGTTATCTGCGGAGGACCTTATTCGTCGCCTCATTGTGATCAGAGACAGAGGTCGTGCTTCCTAGGGATAGCCCTGATTTTCAGGCAGATTAAGCGACAACCACTTGCTTTGAGCGGATGAATCTGTGCCGCCCGGTTGGAGGGCGCCACGGTAGTGGATTGAGTGTCGCAGGTGGGATTTCACCACGGTAGTCGGAGTTAGAGCATGCTCCACTCTTACATGGGTTAGAGGCAGATTTGTTACCACGTGCACTAGAGGTACAGGTTCCTGTTGTTGTTGTGCACGTGGAGGAGGCTTTTGGATCATGTCCAGTGCGGCCGAGACCGCGAGACACCGGCAGAGTTATTGGAAATTATAGCAATTAGGTGTTTTGACCTTATGCTTGAGATTGTTGGGCACTATGCCACAGGATGTTCGACTGCGGCAAAAGAGGACTTGATCTTCGGCAAGACAGGCAATTGGAGGCTTGCTCGTTGAGGTTGTTAGAGCACTCTGGTTTTAGCGACAGGGTGAGAGGTGCTTACGGCGGCACCGGGACTCAGAGATATCTCTGTTGCCTGCGAGATCCCGTGTGTGATTTCACCTTAGTTGTTGGTAATGCCGCCGGTTAGGGAGATAGAGATTGCGTTTGACGTGGTTCGAGGAACCGCGCCACCCGGGACGGCACCTCATTGGATATCGCCGGTAGAGCGGAGAGAGAGACTTGGCACTGTTGCAGGGTCCGATGGATCGAGGGGTCTGTTTGACCTAGTGCCACGTCGTTGGTATACTGTGGTGATGCCACGTCATTGATACACGAATGTGAGGGTCCTTCTATGGTATCCAGGACCTTATGATGGAATTATACTCCGGCAGTTGGTGGATGATGCGAACACCCACTTGGAGTTAGACAGCCGAGGACTTCGCCTAGATGGCGTTTTGGACACGGTGGTGGCATTACGAGTTGTTAGCGAGGCCCAATGGAATGACGAATGCCCTGTGGACTTCAAGATCTGAGGGATTGTATGTCCCAGTTGTACTTGGGCGAACTGGGAGTGGTGTTTTCCGAGGATATTTTGATTTACTCCCAGAGTGACTTGGAGCACGAGGAGCGCTTTGTGGATGTGCTACCATGCCCGTGTGGATGAAGTAGTATGCCAAGTTATTGAGGTACAAGTTGTAGCTGCAGAAGCATACCTTCTTGGGTCGCTTTGTTCGAGCCGTAGGGACGGCGGTGGAACCCGACCAAGTGGATGTTATTCAAGTTGACTGAGACCGACTTTCATTCTTGAGGTGAGAAGCTTCTAGACTTGGCGGTGCCGAGAGAGCATGGCCAATGGATAATGTGTCTGATATTAGCGCCAATGCTAGTGTTTCCTGTGTTGGGAGATGGAATTGTGTGATTTAGTGATGCCTCCCATTGTGGCGGTGGAGTTACCGTGGGTGGATCTTCGGTCCACACTTTATTAGTCCAACCCTATGAGTGTTGTGGCAGGATGAACCGCTGTTTTGCAGGCAGCTTAGATTCCACGGTTGAGCCTTCAGTACGTCCTTTATTCCCAGCTTGGATTGTTATACCTGGGCGTAGGCCATGCCTGCTTGGCTATCAGTTTTGATTACTCAGCATCTTGAGTGGGATTTTCGCGGATTGTTGTTGCTGATTTGGGATTTTTGACCGCAAGTTTGAGCCTCCGCATTTTGATCGCCTTTCGAGCCAGTTTTCCCTCCCGTTCACTGACGGTTTGGTCCCCGTCAGGGCATCCTTTCGACCCGTGGATCTGTTGGAGTTATGTTGGCTTGTTGAGTGTCCAACCGTGGCTTGAGATTGTGTCTCTTGAGGATCCCTTTTGAGGGTAGCTCGTGGTTGAGTAGGCCACTCGGGTGATTTTGGATCGGAAGTAACCGAGTGAAGACCCCAGCTTATTGGATCTTTTTCCTCATGGGATGAATCTGTGGGTATACTTCGGGTGGTCCTGGTTGAGTAGACACCAGGAGGTGGTTTAGTGCGTGTTGCGCGGATGGTTATTCTGTTTTCGCCCCCGGCTCTTGAGGGGGGGCCTCTGTATTGTTTCACGTCTCAGCTCAGGAGTGTTTTGCTTTTGGATCCCTCGCCCGTGATTGACTTGCCCCTTCCGAGATCTGTGATTGTTGGAGTACGAGGGACGCCCGTTGCGATTTCTGGCTCGAGAGATGAGAAAAGCGCATGTCGGGCCATGCCGTACTTGTTGTTGTTGTTGCTGGGGAGTAATCAC
Organism: Tillandsia leiboldiana; assembly: GCA_029204045.2. Classification (NCBI taxonomy): domain Eukaryota; kingdom Viridiplantae; phylum Streptophyta; class Magnoliopsida; order Poales; family Bromeliaceae; genus Tillandsia; species Tillandsia leiboldiana. The sequence goes on from CM055065.1 coordinate 29,473,122, forward strand.
GGGGAGTGAGTGATGTTTCGGGAGCTGGAGGCGTTATTGATGAATACCTACCCGTGGTATGTGGGACCCTTGGGGGATTTGAGCTAGTTTCGAGGACGAAACTTTTCTTAGTGGGGGAGGATGTGAGGACCTGGATCCCCACGACGAGATTACTGGATCATCTACAGCTTCCGGAGGCCTATGTGGCGTGTTGGTGGGATTTGTGCCCCATTTGGACATTAGTGTGGGGCTCAGTGTGTTATATGGATCACGTGGGTGATTGGCGGACTCCGTCGGAATTCCAGAAGTGGTTTCGCGCGCCAAGGATATTTAAATTGGACTCAGTGCGAAGTTTGGACCAAGGATTACCTTTCCGGATGCCTTCGGCAAATTTTGGAGTTGGAATTTGGCGAAATGGACATCAAATTCGGATTCAGCGCACGAAAACGGTTAAAACGGACTACCCACTTGTCATTTTTGAGCACCGGACACTGTTCACGCCGGAACAGTATTTCCGGCGGCGGCGGCAGCGGCGGAGCGGCCGCAGGCAGCGCGGCGGACGGAGGCGCGGGCCGCCCGGTCCACGCGGCAGGCGTGCGCCGGGGGCTGGACGCGTGGCGGCTCGGGAGTGGGCCGGTCCGCGGGGCGCGGTCTACGGGGGAATGCGGGGCGCACGGTGGACCGGGGGTGACACGTGGCATCATCCTAGAGGTGGGTTCACGGCGGTTGGTCTACGCAGTTTTCGGGATGGCTTGTGGTTTACGGTGCACCGGGCTGGGACACGTGGCAGGTTTGTATTGGTTCGGTCCACAGGATCTCGTGCACCGGGTTCATTAGGCAGAGGCTTGACACGTGGCATTCTCCTATTGGTGGGTCTACTGTGCGCGGCAGGGTGGCAGGCGGCGGCGTCAGGCGGGCACGTGGGCGCGGCAGGCGGGCGTTGACCGGGGTGCGTGCCACGTGTCGTCGTCCGCGGGTGGCCACGTGGCGCGACGCGTGCGGCGGGTTCGGCTGTCGCCTGTTTGGCGGGTGACGTGGAGGCCCAGGACGATTTCGGGCGGCTACAGTGTTCGGGCGCGGAGATTTCGGGCTGCTACAGTGCGCGCCCGAAAACTCCCAGCGCCCGGAAATCGGGACTTATCCGGTATTTTCCCATTTGTTTCTGCAGCCTATAAAAGGCGATCCGAGCCCTCTTCTTCTCCCTTTTCCGCCATTTCCGAGCCTCTTCTCGCCGGGGTGCCTTCAGCAAAGTTGATCCCCTAGTTTGGCTGCATCTTTCTGCAAAGTTTTGGGATTTTTTGTGGCATGCTTATCGAGGTTTCTATTTTTACGGCGCGGCGCGACGCTCGTTCGTTTGTGGTCTTCTTCGTCGCGTTTTGGTGCGAGGACTCCCCCGGCCTACCCCGAGCACCTTTTTCAGTGATTCTTGCGCCGTTGGCTTCACGACAGGTAGGGCTATGTTTCCCATGTTTACTGGTTTTTCCCATTCCGAGTTTTTCATGGGTCTTTCGGATCATCTTGTAACCCCTTTTTCTGGGCGGAGTTCTTGGACAGCGGCGCGGTGTTTTGGTGATATCTTCGCGCACAGGCATCGGATTGGAGCGATTCAAGAGGCGATTTGCATCTACACATCACGAGGAATATGCCCAAATTTTATTGGAATTTTCTGAATATTTCTCGAAGGTGAAGATTATCTGTGAACAGTAATTGTTGCTACAGTTTTTGAGTGTAGTTTGATTCGGGGTGGTTCCCTTGTCGGAATTGTTTCTCAGTGTAGGAAGCTCGGAATTGGACGTGCAGGTACTCGTTTCGAAGGTATCGACGCGAGGATTACTGTGGTATTTTTATTGGATTTTTATGGGCACTTGCAGCAGGTGAAATATGCGCGGCTTTGGGACTGATTTTCAGATTGTGTATGTTTGGTTGATTTTGGAATAAAAGTGTAATGTTAAGCCTTATTGTTGTACTCAGGGGTGTTTTCAGCTGTTTGGAGCCAAGGCTTGCGCGACTTGTACCGAGGGTGTTTTGTTGGCAGATTTGGACCGCGGGCGTCTACCCACTTCACCGACTTCAGGTTTGCCTTGGGTTAAGCGCTTCAGGTGGGTGAGCTTATTATCAGTAATTGTTTAAGGCAATGTTTATGTTGTGGCAAGTATAAGTCCACTTGTGGGGATGTCACCCCTCTATGACTGATGCATGCACGTGTAGGGTACATAGTTTATATTGGTAAGTAGGTAAGCTTGTTATTGATATTGGTATAAATGATTGCAAGAATAGTATTTATGAGGTATACTGAGGACTTGCATGACTTGGACATCTGTGTGATGACTAGTGTAAGCTTACCTAGGATAATGTTACCCTATGAAATTATATAACATGCCATGTTAGCACATAGCCTTTCTTGTGGTTGGATTATGATTTGGGACAGGATTTCGTAGCTATGTGCGGATTTGTACTCTGAGGAGTTATTATGATCATTCTGTTAATGAACCCTGAGTTGTGGACAGATCTAGTTTTGGGATTCCGGCATGTTGCTTATTCCTAAGGAACTATTATTATGCTTTAGCCCCCTTTTATTTCCTTGAGGACAATTGCATGCTTGTATGGTCATGTAGTTAGGCCATCTTTTACTGCTGCACTACTTATTGGAACTTGACTTAGGAGAAACCATGCTTTTCTTTTCTCCTTCTTGTTAGTCAGGTGGTCAGTGTTGCTCGGGTTCGAGCAGGGGGTCTGGGTAGTGTATAGTCGGGACATCGTGTCTGGGCAGGTTGGTTTAGTTGTGGGGCTTTGCGGCAACCGCGGATATTGGGCGGTTGACCGGGTGTTTCTCTATGCACCTGATTGGGTATCAGTTTCTTTAGTGGATGGAGTTTCCCACTTATCGTTTAGTGCATCCGATTGAGGTCGGGTCTTTCCTTAGTGGTTGAGCTTTCCCACTTTGATCAGAGTCGTGATCTAGTCCTGCTATATTGAGACACTTGACAGAGATACTTGTTACTGAGATGTACTTTACTCGTGTGGGTCGCTCCCCTCGAGTGCCACTCCGGAGGTAGGCTTGACCGAGCCGTGTGCCGGTCTATTACTTATATTTTTGACCGAGCCGTGTGGCGGTCCGTTACCTATCTTGAGATCGAGCCGTGTGCCGATCAGTTACTGAGTTCGACAGCAGAGCAGGCAGTACCGGGTGTCATACCGGTTCATTTGATTGGGTTTATTTCGGTCAGATACTTTTATTGTTACACTCGTGCCTGGGGGCCGAGTGCAGCCTGGTAGTTGAGTTTAGATCAGTGCTAGTATTGTTGAGAGCCGTCTGGTTGACGGTGGTCCCGTGTTGTTGCGAGTACTTTGACCGCTGTGTGAGAGGTTGAGCATCTTGATTCTATCCGTTCTGAGAGAGAGAGTGGATGTTGACCATAGCCTGCATGTTTCTCTCCTCGTTAGCGAGCTTGTCCGTTTGGACGCCCTACGTAATTCCTGCCCGTCAGCGGGAGGTGGTTGTAGGTGGGCGCAGGTTTGACTGGACCAGATGTGGCAGTCAGTTCGATTGGGTCGGTGGTGCACTTCATGTGCTAGTGGTTGCATACCACTGTTTGGTTCTCCCCCTTTTAGCCTTTAGTTAGGGGCAGGATAGCTGTGGAGAGTTTCCAGCGTACTCATTTCCGTCTTATGACTTGGGTTAGTTTTTGTCTCTTGAGGACTTGGTGGGCAGACCGTCGGGTCTGGCGGTGGTACCCACTGAGAACTCCCTTTTTGGAGTAGTTCTCACACCCTTTGGGGGTTTTCCCCCCCTTTTCTCTCCTCTTCTTTGTTTTGCAGAGTCTTAGCAGGTGTTGCCGACTCTGCGGTTGTTGATCGTGGCGAGGGAGTCGCGAGCTAGATCCCTACCCGGCGTTGGAGAGTAGCGGTACCCTTCTGAGGAGATCTTCAGTAGATTAGCGGTTTCTTTTCCTCTTTTGAGAGACTTGTAGTGAGGATATTTTGTATTGAGAGACTGTACACTGTTGTATATATATATTGGAGTTACCTCCCGGTTGGGTTTAGAGCTTGTACTCGAGGATTTGTATTATTATTATTTTGGGAGGCAGACTGTGTTGTTTATTTCCAGTTGTACAGTGATTGATTTTAGTTACAGCAGATTTTTATTTATAGCTCTGATATCTGTTTAGTTATAGTACTTTTCTTGCAGGTAGGACGCTTCGCCTATGCAGGTATGCATAGGTGGCGGATCTGTTTTGGCGGGCCCGGGTCGCAGTTTCGACCCCGGGGCGTGACAGATTAGAGGATCGCCGTCCTGAAAATTTCCAGATAAGGTATGTTTTTGATTCTTATCTCTTTCCAAAGGTTTCTAAACTATAAATAGACATTTAGGGTTTCTCAAAAACGTGGGAGCTACGACCGATCAATTTATAAAACTCTTGAGAGCAACCCTAGAGGCTAGGTTTTTATCGATCTTCTTCATAGCCTCTTTTAGGTCAATTCGACGGTTCTTTCAAGAACATATCTTTTGTCGAATTGATCTAATCTTTGCTTAGAGATTTCTTCTACGGTTCTTCATTGATAATCTAAGCAAAGGATCACCATCGAAGTCAATATTCTTATCGACTGAGTTTGCGTCGTGGATTCGACGTGGCATCGTGGATTCGGTGTGCTAAAGGCGTTTCGTGGATTCGAAACGTGTGCTCGTGGATTCGAGTGGCGTTCGTGGATTCGAACGTGCGCAGTGGACGTGCAAACGGTAGAGCGCAAGGTCCAAGAAATTGAAGGAGGGGTTAAATCCGTGGAGACGGTAATCACCTTGTTATTCTTCTTTTCTTAGGGATTGTTATTGCGTGGATATCCAACCAGTCAGCGCAAGGTCCGAAGAAGCTGAAGGAGGGGTTGAGTCCGTGGAGTCGGTAATCACCTTGTTATTCTTCTATTCTTAGTGGATTGTTATTGCGTGTTGGTCCCGTGGTTTTTCTCCTGGATTGGAGTTTCCACGTATATCTCGGTGTGCTGTTTTTTATTTCCGCATTGGTTTTTATTTTGCACTGAGATTTGGTTTTATAAGTATTACACCTATTCACCCCCCCTCTAGTTGTTTGATAGTACCTATTTAGATCCTTGTG
>CM055065.1:29478311-29625213 GCA_029204045.2 Tillandsia leiboldiana
GATCCTATAAAAACCTACAATTGGTATCAGAGCGGGTTTTAGGTTTATCTATCATGTCGGGTGAAAGTGGCAATATTTTTAGACCTACTCTTTTTGATGGGACTAATTATGCTTATTGGAAAGTGCGGATGAGGGCTTTTCTCATCGCAATTGATGAGCGGGTATGGCAATCCGTGGAATACGGTTGGGTGCATCCTGTTGAGGAAGTAGGAAATTCTACTACCCCAAAACCTCGCTCTAGATGGTCCAAAGAGGAATTTGAAAGATCTTCTTACAATGGGAAAGGTATGAACGCTTTATTTAATTCTCTTTCCTCGACTGAGTTCACAAGAATTTCCGCATGTGAAACCGCGAAGGAAATTTGGGATATTCTCAAAATTACACATGAGGGTACTAATCTTGTAAAAATTCAAAAGCTCCAGATGCTTACAAGTCAATTTGACTCTATTCATATGGAAGAGCATGAATTGTTTACAGATTATTACACTAGACTTCAAGATGTAATAAATACATGTGCTAATTTAGGAGAAAAGATCCCGAAGTCGAAAATTGTAAGAAAGATACTTCGGACTCTTCCGGAACGGTTTAGGGCAAAGGTTACCGCCATTGAAACCGTTAGTCATCCGGATGAGATGAGTGTAGAGGAATTAGTAGGTGCTTTGCAAACTTATGAAATGACTTTTCCTACTAATCAAGTTTCTTCCAAGTCTTCTTCTAAGCTTACAGGTATTGCATTCAAATCAACAAATGAAGAAGATAGCGAATCAAGTTCCAACGATGAAATCTCTTTTGCCGATTTTGAAGAACAATTGGCGCGGATCACAAAGAAATTTCGTCAGAAATTTTGGAAGAATCGAACCGATGGATCTTCATCCACGAAACCTTCTAAAGGATCATCGGGTTCTAAATCCTCTAACCTCAAAAGCTTTGCAAAACCTTCTAAAGAAAAAGATGATTTCGAAGGGGAATTCCAATGCTATAGATGCAAAGGCTACGGCCATTTTTCAACGGATTGTCCTTCTCCGAAATCATATAAAAAGAAGGCTTTGCAAGCGAAAACTTGGGACGATTCTACCTCTAATGAATCGACCTCAAGTAAAGAGGAAAAAGTCGTTGCCTTACATGCTTCTCAAATTCCCTCTTCTAATGTTTGTTTATCATCTTTAATCACTGACTCTATTCCTTTGTTTTTGCATGAAACATCAACATCCAACGGAGAGTCATCAAGTGAGGGGGAGTCGGACGAAGAAGAACTCGTTGAGGCATATCAACAACTTCTTGCGGAATCTAAGAAGATGGCCAAGCATATCAAGAAGTTGAGGAAGCAACGACTTGAGAATCAAGACGAGAATCATGCTTTAAAGATCAAACTTCATGATCTCGAGGAGGAACGAGAGCTTTTATTGGATAATAATAAAATCCTCCAGGAAAAGATAAATCAATCGGAAACGATCGTTAATTCCCATATTAACAAGATTGATTTTCTTGAAAAGCAGTTTGAGGAGATTCATATCACCAACCAAGCTTTGACCAAGCAAGTTCATGAACTCAAATTCGACATACAAAGGCTTTCAACCGGTTCCAAGAAACTAGATTGTATGTCCGGATTAGGTCAAACTGTTGGGTCGTATATAATACGGATCTAAATAGGGGAAGAAACACCTAGAGGGGGGTGAATAGGTGTAAACGTATAAACACTCAAAAATCGTTGCGATAAAAACCCAATGCGGAAATGAAAATAACTCGCAAGATTTTTACGTGGAAAACTCCATCACCGGAGTAAAAAACCACGGGACCGATAACACGGCAGAAATCCACTAGAATTAAAACACGTACAAGGTGATTTACCGTACACACTTACGACTCAACCTTTTCCATACGCTCCTAGAGGATCTTCTCCGCTCGCTCCAGACGCTTCTCGAATCCACGATCTGCGCCCAACGCCGAATCCACGGCGTCCAACGTCGAATCCACGACGTCCGACCGAATCCACGGTCTTCACCCAATAGCACCCTTCGAATCCACGAACGTGCCTCGCTCCGAATCCACGAGAGCGAATGAACCTTGAATCCACAAGGACACGCGAATCCACGCGCCGATTTTGGGGTAATCGTTGTTTTTTGGGTGGTGATGATCCGCCGAATACTTAGATCAAAGATAGATCGGAAATACCATCTAAGTATTCATTAGTTTGATTCAACTCAAGATGTGAGTATGAAAACCTAGAATCAAACTAATCAATATAGATGAAGAAACATAGAGTATTCTCTAATGATTTCCTTTCTTCTCTATATGTGGATCTATAGCCGTATATGATGATATATGAAAATGACGGCTATGTGGATTGACCCTAGAAAGAAAGACATAGGGTCTATTTATAGGTTAGAAACCCTAGGAAGGAGATAAGAATCAAAAACCTGCCATTTCTGGAATTTTACGGACGGCGATCCGGATCGTGATAACTGAGATCCGGATCGTCATAACGAAACAGCCAATTCCAGAAAAATGAAGGTTCGGGATCCGGATCATGTGACTACGATCCGGATCGTTCATACAGTTCACCAAACATCAACGTTCGGGATCCGGATTGCGAAGCAAGATCCGGATCGTTCAAGGTAGATGGTAAACTCAACGTTCGGGATCCGGATCAAGAGACTACGATCCGGATTGCGACGATGTATGAACGAACCACCTTCGGGATCCGGATCGAACAGCCTGATCCGGATCCTGAACATGTCCCAAGTCCAGTTTTTGATTTTTATGCAATGAAAGATTCTTCCAAGTGTTTCTACACTACAAGAAGTATTCGGATCACACAAATTCTTTAGTTAAACATACCTGATCCTTTTGAATTCTTCTTTCTTGAGATTGAGTTAAACGATCCAACTTTCTTCACCTTCAATCTTCAAGACTTGAGACTTTCACGAAACTACGCCAACTCAAATTCCGTAACAATCTCCCCCTTTGGCGGTTTCGTGACAAAACACAGATCCACTAAAGAAAATTCAAAAAGATATTTTTGTTGCTATCACCATACAACAAAAATTTACAATGGAGATCCAAAATACAATACATGAGTTAAACTCCTAAAACAGACTCTAGACTTAGACATCTGTACTCTCTGCAAAAAGAAATCATTCTTGACAAAAGAAATCGTTAGATACCTCAAGAATTTTGTATTATTCAAAAACCACAAACAGAGATGAAGTTTAAACTCATTTATACTTACCATGACATTTATATTCAGATATGTAAACTGATCATAGTTAAAAAAACACCAACATATCTTCTTTGCACGTAAAAACCAAATGTCATGAACATGTTTGTGACAAACTAATATATATATAGATATGTAATTGATCAGAGTTAAGAACCAACATATCTTCTATGCAATCAAAAACCAAGTGTCACAAACTTGTTAGTGAACATCAACTTGTTAGTTATATTACATGCCCAAATAGTTAGCAAATAGTTAGTCGAGGCATGCATTCATACAGCTGAAAAACCTCAAGTTGAGATCATACTTACCTTGATGTATACAAAATCTTCATCATCAAGATTTTCACAATCATTGTTCATTGTTCAAAACTCTCTCATTGTTCTAAACTCTCTCCCCCTTTTTGTCACAAAGAAAGCCAAAAATTACAGAAGTGGAGAGAATGGTTAACAGTTTAAGTTCGAGAACTAAAAACTCAAATTAAAACTTAAAAACCTGCACAACAGTAGGATTTAAACATGTGCATAAAAAAAACAGAAATTAGAAGGATACGGATCATTCAGACTCGTCTGAACTGATACAGCCGAGGATTTGGAAAATCTTCTTTATTCTAGCCGAGCTGACAAAGTCTTGTGCAGGTGCTTGGTCAGCAGCTGGTTGCTCAATGGTGATTCCTCGAGCACTTCCTCTCTTGCGAGCAACACTTTTTCTTCTTGTCTTCCCAGAAGTTTCTTCCATTGGAGCTTTCCCTTTTTCAGCAGCAGTAGGCGGAGCCTTCGATGTTTCTGCAGGTGCTTTTCCCTTTGAAGCAGTCGGAACAGTCGTTGCTTCAACTTGCAGTTCATCCCAATCAATTGATTCTGTTTCAGATTCTGTATCGGAATCATCTTTAGCCTTCTTCGCTTTCTTAGCCTTCTTAGCCCTCTTGGGCTTGACGGTGTCTCTCGTATGAACCATAGCCGCAAGTAGAAAGACAATCCAAGTGATCACCATTGCTAATGGTTTCTTGAGAAAAGGAATCCTGAGTAGACCAACTCACGAACACAAAAATTCTTAGTTTTCAAAAATTGAAAAAATTGTATCCAAAAAATCATTATCATGTAGAGAGACTAAGAACCAAATTAGTTTTGCAAAAGGACTTTTAAAAGTAGATCAATTGCATGAATTTCGAAAATCCTTATTATATGCCCTAAAACCGAAATTTTAGAAATCGAAGCCTAAAAATCCGTTAATCAGGAGAATACCTAGCATATAATCAAAACTAAACTACCCAGAGTTTTTATTTCAAAAGAAATTTGATCAAAAACCATCCACAAACAAAATCGATCCAAGAATTTCGTACGTTTGAGGAGGAAAAGAGAAAAACGGTGAAAAACCGAGATTTTGATCAATAAAACTTACTTGGAGTTGAAGAACCTGAGTTTGAAAGCTTCCAAGAAGGATGAAATCTAGAGAGAGAGAGCCTGGAAACTTCGGAACAAAAGATTGGAGTAAAGAAATCAAAAACCCCTTTCGTTCCTTATAAAACCTAGCCGCGATCCGGATCAGTTCATAACTGCGATCCGGATCGGCTACCCGCAGTGAGAAAACTGCGTTCGGGATCCGGATCGGCAGATATAATCCGGATCGTCAGCCCGCAGGAGAAAACCTGCGTTCGGGATCCGGATCACCTTGCCCGATCCGGATCGGCCCCAACTTTTTCTTCAGAAAAATTTCAGAGAAATTCAAGAAAAACCAGAAAAAGATTGTAAGCACAAATGTGTATCAACTTTAAACAAAAATCATCGTTTCATACAACAAGAATTAGATTATGCCAAATCTATCAATAATATCCAAAAATGAAACGAAAATTTACAAAAATTAAATCCCTTAAAGTTGAACACCTTCAATCACATCTAACTTGATCTTATGAGTAATGCCTTTATCAAATCATCAATTCAGTAAAGAAAATGAAATACAAAGATCAATAGATGTTTGAAATCCCAAATATGGTAGATAATATTTCTAGACAATCTGTTGAAGAGAGTGGCTCTTTGAGCATCTTTCTTTAAAATCCCACCTTATACCAACCTTGAAATTTGACAGAGTCAAGTATTTCAACATGCATTTTACTTAATCAAAAATTTGAACAACCATGCTTGGTATACATGTGGTAGCTGCACACAATACTCGGACGACCGAGGTGGTAGCTCTTTCCTCCATGTGGTGGTAGTTTTCACACTCCTCATTGGGATGTAACTCTTTCCACATCTTTTGAGCATTTTACATTATCTTTGACTCCCCCTCAATTGGCTATCAATTATTTAAGATATAAAGTATTCAACCAAAAATTGATCTCGATTTCATACTCGACTAAACAGTCAAATAAGATAATGACTATACCAAGAGATCATTGAGAGAGAAATTGACTTTGATCACTTTAGAAGATGATTTAATTAACATAAACGATCATTGCAACAAAGAAATATTATGATGGCAAAAGCATAATAAATTTCTAAATGTGCGAAAAGATGCAATTAAAGTCAATTAAGATCTATGCTCAATTACTATCCTATGTATAAACATAGATATTGAATAGAACAAAACAAATACAAAACCTATTTTAAGCAAAGGTTTCAAAAAGAAGTTTATTTCAAAGAAAGCATACCAATTGCTTTTCGCAAATGAATAAAACGTTTTTGATCCAAAGGTTTTGTTAAAAAGTCAGCTAATTGATCTTCAGTTGAAATATATGAAAGTTGAAGAGTATTTGATTCAACTAGCTCTCTAAGAAAATGATATCTAAGTTCAATATGTTTTGTTCTAGAGTGCAACACAGGGTTTTTAGAAATGTTAATTGCACTTGTGTTGTCACAAAGAATTGTTACCGAAGATGCTGAAATGCGGAAGTCACTCAATACGCTTTTCATCCAAATGAGTTGAGTTGAGCAACTTCCAGCTGAAATGTATTCCGCTTCGGCAGTCGAGAGTGCTATGCAATTCTGCTTTTTACTGTGCCATGCAACAAGGCAATGGCCAAGATAGAAGCATGCACCACTCGTGCTTTTCCGATCATCCACTGATCCTGCCCAATCGGCATCTGAGTATCCAACAATGTCCAGACTTGTTCCCATAGGATACCAAATTCCGAAATTAATTGATCCTTTGATGTACCGGATGATCCGTTTCACCGCTTTCAGGTGAACCTCCTTTGGTGCTGATTGATATCTCGCGCAAATCCCAACACTAAAGGATATATCCGGGCGACTAGCCGTGAGGTAAAGTAGACTTCCAATCATACTTCTATACAGTTTCTCGTCTACATTCTCACTATGTGATTCACTTCCAAGTCCCTTGTGGCTAGTTCCCATTGGAGTTGGAAAATCTTTACAATTTTCTAGATCAAACTTTTTGACCAACTCCAGTGCATACTTGGATTGACTCAAGTGAATACCTTCATCATTTTGTTTAATTTGCAATCCAAGAAAATAAGACAGTTCGCCCATCATGGACATCTCAAATTCGCTTTCCATGGTCTCCGCGAATTTAGAAGCATCATTATCTTTTGTTGCACCAAATACAATGTCATCGACATAGATTTGTGCTACAATGAAATTATTTTGATAATGCTTCACAAAGAGAGTCCTGTCAGCTCCCCCTCGAGTATAGCCCTTCTCCAAAAGGTGCTTTGTTAACCTTTCGTACCATGCTCGCGGTGCTTGTTTCAGACCGTAAAGAGCCTTTTTCAAACGAAAAATATGGTTAGGTTGTTTATGATCTACAAAACCTTTCGGTTGAGCTACATAAACTTCCTCATTTAAAAACCCATTTAGAAATGCGCTCTTGACGTCCATTTGAAATAATTTGATTTTAAAATGACAAGCAATAGCAAACAATATACGAATGGACTCGAGTCTAGCTACAGGGGCGAAAGTTTCGTCAAAGTCTATACCTTCTACTTGAGAGTAGCCTTGAGCAACTAGTCGTGCCTTGTTCCTGATGATAGTACCATCTTCATCTTTCTTGTTCTTGAAGATCCATTTGGTACCTATCACATTATGTTGCTTTGGAGGCTTCGTTAATTCCCAGACTTTGTTTCGCTCAAATTGATGGAGCTCTTCCTGCATTGCTTTAATCCAGTAGTCATCCTGAAGAGCTTCATCTATTGTCTTTGGTTCGATTAAAGATACGTAGCAAGCAAATCCGCAAACCAACTGCCTTCGAGTTCTAACTCCTTCTTGTGGATCTCCAATGATGTTCGATTCCGGATGATCCTTGGAGATTCGTAGCGTTTGTTGAAACGGAGTACTCGGAGGTACACGAGATGATTCCTGCACATCAGATAAACTAGAAGAACCATTAGATGCATCATTAATATTGGAAGTATTATTATGAGAAGATGCACTAGCAGGAGAATCATCATCTAGAGAGATATCGAGGGTAGATTTTTCAGATTCAAAATGAGAAGCTTCATCTACTTTAACATTTATAGATTCTACGATCGTTTTAGATTCAATGTTAAATACTCGATATGCTCTGCTATTCGTAGAATAACCCAAAAAGATCCCTTCATCACTTCGAGAGTCGAACTTTCCAAGATTTTCACGGTCACGTAAGATGTAACATCGACTCCCGAAGATACGAAAGTGCTTGATATCCGGTTTTCTACTAAACCACAGCTCATATGGTGTATTCAAGGTTCCTGGGCGCAAATACACTCTGTTAATGACATAGACAGCGGTGTTCACAGCTTCAGCCCAAAAATGTAGCGGTAATTTCCGGCTATGAAGCATCACACGCGCCATCTCTTGAACAACCCTGTTTTTGCGCTCAACAACACCATTCTGCTGAGGTGTATAGGGTGCCGAGAATTCATGTTTAATGCCATTTGAAGTACAAAAGTCAATGAATTTTGAATTTATGAATTCTCCACCCCTATCACTTCTAACACGAATGATCTTTTCATTCTTTTCAATCATAATACGATGGCAAATCTCATGAAAAGAGTCAAACGTATCAGCTTTCTCTCTCAAAAATGCTACCCAAGAAAACCGAGAGAAATCATCAACCAATAAAAAGATGTACCATTTACCTCCCAAAGATGGTTGACGGGTCGGCCAAAAGAAAAAGAAGAAAAGAAAATAGTCTACACAAACTATACAAGATTTAATCGTAGAACGATTAAGGACAAGGAGGGGTTTCACCTTTGCATACCCAAACCTTTTGAGTTTTGGAGTATGTTGGTAAAGGTTGAGAGATTCTCCTTGAAGACGACGTCTTGTATGATTGATCTTTTTCCTTTGTCATCGTCTTGTTTGAGGTGCTACCAATATTCTTTCCTTTTGAAAAATCCTTCCTTGAATTCCGGAAAGTGAGCTTATTGGTAGCAATTGCAAGATGTGGTTGATTTGTTCTTTGAACTCCAATCTCGCAATTTCTTTCGATGTGCCCTGCAAAATTACAACGAAAACATACCTTTGAGCTTGACGATTCCGAAGAGGATGAGGTAGGTTTGTTGTCGTTGTTTGTCTTGAATTCCGATGTCGGAGGAGGAGATACCGACTGAGGCACAAAGACTGTCCCACTCGAACTTGGACTGTTTCCAGTTTGAGTGTACCCGAGGCCGAACCGATTTGTTTGACCAAGACCAAGGAGTTTATCCAACTTACTCCTTCCTAAAGAGAATTGCTGTAAGTCATCCTTGAGTTGGAGAATGGTCTCTGTCATTTCCCGTCTTTCCTGTCGGCCCTCGCCATAGAGCTTCAAGAAGTAGTTTGCTTTGTTCACCATATCTATATAGTTCTTCTCGAGCTGCTCATTGGACTCTTGAAGGGAAACATTTGCTTTTATCAAACTATCCCTTTCCACTTCAAGATCGGTCGAGAGAGAAGTTACCCTTTTTACTTCTTCTTCGAGATCCTGCAATCTCCCTCTCAACCCCTTGTTTTGCTTAGCCGGTTTCTTTAAGTCCTGTAAAGATCTGTGATAGGCTAGAGCAAACTCTTCACCTTCCGAATCATCCGATTCATTGTCCATTGCCTTCTTTTCAACAGTGGGGTTGGACAATGATTCAGACGTAGTTGCCATAAAGCACATGAATGGTGAAGATGTGGACGCGTGGAATGCCGTGGAGCTTTTTTCTTCATCACTTGAAGACGACTCATTTGACGTTGAGTTGTCATCCCAAGTGACGACTTGCATTGCCTTCTTCTTTGCCGGATACTTGTTAGGACACTCCGTTGCAATGTGGCCGTAGCCTCGACATTTGAAGCATTGCAGTTGTCCTTCTGAACTTTTCTTATCCTTTGAGAAGTTCTCCTGCTTTCTTGACTTGTGACTTGGAGTACCCTTGCCTTTGTTCCACTTTCTGAAGGATGGAGATTTGCTTGAATTACCCCTTCGAAAGTTGCGGCGAAAATTCCTTGTCAAGAGAGCGAGCTGCTTCTCAAATTCCTCCATAGAAAGGTTCTCGTCATCGTCCGAGGAGGATGTATCCGCGTCTTCTTCCTTAGTTGTTTTCAACGCATAACCTGAAGACTTAGAAGTGGATGCTTTTCCAGAAGAATTGTTAGTATTAAAAGTCATTTCATAAGTTTGTAATGAACCAACTAATTCTTCTACACGTATTTCGTCCGGGTGTTTAATAGTTTCAATGGCAGTAACCTTTGGGCGAAATCGTTCAGGAAGAGTTCTTAAGATTTTTCTTACAATCTTAAATTCTGGAATCTTCTCTCCCAGATTAGCACATGAGTTTACGATGTCTTGCAATCGTGTATAGTAGTCTGTGAAAGATTCATTTTCTGCCATCAAAATAGAGTCAAACTTGCTCGTAAGCATCTGCAGTTTCTGAATCTTCACGAGGTTAGTTCCCTCATGTGTAACCTGGAGAACATCCCAGATTTCTTTCGCAGTCTCACATGCCGAGACGCGAGAGAATTCAGTTTGAGATAAGGCATTAAAAATAGCATTAATTCCCTTGCCATTGGAAGAAGATAACTCAAACTCTTCCTTGGTCCATTTCGACCTAGGTTTTAAGGTGTGAACATCAGAGATAAGTTCAGTTGGATTAGTCCATCCTGATTCAATTGAATGCCACACCCTTTCGTCGATGGAAGATAAAAAGGCTTTCATCCGTACTTTCCAGTACGCATAATTTGTTCCATCAAAGAAAGGGGGTCGATTGATGTTTCCACCTTCAACCATTGTTCACAACCCTATTCCCGCTCTGATACCACTTGTTGGGTCGTATATAATACGGATCTAAATAGGGGAAGAAACACCTAGAGGGGGGTGAATAGGTGTAAACGTATAAACACTCAAAAATCGTTGCGATAAAAAACCCAATGCGGAAATGAAAATAACTCGCAAGATTTTTACGTGGAAAACTCCATCACCGGAGTAAAAAACCACGGGACCGATAACACGGCAGAAATCCACTAGAATTAAAACACGTACAAGGTGATTTACCGTACACACTTACGACTCAACCTTTTCCATACGCTCCTAGAGGATCTTCTCCGCTCGCTCCAGACGCTTCTCGAATCCACGATCTGCGCCCAACGCCGAATCCACGGCGTCCAACGTCGAATCCACGACGTCCGACCGAATCCACGGTCTTCACCCAATAGCACCCTTCGAATCCACGAACGTGCCTCGCTCCGAATCCACGAGAGCGAATGAACCTTGAATCCACAAGGACACGCGAATCCACGCGCCGATTTTGGGGTAATCGTTGTTTTTTGGGTGGTGATGATCCGCCGAATACTTAGATCAAAGATAGATCGGAAATACCATCTAAGTATTCATTAGTTTGATTCAACTCAAGATGTGAGTATGAAAACCTAGAATCAAACTAATCAATATAGATGAAGAAACATAGAGTATTCTCTAATGATTTCCTTTCTTCTCTATATGTGGATCTATAGCCGTATATGATGATATATGAAAATGACGGCTATGTGGATTGACCCTAGAAAGAAAGACATAGGGTCTATTTATAGGTTAGAAACCCTAGGAAGGAGATAAGAATCAAAAACCTGCCATTTCTGGAATTTTACGGACGGCGATCCGGATCGTGATAACTGAGATCCGGATCGTCATAACGAAACAGCCAATTCCAGAAAAATGAAGGTTCGGGATCCGGATCATGTGACTACGATCCGGATCGTTCATACAGTTCACCAAACATCAACGTTCGGGATCCGGATTGCGAAGCAAGATCCGGATCGTTCAAGGTAGATGGTAAACTCAACGTTCGGGATCCGGATCAAGAGACTACGATCCGGATTGCGACGATGTATGAACGAACCACCTTCGGGATCCGGATCGAACAGTCTGATCCGGATCCTGAACATGTCCCAAGTCCAGTTTTTGATTTTTATGCAATGAAAGATTCTTCCAAGTGTTTCTACACTACAAGAAGTATTCGGATCACACAAATTCTTTAGTTAAACATACCTGATCCTTTTGAATTCTTCTTTCTTGAGATTGAGTTAAACGATCCAACTTTCTTCACCTTCAATCTTCAAGACTTGAGACTTTCACGAAACTACGCCAACTCAAATTCCGTAACACAAACAAGCAAGGCTGCTTTGGGATTTAAAAAGGATCAAACTGTGCATGCTTCAAGTTCCACATTCAAATTGAAAGGAAGAACGTGTCACTTATGTGGACTTGAAGGACATTTGGTGAAGAATTGTCCGAAAAAGAGAAAGAAGAGTCCTTCGGCAACTTCATCTACGGAGCGAACTCAACGGAATCAAAAGACACATCAAGTCAAAGGAGTTCACTCAACCCACCAAAGGTCCGAGCCACAACATCAATCATTCAAGTGGATCACTGCGAGGCAAAGACCTAAGGTGGACCAACAGTCAAAGCGGACAACCCCCGGCCACAACGAATCAAGACAACCCAAAATACAGCGATTTTGGATTCGGAAAGGTGATATCTTTCCTTGTCTTAAGTTCTAAATAGCTTATGACTGTATGTAATGCTTTGATTGGTTTTCCCTTCATATCTTTCTTAATCTTTGCATTACATGTTTTTCAATGCTCTTCGTTTTTATACTTTGTTTTTGAACAAAAGGGTTTTTACTGAACAAGTGCATTGAATAAAAAGGGCTTCACTTTTATTCACTCCAAATTAATTTTATTTGGATTATCAACTTTACTCCTTAATCATAATCTTGAAGATACTTCATTATAGGAGTTTTTGATATTATAAGCATCAAATTTTAGAAATCATGTGTGATCTTTAGATGCTTAATCTATCTCGGTTGTGTGAATTCATTGTGATAAACATGAGACAACCGATAGACTAAAATTTGGGATTTAATTCTTTCACGTAAGAGATTGCATTCTTACAAGGGTATTGAAATGATTTGCAAAAGATGTGGAAAGAGTTACATCCGAAAGGAGTGTGAAAACTACCACCACATGTTGGAAAGAGCTGCCACCCCGGTCGTCCGGTCTGTGTGTGAAGCTACCACATATTTTGATGCTTGAAAAATATTTCTTGAAATTTTTAGTTGAAGCATTTGGAGATTTATATGCAAAGCTCTTATATTTTGAACAATCTCCTAGTTGGTATAAGGTGGGATAGTTGAAAGATGCTCAAAGAGGCACCCTTAGGTATTTTAGTGCTTATCTCAAATTTGAAAGGGTAAGAAATCAAATTGATGTCATTTGGAAATCTCTGTAAGTCATCTTTGTAAATCCGTTACATCTTGATAGAGTTTGGATCTCAAGATTATTTTTGATGACTTGTGTTTGATGAATATAACATGAAAAACGGTTTATAATGTTTTACCTTTATTTTTCATGATTTTGGAGTAAATCTTTTTAATTTTGTGAAATTAATTGGATTGAATGACATCTGTGTGAATTCACTGTTTAAAGCACTTAAATTGATTTCTTGATGGAATACAAATCGGTATTTGAAAAGATTCTAAAATCTAGATTTGTTTCAAGAAATTATTTGATTTTTGCTTTCTGGTACATGTACGGAATCTGCATTTTTGTTATATACCAGAACTGAGCTTTTTAGTGATTTCCTTTGTCTAGTATGTTCACTGTTTGACAATTTGTGACAAAAAGGGGGAGAACAGAAATTAATGATCGTATCACAAAGGGGGAGAACATAAATGCTCAAGACAGGGGGAGAACATGGAGAACATGGAGAACATGTTAGAGATGCTCTTGATAGGGGGAGATAAAGAAAAGGTTGAAAGAGCCGGAAAAACAAAAGAACCAAAAGGACGAATCAAATGTAGGATTTTAATTTCTAACGACTAACGTTTGATTTTGTTTGGAGTTTTGTTTTGCAGGAATTACATCACTTTAAGACTCCAAGTCCTAAGTCGTAGAGTATGTTCTAGGACTGTTTGGTTCAAATGTAATTTTGTATTTATTGGATCTTTCACGCAAAGAAAATCAATGTTTTGGTGATAACATTGAATTTCGACTTTTTGGTTTAAGATGAGTGACTTGAGCGCTTTTATATATTTTTGGGTTTTGTCACGAAATTGCCAAAGGGGGAGATTGTTACGGCATTTTGGTGTTGGCATATTTCGTGAGTCAAGTCAGTGAGCTGAGTCAGAGTCTTAAAGGGATCAAATTGTCAATCAGCAATCAAAGACTTAGAGAAGATTCAACAAGAGCTCAAGTTGACACTCAGTGTCTTGAGTCTTGAAGATTGAAGTTGAAGAATTGTGGATCAGTTAAATCAATCTCAAGAAGAAAGTATTCAAAAGGATCAGGTATGTTTAACTAAATAATTGTGGTGATCCGAATACTTTCTTATAGTGTAGAAACACTTGGATGATTTTTTAATTGCATAAAAATCAAAAACTGGACATGGGACATGTTCAGGATCCGGATCAGACCTTGCAATCCGGATCCCGAAGGGTACTTGTTCATTGGCAATTTCAATCCGGATCCTAGGCCATTCCGATCCGGATCCCGAACATGGGACTTTGCTGAATTGCATGAACGATCCGGATCGGACCTTGCAATCCGAATCCCGAACCCTTGGTTTTCTGGAATCGTCAATCTCGTTACGACGATCCGGATCGCAGTAAATCCGATCCGGATCGCCGTCCTGAAAATTTCCAGATAAGGTATGTTTTTGATTCTTATCTCTTTCCAAAGGTTTCTAAACTATAAATAGACATTTAGGGTTTCTCAAAAACGTGGGAGCTACGGCCGATCAATTTATAAAACTCTTGAGAGCAACCCTAGAGGCTAGGTTTTTATCGATCTTCTTCATAGCCTCTTTTAGGTCAATTCGACGGTTCTTTCAAGAACATATCTTTTGTCGAATTGATCTAATCTTTGCTTAGAGATTTCTTCTACGGTTCTTCATTGATAATCTAAGCAAAGGATCACCATCGAAGTCAATATTCTTATCGACTGAGTTTGCGTCGTGGATTCGACGTGGCATCGTGGATTCGGTGTGCTAAAGGCGTTTCGTGGATTCGAAACGTGTGCTCGTGGATTCGAGTGGCGTTCGTGGATTCGAACATGCGCAGTGGACGTGCAAACGGTGGAGCGCAAGGTCCAAGAAATTGAAGGAGGGGTTAAATCCGTGGAGACGGTAATCACCTTGTTATTCTTCTTTTCTTAGGGATTGTTATTGCGTGGATATCCAACCGGTCAGCGCAAGGTCCGAAGAAGCTGAAGGTGGGGTTGAGTCCGTGGAGTCGGTAATCACCTTGTTATTCTTCTATTCTTAGTGGATTGTTATTGCGTGTTGGTCCCGTAGTTTTTCTCCTGGATTGGAGTTTCCACGTATATCTCGGTGTGCTGTTTTTTATTTCCGCATTGGTTTTTATTTTGCACTGAGATTTGGTTTTATAAGTATTATACCTATTCACCCCACCTCTAGTTGTTTGATAGTACCTATTTAGATCCTTGTGGATCCTATAAAAACCTACATGAAGTGCAGCAACTAATTCTTCTACACGGATTTCGTCCGGGTGTTTAACTGTTTCATTGGCTGCAACCTTTGGGCGAAATCTTTCAGGAAGAGTCCTTAAAATCTTTCTTACAACTTTAGATTCTGGAATTTTCTCTCCCAAGTTAGCACATGTATTTACGATATCTTGCAATCGTGTAAAATAATCTGTGAAAGATTCATTTTCTGCCATAAAAATTGAGTCAAATTTGCTCGTAAGAATTTGCAGTTTTTGAATCTTCACAAGGCTTGTTCCCTCATGTGTAACTTGTAGAACATCCCAGATTTCTTTTGCAGTCTCACATGCCGAGACGCGAGAGAACTCGGTTTGCGACAAAGCATTAAATAAGGCGTTAATTCCTTTGCCGTTGTAAGAAGATGCATCAATTTCTTCCTTGGTCCATTTCGACCTAGGTTTGATGGTGCGAACATCAGCAATAATTTCAGTCAGATTTAACCATCCAAACTCGATTGATTGCCACACCCGTTCATCGATGGAAATTAAAAATGCTCTCATCCGTACTTTCCAGTAGGCATAGTTTGTTCCATCGAAGAACGGTGGTCTGTTGATGTTTCCACCATCAACCATTGTTTACAACCCTATTCCCGCTCCGATACCACTTGTTGGGTTATGATAAATATGGATCTAAATAGGGGAAAAAACACCTAGAGGGGGGTGAATAGGTGTAAACAATAAACACTCAAAAATCTTTGCGTAATAAAACCCAATGCGGAAAAGTAAATAACACGCAGAGATTTTAAGTGGAAAACTTCAAAACCAGGAGTAAAAAACCACGGGACCGATCACACGGCGAAATCAACTAAGATTAAACACGTACAAAGGTGATATACCGTACTCACACACGACTCAACCTTTTTCCATACGCTCCGAGTTGATCTTCTCCGCTCGCTCCGCAACGCCCCTCGAATCCACGATTTGCGTCCAACGCCGAATCCATGGCGTCCAACGTCGAGTCCACGACGTCTAGCCGAATCCACTGTCTCCACCAAGTATTACGTCTCGATCACACGAACGTACCTCGCTCCGAATCCACGAGAGCGGTAGCACCTTGAATCCACAAGGCCACGCGAATCCACGCGTCGATTTTGAGGAAAATCGTTGTTTTGTTGGTGGTGATAATCCGCCGAATACTTAGATCAAAGATAGATCGTTAATGCCATCTAAGTATTCATTAATCTGATTCTACTCAAAATCTGAGTTTGAAAACCTAGAATCAAATTAATCAATATAGATGAAGAAACATAGAATAAATCTAGTTATTTCCTTTCTTCTCTATATGTGGATTTATCTAAATCTCCGTTAATTTTGGATTATGAAATTTTCCACCATACGGATCATTAGATCTTTTTCGGCTTACCCTAAGAAATGAAATTAGGGTTTACTTATAGGTTAGAAGCCATTGGAAGTGGATAAGAATAAAAAACTGACTGTAACAAACTTTTTCCCGCACGACGGTCCGGACTGGATTTGGCTTGATCCGGACTGTCGTTGTTTTTTAGAGAATTCCTGAAAAAATAGTGTTCGGGGTCCGGATTGAAGTATCCACGGCCCGGATTGTTCATGCGATTTCTGCAAAATCCACGTTCGGGGTCCGGACTAAACCAAGGGTGTTCCGGACTGGATTTGCGCATGAACCTACCTACGTTCGGGGTCCGGACTGTAGTACCCTGATCCGGATCCTGAACATATAACAGTCCAGTTTCTTGATTTTTATGCGATTAAAAACCCATCCAAGTGTTTCTACACAATAAGAAGTATTCAGATCACCAAACTTATTTAGTTAAACGTACCTGATCCTTTTGAATTCTTCTTTCTTGAGATTGAGGTATATGATCCAAACATCTTCATCTTCAATCTTCAAGACTTAAACACTTTCACGAAATACGGCAAAACAAATTCCTTAACATCTTCAGGAACCTGGTGTCACGCCCCGGGTAGATCTAACGCGCGGAAGGAGAGCCACCGATGCTCCCAGATCAGCGTAGTATTTTTTTTTTTTGAAAACAGATCTACCCCAGTGCGCGCACAGACCCGCCGCATATACAAATTCACTCTGCAAACGGGCAGAGTCTCCTTTGTATATGCACGGCGTCCTTACTACATAATACATCATAATCAACCTTTAACCACACTAGAGCGGGCCTCAATCACATACAACCATTCACAATGCATAAACCACTAGTTTCAACATCTAACATAGAGGCCGTCGATTTGAAAGGATAAAACCACAGGATTTTAAAAAAACGGTGTCCACACGACACCCAGGTTTTATAAAATCGTTTTCGCAATAACATAAATCCACAAGGTTTTTAAATACGGCACCCACCCGATGCCAGGTTTTGTAAAGCCATTTTTCTTTGAAATCGCATAAACCCACATAATTTGGAAACGGTGCCCACCCGACACCCAAGTTTTAAAAATGGTTTTCGCAATAGTTTCTTGTTTTTCTTTTTTGTAGTTAGAAGACGACCAAGTAGAGAAAATAGAATCACATTCGTCCAAAAGCCATAAGAAGAGCCCAACATCCACATCGACCCCACGAGGGTATTGCAATCCACATCTAGCGAACATGAATAATAAAATGACAAGAGGAAAGAGTCAACTGTATCTGTAGTCACTCAGAGGCAGCAGAACATCGCTCAAGCGGCCTCACCAGCGCCCTAGCACTCGCCCCTGGACGAACCTGTCACGGAGTGGGAAGTCAGTGACTAGAAATAACATAATATGCAAATAGGGCTAAAAGTAACGCAAACCACGATACCGGAGCAACCGTCCTCCTCAAAATACAATCGACAGTAACCAAACCCTATACCAAGAAAAACCGGGCACCTTCCCCGACAACCACACCGAGCACCTGCCCCGGTGTCCCCCGCCGAGCACCTGCCTCGGCCGCCGAGCACCTGCCTCGGCATCACCACTCACACCCCCCACCCACGAGGGCCCCCCTTCTTACGTCACCGTCACGTGGGGTACACGGGCCAACGTACCACTTTTCCGAAAAAGCACACCCTTGCGGTGGCCAAACCGCCGGTGTGCGTGTAGCAAAACAAGAGCCTCATATTCAACAGTAAGCAAAGCAGTGCAGCAGGGTTAGTTAAACAATTATAAGATCCACATTCTATTCACCTTTGCCAAATATGTTACTTCTATCGATATATGCCTATCCCCGAAATCCCCGAAGGAGTACCCACCTCGTGCGTGATGTCCGGCGCTCGACCCGTCCATGACCGTGCGCCTGTCGAGCCTACAACGTCCTGCGCTCCTGTAGGACAAGGGAAAGCTCAAACTAAGTGACTAAAATCCTAGACGACTCAAACGCCGAAAAATGGGAGACCAGATGCGGTCCTCGGACTCCGCGCAGCCAAGTTCCCCGCACGGCACCGACCCGTGCGGCGCGCGCTCAGCCTGCGGGCAGCCCCGCACGGCCCTAACCCGTCGCGGTGCCCCTACGGCGCGCTTGCCGCGCGGCGTGCGGCCTGCAGGCGGCGCGTGCGGCACCTGCCCGCGCGGCGCCCTCCTACGGGCAGTGCCCGCACGGCGCGCCCGCCGCGCGGTGCCCTCCTGCGGGCAGTGCCCGCACGGCGCGCCCGCCGCGCGGTGCGCGGCTTGTAGGAGGCCGGTGCGGTGCGCGGCTTGCAGGCGGCCCGCACGGCCCCTGCCCGCGCGGCGCCCGCCTGCGGGCGGTGCTCGCGCAGCGCGCCTGCCGCGCGGCGCCCCGCCTGCAGGCGGCCCGCGCGGCACCTGCCAGCGCGGCGCCCGCCTGCGGGCGGTGCCCGCGCAGCGCGCCTGCCGCGCGGCGCCCCGCCTGCAGGCGGCCCGCACGGCGCCCGCCTGCGGGCGGTGCCCGCGCAGCGCGCCTGCCGCGCGGCGCCCCGCCTGCAGGCGGCCCGCGCGGCACCCGCCCGCGCGGCGCCCGCCTGCGGGCGGTGCCCGCGCAGCGCGCCTGCCGCGCGGCGGCGGCTGCGGCGGCGGCGGCGGCGGCCCCCCTCCCACATTCTTGATTCCAACGAAACCCTGAAAACCGAACAGGAAAAACTCACCTTCGGTCCGCCGAGGGAGAAAAAGGAGAAGGTGTCACGCCCCGGGGGGTTAATTTAGCAGAAACGGATTACAAAAGGTATGTATTTTTTTTTTTTTTTTTTTGAAAACCTTCTTCCCCGGCGCGTGCCCAGATCCGCCGCATATACAGGATCACTCTACAAACGGACAGAGTCTCCCCTGTATATGCACGGCGTCGCGGTTTGTACAATGCTCAATAACGAGTAAATATTCAATCACAACAATCCAAACATACAACCATTCACAATATACGAATAAACTCACGGCCGATTAGTTTGAAAGGATAAAATCCACAGTTGTTGAAACGGCGCCCACCCGGCACCCATATTTTGAAAACCCTTTTTCGAAAGCAACATAAACTCAGGGGTTTGGAAAACAGTGCCCACACGACACTTAGGTTTTGAAATCCATTTTCGCAAACCATAAATCCACAAGGTTTTGAAAACGGTGCCCACACGGCACCCGAGTTTTGAAATAGTAGTTTTCGCAATCTGTTCTTTTATTTGCTATTTTATTTTCAAAAGCGGCCCACAGAGATGTAAAGAAAACTAAACAATTCATTTGTCACCGTACCGACATCCACACCGACCCCACGAGGGTATCGAGAACCATCCACAGTCTACAAATAATAAATGGAATGCGAAAGTAAGAGGTAAAGTACTGTTCCGGTCTCCTGGGACCCAAAACCTCTAGCCGCGGCCTCACCGTCGCCTAACTCTCCCCCATGTAGGACCCTGTCGCAAAGTGGGAAGTCAGCGACTAAACAAAAGTGATAATAGTAAAGCAGGTAAAGAAAACGTCCAACCGTAGTCTATCCGGAGCAACCACCCTCGCAAGGGAAAAGTAAAATCAAACACCTGTAAACCTGCAATACCCGATCCCGTCGGACAACTAAACCGACGGATCACACCGCGCCCAAGTCGGACAACTAAACCGAATGGGTCGCACCGCTCCCACGTCGGACAACTAAACCGACGGGTCGCACCGCTCCCACGTCGGACAACTAAACCGACGGGTCGCACCGCTCACACCTTGGCGCATCCAAGCCCCACAACTAAAGAGCCCCCACGCCGTCCTGTGGGTATACACGGGTCATGGACCACTTTTCCGGAAAAGCGCACCCTTCGCGGTGGCCAAACCGCGGGTGCGCGTGTTGCAGCCGAGCATAGTAACCGTGAACAATACATATATGTGCATGTATGCGAACCATGTGAGACAATATATATCCACAACATACACCTATCCATGCATGAGAACCATATGAAACAATATGTATATCCAATCATAAGAACCGTAAAGCCATAAACGAATAATTGATGCCTTCCTACCATGTTTAACCCAAGTACACATAAGGTTGACCCCGTCCAACATGATAGAACTAAATGCTAAGACTTAAGAATAAAAACCCAACGTAAATACCCACCTCGATGTAGGCCGATCCCGAACTCCAGCTAGACACTGGGAGGCTAGTGCTGAACTGCTGGGACCTGAACAGTAACTGAAGGTCGAAAGACAGCCGGCGTGTCCCGACAACATCTGGGCCCAAGGTACATGTTAAAATTGCATAAATATACTATATTATAACCTGTTTCGACTCGTTCTTGCAAACCGGGCAACCAAAAATCACGCCGTAAGTTTCAGCGTGTCTGGTTTGACGAGACGGAACTCGTGCTCACAGGCTTGGTCCAACAGGAGGCCCACATACAAAGTTGGCCCATGATTACCTAAGGCCCAAAACACACTTTTGTTACACTTGTTATACAATTGATCCCACAGTGAATTAACTGGAGCATGGCGCTTACTGTGTACCAGAGACAATGTTGCTCACCTGAGATCGGCTGGAGGATGGTCGGAAAGTTCGCCGGTGCGACACCCTCAAAAACACCAAACTTGAGTTGGGATTGCTTGGAACAACCAAGTTAAATTCTGGAACAAGGTGGAGCAAAAGTTAACACAACCTCCCAGCGGAAGTTTGGTCCAAGTCCGGCCCTCATCCAGCGGCCGAAGGCGGCGGCGGCCGGACCCAAACCCCATTTATCCTCAATAATTAACAAGGTTGCGCCAACTTAATTACCAGGGGTTCTCGGGCCAAACCAAATTATAGAAACACTTGAAAAGGTAATCATGGTTTACCTGAGTCGGTGGCCGGAGCCAGGAGGCGGCAACGGCGGCCGGAGGTGACCACGGTTCCGAGAATTGGTGCAACTACATAGGCATAAGATCCCACGTTCAAGTTTACATGCAAAGCTTTGGGAAGCTCCAAACTAACCTAAAGAACATACCTGAGTCGTTTTCCCACCGCGCGAAACCCCGGGTTCGCCGGAAAAAAGGTTCGCCGAAAAACAAGCTCTCTAATGGCAGAATCCGGCCGGCGGCCCCAGACCCGGCGTAGCTTGGATCAAGTGAATCACCTCAGCGCCAGGAAGCTTCCTGCAGTGGTGGCTGGGGTCGGGAGCGAGCGGCGGCCCCGGACGGCGAAGCTCGGCCGGAGTGCTAGAAAGCCCGGTTCTAGGGCTTGGTCTTGCGGCGCGGATCCTTACCCAATCAACCCCACACTTTGGGGGAGGCTTGCAGTCGCCAAGAAGAGCAAGATCAACGGTTCTGATCTTGAGTACAATGGCCAGATGTCGCCCGTGCTCAAGCTCGGACCAAATACCAACTTCCGGTGAGGAAGTGCTCCCGCCGGCGATGGGGTCGACGGCGCCGGCCCAGACTTCGCAGGGAGAACCCTCTCGGTGCCAGGAGATGCGTGCATGGGTCAAAAAGCCAAAATAAAAGAAGGACTTCTAACCTTTTACTTCACCGGAGGACTTGGGGAAGAAGAGGACGGCCGTGGCGGCGCACGGCGGCGGCTGGGGCCGGGTTCACCTCAGCCCGGTTGCGACTCCACGGGTGACTCTACAGGAAAGGGACTTGATCGACTTAGTCCCTCCCGAGCACCTTCCTCCCCAAAGCACTCGAGATCGAGATGGTTTCTTGATCCTTCTTCTCCGGCGACGGGTGGCGGCGGCCGGTGCGCGACCTCCTATGGGTGCGGCAGAGGGAGAGGAGTTTGTTGGGAGGTGCGGCTGGGGGAAGCAGCTACCCGTTTAGGGTTTTGAGGAACCCTAACCGAGTATACACATATATAGAGTATATAGCACAATAGCTCCCAAGTCCCTCAATTCTTCATAATTAGAGCTCAGTCCCTCACAGCACTTTAGTCTCACACTTAAGTCCCTCTCGAAGCAGTGGCGCGCAAGACGGAGCATAAAATATAGGGCCTATTGTGCAAAACGCCGCATTTTCCACTGTATTTCACGCTTTTCGAGGCACTTTGTCGTCAAGTCGAAAAATGGACTTCGCCACGACGTCCGGCTCGGCGAAACCTATTAGGTAGCGATTTTTGTTTTTTTGACGAAATGCCCGGATAAATTCTCGGTCCACAATTACTGTACAATTATACAGTATGACACGCTTCTCGAGGCTCCAGGATCGTCAAATGAAAATTCCGTCAGCGCCATTGCGCTCAGAACGTCAAAATTAGCTAGAATCGTCTACTTATACTACTAGGTTTGGATTTTGGACAGTGAAATGGCCAACGACCGATCGAGAGGGGACCGAAAACAGGGGTTACTATTCACTTAAGTCGTGGGTCCCACTAGTTTTCTTGCTGATTTCCGGACGATCCGACCGTCGGATCAGCAAACGGTCTATACCATTTCCACTCGATTCGATGAGACGGTCGCACTGGCGACCTCAGATTTTCGAGATCAGACTCGGATCGGAAAGGCGGAATTTGTGCTCCGGTAACTTTGCCAACCGTACACCGGTACACCCCACTAAGTTTAATTTTGTTTCCTCGCACACAATCGCACCTGAAAAACACTCTTTATACTAACACAATTTTCCCGAGTATTACATCACTCACACCTTAAAAGAAGTTTCGTCCTCGAAACTTGAACACACCAGGAATCCCATAAATGGGGAAAGTGCCCAACCATGTCCAATTTGCACTCCCAAATGGCTTCGCGCCCATTGTGATCCGCTCGTTTCTCTCTGGCACTAGGAGAGATTTCAGTTTCCCCGCCGAGCACTGACGTTTCGCCTTTATTCGATGACCGACCCGAACGCGAGCCACGCGTTGTGCTACATCCCTTGTCAATTTAAGCCACCAACAGTCTGCTGTTGATCCGTCGTGCTACGTAATCGCGGTTACCGGTATGTCTCCGGTCTGACCCTTACCGCTCCAGGCATCGACCTCTCCACTTGTCTTTCCGGAGTGATCTTGATTGGACGCATCGTTTCCTTGAGTTGCTTGGTCGTAAAGGCCTTAACTCTCCCCCGCGATGCCCAAACTCACACCTTTGGAGTTTGGCCTACCCTCTCTGGTCCCTGAGGGTCTGAAGGGTCACCCGAAGACGCTCCTTGTTTGTACGCAAGTTGACCCAAGAAGGGTCTGGAAACTTTCTGTTCATCAAACCCGCGAACACCGTTGGGGCGCTCAGTAATCTAACCCCCGAAGCGATGACACGCGAAACGCCATATATCTCCTGGCGAAACTCGGTGGTGACCCTGAACGAAAAACTACCGGACTGAACCGCCCTAAGGTTTTAGACAGACGACGGCTCGACCCGCCTGGCAACCCTACCGTCCCGTCTCTCTTGATCGGAACTAACCTAAGTAAACCTGCTCCTCGACTTGGAGTTCCCTGCTATGACGCCACTGGTTCGCGGACCACCTCTGACGGTGTTGAGCAGTCAGCAGCCAAAGTCTTGCGATGCGTCGAGGTACCCCGGTCCTACCACCAAACCCGGACCGACGGCCCGTAAATGCCCAAACTAACCCGACCACAAAGGGGGAAGCCACACTAATACCCTTACAAAACTCCAGGATGTGCCAAACCAACTAGCTGGGTCACCGCCTACGAGTAATCTTCTTTTGAAAACGACGAACCCACCCGTCGCCAACACGGACTACTAGCTCGGAGCATAACCACCATCCCAGGTTGTCCGTTTCGACTGTCCGTTCTACCGAGGCGACGGTCAATACTAACGCTAGATTTCAGCTCTAGGTCCTGCCACGAGGCCTACCCCATAGAGAAAGTTGCATGCAGGGCATCCTAGCCGAGAGTGACCAAGGCCAGAACGCCGTGCGGTCAACAACCACCCGTTGACCCGCACTGCCTCACAATCACTAAACTCGCAACCCAAATCCTCAAGACTATACCTTGGTCATGGGAAGCTGGTGACGACAACCAAGAAATACGGTCCTACCTCCGTCTTGGTGCCGAAGGGGTGCGACACTCTGGTTAACCCCTACCGCTCGGTCCCAATCTATTGCCCCTCCAAGCACCGTGCACCGAACCGAGCTGCACACCCCCAGACCAAACGCTCACTTTCCCAACTAGGAGTATTCTAAGCTCTAGGTTCGCTCAACCAAACTCGAGCCCATACGAAACAAGATTTGCTAGCCCCGGGAGTTTCCTTTCTCAACCCAAAGGAGAACCCCACCTCGATGATTTCTACCACCATCGCAGTGTCTACAGTAAAAAAAAAAAAACCGAACTATGGGTAACAACCGTAGGGGAAGAATCCTCATTCCCACCCATACCTTGTCCAAGAAGCAAAAGAATCGGTCGACTATCTGCTGTAACCTAAAACCAGTAGACCTAGGAGGTACAAATTTAGACAAGAGGCTCTCCAGTTGCGCACGACCGACAAGGCGGCCGACTCACTAACAAACACCGTCGGATTATTCTACCCCCAGTCGCCGTCACTAACGATGACCAGCACGTCGGCAGAGGAAGGGGTTCGAAAAACAAAAGCCGGCGCAACGATCTGCTGTGATAACAACCGCACCAAGTGCATGAACAACGTCAGCAGGCCTACCGTGTCCCGTGCTGGTTGCTTAATCCATTGATTCCTAGCAACCATCAATACCCCGGTGGCAGTCGGCCTTGACCCCAGCCTCCACGACAACACGACTACACATGCACAACAACCGCGCTAAACCGAGAAACAAAACTTAACCCGTACACACACAACACAAGTCAGTTCTAGCCTCCTGCAAGCATAGCACTCAAACAACTATCGAGAAAAGGGACCTATACTTCCCCCCCCCCCCCCCGATCACTCGCGTTCTACGCTTCTATGCCATTCATTCCATTCATTTGTAGCTAAGTGAGGTATCTTTGTGGATGTCGGGCACAAACTGTTGTGATTAAAGAAAGTCTCTGATACCATCTTAATCTGTCACGCCCCGGGGGATTAATTTAGCGGAAACGGATTACAAAAGGTATGTATTTATTTATTTTTTTTTTTTTTGAAAACCTTCTTCCCCGGCGCGTGCCCAGATCCGCCGCATATACAGTATCACTCTACAAACGGACAGAGTCTCCCCTGTATATGCACGGCGTCGCGGTTTGTACAATGCTCAATAACGAGTAAATATTCAATCACAACAATCCAAACATACAACCATTCACAATATACGAATAAACTCACGGCCGATTAGTTTGAAAGGATAAAATCCACAGTTGTTGAAACGGCGCCCACCCGGCACCCATATTTTGAAAACCCTTTTTCGAAAGCAACATAAACTCAGGGGTTTGGAAAACAGTGCCCACACGACACTTAGGTTTTGAAATCCATTTTCGCAAACCATAAATCCACAAGGTTTTGAAAACGGTGCCCACACGGCACCCGAGTTTTGAAATAGTAGTTTTCGCAATCTGTTCTTTTATTTGCTATTTTATTTTCCAAAGCGGCCCACAGAGATGTAAAGAAAACTAAACAATTCATTTGTCACCGTACCGACATCCACACCGACCCCACGAGGGTATCGAGAACCATCCACAGTCTACAAATAATAAATGGAATGCGAAAGTAAGAGGTAAAGTACTGTTCCGGTCTCCTGGGACCCAAAACCTCTAGCCGCGGCCTCACCGTCGCCTAACTCTCCCCCCTGTAGGACCCTGTCGCAAAGTGGGAAGTCAGCGACTAAACAAAAGTGATAATAGTAAAGCAGGTAAAGAAAACGTCCAACCGTAGTCTATCCGGAGCAACCACCCTCGCAAGGGAAAAGTAAAATCAAACACCTGTAAACCTGCAATACCCGATCCCGTCGGACAACTAAACCGACGGATCGCACCGCTCCCAAGTCTGTCACGCCCCGGGTGAAAACCAGAACCCGGGCTCGTCTACAGATCCGCCGTATACACGAAATTTCCCGTGTACACGAAGCGCTGGTAACCTGCTCAAATATAGATGACATAATAAAAGAGCATAAACAGAGCTAAACTGGAACTAGTACATCTCAGATAAAGCTGTAAAGTAAAAGTGCGGAAGTAAACTCTCAATAATACAAATATCTCTCCCAGCTCACTAATCAAATACAACCAGCCGGCCGAAGCCAGACCCAAAAGAAATGAAAAGTAGAGTATCTGAGAGTATCGGGGTACATCTAGTAACTGAACTGGTGCCTGGGTAGACCGCTATCTAATCCGCGATCCTCTTACCTCGGTCCGCTGAGGAGGGTCCTGCAACTCCCGCAGACAACTCTGCAAAACAAAGGGGGAAGAGAAAAGAGAAAGCAGTGGGGGTGAGAACTACTGTAAACAGCAGCCTCCCCCTAGTGGGTAGACCTCAACTCAGACATGCCCACTAGGACTATAAGAGGCGGAAGAATAAAACAAGGTGGTAAGCTGTAAATATGCCAACTGATGATGTATGAAGCTACCACTAAATGCCTCTAAAGTGCCAGCTAGGAATATAGCTAAATGTATGCATCAGAATGTAAAATGCCTGCCTGTCTGGACCCAATCGATACACCAGTAGGAACTGGTACTGCCTGCTTTGTTACGGAATTTGAGTTGGCGTAGTTTCGTGAAAGTCTCAAGTCTTGAAGATTGAAGGTGAAGAAAGTTGGATCATTTAACTCAATCTCAAGAAAGAAGAATTCAAAAGGATCAGGTATGTTTAACTAAAGATTTTGTGTGATCCGAATACTTCTTGTAGTGTAGAAACACTTGGAAGAATCTTTCATTGCATAAAAATAAAAAACTGGACTTGGGACATGTTCAGGATCCGGATCAGGTTGTTCGATCCGGATCCCGAAGGTGGTTCGTTCATACACCAGTTCAATCCGGATCGTAGCCTCTCTTGATCCGGATCCCGAACACTGAGTTTACCATCTTCCTTGAACGATCCGGATCAGGCTTCGCAATCCGGATCCCGAACGTTGATGTTTGGTGAACTGTATGAACGATCCGGATCAAGCACTTCGATCCGGATCCCGAACCTTCGTTTTTCTGGAATTGCCTGACTCGTTACGACGATCCGGATCACAGCTAATCCGATCCGGATCGCCGTCCGTAAAATTTCCAGAAATGTTAGGTTTTTGATTCTTATCTCCTTCCTAGGGTTTCTAACCTATAAATAGACCCTATGACTCTTTTTCTAGGGTTAATCCAAAAAAAGAGGCCGAAAATCCAAATAGCCGTCATTTTCATATATCATCTTTTACGGCTCTAGATCCACATATAGAGAAGAAAGGAAATCATTAGAGAATACTCTATGTTTCTTCATCTATATTGATTAGTTTGATTCTAGGTTTTCATACTCACATCTTGAGTTGAATCAAACTAATGAATACTTAGATGGTATTTCCGATCTATTTTGATCTAAGTATTCGGCGGATCATCACCACCAAAAACAACGATTTACCCCAAAAATCGGCGCGTGGATTCGCGTGTCCTTGTGGATTCAAGGTTCAACCGCTCTCGTGGATTCGGAGCGAGGCACGTTCGTGGATTCGAAGGGTGCTATTGGGTGAAGACCGTGGATTCGGTCGGACGTCGTGGATTCGACGTTGGACGCCGTGGATTCGGCGTTGGGCGCAGATCGTGGATTCGAGAAGCGTCGTGGAGCGAGCGGAGAAGATCCTCTAGGAGCGTATGGAAAAGGTTGAGTCGTAAGTGTGTACGGTAAATCACCTTGTACGTGTTTTAATTATAGTGGATTTCTGCCGTGTTATCGGTCCCGTGGTTTTTTACTCCGGTGATGGAGTTTTCCACGTAAAAATCTTGCGTATTATTTTTATTTCCGCATTGGGTTTTTATCGCAACGATTTTTGAGTGTTTATACGTTTACACCTATTCACCCCCCTCTAGGTGTTTTTTCCCCTATTTAGATCCTTATTACATATAACCCAACATGCTTTGCCTGCCAAATCGGGTATGCCAGCCTACGCATAACACCGATAGGGGATGAGAGTCTCAAGGACTCGAAGCCTGTAAATCGCACACTCCGGAGTGGCACTCGAGGGGAGCGACCCACACGAGTATAATGCCTCAGTAACAAGTATCATAGATCAGCAGGACGGGATCATGACTCTGATCAAAGTGGGAAAACCCATCCACTAAAAGAAGCCCAAATCCTCTACCCCAATCTGATGCAAAAACCACTGTCCGATCAACCGCTAAAGATTCGCGGTTGCCGCAATGCCCTGCCCTCACAGCCTGCCTGTCCCAAAACCCACAACTGTCTGACTACACTATCCCCAAACCCCCTGCTCGCGCACGAGCTACAAATACCCTGAGCCTCAAATGAAAGGAGAAAAGAATAATAAAAAGGTTTCTCCTATGTCAATTTCAGCATGATAGTGTAGCAGGAAAAGGTGGCCTATCTAGGTGACCATACAAGCATGCAAAGTCCTTTATAATTATCAAAACATGATTCAAGTATTCTAGTTCTCACAAAGTAGAGGTATGCCGTTTAAATAAGCTTCCATTTTACTAAGTTGCCCCAAGTTGGTCTATGTATATGTATAAGAGGTCCCATCATGTATATGCAACATATCCATTTTAACAAAGCTCTTCCCATGGTTTTAGGCGACATATTATTTACAAGAATTAACCATTAATCAGCACTTAGTCCTTTTGAAGTCACAAACTCTAGTTATTAGTCCAATTTCCTGATTAGCATGCCAGATTCATTTTTACCGGTTCTTTTAACAATGCAACATAGTAGCAACTCAAATAGGCCTAGTGGGGACATCACAAGTAGGAGGTTAAACAACGGTACCCACCTAGAGCGCTAAATCCAAGTCCCGACAGTGAAGTCCGCGCTCGATCCCAAAAATCCCGCAATACTGCACCATAAGTCCCAAAGGATGCACACATAATTATTATCCAAGTTTAATCTAAAATCTGTCCCCAAAATCTGTTTAACAGTTCAGCCAATTTCACCTACGAAACGTGCCCAAGAAATTCCCAGAAAAATACTACTGCGATCTACGCGACGATCCGGTCGAAACAAGTACCTGCACGTTTCCACACGATTTTCCTACGCTGAGAACCAAAATCGACAAGGGAACCACCCCGAACAATACATTCACCCAAAACTGTGATACAAGGTTCTGTAAAAAGGGGTTTCTCACCTTCGGAGAAAATTCCAGAAAATCCAAGAAAATTCAGAGAGACTCCATGCGATGCGTAGATGCAAATCCTCTTTTGAATCGCCCTGATCCGACGTCCGTGCGCAAAGTTATCGCCAAAACAAGGCAGTGCTGTCCCAAAACTCCGCGATGGAAAAAGGGTCAAAATGAGGCCACAGAAACTCCAACAAAACCTCGGAATCAGGAGAAACTCACAACAGAGAAAATGAAGCCCTACCTGTGAAGAATCCAACGGCGCAAAAATCACGAAAATAGGAGGTCGGGGTGAGTCGGGGAAGCCTGAACACCGAAATACGACGAATCAGGTTGCCGTAGAATGATCGTCGCGCCGCGCCGGAAAAATCTCAAACCTCGGGATCCGAGCCTCCTAAATTCTTGAGAAATCTACAGGAGGTGTAGAACAGTGAGAGGAAGATTTTCTTAGAAGGGACCTCGAAGTGAAACCGAACAGGAGAAGAGGATTCCGGCCCTCAAATGACCTATATAAAGCCAAAAACCACCTTGGGGTCCTTTTCCCGTGCGCCGCGCCCCGTGAGCCTGCCAGTGGTATTCCGCCACGTGTCCCTGCGCCGGGCCTATGCACCCGCGCAGGGAACTCCGTAGACCGCGCCCCTGCACCGCCCCAATCCTCAACCAACACGTGGCTCCCGCCCGATCCTGTCCACCGCCACTCAAAACCCTGCACCGGCCGCCTAAACTCCGTGGACCGCACACCGTAGGCCCGCTAATCAGCGCCTGCCACGTGTCCTAGCGCCGGCTCATGCACCCTGTCGCGCTGCTCCATGGACCGGCTGCTGCGGACCGGCCAATGAGGGCCCGCCACGTGGCGCTCCGGTGGTCCACGACTTCCCCATGCACCAGAAACCACCAGAAACATCGGGGAGTCCGTTTTTGGGCATCCGGACTCCGAATTCTACAAGTAAATAGTCGTTTTCAAGCGTTTTTCCGCGCTGAATCCAAATACGCCCTCCGTTTGGCCTAGAAACTTTTCTAAAATTCGGCAAATGCTGCCGAAGGCCAAACTAATAATAAATACTACCATGGACCCATTTGTGCCGTCCCTTTGACACACTGTGGATCAAACACCATCAATAGGTGTTTAACACATTGGATTCACGGGAAAAACAGTGCATGGAAACCTGGATCATCACAAAGTCAGACAACTAAACCGAATGGGTCGCACCGCTCCCACGTCGGACAACTAAACCGACGGGTCGCACCGCTCCCACGTCGGACAACTAAACCGACGGGTCGCACCGCTCACACCTTGGCGCATCCAAGCCCCACAACTAAAGAGGCCCCACGCCGTCCTGTGGGTATACACGGGTCATGGACCACTTTTTCAGAAAAGCGCACCCTTCGCGGTGGCCAAACCGCGGGTGCGCGTGTTGCAGCCGAGCATAGTAACCGTGAACAATATATATATGTGCATGTATGCGAACCATGTGAGACAATATATATCCACAACATACACCTATCCATGCATGAGAACCATATGAAACAATATGTATATCCAATCATAAGAACCGTAAAGCCATAAACGAATAATTGATGCCTTCCTACCATGTTTAACCCAAGTACACATAAGGTTGACCCCGTCCAACATGATAGAACTAAATGCTAAGACTTAAGAATAAAAACCCAAAGTAAAAACCCACCTCGATGTAGGCCGATCCCGAACTCCCGCTAGACACTGGGAGGCTGGTGCTGAACTGCTGGGACCTGAACAGTAACTGAAGTCAGAAACAGACCCACTCATACCCATCCCGGCAACACTACAGCAACGCAACGCTAACACGGGACAATATTCAATTCCCGCTCAACGAGAGTCCTCGGGACTCTAACAAAAAATCTGGTAGGTGTGAAAACACTGTCCAAAGACAGCCGGCGTGTCCCGACAACATCTGGGCCCAAGGTACATGTTAAAATTGCATAAATACACTATATTATAACCTGTTTCGACTCGTTCTCGCAAACCGGGCAACCAAAAATCACGCCGTAAGTTTCAGCGTGTCTGGTTTGACGAGACGGAACTCGTGCTCACAAGCTTGGTCCAACAGGAGGCCCACATACAAAGTTGGCCCATGATTACCTAAGGCCCAAAAAACACTTTTGTTACACTTGTTATACAATTGATCCCACAGTGAATTAACTGGAGCATGGCGCTTATTGTGTACAAGAGACAATGTTGCTCACCTGAGATCGGCTGGAGGATGGTCGGAAAGTTCGCCGGTGCGACACCCTCAAAAACACCAAACTCGAGTTGGGATTGCTTGGAACAACCAAGTTAAATTCTGGAACAAGGTGGAGCAAAAGTTAACACAACCTCCCAGCGGAAGTTTGGTCCAAGTCCGGCCCTCATCCAGCGGCCGAAGGCGGCGGCGGCCGAACCCAAACCCCATTTATCCTCAATAATTAACAGGGTTGCGCCAACTTAATTACCAGGGGTTCTCGGGCCAAATCAAATTATAGAAACACTTGAAAAGGTAATCATGGTTTACCTGAGTCGGTGGCCGGAGCCAGGAGGCGGCAACGGCGGCCGGAGGTGACCACGGTTCCGAGAATTGGTGCAACTACATAGGCATAAGATCCCACGTTCAAGTTTACAGGCAAAGCTTTGGGAAGCTCCAAACTAATCTAAAGAACATACCTGAGTCGTTTTCCCACCGCGCGAAACCCCGGGTTCGCCGGAAAAAAGGTTCGCCGGAAAACAAGCTCTCTAATGGCAGAATCCGGCCGGCGGCCCCAGACCCGGCGCAGCCTGGATCGAGTGGATCACCTCGGCGCCAGGAAGCTTCCTGCAGCGGTGGCTGGGGTCGGGAGCAAGCGGCGGCGCCGGACGGCGAAGCTCGGCCGGAGTGCTAGAAAGCCCGGTTCTAGGGCTTGGTCTTGCGGCGCGGATCCTTACCCAATCAACCCCACACTTTGGGGGAGGCTTGCAGTCGCCAAGAAGAGCAAGATCAACGGTTCTGATCTTGAGTACAATGGCCAGATGTCGCCCGTGCTCAAGCTCGGACCAAATATCAACTTCCGGTGAGGAAGTGCTCCCGCCGGCGATGGGGTCGACGGCGCCGGCCCAGACTTCGCAGGGAGAACCCTCTCGGTGCCAGGAGATGCGTGCACGGGTCAAAAAGCCAAAATAAAAGAAAGATTTCTAACCTCTTACTTCACCGGAGGACTTGGGGAAGAAGAGGACGGCCGTGGCGGCGCACGGCGGCGGCTGGGGCCGGGTTCACCTCAGCCCGGTTGCGACTCCACGGGGGACTCTACAGGAAAGGGACTTGATCGACTTAGTCCCTCCCGAGCACCTTCCTCCCCAAAGCACTCGAGATCGAGATGGTTTCTTGATCCTTCTTC
The DNA here is from genome assembly GCA_029204045.2 of Tillandsia leiboldiana. Classification (NCBI taxonomy): domain Eukaryota; kingdom Viridiplantae; phylum Streptophyta; class Magnoliopsida; order Poales; family Bromeliaceae; genus Tillandsia; species Tillandsia leiboldiana. The sequence continues at coordinate 29,511,335 of CM055065.1, forward strand.
TCCGGTGACGGGTGGCGGCGGCCGGTGCGCGACCTCCTATGGGTGCGGCAGAGGGAGAGGAGTTTGTTGGGAGGTGCGGCTGGGGGAAGCAGCTACGCGTTTAGGGTTTTGAGGAACCCTAACCGAGTATACACATATATAGAGTATATAGCACAATAGCTCCCAAGTCCCTCAATTCTTCATAATTAGAGCTCAATCCCTCACAGCACTTTAGTCTCACACTTAAGTCCCTCTCGAAGCAGTGGCGCGCAAGACGGAGCATAAAATATAGGGCCTATTGTGCAAAACGCCGCGTTTTCCACTGTATTTCACGCTTTTCGAGGCACTTTGTCGTCAAGTCGAAAAATGGACTTCGCCACGACGTCCGGCTCGGCGAAACCTATCAGGTAGCGATTTTTGTTTTTTTGACGAAATGCCCGGATAAATTCTCGGTCCACCATTACTGTACAATTATACAGTATGACACGCTTCTCGAGGCTCCAGGATCGTCAAAAGAAAATTCCGTCAGCGCCATTGCGCTCAGAACGTCAAAATTAGCTAGAATCGTCTACTTATACTGCTAGGTTTGGATTTTGGACAGTGAAATGGCCAACGACCGATCGAGAGGGGACCGAAAACATGGGTTACTATTCACTTAAGTCGTGGGTCCCACTAGTTTTCTTGCTGATTTCCGGACGATTCGACCGTCGGATCAGCAAACGGTCTATACCATTTCCACTCGATTCGATGAGACGGTCGCACTGGCGACCTCAGATTTTCGAGATCAGACTCGGATCGGAAAGGCGGAATTTGTGCTCCGGCAACTGTGCCAACCGTACACCGGTACACCCTACTAAGGTTAATTTTGTTTCCTCGCACACAATTGCACCTGAAAAACACTCTTTACACTAACACAATTTTCCCGAGTATTACAGAAGGGGATCGTCCGACCGTCGGTTCCGCGAGCAAGAAGGTCACCTTCCCTTCCTTGCCTCAACCGCCCAAATCACCGTCGCCCCTTTGAACCGAAAAGGAAGAGTAAAGGGGATTTCGTTCCCCCCCCCCCCCCCCACCCTTTCTTACGCTCGATCGCCTCCGGTTGCCCTACTGTACGAGAGGAAGGAGCAAAAAAAGAAGCTAAGACCAACATGCCCTAGCTCACCAGATCAAGTTAGGGTATCAGGTTACCTCGATAGCCGTGCAGATTGCCAGCACGGATCCCGGAGCGCCTACGGGGGGTCCAAACTTCGAAAATTAAATCTGGGAGAACCGGGAGTCGGAATCCGAATCCGATCGCGTCACGTTCTCCGTTTCGCGAGCTCTACCGCCTAAAAATACTCGCGAGCCCCGACGGGCTGTTCGGAAAAACACAAAAATTAGACCCCTCTGTCGGACCGCCACAAGCGAAACAAAAAGGGAAAGCCAAAAATAAAGGTCAGGTCTTACATCACTCACCACTAAAAACAAGTTTCGTCCCCAAAACTTAACTCTCGCCCGCGGTGAAGAGATCAGGATAGCATTCCCTCATCTTTGGCTCTGGTTCCCAGGTCGCTTCGCGCTCATCCTGATTGCTCCAAAGCACCTTCACATAGGGGATTGTCCGACTTCGTAACTTTTTGTCTTCTCGTGCTAGGATCCGCACTGGTACTTCCTCGAAGCTCAGGTCCTCCTTAAGCTCGACTGCAGTGACGTCGAGCACCCGCGATGGATCGGGGAGATGTTACGGAATTTGAGTTGGCGTAATTTCATGAAAGGTTCAAGTCTTGAAGATTGAAGGTGAAGAAGGTTGGATCATTTAACTCAATCTCAAGAAAGAAGAATTCAAAAGGATCAGGTATGTTTAACTAAAGATTTTTGGTGATCCGAATACTTCTTGTAGTGTAGAAACACCTGGAAGAATTTTTCATTGCATAAAAATCAAAAACTGGACATGGGACATGTCCAGGATCCGGATCAGACATTCCAATCCGGATCCCGAAGGGTGTTCGTTCATACACTGGTTCAATCCGGATCGCAGCATCTCATGATCCGGATCCCGAACACTAGTTTTACCTTTTTACTTGCACGATCCGGATCAGGATTTGCAATCCGGATCCCGAACGTTGATGTTTGGTGAAACTGTATGAACGATCCGGATCAGCCATTCCGATCCGGATCCCGAACTATTGATTTTCTGGAAACCGTCTTTCTTGCTACTGCAATCCGGATCGCCGAAATCCGATCCGGATCGCCGTCCGTAAAATTTCCAGAAATGGTAGGTTTTTTATCCTTATCTTCTTCCTAGGGTTTCTAACCTATAAATAGACCCTATGTTTCTTTTTCTAGGGTCAGGGAAAATAGCCGTCGTAATCAAATATCATTCTATACGGCTCTAGATCCACATATAGAGAAGAAAGGAAATTATTAGATATTACTCTATGTTTCTTCATCTATATTGATTAGTTTGATTCTAGGTTTTCATACTCACATCTTGAGTTCAATCAAACTAATGAATACTTAGATGGTGTCACGCCCCGGGGTCGAAACTGCGACCCGGGCCCGCCAAACAGATCCGCCACCTATGCCAACCTGCATAGGCGAAGCGTCCTACCTGCAAGAAAAGCACTATGACTAGACAGATATCAGAGCTATAAATAAAAATCTGCTGTAACTAAAATCAATCACTGTACAACTGGAAATAAAACAACACTGTCTGCCTCCCAAAATAATAATAATACAATATCCTCAAGTACAAGCTCTAAACCCAACCGGGAGGTAACTCCAATATACAACAGTGTACAGTCTCTCAATACAAAATATCCTCACTACAATAGTCTCTCAAAAGAGGAAAAAGAAACAACTAATCCACTGATGATCACCTCTGAAGGGTACCGCTACTCTCCAACGACGGGTAGGGATCTAGCTCGCGACTCCCTCGCACGATCAACATCCGCAGAGTCGGCAACACCCGCTAAGACTCTGCAAAACAAAGGAGAGGAGAGGAAAAAGGGGGAAAAAACCCCCAAAGGGTGTGAGAACTACACCAAAAAGGGAGTTCTCAGTGGGTACCACCGCCAGACCCGACGGTCTTCCCACCAAGTCCTCAAGAGACAAAAACTAACCCAAGTCATAAGACTGAAATGAGTAGGCTGGAGACTCTCGACAGCTACCCTGCCCCTAACTAAAGGCAAAAAGGGGGAGAACCAAACAGTGGTATGCAACCACTAGCACATGAAGTGCACCATCGACCCAATCGAGCTGACTGCCACATCTGGTCCAGTCAAACCTGCGCCCACCTACAACCACCTCCCGCTGACGGGCAGGAATTACGTAGGGCGTCCAAACGGACTAGCTCGCTATCGAGTAGAGGATCATGCAGGCTATGGTCAAAATCCACGCTCTCTCTCAGAACGGATAGAATCATGATGCTCAACCTCTCACACAGCGGTCAAAGTACTCGCAACAACACGGGACCACCGTCAACCAGACGGCTCTCAACAATACTAGCACTGCTCTAAACTCAACTACCAGTCTGCACTCGGCCCCCAGGCACGAGTGTAACAATAAAAGTATTTGACCGAAATAAACTCAATCGAATGAACCGGTATAAAACCCGGTACTGCCTGCTCTGTCACCAATCTCCCGAACTCAGTATCTCCACTGTCCAAATGACCGGAACCCAACACGGTCTGACCGGCACCCGACACGGTCTGACCGGAACCCAACACGGTCTGACCGGAACCCAACACGGTCTGAAGCCTACTCCGGAGCGGCACTCGAGGGGAGCTACCCACACGAGTAAAGCATCTCTGTCATCAATGTCACCAGTATCACTAAGCGGCAGGACTTGATCATCAATCTGATCAAAGTGTGAAAACTCAACCACCAAGGAAAGACCCGACCTCAATCGGATGCACTAAACGATAAGTGGGAAACTCCATCCACTAAAGAAAACTGATACCCAATCAGGTGCATAGAGAAACATCCGGTCAACCGCCCAATATCCGCGGTTGCCGCAAAGCCCCACAACTAAGCCAACCTGTCCCAGACACGAAGTCCTGACTACCCTATCCAGACCCCTGCTCAAACCCGAGCAACACTATCCGCTTGACTAGCAAAGGCGGAGAAAGAAAAAGCATGGTTTCTCCTAAGTCAAGTTCCCATAAATAGTGCAGCAGTAAAAGATGGCCTAACTACATGACCATACAAGCATGCAAAAGTCCTCAAGGAAATAAAGGGGGGGGGGGGGGGGGGGGGGGGGGGGGGGGGTAAAGCATAATAATAGATCCTTTAGGAATAAACAACATGCCGGAATCCCAAAATTAGACCTGTCCACAGTTCAAGGTTCATCAATAGAACGATCATAATAACTCCTCAGAGTACAAATCCGCACATAGCTACGAAATCCTGTCCCAAAGCATAAACCAACCACATGAAAGGCTATGTGCTAACATGGCATGTTACATAATCTCATAGGGTAACATTATCCTAGGTAAGCTTACACTAGTCATCACATAGATGTCCAAGTCATGCAAGTCCTCAATATACCTCATAAATACTATCCTTGCAATCATTTATACAAATATCATTATCAAGCTTACCTACTTACCAACATAAACCATGTACCCTAAACATGCATGCATCAGTCATAAAGGGGTGACATCCCCACAAGTGTGCTTATATTTGCCACAACATACTCAATGCCTTAAATAGTTACTGCTATTAAGCTTACCCACCTGAAGCGCTTAAACCAAGGCAAACCTGAAGTCGGTGAAGTGGGTAGACGCCCAGGGTCCAAAATCTGCCAACATAACACCCTCGGTACAAGTCGCGCAAGCCTTGGCTCCAAACGACTGAAAACACCCCTGAGTACATCAATAAGGCTCAACATTACACTTTTATTCCAAAATTCACCAAGTAAACACAATCTGAAAATCAGTCCCAAAGTCGTGCTTATTTCACCTGCCGAAAGTGCCCAGAAAAATCCCATAAAAATACCACAGTAATCCTCGCGTCGATACCTTCGAAACGAGTACCTGCACGTCCAATTCCGAGCCCCGTAGGCCGAGTTACAAATTCCACAGTACAGGTGCGCAAAACCACACAGCAACATAACTGTAATTCCATTTACAGATAAGGGGAAGAACATATACCTTCGGGCAAAACTCAGAAAAATCCAATAAAAATACTGTGATATTCCTTGCGCCGAGTAGATGAAAAAAGTGTATAAGCACGTCGTTAAACGATGCCCGGTTGCGGAGATAACGCCGAAATACCAAGCCGCTGTCCAAATCTCCTTCACAGAAATGGGGTCACAGTAAGCTCGAACAAACACCTCGAAAAGCGCGAAATGAGGGAAAGCTGAAAATACCAAGATCGTAGATCTGTCCGTCGCGAATCCAGCGGCGAAGAAATCACTCGAAAAGGTGGTCGGAGTAGGCCGGGGGAGCTCGCGCACCGAAACGCGACGAAGGGGAACCCAAAAGGACGAGCGTCGCGCCGCGCCGTAAAAATAGAAACCTCGATAAGCGTGCCACCAAAAATCCCAAAACTTTGCAGAAGGATGCAGCCAAACTCGGGGATCATCTTTGCTGAAGGCACCCAGGCGAGAGGAGGCTCGGAAATGGCGGAAAAAGGGGAAAGAAGGAGGCTCGGATCGCCTTTTATAGGCTGCAGAAACAATTGAAGAAATACCGGATATGTCCCTATTTCCGGGCGCGCACTGTAGCAGCCCGAAATCCCCGCGCGCGAACACTGTAGCCGCCCGAATCAGCCCTGGGCCTCCACGTCGCCCGCCAAACAGGCGACAGCAACACCAGCCGCTCCCCGTGCGACACGTGGCGCCCCCAGACACCGACACGTGGCCGCCCCAAGCGCGGGAACACCCCGTCAACGCGCCCACGTGCGCTCTGCGCCCGCCGCCTGCGCCTCTGTGCGCACGCTTCCCGAGGCGCCCGCAGGTGCACCGTGGACCGGGTGCACGTGGACCGGCCAACCAGTGTGCGCCACGTGTCCCCCCACCGGTCCACCGTACACCCGCCTTTCCCGTGGACCGCGCCCGCTGCGCCGGCCCAACCGGGAACCGCCACCTGGCCCGCGACCGGTGCACGCCTCCGCGGTGGACCGCGCACCCGCCAGAGCCTGCTCCGCCGCGCTCCGCCGCTGCCGGCCGCCGCGCGCCGCCGCCGCCGGTGCCGGAACAGTACCCTTGCCTCGAAAAACGTGCCGAATCACCCGGACTCCGGAAAAAGCAAGTGAATAGTCCATTTTCATCGTTTTCGCGCGCTGAATCCAAATCCGAAGTCCAATTTGCCAAATTCCAACTCTAAAAATTGCCGAAGGCATCCGGGAAGATGTTCCTTGATCCAAACTTCGCGCTGGGTCCAATTTTAATATCCATGACGCGCGAAACCACTTCTGGAGCTCCGACGGAGTCCACCGATCACCCACGTGATCCATTTAACACACTGAGCCCAACACTAATGTCCAATTGGGGCACAAATCCCACCAACACGCCACATAGGCCTCCGGGAGCTGTAGATGAACCAGTAATCTCGTCGTGGGGATCCAGGTCCTCACATCCTCCCCCACTAAGGAAAGTTTCGTCCTCGAAACTAGCTCAAATCCCCCAAGGGTCCCACATATCACGGGTAGGTATCCATCAATAACGCCTCCAGCTCCCAAAACATCACTCACTCCCCGTGATTACTCCCCAACAACAACAACAACAAGTACGGCATGGCCCGACACGCGATTTTCTCATCTCTCGAGCCAGAAATCGCAACGGGCGTCCCTCGTACTCCATCAATCACAGATCTCAAAAGGGGCAAGTCAATCACGGGCGAGGGATCCAAAAGCAAAACACTCCTGAGCTGAGACGTGAAACAACACAGAGGCCCCATCAAGAGCCGGGGGAAACAGAATAATCATCAGCGCAACACGCACCAAACCACCTCCTGGTGTCTACTCCACCAGGACCACCCGAAGTATACCCACGGATTCATCCTATGAGGAAAAGGATCCAATAAGCTGGGGTCTTCACTCGGTTACTCCCGATCCAAAATTACCCGAGTGGCCTACTCAACCATGGGCCACCCTCAAAAGGGATCCTCAAGAGACGCAATCTCATACCACGGTTGGCCACTCAACATGCCAACAAAACCCCGACAGACCCACGGGTCGAAAGGATGCCTTGACGGGGACCAAACCGTCAGTGAACGGGAGTGAAAACTGGCTCGAAAGGCGATCATAATGCGGATGCCCAAACTCGCGGTCAAAAATCCCAAACCAGCAATGACAATCCGCGAAAATCCCACTCAAGATGCTGAGTAATCAGAACTGATAGCCAAGCAGGCATGGCCTACGCCCAGGTATATCAATCCAAGCTGGAAATAAAGGACGTACAGAAAGGCTCAACTGTGGAATCCAAGCTGCCTGCCATAACACTCATAGGGTTGGACTAATGAAGTGTGGACCGAAGATCCACCCACGGTAACTCTACCGCCACAATGGGAGGCATCACTAAATCACACAATTCCATCTCCCAACACAGGAAACACTAGCATTGGCGCTAATATCAGACACATTATCCATTGGCCATGCTCTCTCGGCACCGCCAAGTCTAGAAGCTCCTCACCTCAAAAATGAAAGTTGGTCTCAGTCAACCTGAATAACATCCATTAGGTCGGGTTCCACCGCCGCCCCTACGGCTCGAACAAAACGACCCAAGAAGGTATGCTTCTGCAGCTACAACTTGTACCTCAATAACTTGGCATACCACTTCATCCACACGGGCATGGTAGCACATCCACAAAGTGCTCCTCGTGCTCCAAGTCACTCTGGGAGGGAATCAAAATATCCTCGGAAAACACCACTCCCAGTCCGTCCAAGCACAACTGGGACATACAATCCCTCAGATCTTGGAGTCCACAGGGCATTCGTCATTCCATTGGGCCTCGCTAACAACTCATAATGCCCCCACCGTGTCCAAAACGCCATCTAGGCGAAGTCCTCGGCTGTCCAACTCCAAGTGGGTACTCGCATCATACACCAACTGCCGGAGTATAACTCCATCATAAGGTCCTAGATACCATAAAAGGACCCTCACATTCGTGTATCAATGACGTGGCATCACCACTGTATACCAACGGCGTGGCACTAGGTCAAACAGACCCCTCGATCCATCGGACCCTGCAACAGTGCCATCGGCTCTCTCTCAGCTCTACCGGCGATATCCAATGAGGTGCTGTCCAGGGTGGCGCGGTTCCTCGAACCACGTCAAACGCAATCTCTATCTCCCTAACCGGCGGCATTACCAACAGCTAAGGTGAAATCACACACGGGCTCTCGCGGGCAACAGAGATATCCCTGAGTCCCGGTGCCGCCGTAAGCACCTCTCACCCTGTCGCTACAACCAGAGTGCTCTAACAACCTCAACGAGCAAGCCTCCAATTGCCCGCCTTGCCGAAGATCAAAGTCCTCTCTTGCCGCAGTCGAACATCCTGTGGCATAGTGCCCAACAATCTCAAGCATAAGGTCAAAACACCTAATTGCTATAATTTCCAATAATTCTGCCGGTATCTTGCGGTCTCGGCCGCACTGGACATGATCCAAAAGCCTCCTCCACGTGTACAACAACAACAGGAACCTGTACCTCTAGTGCACGTGGTAACAAATCTGCCTCTAACCCATGTAAGAGTGGAACATGCTCTAACTCCGACTACCGTGGTGAAATCCCACCTGCGACACTCAATCCACTACCGTGGCGCCCTCCAACCGGGCGGCACAGATTCATCCGCTCAAAGCAAGTGGTTGTCGCTCAATCTGCCTGAAAATCAGGGCTATCACTAGGAAGCACGACCTCTGTCTCTGATCACATTGAGGCGACGAACAAGATCCTCCGCAGATAACAAATCCACGCTATCGCTGCGCCACTCAACTAAAAATACTGATGTTGCCTTCGGGGTCCACCCGACCTCTGACATCTCGGGAACTCGTTATCCAGGAAAAGAAATTAGACATGCCCCTGCCGGCCGATCTGTCCTCCATCATCCGGCGCCAAGCGCCAAAATCCAGAACTCACCTCTGGCGGCTGATCCCTATCCAAGGGAACTGCAATGCCACGCTCCATACATAATGCCTGCTCCAACGAGGCGTCTAAATCTACAATGGAGGGACTGAATAACAGAAAGGTGTCCTGGCGCAATCCACTCCCAGTCTCATATATCCTATGCGCCTCGTCCCTCGAATCTGGAGCGCGCAGTTCAACAACTGCATACACTCACAAGCACAGGGAGGCTCTCAATTAATCACTCCATCACCACCAGCCGCGACTCTGCCTCCAAGGGCTCCAAACTCAATCTTACGAGTCGGGGTGGTTCATCTGCCAAATATGGCTCAATAGGTCGATCATGTCCCACTGCTCACCAGCTGTCAACCACCCACCCTGCCTCGGTGCCTCGACACTAAACATTGGCACAGAGGGGCTACTCAGTGCTCCGACAACTGTGTCACCAAGACCAGCTGCTCACTCTGCCGCTGATAAGCTTCTGACAATCCTGTCATCTGGGTCCGGGGTTCTCTAACCTCAATCCGGGTATCCGGCCCAAAACCAACTACTCAAGCTCAACAGCTATGACAGGATGCACACGGGTCAAAACCCAGCGTCGGGGAGACACCGCTCGCCACGACGAAACAACAAAACAGCACACAACAACACTCGACCCAATCCAGCGAAAGTTTAAAGCATGTCACCCGTTCCACAGCATTATGTTGTCTGCAGCCAACATAATCACTTAGGAGAATAAACATGCCAATCACTCCTCCCGTCCCTTGGGAGAGGTATAAAACTCAATCAGGACTCTCGCTAAAAAAATCACGACTCTCACAAAGTCAACCAAGGGTCAAACCATAAGCCTAGGGTTTCTAAGTCCACCATGACCTACAACCTAGGCTCTGATACCACTCTAATCTGTCACGCCCCGGGGTCGAAACTGCGACCCGGGCCCGCCAAACAGATCCGCCACCTATGCCAACCTGCATAGGCGAAGCGTCCTACCTGCAAGAAAAGCACTATGACTAGACAGATATCAGAGCTATAAATAAAAATCTGCTGTAACTAAAATCAATCACTGTACAACTGGAAATAAAACAACACTGTCTGCCTCCCAAAATAATAATAATACAATATCCTCAAGTACAAGCTCTAAACCCAACCGGGAGGTAACTCCAATATACAACAGTGTACAGTCTCTCAATACAAAATATCCTCACTACAATAGTCTCTCAAAAGAGGAAAAAGAAACAACTAATCCACTGATGATCACCTCTGAAGGGTACCGCTACTCTCCAACGACGGGTAGGGATCTAGCTCGCGACTCCCTCGCACGATCAACATCCGCAGAGTCGGCAACACCCGCTAAGACTCTGCAAAACAAAGGAGAGGAGAGGAAAAAGGGGGGAAAAACCCCCAAAGGGTGTGAGAACTACACCAAAAAGGGAGTTCTCAGTGGGTACCACCGCCAGACCCGACGGTCTGCCCACCAAGTCCTCAAGAGACAAAAACTAACCCAAGTCATAAGACTGAAATGAGTAGGCTGGAGACTCTCGACAGCTACCCTGCCCCTAACTAAAGGCAAAAAGGGGGAGAACCAAACAGTGGTATGCAACCACTAGCACATGAAGTGCACCATCGACCCAATCGAGCTGACTGCCACATCTGGTCCAGTCAAACCTGCGCCCACCTACAACCACCTCCCGCTGACGGGCAGGAATTACGTAGGGCGTCCAAACGGACTAGCTCGCTATCGAGTAGAGGATCATGCAGGCTATGGTCAAAATCCACGCTCTCTCTCAGAACGGATAGAATCATGATGCTCAACCTCTCACACAGCGGTCAAAGTACTCGCAACAACACGGGACCACCGTCAACCAGACGGCTCTCAACAATACTAGCACTGCTCTAAACTCAACTACCAGTCTGCACTCGGCCCCCAGGCACGAGTGTAACAATAAAAGTATTTGACCGAAATAAACTCAATCGAATGAACCGGTATAAAACCCGGTACTGCCTGCTCTGTCACCAATCTCCCGAACTCAGTATCTCCACTGTCCAAATGACCGGAACCCAACACGGTCTGACCGGCACCCGACACGGTCTGACCGGAACCCAACACGGTCTGACCGGAACCCAACACGGTCTGAAGCCTACTCCGGAGCGGCACTCGAGGGGAGCTACCCACACGAGTAAAGCATCTCTGTCATCAATGTCACCAGTATCTCTAAGCGGCAGGACTTGATCATCAATCTGATCAAAGTGGGAAAACTCAACCACCAAGGAAAGACCCGACCTCAATCGGATGCACTAAACGATAAGTGGGAAACTCCATCCACTAAAGAAAACTGATACCCAATCAGGTGCATAGAGAAACATCCGGTCAACCGCCCAATATCCGCGGTTGCCGCAAAGCCCCACAACTAAGCCAACCTGTCCCAGACACGAAGTCCTGACTACCCTATCCAGACCCCTGCTCAAACCCGAGCAACACTATCCGCTTGACTAGCAAAGGCGGAGAAAGAAAAAGCATGGTTTCTCCTAAGTCAAGTTCCCATAAATAGTGCAGCAGTAAAAGATGGCCTAACTACATGACCATACAAGCATGCAAAAGTCCTCAAGGAAATAAAGGGGGGGGGGGGGTAAAGCATAATAATAGATCCTTTAGGAATAAACAACATGCCGGAATCCCAAAATTAGACCTGTCCACAGTTCAAGGTTCATCAATAGAACGATCATAATAACTCCTCAGAGTACAAATCCGCACATAGCTACGAAATCCTGTCCCAAAGCATAAACCAACCACATGAAAGGCTATGTGCTAACATGGCATGTTACATAATCTCATAGGGTAACATTATCCTAGGTAAGCTTACACTAGTCATCACATAGATGTCCAAGTCATGCAAGTCCTCAATATACCTCATAAATACTATCCTTGCAATCATTTATACAAATATCATTATCAAGCTTACCTACTTACCAACATAAACCATGTACCCTAAACATGCATGCATCAGTCATAAAGGGGTGACATCCCCACAAGTGTGCTTATATTTGCCACAACATACTCAATGCCTTAAATAGTTACTGCTATTAAGCTTACCCACCTGAAGCGCTTAAACCAAGGCAAACCTGAAGTCGGTGAAGTGGGTAGACGCCCAGGGTCCAAAATCTGCCAACATAACACCCTCGGTACAAGTCGCGCAAGCCTTGGCTCCAAACGACTAAAAACACCCCTGAGTACATCAATAAGGCTCAACATTACACTTTTATTCCAAAATTCACCAAGTAAACACAATCTGAAAATCAGTCCCAAAGTCGTGCTTATTTCACCTGCCGAAAGTGCCCAGAAAAATCCCATAAAAATACCACAGTAATCCTCGCATCGATACCTTCGAAACGAGTACCTGCACGTCCAATTCCGAGCCCCGTAGGCCGAGTTACAAATTCCACAGTACAGGTGCGCAAAACCACACAGCAACATAACTGTAATTCCATTTACAGATAAGGGGAAGAACATATACCTTCGGGCAAAACTCAGAAAAATCCAATAAAAATACTGTGATATTCCTTGCGCCGAGTAGATGAAAAAAGTGTACAAGCACGTCATCAAACGATGCCCGGTTGCGGAGATAACGCCGAAATACCAAGCCGCTGTCCAAATCTCCTTCACAGAAATGGGGTCACAGTAAGCTCGAACAAACACCTCGAAAAGCGCGAAATGAGGGAAAGCTGAAAATACCAAGATCGTAGATCTGTCCGTCGCGAATCCAGCGGCGAAGAAATCACTCGAAAAGGTGGTCGGAGTAGGCCGGGGGAGCTCGCGCACCGAAACACGACGAAGGGGAACCCAAAAGGACGAGCGTCGCGCCGCGCCGTAAAAATAGAAACCTCGATAAGCGTGCCACCAAAAATCCCAAAACTTTGCAGAAGGATGCAGCCAAACTCGGGGATCATCTTTGCTGAAGGCACCCAGGCGAGAGGAGGCTCGGAAATGGCGGAAAAAGGGGAAAGAAGGAGGCTCGGATCGCCTTTTATAGGCTGCAGAAACAATTGAAGAAATACCGGATATGTCCCTATTTCCGGGCGCAGGGGATTTTCGGGCGCGCACTGTAGCAGCCCGAAATCCCCGCGCGCGAACACTGTAGCCGCCCGAATCCGCCCTGGGCCTCCACGTCGCCCGCCAAACAGGCGACAGCAACACCAGCCGCTCCCCGTGCGACACGTGGCGCCCCCAGACGCCGACACGTGGCCGCCCCAAGCGCGGGAACACCCCGTCAACGCGCCCACGTGCGCTCTGCGCCCGCCGCCTGCGCCTCTGTGCACACGCTTCCCGAGGCGCCCGCAGGTGCACCGTGGACCGGGTGCACGTGGACCGGCCAACCGGTGTGCGCCACGTGTCCCCCCACCGGTCCACCGTACACCCGCCTTTCCCGTGGACTGCGCCCGCTGCGCCGGCCCAACCGGGAACCGCCACCTGGCCCGCGACCGGTGCACGCCTCCGCGGTGGACCGCGCACCCGCCAGAGCCTGCTCTGCCGCGCTCCGCCGCTGCCGGCCGCCGCGCGCCGCCGCCGCCGGTGCCGGAACAGTACCCTTGCCTCGAAAAACGTGCCGAATCACCCGGACTCCGGAAAAAGCAAGTGAATAGTCCATTTTCATCGTTTTCGCGCGCTGAATCCAAATCCGAAGTCCAATTTGCCAAATTCCAACTCTAAAAATTGCCGAAGGCATCCGGGAAGATGTTCCTTGATCCAAACTTCGCGCTGGGTCCAATTTTAATATCCATGACGCGCGAAACCACTTCTGGAGCTCCGACGGAGTCCACCGATCACCCACGTGATCCATTTAGCACACTGAGCCCAACACTAATGTCCAATTGGGGCACAAATCCCACCAACACGCCACATAGGCCTCCGGGAGCTGTAGATGAACCAGTAATCTCGTCGTGGGGATCCAGGTCCTCACAGATGGTATTTCCGATCTATTTCTAATCTAAGTATTCGGCGGATCATCACCACCCAAAAACAATGATTTTCCCAAAAATCGGCGCGTGGAGTCGCGTGTCCTTGTGGATTCAAGGTTCAACCGCTCTCGTGGATTCGGAGCGAGGTACGTTCGTGGATTCGAAGCGTGCTACTGGGTGAAGACCGTGGATTCGGTCAGACATCGCGGACTCGACGTTGGACGCCGTGGATTCGGCGTTGGACGCAGATCGTGGATTCGAGACGCGTTGCGGAGCGAGCGGAGAAGATCAACTAGGAGCGTATGGAAAAGGTTGAGTCATCTGTGAGTACGGTATATCACCTTGTACGTGTTTAATTCTAGTGGATTTCACCGTGTTATCGGTCCCGTGGTTTTTTACTCCGGTTTGGAGTTTTCCACGTAAAAATCTTGCGTGTTCATTTATATTTCCGCATTGGGTTTTTATTGCGCAATGATTTTTTGAGTGTTTATTGTTTACACCTATTCACCCCCCTCTAGGTGTTTTTTCCCCTATTTAGATCTATATTACATATAACCCAACAAGTGGTATCAGAGCGGGAATAGGGTTGTAAACAATAGTTGAAGGTGGAAACATCAATCGACCCCCTTTCTTTGATGGAACAAATTATGCGTACTGGAAAGTACGGATGAAAGCCTTTTTAATTTCCATCGACGAAAGGGTGTGGCAATCAATTGAATTAGGATGGTCTAATCCAACTGAGATTATTTCTGATGTTCGCACCTTAAAACCTAGGTCGAAATGGACCAAGGAAGAGTTAGATTCATCTTCTTACAATGGCAAGGGAATTAATGCTATTTTTAATGCCTTATCTCAAACTGAATTCTCTCGCGTCTCGGCATATGAGACTGCGAAAGAAATCTGGGATGTTCTTCATGTTACACATGAGGGAACTAACCTCGTGAAGATTCAAAAGCTGCAAATGCTTATGAGCAGATTTGACTCCATTTTTATGGCAGAAAATGAATCTTTCACGGACTACTATACACGATTGCAAGACATCGTAAACTCATGTGCTAACCTGGGAGAGAAGATTCCAGAATTTAAAGTTGTAAGAAAGATCTTAAGAACTCTTCCTGAACGATTTCGCCCAAAGGTTACAGCCATTGAAACTATTAAACACCCGGACGAAATACGTGTAGAAGAATTAGTTGGTTCATTACAAACATATGAAATGACATTTTCTACTAACAATTCTTCTGGAAAAGCATCCTCTTCTAAGTCTTCAGGTTATGCGTTGAAAACAACTAAGGAAGAAGACGCGGATACATCCTCCTCAGACGATGACGAGAACCTATCTATGGAGGACTTTGAGAAGCAACTCGCTCTCTTGACAAGGAAGTTTCGCCGCAACTTTCGAAGGGGTAATTCAAGTAAATCTCCATCCTTCGGAAAGTCGAAGAAAGGCAAGGGTACTTCAAGTTACAAGTCAAGAAAGCAAGAGAACTTCTCAAAGGATAAGAAAAGCACAGAAGGACAAGTCCAATGCTTCAAGTGCCGAGGATACGGCCATATCTCAACGGAGTGTCCAACTAAGAATCCGTCGAAGAAGAAAGCGATGCAAGTCGTCACTTGGGATGACAACTCAACGTGAAATGAGTCATCCTCAAGTGATGAAGAAGAAAGCGCAACGGCATTCCACGCGTCCACATCTTCACCCTTCATGTGCTTAATGGCAAGTACATCCGACTCGCTGTCCAACTCCACTATTGAAAAGATTGCAACGGACAACGAATCGGATAATTCGGAAGGTGAAGATTTTGCTTTAGCCTACCACAGACTTTTACGGGATTCAAAGAAACCGGCTAAGCAAAACAAGGGGTTGAGAGGGAGATTGCAGGATCTCGAAGAAGAAGTAAAAAGGGTAACTTCTCTCTTGACCGATCTTGAAGTGGAAAGGGATAATCTGATAAAAGCAAATGTTTCCCTTCAAGAGTCCAATGAGCAACTCGAGAAGAATTATATAGATATGGTGAACAAAGCGAATTACTTCTTGAAGCTCTACGGCGAGGCCCGACAGGAAAAATTGGAAATGACTGAGACCATTTTCCAACTCAAGGATGACTTACAGCAATTTTCTTCTGGAAGGAGTAAGTTGGATAAACTTCTTGGTCTTGGTTAAACAAACAAGTTCGGCCTCGGATACAATCGAACTGAAGACAATTTTAGTTTGGTTGGGACAGTCTTTGTGCCTCAGTCGGTATCTCCTCCTCCGACACCGGAATTCACGATAACCAACGACAACAAGCCTACTTCACCCTCTTCGGAATCGTCAAGCACAAAGGTATGTTTTCGTTGTAATTTTGCAGGGCACATTGAAAGAAATTGCAAGATTGGAGCTCAAAGATCAAATCAACCACATCTTGCAACTGCTACCAATAAGTTCACTCCCCGGAATTCAAAGAAGGACTTTTCAAAGGAAAAGAACATTGGTAGTACTTCAACCAAGACGATGACAAAAGAAAAAGATCAATCATACAAGACGTCTTCATCAAGGAAAATTTCTCAACCATTGCCAACATACTCCAAAACTCAAAAGGTTTGGGTATGCAAAGGTGAAATCCTTCCTTGTCTTTAATCGTTCTACGATTAAATGTTGTGTAGTTTATGTAGACTATTTTTCTTTCTTTTGGCCGACCTGTCAACCATCTTTGGGAGGTAAATAATATATTTTCTTATTGGTTGATGATTTCTCTAGGTTTTCATGGGTAGCATTTTTAAAAGAGAAAGCTGATACGTTTGATTCCTTTCATGAGATTTGCCATCGTATTATGATTGAAAAGAATGAAAAGATCATTCGTGTTAGAAGTGATAGAGGTGGAGAATTCATTAATTCAAAATTCATTGATTTTTGCACTTCCAACGGCATTAAACATGAATTCTCGGCACCCTATACACCTCAGCAGAATGGTGTTGTTGAGCGCAAAAACAGGCTTGTTCAAGAGATGGCGCGTGTGATGCTTCATAGCCGGAATTTACCGCTATATTTTTGGGCTGAGGCTGTGAACACCGCTGTCTATGTCATTAATCGAGTGTATTTGCGCCCAGGAACTTTAAATACACCATATGAGCTGTGGTTTATAGAAAACCAGATATCAAATACTTTCGTATCTTTGGGAGTCGATGTTTTATTTTGCGTGATCGCGAAAATCTTGGTAAGTTCGATTCTCGAAGTGACGAAGGGATATTTTTGGGTTATTCTACAAATAGCAGAGCATATCGAGTATTTAACTTGGAATCTAAGACGATCGTAGAATCGATAAATGTTAAGGTAGATGAAGCTTTTCACTTTGCATCTGAAGAATCTACTCTCGATATCTCTCTAGATGATGATACACCTGCCATTGCATCTTCTCACGATAATACTTCCAATATTAATGATGTATCTAATGGTTCTTCAAGTTTATCTGATGTGCAGGAATCGTCTCATGTACCTCCGAGTACTCCGTTACCTCAAACTTTACGCATCTCCAAGGATCATCCTGAATCAAACATCATTGGAGACCCACAAGAAGGAGTTAGAACTCGGAGGCAGTTGGTTTGTGGATTCGCTTCCTAAGTATCTTTAATCGAACCAAAGAATATAGATGAAGCGCTTCAGGATGACTATTGGATTGAAGCAATGCAGGAAGAGCTCCATCAATTTGAGCGAAACAAAGTCTGGAAATTAACGAAGCCTCCAAAGCAACATAATGTGATAGGTACCAAATGGATTTTCAAGAACAAGAAAAATGAGGATGGTACTATCATCAGGAACAAGGCACGATTAGTTGCTCAAGGCTACTCTCAAGTAGAAGGTATAGACTTTGATGAAACTTTCGCCCCAGTAGCTAGACTCGAGTCCATTCGTATACTATTTGCTATTGCTTGTCATTTTAAAATCAAATTATTTCAAATGGACGTTAAGAGCGCGTTTCTAAATGGGTTTTTAAATGAGGAAGTTTATGTGGCTCAACCGAAAGGTTTTGTAGACCATAAACAACCTAACCATGTTTTTCGTTTGAAAAAGGCTCTTTACGGTCTGAAACAAGCACTGCGAGCATGGTACGAAAGGTTGACAAAGCACCTTTTGGAGAAGGGCTATACTCGAGGGGGAGCTGACAGGACTCTCTTTGTGAAGCATTATCAAAACAATTTCATTGTAGCACAAATCTATGTCGATGACATTGTATTTGGCGCAACAAGAGATAATGATGCTTCTAAATTCGCGGAGACCATGGAAAGCGAATTTGAGATGTCCATGATGGGCGAATTGACGTATTTTCTTGGATTGCAAATTAAACAAAATGATGAAGGTATTCACTTGTGTCAATCCAAGTATGCAATGGAGTTCGTTAAAAAGTTTGACTTAGAAAACTCGAAGGATTTTGCAACTCCAATGGGAACTAGCCACAAGGGACTTGGAAGTGAATCACATAGTGAGAATGTAGACGAGAAACTGTATCGAAGTATGATTGGAAGTCTACTTTACCTCACGGCTAGTCGCCCGGATATATCCTTTAGTGTTGGGATTTGCGCGAGATATCAATCAGCACCAAAGGAGGTTCACCTGAAAGCGGTAAAAAGGATCATCCGGTACATCAAAGGATCAATTAATTTCGGAATTTGGTATCCTATGGGAACTAGTTTGGATATTGTTGGATACTCAGATGCCGATTGGGCAGGATCAGTGGATGATCGGAAAAGCACGAGTGGTGCATGCTTCTATCTTGGCCATTGCCTTGTTGCATGGCACAGTTGTCACGCCCCGGGTGTAAACCAGAACCCGGGCCCGTCCACAGATCCGCCGTGCATACGGAATTTTCCGTGTACACGAAGCGCTGATAACCTGCTCAGATATAAAACAAGTAATAAAGGAGCATAAAACAGAGCTAAACTAAAACTAATACAACTCAGACAAATGCTGGAAATGAAAGTACAGTAAGCTCTCAGAAATATACAAGTGTCTCTCCCAGCTCACGAAATATATACAACCAGCTGGCCGCAGCCAGACCCAAAATAAAAGGAAAATACAACCGTCTGAGTGCACTGGGGATACATCAAAACTACTAAACTCGAACTCGGGCAGTGGCTAGCTAATCAGCGATCCTCTCACCTCGATCCAGGGAAGAGGGTCCCGCAACTCCCGCAGAGAACTCTGCAAAACAAAGGGGAACAGAAAAGAGAAAACAGTGGGGGGTGAGAACTACTATAAAAACAGTAGCCTCCCCTAGTGGGTAGACCTCAAACTCAGACATGCCCACTAGGACTATCAGAGGCGAAAAATGAAACAAAGGTGGTAAGCTACAAGTACACTACTGATGCAGAGCTACCACTAACGTGCCTCTACGATGCCTACTAGAGAATGGCTAAAAACATGCACCAGAACGTAAGGACAGACAGACCAACCCAATCAAAACACCAGTAAACACTGGAACTGCCTGCTCTGCTGTCAACCTCACAACTCAGTATCTCCCCTGTCCAAATAGACCGGAACCCAACACGGTCTAGCCGGCACCCAACACGGCCTGACCGGCACCCAACACGGTCGGAATCCTACTCCGGAGTGGCACTCGAGGGGAGCGACCCCACACGAGCATAGTATCACAGTCACTAGTATCATCAGTACCATAAATAGCAGGACGGGGTCACGACCCTGATCAAAGTGGGAAAACCCATCCACTAAAGGGAAACTCGATCCCCTACCTCCAATCTGGTGTAAAAGTAGTAATAATAATCCGGTCAACCGCCCACAGTCCGCGGTCGCCGCAACACCCAAACCTCGATCCCCGACTGTCCCAACTCTGAACATCTGACTACACAATCCCCTAAGGCTAGACGACAGGAGAACGAATAAAAGCATGGTTTCTCCTAAGTCAATTCTAATAAGTTTGTGTAGCAGAAAAAGGTGGCCTATCTAGATGACCATTCAAGCATGCAAAGTCCTTTATTGGCTATAATTACTCCAATTATTCAAACATATGCAACATTAAGTGTTTGGGAAATCCCGATGTACATGTGGCAGGATATATAATACATAATACATTTTAGATGCACAGTCTACTAGCAAGTATCCCTTATACAACATTCATTCTAACCACATGCCCAAACCTTCCCTTAACATATAATATGATATGGCTTTAGCATTCTTTCCAACTAATTAAATTGCCTATCTAAACATGGAAATACCACTTACTAACTTGTAACCTGCTAACAACGCAAGTATCAACAAAGGAACCTTAATCTCATACAAGCATGCTAGATACATTCACAATTAATAACACATAATCATGGCATTCTAATAGGCCTAGTGACATTCACAAGTAGGAGGTTCACAACATCACCCACCTCAAGCGCTATTCCAAATTCCCGAAGGCGAAGTCCAAGATCAGTCCAAACACACCACCAATCTGTACAAAATACCCCAAAGGAAAAATACATAAGCGATTCATCCCCAATTCCAAAATCTGTCCCCTAAATCCGCAGTCCAGAATTCACCAATTTTTACCTGCGAATAATGCCCAAAAAAATCCAAGAAAAATACTATCGCGATCCTTGCGACGAGCCCGTCGAAACGAGTACCTGCACGCCCAAATTGGAGTTTCCTACGCTGAGATAAAAATCCGGCAAGGGGTACACCCCGAATCCAAACTGTACCAAATTCCTGTAACAAGGAACCTCAGAGAAAGAAGATTCTCACCCACGGGTAAAATCCAGAAAAATCTGAGAAAAATCCAGGAGACTCCTTGTGAAACGTAGATGAAAATTTCCTTTTGAATCACCTCGTTCCGACGCCTGAGCGGAAAGATATGGCAAGAACACCGCGGTGCTGTCCCAAAAGTCCGCGAAGAAAAAGGGTCAAATGGGTGCTAAGAAAACTCCAAGATCAGCACGGAAATCGAGGAACCACAAAAGACAGGAGTTGAAGCCCTACCTGTCATGAGTCCAACGGCGCAAGAATCGGCAAATTCCGAGGTCGGGGTGGGTCGGAGGAGTCCAAACACTGAGAAGGGGCGAAGAGGATCGCCGGAGAACAAGCGTCGCGCCGCGCCGTAAAATGGTGAACCTCGGGAAGCGTGCCTCCAAAAATACTCAAACTTCTCCAATGGGTAGTGCACTGAGGGAGGAAAAACTCTTGTGAAGGGAGCTCAGCGGAAATAGGGTCCAAAAAGCCAAAGGAAAGAAAGGGGGGAGCTATTTATAGGCCCAGCCCACTATGCTTATCGGGCCGGGTTTCGGGCGCGGTTTCCGGGCGCACTGCGCCCGGAAACCGGGTTGTATACCTCCCGTCCGACGCGCCCGGAAATCCCTGGGACGGCCACGTCACCCCGAACAGGGGACAGCAAACCTGGCGGCCCGCAACGCGCCACGTGGCCCCCTCGCGGTCAGCGGGGTAGGTACAGCCGCCCAACCGCGAGGCGACGCGTGTCGCACTCGAGTGCGGCCGACCGCCCCGCTGGCGCCACTGTGCGCGCACAGTACCGAGGCGCCCCCCTCGCGCACGCCGTGGACCGCGCCTACGTGGTCCCACGAATCAGAAGCCGCCACGCGTCATGTGCCCGGTCCACCGCAACCCCGCCAGACCGGTGAGCCGTGCCGCGTGCGCCCGCCTACCAGGGCATGCCACTCGTCCCCCCGCCGCGGTCCATGCACCGCCGCGCCTCCCCGTGGACCCAGCTGCGTGAGCCGGCCAATAAGAGGCCGCCACGTGGCTCGGGCCGGTCCACGTGTCACCCCCATGCACCGAAAATCCCCACAAACTTCCGGAAGCCCGCTTTTGGTCATCCGGACTCCAAATTCAACAAGCAAATAGCCGTTTTCAAGCGTTTTTCCACGCTGAATCCAAATCCAACCTCAGATTGGCCCAAAACCTTTTCTAAAATTTGGCAATTACAGCCGAAGGCCAATTCCGCTATCAAAGTCTCACAAGGTCCATCTGTGGCACCCCTTCGATGCACCATGGGCCGGACACCAACACTAGGTGTTCTACACAATGGATTCACCGGAAAGTTGCAAGGGAAAAACCAGTACACTACAACAGTAAAAAGCAGAATTGCATAGCACTCTCGACTGCCGAAGCGGAATACATTTCAGCGGGTAGTTGTTCAACTCAACTTATTTGGATGAAAAGTATGTTGAGCGACTTCCGGATTTCAGCATCTTCGGTAACAATTCTTTGTGACAACACTAATGCTATAAACATTTCCAAAAACCCTGTGTTGCACTCTAGAACAAAACACATTGAACTTAGATATCATTTTCTTAGAGAGCTAGTTGAATCAAATACTCTTCAACTTTCATATATTTCAACTGAAGATCAATTAGCTGACATTTTAACAAAACCTTTGGATCAAAAACGTTTTATTCATTTGCGTAAAGCAATTGGAATGCTTTCCTTGAAATAAACTTCTTTTTGAAACTTTTGCTTAGGTTCGGTTTTGTTTTTGTGTTTTTGTTCTTTATCTATGTTTATACATAGTACATTAATTGAGCATGTGTATTATTGACTTTACTTGCATCCTCTCATATAATTAGAAATTTATTATGTTTTGGATATCATAATAATTCAGTTGATGCATTGATCATTTATTTAAATTAAATCATTTTTAATTGATCAAAGTCAATTTCTCCCTCAATGATCTCTTGGTATTGTTTTTATCTTATTTGACTATTTGGTTGAGTATGAATTCGAGATCAATCCTTGGTTGAATACTTTATATCTTAAATTAATTGATAGCCAATTGAGGGGGAGTCAAAGAAAAGTAAAATGCTCGAAAGATGTGGAAAGAGTTACATCCCAATGAGGAGTGTGAAAACTACCACCACATGGAGGAAAGAGCTACCACCTCGGTCGTCCGAGTACTGTGTGCAGCTACCACATGTATACCAAGCATGGGTTTGTAATTTTTGATTAAGTAAAATGCATGATTGAAATACTTGACTCCGTCAAATTTCAAGGTTGGTATAAGGTGGGATTTTTAATGAAAGATGCTCAAAGAGCCACTCTCTTCAACAGATTGACTAGATACATTATATAATTTATTTGGGATTTCAAACATCTATTGATCTTAGTAATTCATTTTCTTTACCATTTTAATGATTTGATAAACGCCGTACTCATAAGATCATGATGGATGTGTTTGAACTTGATCAACTTTAAAGGTTTTAATTTCTGTAAATTGTCATGTCATTATTTGAATGTTATTGATAGATTTAACATAATTTATTTCTCTTGACATGAAATGATGATTTTTGTTTAAAGTTGATGTGCTAAAATGCTTACATACTTTTTCTAGGATTTTATGGATTTTATCTAAATTTTTCTGAAGAAAAAGTTGCAGCTGATCCGGATCGGGATAAGTGATCCAGATCCCGAACGCAGGCTTCTTCCTGCGGGTAGCCGATCCGGATCGAAATCTCGATCCGATCCGGATCACGGCTAGGGTTTTAATAGAACGAAAAGGTTTTGATTTCTTTTACCCTAATCTTTTGTTCTCAAGTCTCTAGAGCTTCTCTCTCTAGAATTCTTGCACCTTGAAACTTTCCTAACTCAAGTTCTTCGAATCCAAGTAAGTTTTATTGATCAAAATCTCATTTTTCACAGGTTTTCTCTATTTTCTTCAAAACGTGATGAGATTTTTTTCTATCCTTTTCGTTTGTGAATGGTTTTTGGTCAAATTTCTTTTGAAATAAGAACTCTGGGTAGATTAGTTTTGATTATATGCTAGGTATTCTCCTGAATAACGAATTTTTGGGTTTTGATTTCTGAAAATTCTGTTTTAGGGCATATAATGGGAATTTTCCAAAATCACGCAATTGATCTATGTTTAAATTTCCTTTTGCAAAACTAATTTGATTCCTAGTCTCTCTACATGATTATGATTGTTTGGGTACAATTTTTTCAAATTTTTAAAAATTAACAATTTTTTCATGTGTTCTTGAGTTGGTCTTCACAGGATTTCAATCTTCTTAAGGCACTTGGATCAATGGGATTCTCATGGATCATCCTTTTGTTGGTCACTATGGTGCACACTCGGGCCACAAACAAATTAAAGAGAGCTAAGAAAACACAACAAAAAGGTGAGTTTCTTCTGATCAGCGACACAGAAGTGGAAGCAGATTGTCAAGAGGTAGATTGGACTGAATTAACAGATGATGATGACTCATTGCCTGAACAAAAGGCGTCTGATGGATCAAAAGGAAAGGCACCCATGGACACAGGAAAAGCGCCTATGGCTAAACCAACCATCTCTGTGAAAAGAAAACGAGTAACTAGACGCTTTGGACTACGACGAGACGCTGATATTGACACGCCGATAGTTCCTGACTCCCCGCCTCGCGTGGAAGGAGTGTTCATCAGCATGGATCGCCTTCGAGCGTTTGAACGTCGTGAATGCATCGGTGAACGTCATGTAAACATTGAAGCTCTCCGAAATCACTCCCAAGAGTTTGGAACCTTGATTGAGCAAGCTAATCTCATCCAAGTCTGCCGATTCCCCGAACTACTTGGGTATTGTTTGTATCGTGTAAGAACATTTTACACGAATGCAAGACATCTTCAAGAAGAAGAACGTGGATCAATGCATTTTTATACAAATATCCAAGGGATGAAACTTAAAATCACTCCGCAGCTAATTGGCGAAGTCCTTGGAATGGAATCTAACACATCGGGGCTCAACTTTTTGAAAGGAAGAAGTTTGACGAATGCCTTGTGGCAAACAGTGATAGATAAAATTTGTTTGGAAGGAACGAAATCAGCTGATGGTAAAAGTGTAAAATCCAAACATCTTCGACTGGAGTACCGATTTCTGAATTTCATCACGTGTTACAACATTCTACCTAATATGCAGACTAAGGTCGTGAGATGGGAGAGACTGCTGTTCTTATATCTCATAGGTCATCCCTCTGAGGCTGTAGGATTGAACATGAATATCCCCTACATAATTTGGAATAGAATGTCAAGATATATTGTGCATCCTCATCCTTCTGAGCGACTTCCATTTCCTTTAATCATCATGAGGATCTTACAAAAATTTGACATTGATATAAGCTCGACATCTTATCAACACTGTTGGGGGATGATAGATGAGTCAACGATTGTGAAGTCACTTCACAAATTACCACATGTCACTCCGACACCGTCCACTGGAAAGAAACCTTGTGTCGGCACCTCGGCCTCACCGTCTCAACAAGCACATGGCGCGGATGATGACGCATCAGTAACTTTGATTTTCAAGCACCAACAGCGCCTATCTTTTGAGCAAGAGCGGATAACCATAGAACAAAGGCGAATGTCTGAAGAACTCGAGATCATAACGGCATCCCAAATTACATTGACCAAGAAAGTAAATTCGATGAGGAAATTGATCAAGAACATGTTCGCTAAGATGGGATATAGTGCGTCTGAGGATTCAGACTCCGATAACTAAGTTGTGCTCTAACAATTTTTGTGCAGATTTGTGCAGGCTTTTACCTTTTTAGATTTTAGTTCAGTTTTTAGGACTTACTCTTAGTTCTAGTTCCTACATTTCTTTACATTTTTGAAATTTTTTTAACTCTCCTTAAATTTTTGTAATTTTGGCTTAGTTTGTGTCAAAAAGGGGGAGAGAGTTTAGAGAGAACTTGAACAATGATGATGTGAAAACTGTGTGAATGTGTGAACATCAAGGTAAGTATCACTTCAACTTCAACTTTGGTTTTTTATCTTGTGATTTGTTGCCTGTCTCTACTAACTATTCGACTAACTATTTGGGCATGTAATATGACTAACAAGTTGATGTTGGACTAACACTTTGTGACATTTGGTTTTTGAATGCATAGAAGATATGTTGGTTTTTGACTATGATTCTCTTACATATCTGAATTCTCAAATGTCATGATGATCAGATAAACTCTATCTCTGTACTTGGTTTTGTATGTTTCAATTCTTGAGGTATCTAACGATTCTTTTTGTCAAGAATGATTTCTGTGTGCAGAGAGTACAGATGTCTAAGTCTAGAGTCTGTTTTAGGAGTTTATCTCATGTTTTTAAATTTTTGGATCACCATTGTAAATTTTTGTTGTATGGTGATAGCAACAAAAATATCTTTTTGAATTTTCTTTAGTGGATCTGTGTTTTGTCACGAAACCGCCAAAGGGGGAGATTGTTACGGAATTTGAGTTGGCGTAATTTCGTGAAAGGTTCAAGTCTTGAAGATTGAAGGTGAAGAAGGTTGGATCATTTAACTCAATCTCAAGAAAGAAGAATTCAAAAGGATCAGGTATGTTTAACTAAAGATTTTTGGTGATCCGAATACTTCTTGTAGTGTAGAAACACCTGGAAGAATTTTTCATTGCATAAAAATCAAAAACTGGACATGGGACATGTTGAGGATCCGGATCAGACATTCCAATCCGGATCCCGAAGGGTGTTCGTTCATACACTTGTTCAATCCGGATCGCAGCATCTCATTATCCGGATCCCGAATACTAGTTTTACCTTTTTACTTGCACGATCCGGATCAGGATTTGCAATCCGGATCCCGAACGTTGATGTTTGGTGAAACTGTATGAACGATCCGGATCAGCCATTCCGATCCGGATCCCGAACTATTGATTTTCTGGAAACCGTCTTTCTTGCTACTGCAATCCGGATCGCCGAAATCCGATCCGGATCGCCGTCCGTAAAATTTCTAGAAATGGTAGGTTTTTGATCCTTATCTTCTTCCTAGGGTTTCTAACCTATAAATAGACGCTATGTTTCTTTTTCTAGGGTCAAGGAAAATAGCCGTCATAATCAAATATCATTCTATACGGCTCTAGATCCACATATAGAGAAGAAAGGAAATCATTAGATATTACTCTATGTTTCTTCATCTATATTGATTAGTTTGATTCTAGGTTTTCATACTCACATCTTGAGTTGAATCAAACTAATGAATACTTAGATGGTATTTCCGATCTATTTCTAATCTAAGTATTCGGCGGATCATCACCACCCAAAAACAACGGTTTCCCCAAAAATCGGCGCGTGGACTCGCGTGTCCTTGTG
The DNA here is from genome assembly GCA_029204045.2 of Tillandsia leiboldiana. Taxonomy (NCBI): domain Eukaryota; kingdom Viridiplantae; phylum Streptophyta; class Magnoliopsida; order Poales; family Bromeliaceae; genus Tillandsia; species Tillandsia leiboldiana. Next base: position 29,538,361 of record CM055065.1, read on the forward strand.
GATTCAAGGTTCAACCGCTCTCGTGGATTCGGAGCGAGGTACATTCGTGGATTCGAAGCGTGCTACTGGGTGAAGACCGTGGATTCGGTCAGACGTCGTGGACTCGACGTTGGACGCTGTGGATTCGGCGTTGGACGCAGATCGTGGATTCGAGACGCGTTGCGGAGCAAGCGGAGAAGATCAACTAGGAGCGTATGGAAAAGGTTGAGTCGTCTGTGAGTATGGTATATCACCTTGTACGTGTTTAATTCTAGTGGATTTCACCGTGTTATCGGTCCCGTGGTTTTTTACTCCGGTTTGGAGTTTTCCACGTAAAAATCTTGCGTGTTCATTTATATTTCCGCATTGGGTTTTTATTGCGCAATGATTTTTTGAGTGTTTATTGTTTACACCTATTCACCCCCCTCTAGGTGTTTTTTCCCCTATTTAGATCTATATTACATATAACCCAACAGGAGATACCTCCGAAGCATGGACACGTGGAACGCATCATGAATCCGGTCAAGGTTCGGCGGTAGGGCGAGGCGATAGGCCACCGGGCCGATGCGCTCCAGAATCTCAAATGGCCCCCCATACCGTGGGCTTAACTTGCCTCTCAACCCGAACCGCTTCACCCCTTTGGACGGCGAAACCCGCAGTAACACATGCTCCCCCACCTGGAACTCCAAGTCGCGGCGTCTCCGGTCTGCGTAGCTCTTTTGTCGGCTCTGGGCGGTCGCCAACCGCCGCCTGATGAGGCGCACCTTTTCCTCAGTTTCCTCTACCAAGTCCGGTCCTAAATACTTCCGTTCCCCCAGATCGTCCCAACAAATCGGGGACCTACAGTGTCTTCCATATAAAGCTTCGTACGACGCCATACGGATACTCGCCTGATAGCTATTGTTGTAGGCGAACTCTACAAGGGGTAGGTAGCGCGACCATCCGTCTCCGAAATCCAGTACGCAAGCTCGGAGCATGTCCTCGAGGATTTGGATCACCCGCTCGGATTGCCCATCCGTCTGGGGGTGAAAGGCTGTGCTGAAGTGTAGTTTGGTCCCCAAGGCTCGCTGTAGACTCTGCCAGAAGTTTGAGACAAACCGGGTGTCCCTGTCTGAAGTGATGGATGCCGGTATCCCGTGTAGCCTCACAATCTCGCTGATGTAGGTCTGTGCCAGCCGGTCTCGTGTCCACGTCGTGTGAATGGGTAGGAAGTGAGCTGACTTCGTTAGCCGGTCTACGATGACCCAGATGGCGTCATGCCCCTGCTGTGAACACGGAAAACCGGTGACAAAGTCCATAGTGATTCGCTCCCACTTCCACTCTGGCACAGGTAGTGGCTGCAGTTTCCCCGCCGGCCGCTGATGCTCGGCTTTCACCTGTTGGCAAATTAGGCAATGCGCTACGAATCGAGTCACGTCCCCTTTCAGCTTCGGCCACCAGAAAGTCTGCCTGAGGTCCCTGTACATTTTGGTACTCCCGGGGTGCGCCGCATAGGGAGCGCAATGTGCTTCAGTCAAGATTTCCTTCTTCAAGTCTGGCAAATCGGGCACGCAAATCCGCCCTCGAAACCGAAGAGTGCCATCTGTCCCCACTGCAAAGTCTCCATTCTGCTCCGGGGAAATCCTATCCCGTTCCCGTTGTAACTGTGGGTCGGCACCTTGGCCTTCTCGAATCCTCTCGAAAAGGGTAGGCACGACTGTTAAGGACATTAGTCGTTCGACCGTTCCTACCGGTACCACCTCCAACCTCAATCGTGAGAGCTCTGCAATCAAGTCATCCTGCTGGGTGATCCTGCCTGCTGATGTCCCCTCTGCCTGTCCCTTCCTGCTCAAGGCATCAGCTACAACATTTGCTTTCCCGGGATGGTATTGAATAGTTAGGTCGTAATCCTTCAGTAACTCCAACCACCGTCTCTATCTCAGATTCAGCTCCTTCTGGGTGAAGAGGTACTTAAGGCTTTGGTGGTCAGAGAACACATTACAGTGCACACCGTAGAGATAGTGCCTCCAAAGTTTCAGAACAAAGACTACTGCGGCTAACTCCAGGTCATGTGTCGGATAGTTCTGCTCGTAGTCCTTGAGTTGTCTTGAGGCATAGGCTATGACTTTTCCCTGTTGCATTAGTACTCCCCCCAATCCTATCCGCGATGCATCGCAGTAAACCTCGTAGTCTTCCCCGGGTGTCGGCAATGCAAGCACCGGCGCTCTTGTTAACCTTTTCTTGAGTTCTTCAAAGCTTTCTTGGCATTGGGCCGACTTTTCTCCCTTCCAAGTTAGGCGGTTTAGAGGGGTCGCAATTTTCGAGAAACCCTCAACAAATTGTCTATAATATCTCGCGAGGCCCAGGAAGCTGTGGATTTCCGTTACTGTGGTCGGTTGGGGCCAGTTCGTCACCGACTCCACTTTCTTGGGGTCCACTGCGATTCCTGCTGCTGAAATGATGTGCCCCAGAAATCCCACCTCGCGAAGCCAAAACTCGCACTTCTTAAGTTTGGCATACAGCCTCTGATCCCTGAGAGTCTACAGGACGATACGTAGATGCTCCTCGTGCTCCTCGTCGGTGAGTGAGTAGATCAGGATGTCGTCGATCAAGACCACTACGAACTGATCCAGGAAGGGCCTGAAAACTCGGTTCATCATGTCCATAAATACCGCTGGGGCGTTAGTAAGCCCGAACGACATTACCGTAAACTCGTAGTGGCCATACCGAGTCCGGAAAGCCGTCTTCGGAATATCCTCGTCTTGAACTCTGAGCTGGTGGTAGCCTGACTGCAGGTCAATTTTTGAGAAGACCGTTGCTCCCCGCAGTTGATCAAAGAGGTCATCAATTCTGGGTAAGGGGTACTTGTTCTTCACTGTGGCTTTGTTGATTTCCCGGTAGTCGATGCACAGCCGCAAGCTCCCATCCTTCTTCCGTACGAAGAGTACCGGTCCGCCCCAAGGTGACACACTCGGTCTGATGAATCCCTTGTCCAGAAGATCTTCAAGCTGCGCCTTAAGTTCCTTCAGTTCTGCAAAGGCCATTCTGTAGGGGGCCTTCGTGATCGGTCGGGTGCCGGGTGGGAGCTCGATCGGAAAAACAACCTCTCGCTCGGGGGGCAATCCTGGCAGTTCGGTTGGGAAGACGTCTGGGAAGTCCCTCACCACAGGGATGTCGGAGAGTGCCGTAGAGGGTCTCGTGGCCAAGTCCACCGACGCCAAATAGGCTACGCACCCTCCCTCAATCAATTTCCTGGCTCGCGATGCTGGAATGATGGAAGAAAAGGAAACGCTCTTGCACGCCAAATACAAGTTCTCTGGAAACTCAGGATACAGCAGCCGCACCTGGCGCTTCTCACAGTCGATCACTGCTTGATACCACGTGAGCCAATCCATTCCAAGTACTACATCATACTCCTTCAATGGGATAACTACCAAATCCCAGGGGCAGGGGAGCCTCCCCATCCTTATTGGGCAGGAAGGAACAAGGCTGCGGGCCTCCAAGGGTCCCCCCGCGGTTTGGACAGACAAAATACTAGGTAGGGGTCTCTCCTCAAAACCATGAGTCAGTGCAAAATCACAAGACATAAACGAGAGGGTTGCTCCGGTATCGAAAAGAGTTCTAGCACGGTGAACTGAAATGAGAGTAATACCTGCCACGACGTCCTCGGGTGGGTCTGCCTGCTGGTAGGCCATCGAATAAACCCTGCCTCCCGATTGTGGTGGTCCTTCCCCTGCTGATCGAGGTGCTCAAAATCTGGGGGCCGATGACATCGGGGCTTTTCCTCGCCCTGCATGCTGTGGTGCTGGCATGGAAGCTGCCGAAGCTGCTGCTCCTTGGTTCGTGGGGCAGTTGAAACGAAAGTGCCCTTGCTTTCCACATCGGAAACAGTGGTCTTGCCTCTTGGAGCATTCTGTCACCCGGTGTGCCCCGCCGCAGATCACGCAAGGCCTGTCGTCCGATCGTTGGCCTCCCCCTGGCGCGCCCCTGGACCTCTGCTGGGATCTCCACCGCTTAGAGTGTCGGCTCCCGCTGGAAGAGCCTCCCCCCGAGTACGGCTGAGACCGCTTCCTGTCCTCCTGCTGAGTAGGGCCTTCTCCCCGGGCGCGCGTAACAGCGAAGCCGCGCTCCACGATGGTCGCCCGGTCGACTACCTTCTGGAAGGTGTGCAAGTCCGCCGCTTGCACCACCTGGAAGATATCACTGCGAAGCCCGTCCACGAAGAGGGTGGCCTTGTGAGACTCGTCCCGTATGACAAAAGGGACGCAGTTCGCCAGCCTCACGAACTCCCGCTGGTACTCCATTACGGTTCGGGTTCCCTGCCTGATGTGGTTGAGATCGTCTTCAAGTTGTTTCTTGACGCTGCTGGTGAAGAACGCCCCGAACATCTGTTGCTTAAAGGTGGTCCACGACGGGAGGGCGGTACCCTTCGCGGAGTCAGGGCGTACCGTCTTCCACCACATTCGGGCGTTCCCCCCAAGAAAGTGGACAGCCAGGGGAACCCGCTCGTGGTCTTCCATCAGTAGATCCTCAAACAGCTTCTCCATTGTGTCCACCCACTTCTCCATGACCCAGGGGTCCGTCGTTTCCCCCTCAAACACTGGCGGGTCGTATTTCTTGAAGTCGGCAAGGTTGGCGCGCACGCGGTCCCGCTCGGTCGGTAGAGTTGCCCCTTCCCCCGTGGCATTAGCGGCCGCGGCGGGAGTGGGCAACACCACGGTCTCCCCTGAAGTATCTCTGGCTGTCGGTGCCGGCGCCGGTCCGACTGCTGCTGCCGAAGGGGCCACCTCTGGCACCGTCTGTTGGGCTAACGGTACCTCGGGCGCCGCGGCCCGGGTAGGGGCAGCCCCCGCCTCGGCCTCCATCTCCGGCGGTCCCGTTGCCGGTGCAGTTGGCCCCGCAGGAGGGCCCTGGGCAACCACCACCGTCGCAGCGGCCTGCTGTTGCTGTGTCAGTTGGCGCACATGATCCGTAAGGGTCGCCAACTGCCCCGCCATCTCCCGTAACTGCTGCCTCAGGAGTTGGTTCTCCGCCGTTGCCGACGCCGCTGCGTCCGCCCCTGCATCCTCGGTGGTAGATCTAGTTCTGGCCATGATCTGAACACATGCACGAACCAGTTACTTCTAGATTAACTAAAATAACACCGCAAACGCTAGCCCTAAAAGGAAAAATACTATTCCCCCCCCCCCCCCCCCCCCCCCCACGAGCACTCGCATTCTACTTATTTATCCAATGTTCACTTTATTAATCAGTAGCTAGAGTATTGCGCCCCGTGGATGTTGGGCCCCGACTATTGTGGTTAAAGTTCAGTCTCTGATACCATCTTAATCTGTCACGCCCCGGGTAGATCTAACGCGCAGAAGGAGAGCCACCGATGCTCCCAGATCAGCGTAGTATATTTTTTTTTTGAAAACAGATACCCCAGTGCGCGCACAGACCCGCCGCATATACAAATTCACTCTACAAACGGGCAGTGTGATAACCGCGGATTTATTTTACCTTTCTGGGCTTTCTGTTGATTTTATTGAACCGTTCTGTTGACAATAGGGGTCCGAGGGTAACTTTTCCTTGTTTTCTGGGCAGACGGTCGGGGCTCGCGGGTATTTTTGGTTAATAAAGCTCGCGAAACGGAGACCGGCGGAGCGATCGGTTTTGGATTTCGACCCCCGGATCTCCCAGAATAAATTCCGGAAGTTGGTACCGTAGCCCAGGTGACATACACAATTACCGGGGCAGACCGAACTCTGGTCCGCAATTAGATCGATTTTAGTCGATCAGTTTGAGGTATGGGATTTAAACACCCCTTTTCCCTTTCGCTCGAGTGGTTAAATTTTAATTTGGGGTCCAAAATCCACTACGCCCAAACGACTAACTAGTCGGCCTTGGGAATCAGGTTTTTCTAAACCTCGCCTCCCCTCACCTTGGCGTACGATATCCGAGCGTGGACGAGGAGCGGTTCCCCAAAACCCTCGTCCTTTCCATCGGTCGGCGTGGAAGAGAAGAGATCGATCGCCTCCCCGCAAAGATCCGACGAACGCGAAGAGGACGATCCCTCTCCTTCGCCCTGTACCGACGAAAACAAGGTGAGCCGTGCTTTCGTTTTCATTCCTTGTCTTTTCTCATTACGAACGAGGGGGGGGTTTTCTTGATTTCGTCAGAGATGGAAGGAGAGGGGCGAGCCACCCGCACGCGGAGCGCCGCGCGGGGCAACCCGCGCATGCGGGGGCGCCGCGCTGGGCACCCGCATGCGGGGCGCCGCGCCGGGCATGTCACGCCCCGGGGTCGAAACTGCGACTCGGGCTCGCTAACAGATCCGCCATCTGTACGGAAACTGCCGTACAGACGAAGCGTCCAGCCTGCAAAAGACAAAACTACAGCTACACAGATATCAGAGCGGATAAAAAGCTGTACTATAAAATTTTTCTCAACTACAAAGCTGCCACAACACATAGCCTATCTCCCAAAATCAGATGATACAAAAAGAAGTGCACCTATACAACATCTACAAATCCAAATGGGAGATAGCTAAACAGGAAACATAACCAACTCCCACAATCCGGGATGGTACATCTACCTCTCTCTAAAGTAACAATGCTGGTAGGGAACTATCACGCGACTCCCTGTCCTCGGTCCGTCCAGTCAAGCACAGCAGGAACGGAAGAAAGCCTCAGCAACCTGTCACCGACAGAGGGTGTGAGAACTACATCCTACAGTAGTTCTCAGTGGGTACCGTCTCCAAGAACCACGGTCTGCCCACTAAGTCTACCAGAGGCATAAGATAGAGAAAAGACTGATAATAAGATAAATAAGCTGGAAAAGAATCTACAGCTATCATGCCTCTATCTACTATGCTCAATAAGAAGAGACTATGGATGATGGTATGCAGTCACTCACAGCTGACAACATGTCACAAGTACTAAGCCCAAGACGCTCTACTATGACACATGCTACACCATCACTCTCTCAGTACATCACAAATCTCAGCGACTGCCCACCCGGGTCCAGTCGAGTCAAGCCTGCGCCCCCTGGTGTATCAACCAGGGTGTCCCAACGGACAAACTCGATATCTCACACAGTGACCCCATGGTAGCACGGCCAGGGGTATCAAGCGACCTCTAGTATATGAACTAGGCGCATCATCGCAGCCTCATCAGGCTCGGTATCATCATCGCAGCCTCATCAGGCTCGGAATCGTCAACGCACCCGGGGCGTGGTTCGAGGGGTGCGACCCCACCGAACTCCAGTATCTCATCAGTATCACTGTCTCACAAGTGGCTCCTGCAGGCTGTGGTCCTCGATCAAACAGATCGGTATCTCGATGCTCAAAGCACAAACTCAGTCGGAGAACCCTCCACGACTCAATCTCACAACACAGACCCACTCAACGAAGTTACTACACAGCTGGGACCACCGTCTCTCCCACGGCTCCCACAACACAACTCCACTGAACTCAACACTCAACTCACGGCCGGAGCTACTCCACGGCCAGATCTACGAAGGGTCCGAAACCCAGGGAGACTAACATCTACGTCCCCAAGAGAGAAAGCAGCCCTTAGAACCCAGATCACTCGAATCCGCTCGGGTGGATAAGTTTATAAAAAACCATGTCATTTATTTCAGAAAACCATTCGATCTGAGAGAAATCCATCTTTTTAATGATTTTTAGTCACTTTTAGGAAAACCCTTTGAAATCAAGTTTTATGCCCAAACCTCGAAGAGCTGATGCCTTCGTCCCAACAGACGAGAACAGACTCAACCAACCTTGCGAGGCTTGGAAGAAACATTGGCTGACTAAAATCATGTATTTATCCAAAAAGGTTCTGGGTTCAAGGTCCTGCTAACACACGTGCACCACGATCCCAACCTGGTGGTGACGAGAAGAACAGTGGAAAGGAAAACCCCCGGGACCACCGTTTATCTGAAACGGCTCCCCAAAATGCTAACACTGGCCTAACCCAGCCACCAGACCCCACTCGGCCCCCCGGGCCCGAGTGCAACACCCGTCCCACAACACTCTGACCACTCGGCCCACTACCCGGCCGAGGAAACTCTAGGTCCCGAAGGATAAGAAAAGTGCGGGATGTCTAAAGCATAAAGGAACCTAGCCCAAATTAAGGTTCACAAATGGTTTGGTCAAACTCATGCACATATGACGGGGGTGCTAGTTAAGTTCCAAGAAAACACTTAAACTAGCATGCATTCCTATCACAATAGAATTAGAAGGAAGTCCGTAGACTTGGAGAGAAAACCAACCCACCTCAGAAAGCCACCCAATTGCTCGTCGACACTTGCAATTGGGCTCAGCGGGCCTACCTGGCCTCCAAGGGGGTCTGCACGCATCACGAAGCCCGATGCCAGAATCCGCACGGAAATCGGGGCACGCCGTGTCCAACCATGAGACCGCTCACTCAGCGGACGCCCCGAAACAAACCCGCGGCTCCACGCGGCGAAGAAACACACAACCAGCCTCGACGGAAGCTAAAAATGCGCCGCGAGCTGCCAGAAGCGAAGAAATCGCAAAATCAATCCACACAGTCAAAACCGAGCATCCGACGGCGAAAAAAAGCTTCCGTCGGCGAAAACAGCCTCCGTCAGCAAAAACCAGCGCCCGACGGCGAAAAACAGCCCGTCGGCGAAAACCAGCACCCGACGGCGAAAACAGCTCCGTCGGCGCAAAAACTGCTCAAAAACAGCTTGCGAAAAGCCAGCGAAAACTGCTCAAACCGCTCGCAAACTGCTCGCGAAAAACGGCGGAAACCTGCGCGAAAACTGCGCGAAAACCTGCGCGAAACGGCGCGAAAACCTGCGCAAAAACTGCGCGAAAACCTGCGCGAAACGGCGCGAAAACCTGCGCAAAAACAGCGCGAAAACCAGCGCGAAAACCTGCGCGAAACGGCGCGAAAACCTGCGCGAAAACTGCGCGAAAACCTGCGCGAAACGGCGCGAAAACCTGCGCGAAAACTGCGCGAAAACCTGCGCGAAACGGCGCGAAAACCTGCGCAAAAACAGCGCGAAAACCAGCGCGAAAACCCCTCGCGAAAAACAGCGGCCGACGGTGGGAACCAACGGCGCCGGCACGCAAACCGAGGCACCACCGCTGTCCCGGGAGCACGCCGAGCGGCGAAAAACCAGCCGCGCGACGAGGGAGGCCCGCCGCACGGCGCCCAACCAAGCGGCGCCGCGCAGCGACCTGCTGCGCGGTGCCGGAGCGCACCGCGCAGCGCTGCGCACAGCGCCCAGCGGCGCTGCGCGCGGTGCCAAGCGGCGCTGCGCGCAGCGCCCAGAGGCGCTGCGCGCGGGCCCGCGCGCAGCTCACTGCGCTGCGCGCGGCCGCGCGCCTGCGCAGGCCCGCGCGCGGCCCACGCAGGCCCGCGCGCGGCCAGAAGGTGCCGCGCGCACGCGCGCGGCCCTGCCGCGCGCCCCTGCGCGCGGCCAGGAGGTGCCGCGCGCACGCGCGCGGCCCTGCCGCGCGCCCCTGCGCGCGGCCCTGCCGCGCGCACCCGCGCGCGGCCAGGAGGTGCCGCGCGCACGCGCGCGGCCCTGCCGCGCGCCCCTGCGCGCGGCCCTGCCGCGCGCACCCGCGCGCGGCCAGGAGGTGCCGCGCGCACGCGCACGGCCCTGCCGCGCGCCCCTGCGCGCGGCCCTGCTGCGCGCGCCTGCTCGCGGCCAGGAGGTGCCGCGTGCACCTGCGCGCGGCCCTGCCGCGCGCCCCTGCGCGCGGCCAGGCAGCGCCGCGCGCACTTGCGCGCGGCCCTGCCGCGCGCGCCTGCGCGCGGCCAGGCAGCGCCGCGTGCAGCACTTTGCTGCACGCGGCGCCGCGCCCAGCGGCACCTCGCCACAGGGTGCTGCCAACAGCAGACCCTGGCGCCGCGCGTGCGCCGCTGCGCGCGCGCGCGGCCGCCGGCGACGGCAAAAAAAATCAGAAAAAGGCCCCGATAAAATCCGATAAATCCGAAAATTCCATTTAATCCAAAAATCCATTTTTCCTCATTAAAACCAATTAAAAAAAACCTCGAAGCTCAAAACTCCAAAATGCACAAACCTCCAAAAAGAGAAATTGCTTACCTCGATGTCGCGCGTCGCACGCCCACGAGCTTCACACGGCCTCCAACGACGAATCCAAAAATCCGAGAATGCCACAAAAGCCCTTCTTCTCCCTTTTCTTTTTCCTTTTCCTCTCTTTTCCTTTCCTTTCTTTCTTTCTCCCTTTCTTTCTTTCTTTTTCCTGCAGCAGAGGAGGGTGGAGGCCTTTTATAAAGAAAAAGGCTAATTAATTAATTAACTAATTAATTAATTCCCAGAAATCCAACTCCAACTCACTTTTTGCCTTCGGGCTCTCCGCCGCTGCCCGGAACTTCCCGAACTCCGCTGTAAATCGAAAATACACGCGCTCACAGCTTTTTCTCTCCAAAAAGCTCATCCGTTGAGGCGGGGTGCTCAAATCAATTACCGGCTCCAAAATTGCCAGTTCCAACTCACTTTTTGCCTCCGGGTCCTCCGCGTCAGTCCGGAACCTCCCGAACCTCGCTGTAAATCGAAAGTACACGTGTCCATAGCTTTTTCTCTTCAAAAAGCTCGTCCGTTGAGTCGGGGTGCTCAAATCAAATACCGGCTCCAAAACTGCCAGTTCCGACTCACTTTTTGCCTCCGGGTCCTCCGCGTCAGTCCGGAACCTCCCGAACCTCGCTGTAAATCAAAAGTACACGTGTCCACAGCTTTTTCTCTTCAAAAAGCTCGTCCGTTGAGTCGGGGTGCTCAAATCAATTACCGGCTCCAAAATTGCCAGTTCCAACTCACTTTTTGACTCCGGGTCCTCCGCGTCAGTCCAGAACCTCCCGAACTTCGCTGTAATCTGAAAGTACACCTGTTCCAAGTGTTCCTGAATTTCCGGTGCTCCACGGTGAAGTCGGAAATTTCCAATCTCATCCTCAATCGGCCTACAAAGCCCGGAAAAACCCCGAATCGAGCTGGAGCTTCCGCGTTGATCCGAATCAACCCAGCATCCACTGTAAACTCAAATGCAACATGCCCAAGGCAATTCTCTGCTCCAATCCGTCTGTGTGGTCGGCGCGCTATCCAAAGTCCCGGTACTCTACAGGGCAGCCCGCGCATGCGGGGGCGCCGCGCGGGGCACCCGCATGCGGGGCGCCGCGCCGGGCAGCCCGCGCATGCGGGGGCGCCGCGCGGGGCACCCGCATGCGGGGCACCGCGCGGGGCAGCCCGCGCATGCGGCGGGCACCGCGCGGGGCAGCCCGCGCATGCGGGGGCGCCGCGCGGGGCACCCGCATGCGGGGCGCCGCGCGGGGCAGCCCGCGCATGCGGGGGCACCGCGCGGGGCAGCCCGCGCATGCGGGGGCGCCGCGCGGGGCACCCGCATGCGGGGCAGCCCGCGGGGCAGCCCGCGCATGCGAGGCGCCGCACGGGCAGCACGGCGGCGCGCGGGGGTTTGGTCGCTGCCGTCAGAGGCCGGTTGGTGTTGGGGGCTCTTCTTTACTTTGCGTTTAAAGGTTCTTGACCTCCCCGCCCGAGGATTCCGTTTTGCAGCTTCGGGGAGCGCGTCGGGACGCGGGGAGCCGAGCGATGTTTTCTACTAGCGACAGGTGGGTTGAATGTGTTATTTAGCATCGATCTCCGATGACCGTTTACTTTAGATATTACATATTATCGTTCCACTTAAAATGCTACCTATTATCGTACCTTAGATGCTACATGTTATCGCTGCACTTTAGTAGTTAGGTGTTATCATACTCTTGACGTTACCTGTTGCTGTTTTACCTTCGATTATACTTGTTAGTAGAGTACCTTGATTACACATGTTATTATCTTACTCTGGTTCATGCATTGTGGCTACTGTGCTCGAGGCTGCAACACGCGCACCCGCGGTTTGGCCACCGCGAAGGGTGCGCTTTTCCAGAAAAGCGGTCTATGTCCCGTGTATACCCACGAGGTGACGTAGTGGGGCCCCTTATTAGTTGTGGGGTTTGAGGCGCCGAGGTGCGAGCGGTGCGACCCGTCGGTTTAGTTGTCCGACGTGGTCGGGTTTCTGCAGGTACGGTATGGGCCGTCGGTTTAGTTGTCCGACGTGGCCGGGTATTACAGGATACAGGTGTACAGGTTGCCTCTCCACCTTGAGAGGGTGGTTGCTCCTGTTATCTTCACGGTTTGTTTTATTATATTCTCCTGCTCTACTATTTTTACGTCACTGACTTCCCACTTCGTGACAGGGTTCAGACGGGGGGAGAGGTAGGCGGCGGTGAGGACGGGACAGGAGCAGCTGGGTCGCTGGGGACCCAGGACTGTATTTCTTCTTTCATTCTTGCATTTCATTTACATTGTAGTTATGTGAGAGGTTCTCGATACCCTCGTGGGGTCGGCGTGGATGTCGGTATGGGTTGCATTTAGTTATCCTCTTATGCGTTACTCTTCCTTCTATTTCTGTTGGCCATTTGAAATGAAAAAGGCAAAAGCCAAAGAAAAGATTGCGAAAACCGTTTTTAAAATCTAAGTGTCGTGTGGGCACTGGTTTCAAAACCCTGTGGATTTATGGATTGCGAAATGGATTTCAAAACTTGGGTGTCGGGTGGGCACCGTTTTCAAAACCTTGTGGTTTTATGCTGATTTCGAAACTCGCTTTCAAAACGTAAGCGCCGGGTAGGCGCTCTTTTAAAACTGTGGATTTATCCTTTCCAAACTGATCGGCCATACGTTTTAAATAAATTAGAATGCTGGTTGTATGTTAAAAACTGTTGTGATTGAATGGTTGTGTATGTTTGGAATATGTACTGAACGCCACGCCGTGCATATACAGGGGAGGCTCTGTCCGTTTACAGAGTGATCCTGTATGTGTGGCGGGTCTGGGCAAGCGCCGGGGAAGAGGGGTTCTCTTTTATCAAAAAAAAATTTATACGTCGAATGTTTGACTTTTGTGAATCGTTTCCGCTAAAACAAACCCCCGGGGTGTGACAGATTAAATGGTATCAGAGAGTTCTTTCAATCACAACAGTTAGTGCCGACATCCGTGGGAACACCTCACTTGCCTACACATGAATGAAATGGGTAGGGCATAGGACTGTAGAACGTGAGTGACCGAGGGGGGGGGGGGGAAATGTTGAGTCCTTTCTCTCACTTTATGGTTGTTGTTAGTAGGGTAGTCTAAAGTTGACTCTTGTGATGTGTGACAGACATGGCCCGTACTAGATCGTCGGCCGGGGACGCAGAGGCAGACGCGACGACGTCGACGGCCGCGGAGAACCAGCTCCTGCGGCAGCAATTGCGGGAGAGGGCGGGGAATCTGGCAAACCTCACGGAGCACGTGCGTCAGTTGACGCAACAGCAGCAGGCCGCGACGGTGACGGTCGCCCCGGTTCCTCCATAGGGGCCGACAGCACCGGCCGCGGTACAACCGACAGTGCCACCGTCGGCGGCGGCTACGGGACCGGCGCCGGGGACAACCAGCAGGGTCACTCTGGAGGAGACAGTGGTCACACCTACCCCTACTGTGGCTGCCGTCGCCGCGAGCGAGGGGACGGTTGTGATGACCGAGCGGGATCGGGTGCGGGCCAACCTGAAGGACTTCAAGAAATACGACCCAACCACGTTCGAAGGGGACACGACTGATCCTTGGGTCGTCGAGAAATGGGTGGGGTCGATGGAGAAACTTTTTGAAGACTTACTCATGGAGGATGACGAGCGAGTTCCCCTAGCAGTCCACTGCTTGGAGGGGAACGCCCGCTTGTGGTGGAAGACGGTACGCCCCGATCCTGCTAAGGGTACCGCACTTCCGTCCTGGGCAACTTTCAAACAGGAGCTGTTTGGGGCCTTCTTCACCAGCAGTGTCAAGAAAAAGTTGGAGGATGACCTGAACCATATCCAGCAGGGGAACCGGACGGTCATGGAGTATCAACGGGAGTTCGTCCGGCTAGCAAACTGCGTCCCGTTCGTCATAAGGGACGAGGCCCACAAGGCGCAACTCTTTGTGGATGGCTTGCGGAGCAATATCTTCGAGGTGGTGCAAGTAGCCGAACTGCACACCTTCCAGAAAGTGGTCGACAGAGCCACTACGGTGGAGCGGGGTTTTGCGGTCACCCGCGCCAGAAGGGAGAACTCGGCGCGGCTGGAGGACCGGAAGCGGCAACAGCAGAACTCGGGGGGAGGCTCTTGGAGTGGGGGCGGGGCCCCCAAATGGTGGAGACCACAGGCGGGGCCCCGGAGCGCGCCAGCAGGAGGGCCGAGGCCGGGGAATAGGCCTTGTGTTATATGCGGGGGAGGACACATTCCGGGAGAGTGCCCCCAAAGAGGCGACCACTACTTCAGGTGCACCACGGCGCGAGGAGGACAGGCAGCCACAACCAGGCGGGAGAGTTTTCTCAATGACCCGCCAGGATACAGATCCGCCGGAAGACGCACTTGCAGGTATTACTTCCGTTTCAAATTCCCGTGCTAGAACTCTTTTCGATACCGGAGCAACACACTCGTTCATTTCTCGTGATTTCGTATTTATGCATGATCTCGAGGAGGCACCCCTCCAAACTTTCTTGACGGTTCAAACGGCGGGAGGGACGTTGGAGGCGGTCAGCTTTGTGGCCGCCTGCCCGATTATGCTAGGGCGGCTGGCATGCCCTGGGGATTTGGTGGTAATTCCCCTGAAGGAGTACGACGTGGTGTTGGGCATGAACTGGCTCACGAGGTACCAGGCACTCATTGATTGCGACAAGCGACAGCTGCGACTACAGGAACCGGGCTTCCCCGAGCATGTGTACATCATGGGCAAGAGCATCTCCTTCCCGGCGATTATTTCAGCGGCGCGGGCCAGAAGACTGGTTGAGGGAGGGTGCATGGCCTATTTAGCATCGGTGGATTTGGCTACCCGACCCCCGACGACGCTTACAGATGTCCCAGTGGTGAGGGACTTCCCCGACGTTTTTCCCACGGAACTGCCTGGGATGCCCCCAGAACGGGAGGTGGTTTTCCCTATCGAGCTACTACCGGGCACGCAGCCTATTACGAAGGCGCCTTACCGAATGGCCTTCGCAGAGCTGAAGGAGCTTAAGGCACAACTCGAGGACCTTTTGGACAAAGGTTTCATCAGACCGAGTGTGTCGCCCTGGGGCGCACCGGTACTTTTTGTGCGGAAGAAAGACGGAAGCCTGCGTCTCTGCATTGACTACAGGGGAATAAACAAAGCTACAGTGAAGAATAAGTACCCCCTGCCCAGAATAGATGACCTCTTCGACCAGCTGAGGGGGGCGACGGTCTTCTCCAAAATCGATCTGCAATCGGGCTACCACCAACTCCGGGTTCGGGATGAGGACATCCCGAAGACTGCTTTCCGGACCCGGTATGGCCACTACGAGTTCACGGTTATGCCCTTCGGACTCACAAACGCCCCCGCAGTCTTCATGGACATGATGAACCGGATCTTCAGACCCTTCCTAGATCGATTCGTGGTGGTCTTCATCAACGACATTTTGATTTATTCCACTACCGATGAGGAGCACGAGGACCATTTGTGAACGATCCTCCAAACTCTCAGAGAGCAGGAGCTGTTTGCTAAACTCAAGAAGTGTGAGTTCTGGCTGCGCGAAGTCGGTTTCCTAGGGCATGTGATCTCGGCACAGGGAATTGCCATGGATCCCAAGAAGGTGGAATCAGTGGTCGACTGGTAGCCGCCGACGACGGTGACAGAGGTCCGCAGTTTCCTAGGGTTGGCAGGATATTACAGGCGGTTCGTAGAGGGTTTCGCGAAGATTGCTACCCCTTTAAATCGGTTAACCAGAAAAGGGGAGAAGTTCATATGGACGGCCAAATGCCAGGAGAGTTTTGAGGAACTCAAGAGGAGGTTAACCAGGGCACCAATACTTGTGCTGCCGACACCCGGAGAGGATTACGAAGTGTACTGCGACGCATCGAGGATCGGTCTGGGGGGTGTCCAGATGCAACAGGGGAAAGTGATTGCCTACGCGTCCAGGCAACTGAAGGATTACGAAAAGAACTACCCGATACACGACTTAGAACTGGCCGCAGTAGTCTTCGTTTTAAAACTGTGGAGGCACTATCTCTTTGGAGTCCACTGTAACGTCTTCTCGGATCATCAAAGTCTTAAGTACATCTTTACCCAAAAAGAATTAAACTTGCGGCAGAGACGATGGCTAGAGCTGTTGAAAGATTACGACTTGACGATTCAATACCATCCCGGGAAGGCAAACGTGGTGGCCGACGCCTTGAGCAGGAAAGGGCATCAGGAAGGGGCGTCTGGGAGCGCGATAACGGAGCAGAACCACTTGATCGCGGAGTTCGCACGAATGCAGATGAAGGTGGTGCCAGCAGGCACGGTTATGCGACTTCTAACCTTGGTGGTCAAGCCGGCGTTACTTGAGAAGATCCAGGAGGGACAGCAGACCGACCCACACTTACAGCGCATACGAGACAAGATTCCCCTGGACCAAGAGAGCGATTTTGCAGTGGAGAACGACGGCACCCTACGGTTCCGCGGACAAATCTGCGTGTCGGAGTCGTCGGAGTTAAAGGAGGAAATCTTGACGGAGGCTCACCGGGCCCCTTATGCGGCACATCCAGGGAGCACGAAGATGTACAAGGACCTCAAACAGACCTACTGGTGGCCCAACATGAAGGGGGACGTCACCCGACACGTAGCTCACTGCCTAGTGTGCCAACAGATAAAGGCCGAGCATCAGCGGCCAGCAGGGAAGCTACAACCGCTACCTGTGCCGGAGTGGAAGTGGGATCAGATCACCATGGACTTTGTCACGGGTTTTCCGCGCTCTCAGCAGGGTCACGACGCGATTTGGGTCGTAGTCGACCGGTTAACCAAGTCAGCACACTTTCTGCCAATTCATACGACCTGGACCCGAGAACGGTTAGCTCAAGCTTACATTAGCGAGATCGTGAGACTACATGGAGTGCCGGCATCGATCACCTCGGACAGAGACACGCGCTTTGTCTCGAAGTTTTGGCAGAGCCTTCAGCGAGCCATGGGGACCAAACTACAGTTCAGCACAGCCTTCCACCCTCAGACGGACGGACAGTCGGAGCGCGTGATACAAACCCTCGAAGACCTACTTCGCGCCTGTGTGCTAGATTGGGGGATCGGTTGGTCACGCTACCTACCTCTCGTGGAATTCGCCTACAACAACAGCTACCAGGCCAGCATCCAGATGGCGCCCTACGAAGCCTTATATGGAAGGCGCTGCCGATCCCCGATTTGTTGGGACGATTTGGGAGAACGGAAATTCTTGGGACCCGATTTAGTGGAGGAAACGGAAGAGAAGGTACGCCTTATCAGGCAGCGCCTGCTGACCGCCCAGAGTCGCCAGAAGAGCTACGCGGACCAAAGGCGCCGCGACTTGGAATTCCAAGTGGGAGAGCATGTTTTCTTGCGGGTCTCGCCGTCCAGAGGAGTCAAGCGGTTCGGGCTAAAAGGGAAACTGAGCCCTTGGTTTGTAGGGCCTTTCGAGATTTTGGAACGCATCGGCCCAGTGGCGTACCGCCTTGCCCTACCACCAAACCTCGACCGAGTCCACGACGTCTTCCACGTTTCGATGCTCCGTAAATACCTCTCCGATCCATCACATATTCTGGATGTCGCTATACTCGACCTTAAAGAAGACCTAAGCTTCGAGGAAACCCCCGTGAGAATCCTGGCAAGGGAAAGCAAATCACTACGAAATCGAGCCACCCCCTACGTGAAGGTACTCTGGAGCAACCACGAGGAGCGAGAAGCAACATGGGAGCTGGAATCTAAAATGAGGGAGAACTACCCAAACCTGTTCACCACCATCCGGGTTTGAGTTTCGAGGACGAAACTTGTTTTTAGAGGTGAGTGGTGTGATAACCGCGGATTTATTTTACCTTTCTGGGCTTTATGTTGATTTTATTGAACCGTTCTGTTGACAATAGGGGTCCGAGGGTAACTTTTCCTTGTTTTCTGGGCAGACGGTCGGGGCTCGCGGGTATTTTTGGTTAATAAAGCTCGCGAAACGGAGACCGGCGGTGCGATCGGTTTTGGATTCCGACCCCCGGATCTCCCAGAATAAATTCTGGAAGTTGGTACCGTACCCCAGGTGACATACACAATTACCGGGGCAGACCGAACTCTGGTCCGCAATCAGATCGATTTTAGTCGATCAGTTTGAGGTATGGGATTTAAACACCCCTTTTCCCTTCCGCTCGAGTGGTTAAATTTTAATTTGGGGTCCAAAATCCACTACGCCCAAACGACTAACTAGTCGGCCTTGGGAATCAGGTTTTTCTAAACCTCGCCTCCCCTCACCTTGGCGTACGATATCCGAGCATGGACGAGGAGCGGTTCCCCAAAACCCTCGTCCTTTCCATCGGTCGGCGTGGAAGAGAAGAGATCGATCGCCTCCCCGCAAAGATCCGACGAACGCGAAGAGGACGATCCCTCTCCTTCGCCCGATACCGACGAAAACAAGGTGAGCCGTGCTTTCGTTTTCATTCCTTGTCTTTTCTCGTTACGAACGAGGGGGGGGGGGAGTTTCTTGATTTCGTCGGAGATGGAAAGAGAGGGGCGAGCCACCCGCATGCGGAGTGCCGCGCGGGGCAACCCGCGCATTTGGGGGCGCCGCGCGGGGCACCCGCATGCGGGGCGCCGCGCCGGGCAGCCCGCGCATGCGGGGGCGCCGCGCGGGGCACCCGCATGCGGGGCGCCGCGCGGGGCAGCCCGCGCATGCGCGGGGCACCGCGCGGGGCAGCCCGCGCATGCGGGGGCACCGCGCGGGGCACCCACATGCGGGGCGCCGCGCGGGGCAGCCCGCGCATGCGGGGGCACCGCGCGGGGCAGCCCGCGCATGCGGGGGCGCCGCGCGGGGCACACGCATGCGGGGCGCCGCGCGGGGCAGCCCGCGCATGCGGGGGCACCGCGCGGGGCAGCCCGCGCATGCGGGGGCGCCGCGCGGGGCACCCGCATGCGGGGCAGCCCGCGGGGCAGCCCGCGCATGCGAGGCGCCGCGCGGGCAGCACGGCGGCGCGCGGGGGTTTGGTCGCTGCCGTCAGAGGCCGGTTGGTGTTGGGGGCTCTTCTTTACTTTGCGTTTAAAGGTTCTTGACCTCCCCGCCCGGGGATTCCGTTTTGCAGCTTCGGGGAGCGCGCCGGGACGCGGGGAGCCGAGCGTTGTTTTCTACTAGCGACAGGTGGGTTGAATGTGTTATTTAGCATCGATCTCCGACGACCGTTTACTTTAGATATTACATATTATCGTTCCACTTTAAATGCTACCTATTATCGTACCTTAGATGCTACATGTTATCGCTGCACTTTAGTAGGTAGGTGTTATCATACTCCTGACGTTACGTGTTGCTGTTTTACCTTCGATTATACTTGTTAGTAGAGTACCTTGATTACAAATGTTATTATCTTACTCTGGTTCATGCATTGTGGCTACTGTGCTCGAGGCTGCAACACGCGCACCCGCGGTTTGGCCACCGCGAAGGGTGCGCTTTTTCGGAAAAGCGGTCTATGACCCGTGTATACCCACGAGGTGACGTAGTGGGGCCCCTTATTAGTTGTGGGGTTTGAGGCGCCGAGGTGCGAGCGGTGCGACCCGTCGGTTTAGTTGTCCGACGTGGTCGGGTTTCTGCAGGTACGGTATGGGCCGTCGGTTTAGTTGTCCGACGTGGCCGGGTATTACAGGATACAGGTGTACAGGTTGCCTCTCCACCTTGAGATGGTGGTTGCTCCGGTTATCTTCACGGTTTGTTTTATTATATTCTCCTGCTCTACTATTTTTACGTCACTGACTTCCCACTTCGTGACAGGGTTCAGACGGGGGGAGAGGTAGGCGGCGGTGAGGACGGGACAGGAGCAGCTGGGTCGCTGGGGACCCGGGACTGTATTTCTTCTTTCATTCTTGCATTTCATTTACATTGTAGTTATGTGAGAGGTTCTCGATACCCTCGTGGGGTCGGCGTGGATGTCGGTATGGGTTGCATTTAGTTATCCTCTTATGCGTTACTCTTCCTTCTATTTCTGTTGGCCATTTGAAATGAAAAAGGCAAAAGCCAAAGAAAAGATTGCGAAAACCGTTTTTAAAATCTAAGTGTCGTGTGGGCACTGGTTTCAAAACCCTGTGGATTTATGGATTGCGAAATGGATTTCAAAACTTGGGTGTCGAGTGGGCACCGTTTTCAAAACCTTGTGGTTTTATGCTGATTTCGAAACTCGCTTTCAAAACGTAAGCGCCGGGTAGGCGCTCTTTTAAAACTGTGGATTTATCCTTTCCAAACTGATCGGCCATACGTTTTAAATAAATTAGAATGCTGGTTGTATGTTAAAAACTGTTGTGATTGAATGGTTGTGTATGTTTGGAATATGTACTGAACGCCACGCCGTGCATATACAGGGGAGGCTCTGTCCGTTTACAGAGTGATCCTGTATGTGTGGCGGGTCTCGGCATGCGCCGGGGAAAAGGGGTTCTCTTTTATCAAAAAAAAATTTATACGTCGAATGTTTGACTTTTGTGAATCGTTTCCGCTAAAACAAACCCCCGGGGCGTGACAGGCAGAGTCTCCTTTGTATATGCACGGCGTACTTACTACATAATACATCATAATCAACCTTTAACCACACTAGAGCGGGCCTCAATCACATACAACCATTCACAATGCATAAACCACTAGTTTCAACATCTAACATAGAGGCCGTCGATTTGAAAGGATAAAACCACAGGATTTTAAAAAAACGGTGTCCACACGACACCCAGGTTTTATAAAATCGTTTTCGCAATAACATAAATCCACAAGGTTTTTAAATACGGCACCCACCCGATGCCAGGTTTTGTAAAGCCATTTTTCTTTGAAATCGCATAAACCCACATAATTTGGAAACGGTGCCCACCCGATTCCCAAGTTTTAAAAATGGTTATCGCAATAGTTCTTGTTTTTCTTTTTTGTAGTTAGAAGACGGCCAAGTAGAGAAAATAGAATCACATTCGTCCAAAAGCCATAAGAAGAGCCCAACATCCACATCGACCCCACGAGGGTATCGCAATCCACATCTAGCGAACATGAATAATAAAATGACAAGAGGGAGTCAACTGTATCTGCAGTCACTCAGAGGCAGCAGAACATCGCTCAAGCGGCCTCACCAGCGCCCTAGCACTCGCCCCTGGACGAACCTGTCACGGAGTGGGAAGTCAGTGACTAGAAATAACATAATATGCAAATAGGGCTAAAAGTAACGCAAACCACGATACCGGAGCAACCGTCCTTTTCAAAATACAATCGACAGTAACCAAACCCTGTACCAAGCAAAACCGGGCACCTTCCCCGACAACCACACCGAGCACCTGCCCCGGTGTCCCCCGCCGAGCACCTGCCTCGGCCGCCGAGCACCTGCCTTGGCATCACCGCTAACACCCCCCACCCACGAGGGCCCCCCTTCTTACGTCACCGTCACGTGGGGTACACGGGTCAACGTACCACTTTTTCGGAAAAGCACACCCTTGCGGTGGCCAAACCGCCGGTGTGCGTGTAGCAAAACAAGAGCCTCATATTCAACAGTAAGCAAAGCAGTGCAGCAGGGTTAGTTAAACAATTATAAGATCCACATTCTATTCACCTTTGCCCAATATTGTCACTCCCCGGGAGGTCTTAGTACAAGCGGAAAAACGTGTATTATATTTTTTTTTCTTCACACGTGAAGATCAACCTCGCCCCCGGTGTATGACAGACCGCCACATATACAAATTCTCTCTGCAATCGGACAGAGTCTCCTTTGTATATGCACGGCGTCCCATTTACAATACCAACCATCAACCATACAGTAGTCATCATACATAGAGCAGGAGAAGTAATTACCTACGGTTTTGCAAACGGTGTCCACCCGACACCCAATTTTTAAAACAATTACACATCCAAACCAGAGGGCGGCGACATCGTTTGGAAAGGATAAATCCAGAGGTTTACAGATCTGTGCCCACACAGCACTCTGCTTTTGAAAACATTTTTGCAATCATTTTTATGATGATATAAAACATGCCGCGCCCGAAATTACGAAAGTATGTCTAAACCGTAAAAGTACATCCAATCCACAGTGCTAACTATAACTAATATGATCCACACATGCAAATTAAACTAACAGTAGATAAGAAAGAATTGAGATAAATCCAAGGAGCAACGAGTAGAAAGCCTTCTACGACTACGGTCCTCTTGACGCAGTCTCACCACCATCCCGACTAATGTCCCTAGTCAAACCTGTCACGGAGTGGGTAAAGTCAGTGACAAATAAAGTAGATGTCTTAACAATTAAGGTTGAATCAAAAACAAACCGATTATACCGGAACCTTTCGCTAAAACCCTGTTACAAAATAAGCTGGGCCCCATCCCCAGAGTACCTGTCGGAGAGACGGAAGTCTCCCCTCGTGCACAGTCACATTACCCCCATGATGCTTTTAACCTCTTCACGATGCTAGTGCGGCACCCTTAGCTGACGTGAAGAGGTCCCCACCCCATACACGTGGGGCACACGGGTCACTCGAACCACTTCTCCGGAAAAGTACACCCATGCGGAGGCCAATCCGCCTGTGTACGTGCAGCATCCAAAACCGAAATTGCCGGTGTCGGCGTGTGATAAGCCCCGCGACCGCAGCCGCCATAATTATTAATAAAAAGTATTAAGCCCCGCGACCGCAGCCGCCACAATTATTAATAAAAAGTATTAAGCCCCGCGACCGCAGCCGCCACAATTATTAAATAAAAGTATTCATCCGAAGGTATAATAGTCCATCTACTTTATTAGACAAGTTAACGAGCCTTTTACGATGATATGGTGCACTTACTGCACTCGTTGCGCTTATAGCAAGGGTACCCACCTGGTTGCGAGGGGATCGGAGCACCCGGATCTTTCGCACACTCCCGTTGCGTATCTGGACCTAAGAAGAGTCCATAAGGGTAACCAAAATCAGAACCATGCACTAACACTACAAAACGAAAGCTCGACATTACCCATCCGACGGAAACACAAGGAAAATCGTCAAACCCGTCGATCAACGGATTTCCCCCGCGCAACCGACTGAACCCATGCGGCGGCCCTCCGCGGGCAGCGCCCGCGCGGGTGTGGTCCGCGCGGCGCCCACACGGGTGCGGGCCCGCGCGGCGCCCGCTCGGTGCCCCGCGCGGGTGTAATCCCGCGCGGCGCCCGTGCGGTGCCCGCGTGGGTATGATCCGCGCGGCGCCCGCGCGGTGCCCGCGCGGGTACGATCCGCGCGGCGCCCGCGCGGTGCCCGCTCGGTGCCCGCGCGGGTACGATCCGCGCGGCGCCCGCGCGGTGCCCGCTCGGTGCCTCGCGCGGGTGTAATCCCGCGCGGCGCCCGCGCGGTGCCCGCGTGGGTACGATCCGAGCGGCGCCCGCGCGGTGCCCGCGCGGGCGCGGTGCCCGCTCGGTGCCCCGCGCGGGTGTAATCCCGCGTGGCGCCCGCGCGGTGCCCGCGTGGGTACGATCCGCGCGGCGCCCGTGCGGCTCCCGCGGTTGTCGCCTGCGCGATGCCCTAGCGGCATCACGCGTCTCCGCCGCCCGTGTCGTGCCCTAACTTGCGCAACGACGGCGGCGGTGGCGGAGATGACGGAGACGACAGAAACCCTAAACAAGAACGTAAAAGAAGATCCCGAAAAACCACAACGAGGATTCACTCACCGGATTAATCCACGGGGAAGTCGTCCGATCGCGCTCTTGTCTCCGGCTCGTTGTTCGGGGTGATCAGACTCTTTCGTTTCCTTCCTTTTCTCCTTTCTTTCCTTCGGCAAGGGTTCCGTCCTTTTCTTTTCTTTCTCTTTTGCGTTCTTTCTTTTCGGCTAGGGTTTCTTTTTTTTTTGTACGTATTAATTCAACCCCTTTTAAATCCTAGTCGCCGATTAATTAATTTTCCAAATTAATTAATCATAGGAAATAAAAACCCCAAATTTAATTTCACGTAACCGATTAATTAATTCCTTAATTAATTAATCACACGGAATATCCAAATTCCCCCAAAAAGCATGCCGGATATTTTACGCGGATTTCGATGCACGCCTTAAGTCATCGCGATCTTAAAAACCCCATTCCAGGAGATCCGCACATCGGATTCCCGATCCGATCGCACCATCGGTCTTCGTTTTCCGAGCCCTTCGACGGAAAAATACCCGCACCGCACACCGACCGAGTTTCAAACATTAAATAATTTTATTCACTTAAGGGCATAAATAAATAACATGTGAGTCACAATTAGCCGTAAAAGCCGAATCACTACAAATATGTTATTTCTATCGATATATGCCTATCCCCGAAATCCCCGAAGGAGTACCCACCTCGTGCTTGATATCCGGCGCTCGACCCGTCCGTGACCGTGCGCCTGTCGAGCCTACAACGTCCTGCGCTCCTGTAGGACAAGGGAAAGCTCAAACTAAGTGACTAAAACCCCTGACGACTCAAACGCCGAAAAACGGGAGACCCGATGCGGTCCTCAGACTCCGCGCAGCGAAGTTCCCCGCACGGCACCGACCCGTGCGGCGCGCGCTCAGCCTGCGGGCAGCCCCGCGCGGCCCCAACTCGTCGCGGTGCCCCGACGGCGCGCTTGCCGCGCGGCGTGCGTCCAGCAGGCGGCCCGCGCGGTACCCACCCGCGCGGCGCCCTCCTGCGGGCAGTGCCCGCACGGCGCGCCCGCCACGCGGTGCGTGGCCTGCAGGCGGCGCGCGTGGCCCCTGCCAGCGCGGCGCCCGCATTCGGGCGGTGCCCGCGCAGCGCGCCTGCCGCGCGACGCCCCGCCTGCAGGCGGCCCGCGCGGCACCTGCCCGAGCGGCGCCTGCACGCGCGGCGCCCGCCCGCGCGGCGCCCGCCCGCGCGGCGCCCGCCTGCGGGCGGTGCCCGCGCGGCTGCCGCGCGGCGCCCCGCCTGCAGGCGGCCCGTACGGCACCCGCCTGCGCGGCGCCCGCCTGCGGGCGGTGCCCGCGCCGCACGTCTGCTGCGCGGCACCCCGCCTGTGGGCGGCCCGAGCGGCACCTGCCCGCGCGGCGCTCGCCTGCGTGCGGTGCCCGCGCAGCGTGCCTGCCGCGCGGCGCCCCGCCTGCAGGCGGCCCGCGCGGCACCCGCCCGCGCGGCGCCCGCCTGCGGGCGGTGCCAGCGCAGCGTGCCTGCCGCGCGGCGCCCCGCGCGGCATCAGCCCGCGCGGCGCCCGCCTGCGGGCGGTGCCCGCGCAGCGAGCCTGCCGCGCGGCGCCCCGCCTGCAGGCGGCCCGCGCGGCGCCCGCCTGCGGGCGGTGCCCGCGCAGCGCGTGGCGGCGGCGGCCCCCCCTCCCACATTCTTGATTCCAACGAAACCCTGAAAACCGAACAGGAAAGACTCACCTTCGGTCCGCCGAGGGAGAAGAAGGAGAAGAGGATCGTCCTACCGTCAGTTCCGTGAGCAAGAAGGTCACCGTCCCTTCCTTGCCTCAACCGCCCAAATCACCGTCGCCCCTTTGAACCGAAAAGGAAGAGTAAAGGGGATTTCGTTCCCCCCCCCCCCCCCCCCCCCCCCCCGTTCTTACGCTCGATCGCCTCCGGTTGCCCTACTGTACGAGAGGAAGGAGCGAAAAAAAAAGCTAAGACCAACATGCCCTAGCTCACCAGATCAAGTTAGGGTATCAGGTTACCTCGATAGCCGTGCAGATTGCCAGCACGGATCCCGGAGCGCCTACGGGGGGTCCAAACTTTGAAAATTAAATCTGGGAGAACCGGGAGTCGGAATCCGAATCCGATCGCGTCACCGTTCTCCGTTTCACGAGCTCTACCGCCTAAAAATACTCGCGAGCCCCGACGGACTGTCCGGAAAAACACAAAAATTAGACCCCTCTGTCGGACCGCCACAAGCGAAACAAAATGGGAAAGCCAAAAATAAAGGTCAGGTCTTACACCTAGTTTTTCGGAACACGTATTGTTACCATGTGGGAGTGGTTTCCTTCTCATCTCTCACTTCTGTGTCACGGGCCAGCGGACTGGTAGTGGGATGCATCCTATACTACGGCAAAGAACGATCCCACCTGATGTCTCAGTCGCGAGTACTGTGGTGGTGGACTTTTATTTAAGTGGTACCTGGTAGGTCTTTGGGTTCTAGGTAACAGCCAATAGGCAGCCGAACCTTGCCTCTTAGGCAAGGTATAGGTGGGAATGAGGATCCCTCCCTAGGGTTAAAAGGTGATCATCGAGTTAGGTGTACCTTGTTCAGTTGGGTTCTTGTGTACTGTATAAGAGGGTTCTTCAAATTGCCACCCCTTTGAATCGTTTAATTCGGAACGGGGAGAGTTTTCTTTGGACGCTTCCATGTCGGGAAAGCTTCGAAGGAACTCAAGGGCAGACTGACACGACGCCCGTGCTTGCACTACCGAGACCGGGCAAGGATTTTGAGGTTTATGGTGATGGATCGAGGAACGGCCGAGGTAGTGTACCGATGTAGCAAGGGAGAGTTGTAGCTTATGTGTCAAGACAACTCAAGGACCAGTGGCGAATGGGACTGGAGGTGGTATCGTAGGGTGTGGTTGCCTAATTCTTGACCCTGGTGGCCAAGCCTACGTTGCTCGAGAAGATTCTGGAAGGACGAAAGACAGACGCACAATTGCAACTTGTACGGAACAAGATCACAGTGAAAGATAAGTACCCCTTGCCTCGGATTGACGACCCGCTTGACCCATCGCAAGGTGGAACGGCATTCTCAAAAAGTGAATTCCAATCTGGCTATCACCAGCATAGAATTCGGGGTGAGGATGTTCCTAAAATGGCTTTCCGGGTTCGATACGACCATTGCGAAATTACGGCTATGTCAATTGGACTTACGAACACTCCAGCAGCGCTCACGGATACGATGAAAGGGATCCCCAGACCGTACTTGGACCACCAGAGCCTTAAGCGTTTATCTACTCAGAAGGAACCGAACTTGCGGAAAGTCGCAGGTTTGAGTTGTCGAGGGACTACGATCTGGTCAACCAATATCATCCCGGGAAGGTAAACGTAGTTGCGGGTACCTTGAGCAGAAGAGGTCAGACAGAAAAGCTACGGATCGGATACATCGTGACCGGGAGTTTCAGATCGGGGAGAATGTGTTGCCTCGGGTCTCGCCATCCAAATGGGATCAAACGGTTCGGTATGCGTGATAAATTGTGCCCGCGGCTTGGTAGACCTTGTGGAATCTTGGAGCGTATTGGCCCGGTCACCTATCGTTTAGCCTTGCCATCGAATTTCGATCGGGTGCATAACGTCTTCCACGTATGAATATTATGAAAATACCTTCCTGACCCGTCACACGTCTTGGGCGCTTTTACAAATGAGCTTCGAGAGGATTTGAACTACAATGAGACACCAGCACTGATCTCGGCACGTGAAGACAACCCGGGGAAGGAAGCTATAATCCTTCCCAGCCGGCAGGGTTAAATAGACCCTTAGGCTCTTGGAACTTGTGAACTCAGCTTATAACAACATTTTATGCCCGTTTCCCTTATCCCTTATCGCAAGCAAAATGTATTGGTGGAGGGTAGTTGAGTAACGGCCACGACTCCAGTAGAGCTGATCTCCTGGCCTAGAACCTCACTCTCCGACATTCGTGTCGTCTTTAATGTCAGGGGCTGGCGGCAGGGTAAGCTGCTGGTGGGTGTTTGTACGTCGCCTGTTCAGTCTACTGTGGGCCCATGAGAGGGGGATGACCTATCTTGTTGTTTGGAAGGCCCCTTAACATCGAACCGACGCCCTCCGATCCCACGACGGGAGGAGAGGGTACCACTGCTAATCGGTGGGTGGAGTTATCCTACGCTACGACAAAGAGCACACCGACTCGAGCTTCGATCGCGGATAGGGCGAGTGTAGGCTCTAATCTAAGCCGTACCCGGTAGGTATTTGGATTCCAAGTACAACCGATTCCTTGTGAGCTAGGCGTAGGATGGAATGATGTTTCCTCCTTGGGGTGAAAGGAGATTGCATGGGAGTGAGGTCGGATCACTGGGTAGCTGTTACCTGTCCCCCCATAATTAGGGACGTAGCTAGTGGCTAGCTTGGGTTGTTGTAAGTGTACGTCGATGGCACCGGGTAACCTAAAAGCTCTCCGGCATGGAGCACGTTCGTTATTTATCGATGCTCCAGAAATACTCCCCTAAGCCATTGCTTGTGCTCGAGGCTTCTGCCATCAAGCTTTGTGTAATGTCACGACCTATCCTGCTTTTCTTTAATCCCTTTCGGGATAAATTGGTTGTTAGGGGCTTAGTTTATCGAGTTTCCTTGGGTAGAACGTTGGCGCATGCGGGTATTTTTCTTTGATAGAGCCCGAAAAATGGTGAACGGCACTGCGATCGGATCTAAAATCCGACTTACGGATCTCCGGGAATGGGGTTTTGAAGATCGCGGTATCCATAGTGTGCACCGGAATCCGTGCTAAGAGTTTGGCACGCTTTTCAAGGAGATGGTGATTTTTATCTCTCGTAACTAAAATTAGGAATATCCTTAGAGTACCGGATATGGGGATTTTTCCTTTTTACGTATATATGAAAAGGAAATAAAAGAAATAAATTAATAATAAGATATATTTATACCCCGTTTACCCAAAGGAAAATCCTAGTTTTAAAAGATCGCCTCCTCAAACCCTTTCCTCTTGTGCGTGCCGAAGACCAAAACGAAACCCTAGTTCGGAGATAGAAAAGAGAGAAAAGAGAGCGGATCTTCCACCTTCTTCGATCAACGTGCCAGAAGCCGGGAACGAGACGTCACCGTCATCGGAGGGTTGATCCGGATTTCCCACCACCGCAAAGAACGAGATCAGGTCGTCTTCTCCGGTAGATCAAGGTATGCGGCTTTAATTTTCGTGTTTCCGTCGTTGTTGTAGGCGTCGTGGTTTCGTCGCCGTCGCGTCGCCGCCGCAACGCCCGGGCGAACCGCCGCCGCCGCCGCGCGGGACGGAACCGTGCGGGCATTGCGGGCCCAGGTAGCTCAGTTGTTTGAGGCGATGCGGCGCCAGGAAGAGAACATGGAGCGCGTGATGCGCATGTTTGAGTAGAGAGTATCTCCTGTGGTATCGCCAGTAGTACCTTCGGCCACGACATCGTCGATTTCGACCCAGATCACACCGTTGATAGTGCAGAAGCAGCGAGAGTTTGCTGATCGGTTGTTGTACATCAGCCAGTTCCATCCCCCACAGTTTTCAGGGCAGAGTTTGGAGCCTTGGAAGGCCGAGAACTGGATTGCTTCTATGGAGAAGTTGTTTGAGGATTTGTTCATCCAATCAGGTGCACTTGGTTACGCACTTTTGGGATAAGGACGCCGAGAGTTGGTGGCGTCGAGTTCGTCCCGTTGGACCATCGGGAGCGCAGTTGATGACCTGGAGCGAGTTTCGTGCTTTGCTGTTCGGGGCCTTCTTCCTGACAGTGTAAAGCAGAAACTGGAAGGGGATTTGAGACGCCTACAGCAGGGGAGTCGTGTAAAGTCTACAAAGAAGAATAAGAAAAAAAATAAAAATGGAGTCAGGGCAAGAATACGAGTAGAGTAGGAGTTAACACAGAAGAGAGGAGTAAGGGGTACTTAGCTTGAGAACAGGAGGAAACTTCGGCTCACGGCAGTCTTCAGGAGTCCTGCGGATGGAAGGTTATAGCTCCAGGCAACATAGGAAGTGGAGGAAGCTACGCCATGAAGGGATTACAAGGAGGTAGCTGAAGAATCGCCAGGGAGGAGGTGGTAGTTGGTAACCCAAGGAGGTAACCAGGTTGGAGGCAAGAGTGGGTTGGAGGAAGCCAGCTGTAAGGGAGAAGGCACTGGAAGCTTGTAGAAGGCACTCAGCGGATTGGATCCTCGGAGAAGACCCGAACCATTACGACGGAACAATGGGAGCCCAAGCCCAGGCGGTAGAGGCCCACTCAGTGGGTTACAAGGAAGCAACGAAATGTGGCCCATGGAGATATTTTTTACCATTTACAGTTCAGTCCACATTATATACATATTAACACATAAGCCCAGAATGAAGGCTATAAATAGGTAGTTGTAACTGAAAAACAGTCAACGAGAATAATAACAGTTTCTTCTACTTCCTCCTCTCTAAGCCTCTTATCTCTCTCTTCCTTCTCTCTCTTCTCACTCCCTCATCTTCCCCAATTCAAATCGCCATTGTTGCTGAATTCCGAAGCAGCAAAGGTTGGAGCATCTGATTCCACACCCGGATCATCATCGCCGGGGCCCCTCAGAGAAGCTTCATCATCGAGATTCTGACTCCGATTCGGGCGTTAGCTCTCTTGATCTTCATCGTCGCCATCCTAGCTCAAGATCAGAGATCTGAGCGGTTGCAACTCGGACCGAGCCTTACAAGTCGACCTCTTCAGGAGTATGTTCGCGAGTTTCTGTAATTGTTGAGCAGTGTACCCCATGTCGCCCAGGATGAGGCCCAGAAGGTTGATCATGTTTGAGAGGGGACTGCATCGGGATATCTATCACTTCATGCATTCTCGGCGAGCGCCGACTTTAGATGCAGCGATTGTGCATGCTTGATGGATTAACCGAGGATCAGTGATCATGTCCGAGAGGAACGGAGAGCGAGGGGCCAGCTCCGGAGAGAGACGTCCAGTATCACCTGATGTTGGGACAGTCGAGTGGAGCGAGGTTGTCATGATTCCAGTCTCAGGGTCATGGGTCTCAGAGGAGACAAAGACCAGAAGGTTCTCGACAGTCGAGGCACCAGCAGTAGTGTCAGGATGAGTGTGTCATTTGGCCGCATTCATCGCCATAGTGTGACCTCAGGGCGATGCTTTCCATGTGGATAGTCAGGACATTTCAGGCAGAGTGTCCCAGAGTAGTGCTCATGGTTTTGCCGCTTGCGACGGCACCCCCACTACCCCTTCAAGATGAAGAGGTTCATCCGACTTACCGGTAGGCTGATAGAGCCGTGATGCCGAGGCAGATAGAGCGATGGCCACCAGCATCAAGTGGATGAGATTGTGTTGCCCGGTTGGAGGGCGCCCTGATTGTGGATCGAGTCATACCAGTAGAGCATCGGCATCTTCGCGTGGGCCAGAGATGGGACTATTGGCTTGTGCACATGAGGATCAGGTTCCAGATCATGTATAGCACATGGATGAGCGTTGCCAGTCCTGCCCAGTGCAGTTAGGACCTTAGATTTGATCCATTGAGTTGTTAGTCCTACATCAGCTTCGAGATGTTGATATGAGGTTGGGTAGGGATTGGTTACCCCAATGTTATGCTTTCATGGATTGTCGAGAGAGGACAATGGCCCTTCGTGGACCTGGTCAGGAGGAGTATGCTTATAGAGGAAGCTAGAGCACGACAGAGGTTGAGTCGTGGTCGTATCGCTTTGCTAGAGACTGTAGAGAAGGTGCCTACGGCGGCACCGGGACTAAAGAATATCCTTGTCGCCCGTGTGATCCCGAGTGTAAGTCTACTTGATCTGATATTGAAGCCGTCGTTTAGTGAGATTGAGATTGAGATGGTGATTGACGTGGTTTTGGAAACCGCGCCGACTTCGGCAGCACCCCTTGGAGTATCACCCTGGAGACAGAGAGAGAGAGCTGATAGCGTAGTTGCGGGATCTGATGGATCAAGAGGTCTGTGTGACCCAGTACCACGTCGTGGGAATACGACAGTGAGGATCCGAGAGATTGATACTTGGGTATGATGCCACACCGTTGATACACGGTGGTGATGCCACACCGTTGATACACGGTGGTGATGCCATGACGTTGGTACATGGCAGTGATGCCAGGTTGTGGGTACACAACGGTGAGGGTTCTATGATGGTTCGAGCACAGACAGGTTTGGATTGTATTCGACAGATGCCCTTCTGTGAGATTGATAGCTTTATGGAACCATACAGCCGAGGGCTGTGCCCAGATAGTGTTCAGGACCCGGTAGGGGCATTATGAGCTTACAGCGAGGTCAAGTGGATTGACTAATGCCCTGCCGCCTTTAGGATTTGGGGAATTGTGTGTTCCAGCTGTGTTTGGATGGGTTGGTAGCAGTACCCGTCGTGGATATTTAGATTTATTTCCGAGGTGACATAGAGCATGAGGAGCACTTGAGGATAGTGCTGCAACTTCTAAGAGAGAAGAAGTTGTTTGCCAAGTTGAGGGAGTATGCATTTTGACTTCGGAAGGTTTTGTTGTTAGGCCATGTGATTTCAGCTGCAAGAGTGACAGTGGACCCAACGAAGAGTGATGCCGTTCGGGTTGGGCCTAGACCTATGATAGTGATAGAGGTCAGAAGCTTTTGGACTAAGCAGGGCCAGTATAGCTTTGAGAAGTTAAAGCTGAGAATGATATCCGCGTCAGTGTAGATGTTTGCCAGTGATAGAGAGAGAATTGAGTTATCCATCGACCCTTGAACCTGAAGTACTTGGTTACTCAGGAGGAGTTTGGTTTGAGGCAACGCCGGTGGATAGAGTTATCAAAGATGTATGATTGATATATTATAGTATTATCCCGGCGAGGACATTATGGTCAGGTACGCCTTGTCTAGACGAGCAGTGTAACCTTGGAATGAGGTGATTGATCAGTGGATGCCACTTTTGGAACTTGGAAATTGTGAGTTGGAAATTGAGGAATGATCCTAATGACAGACTCCCTTCCCCGGTTGGTGGATTTGAGAATGTATTTGAGGAGTTCTGAACAGTGGGTTGCTGTATGGGCAGCGAAAGAGTTATCATTTATTTTGAGGAATGTATGGATTTGATCACTCGCATGTTTTGGACTTCACTCCTTTGGAGTTGGACGAGGATTTGAGCTATTAGGAGCAGCCGATGCAAATTCTTGCTCGTGAAGCTAAGGAATTGTGCAGTCGGATCATACCTTGGTGAAGGTCCCGTGGAGCTTTTTGTTGAGAGAAAGGCCATTTGAGAGCCTGAGGATGAGTTGAGTATTTCCTGTTCCTATCTGATTGAGACACCCTCCTGAGTTATGGATTTATTTCTGGTTTCGAGGATGAAACCCTTTTATGGAGGGGAGAGTGTAGAGTACCGGGACTTCGTATAGCGCACCGACCTCGCAAGATGGCGTGGTGTAGGGAAATCGCCTGGGGCGTGTTCCATTTGTGTTTACAGATGAGTTCGGGTTGATTCAGATCGACGCGGAAGCCCCAGCTTGAATCGGCATTTTCAGGGCATTGCGCGCCTGTAGAGTACTGGTTTTGTTAGAGCATCGACTCCACAGTTGTGCACAGAAAAATTGGAAAATACTTGGGACATGTGTATTTTATGTTTACAATGGAGTTCGGGAGGTTTCAAAGTGATGCGGAAGCTTCCGAGGCAAAAAGTGAGTTGGTGTTGGCAAAGAAAAAGATTTAATTAATTAAATTTAATTAGCCAAGTTCCACCTGCTTTGGAATTTTGATGAAAGCAAAGAAAGGAAAAAGAAAGTGGATTTGAGATATTTTGTTTGGAGGGTTATTTGGTCATTTTCCTTTAATTAGCTGCCTTACACCCAGCCTCCACCACCTTAACTAGCCCTGCCACGTCACAATCTTCTTCATCCCTGCAACAGAGAAAAGAAAAGAAAACAGAGTAAGAGAGAAAGAGAGAAAGAAGGAAGAAGTAGAGGAAGAAAAAGAGAGGGTTTGAAGGAATTAGTGAAAAGAGAAGTAAAGGTGTGCTTGGTGTGTGGACCTTCTGCTAGTAGCCGAGTGGAGCCGAGCGGAGCGCGCGCGACGGGCTTCAAAGAGGTTTGTAGCAGTTTTTAGAGCTTGGTTTTTGGATTTTTGTTGGATGGATTTGAGTTCGGTTTGGTTTTTGGATGAGATTGGTGTTGGTGTGGACTGCTTGTCCATGGGTTGGAGAGGCCGTAGCAGAGGGTGCCGCGCGCGGCTGGCGCTGATGCTGCGCGGGCGCACATGGGCGCCGCGCGCAGCAGGCAGCAGGCACTGGGCGGGCGCCATGGGCGCCGCACGCACTTGCTGCGGGTGCCGCGCAGCAGAGCGTGCGCCACGCAGCAGGACCAGGCGCTGCGCGGCAGGCGCCAGGACAGCGTGCAGCAGGCGCGGGCGCCGGGCGGCTGGCACCAGGCGCCGCTTGGCAGGCGCGGACGCCCCGCGGGCAGCAGCAGCGCAGCGCGCAGCAGCAACGCAGCGCGCAGCAGGGCGGGCGTAGGGTGCGGCTCGCGTGGGCGCGCGGCATTTTCGTCGGCCGGGGCTGGTTTTTGCCCAGTGAGCTTGTGATTCGTGGTTTGGCCGAGCTTGATGGGTTTTTCTGTTCCTTTTCCTTGCTTTGGTGTGGGCAGTTGCTTCATGTTGGTGCCTTGGGGTGGCTGTGACATTGGTGATGGACTTGTAGTATGCTGTGAGCCTTTGGTGTGTGTTGTGAGTTCGTGGCTGTTGGAGCGCGACCGAGTACCGTGAGTTGGCCGTGGAGTGAGCCGGAGTGTGCACAGATTTTTGTGAGGACTCGGGAGGATTGTTCGAGCTTCCGGGGGATTTTCCGTGGTTCGCGGCAGTGTGCGCATGCGCGGCGCGGTTTTCGGAGTTTCGTCAGTTTGAGGATTCGACGCTTCCCCGACTTCGGCTTTGCCTACGGAAAGCGATCCAGGTGGGTTGGAAATTCTTCAAGATGTATGGAATGCCTTCTAAAGCTATTGTATGCATGTTTAGCATGTCTCGCTTGATTATTATGATAATTGGTAAATCTGATAGTTGCCTAGAAAATTGTAGGAAGACTTTCCTGAGCCCCATATATTTTTAGCATGATCTAGAGGTGATTTGACACTAGACTGCATGATTAGTTGGCATTAGAATGGCATCTGAACCATTTTAAAAATCGTCGGACCTGTTTTTAATGAAAACTGAGCTTTGAAAATAGTTTTAAAATATTGAGATCTTCCAAAGGGGTTGAGTAGGTTCAGGATGCATGTGTTCTCGTGCCGGGGGGGCGAGTGGATTTTTAGAACTCTGTGGGATGAGTTTCTAGTGTCATGTGAGTTTGAGCTTCCTTGTTGGGATTGATGGGGTTATTCTAGATCATGGGTCGTGCATTTCTGATTTAGTCGTGGAGGTGGTTCTCCGACTTAGCTATGAGAGTTTTGGGCTCTGACAGATCGAGTCGTGGAGGTTTCCCGACTTAGCCATGGGTTGTGCATTATCAGATTGAGTCGTGGAGGGTTCTCCTACATAGCTGTGAGAGTGTTGGCCATTTCCTAATCGAGTCATGGAGGGTTTCCCGACTGAGTTGTGTTATTTGAGCATTGAGTTTCCGATCTGTTTGATCGTGGATCATAGCCTGCAGGTGCCGCTTGTTGAGACAGATGAGACAAATGAGACACACTTGAGCTCGGTGGGGTCGCTCCCCTCGAGTTACGCTCCGGATGCGATGATGATGATGATGATGCGCCTGAGGAGGCTGCTGTGTTTGAGATTGAGATAGTCCGTGGAGGATGCCCTACGTAAGTCCAAGTCCTTTTTGGGCATAGTGGCAGTAGGCAGGCGCGTCGCTTTACGTGATATTGAGATAGTCCGTGGAGGACGCCCTACGTAAGTCCAAGTCCTTTTTGGGCGTAGTGGCAGTAGGCAGGCGCGTCGCTTTACGTGATATTGAGATAGTCCGTGGAGGACGTGTAATGACTCGACTTTTCTAGTAATATTTTACACTCCTGTTAGTAAAGTACGTCTTTTAGGAAAGCTGATTTATCGAGTTTTCTTAAGTTGGTCGATGTGTTGCACGGATATTTTTCTGTGAAAGGGCTCGAAAAACGATGACCGACGGTGCGATCGGATCTGAAATCCGACCTTGGGATCTCCCGGAACAGGGTTTCTAGGGTTGCGGTGACTTGGTGCGCATCGGAATCCGTGCAAGATATCCCGCACGCTTTTCGAGGAAATTATGGGTTTATCCCGTATAATTAATTAATCAATTAATTAGTTATTTGTTAATAAATATTTAAATGTGGGAATTATTCATACGTACGAGAGAAAATCCCACGTTTCGCAAAAGAGAAACCCTAACCGGAGAGATCGAGAGAGAAAAGAAAAGAACGGAACCCTAACCGGAGGAAAAAAAGAAGAGGAAGGGAGAAGGCGGAGGAGTCCGAACACCCCGATTGACGTGTTGGAACCGGGAGTACAATCGGATCGTCTTCCCCCGACGCAAACGGTGAGTGGTTTTGGTTTATTGTAATCTTCTTAGGGTTTCGTGTCTTTTTCGGCGTCTTCTTCGTCGTCGCCGTCGCCATCACCGCCGCCGCCGGTACCGCCGCCGCGCTACCCCGGGCGCGCGCGCCGCGCGGCCTCGTGCCGCGCGGGGCGCCCGCGGGCAACACCGCACGGGCGCCACCCGCGAGTGTGCACGCCCCGAGGCTTCATGCCGCACGGGGCACCCGCGGGCGGCGGCGCCCGCGCGGGCGGCACCGCACGGGCGCCACCCGCGGGTGCACACGCCGCGCGGGGCAGGTGTGCGCGCCGCGCGGGGCACCCGCGGGCGGTGACGCCGCGCGGGCAGCATCGCACGGGGAGCAACCGTGCGTCGTGAACACGCCGCTACAGGATTTCCATTACGTCGTCAGGTTTTGGATCTCGTTTTGCGACATGGTTTGAGTTATCGTTCTTTTTGGGGCCTTCTTTAGGTCCAGGTGCTGAGCGGGAGGGTGTCAAAGTTCAAGGTGTCCCGATCGTCACGCAACAAGGTGGGTACCCTCGCAATAAGTGCTGAATGTCATCATTATAACATGTATAATAACAAGCCTAATAAAGTAGATGAATTGTATTAACTATTTAAACCCATCGCATGAGTATTTCCTGTTCTTCCATTATTAACTGTGGCGACTGAGTGTCGCGGTGATTGTTACACGCCGGTTTCGGCTATTATGTTCTTAGATGCTTACACGCACACCGGCGGTTTGGCCACCGATTGGGTGTACTTTTCCGAAATTGTGGTACGTTGACCCGTGTTCCCCACGAAAGTAAAGGTGTCGAGTGGGGACCCCTCGCGCTTGCTATAGGTGCAACACTAGCACCGTGGAGGGGTTAAAAGAATTACGCAAGTAAAGTGATCGTTCACGAGGGGGTCTTTAGACCTTCCGACAGGTATCATCTAATTAAATCAAGGGATGTGGTGACTCATAAGGGGAAAAGCGAAAGGTTCCGGTGTATTCGGTTTGTCTTAACAATACTTTTGTTGCTTTGATCATCTACTTTATTTGTCATTGACTTTCCCACACTGTGACAGGTCCGACTAGGTGTAGTAGCCGGGACGATGGTGAGGCAACGTCTAGAGGACATTAGCCATATGAGGCTTCACATTATCGTTTGTTTGGGTTATCTCATTTCCTTTCTTGTTTAACTGTTAAGTTTCATTTGCTTGATTTCGGACCATTATGGATGTTGGATGGATAGTTAATTTGGTATTGTGGACTTGATATACTTGTATGGACTTATATGCGGCATGTTTTACACTAAACAAAAGGGTTTCGAAAATGCTTTCCAAAACCAAGTGTCGTGTGAGCACTATCTTGAAAACCTCTGGATTTATCCTTTCAAAAGATGCAGCCGCCTAATTGAGACTCGCGGAATTACTTTGGGAAATTAGGTGTCATTTAGACGCCGTTCGTAAATCTACAGTCTCATCTTGATGTTGTGAATGAAACCTTAAGTTTGTGGATAAAAGTAGTACTCTCCATCAATGTATTCATTGTGACTGTGTGGTTAAAGAATAATGTTGTAAATGTGACGCCGTGCATATACAAAGGAGACTCTGTCCGTTTAAAGAGTGAATTTGTATATGTGGCGGGTCTGACGCGCACCGACAGGAGGGGTTGTTAAGAAAAAAAAAAAATATGTACGTTTTCCGCTAATCCTTAAACCTCCGGGGCGTGACAGGACGCCCTACGTAAGTCCAAGTCCTTTTGGGCGTAGTGGCAGTAGGCAGGCGTGTCGCTTTACGTGATATTGAGATAGTCCGTGGAGGACACCCTACGTAAGTCCAAGTCCTCTGTGGGCGTAGTGGTAGTAGGTAGGTACAGGCTTGACTGGACCAGTTTTGGCAGTCATTGAGATTTGAGTTTGTGAGCACCTCGTGTGCGAGTGGGTGCATGGCATGTTCTTAGATGAGTTTTCCTTTGAGCATGATACTTGAGGCATTTTAGCAGTAGCGAGTGTATGCATAGCATGCTCATAGTAGAGTTTTCCTTGAGCATGATGATTGAGACATATTAGCTGTAGTTTTTTCAGCTTTCCTATTTATCTATCTGCATACCTATCTATTTGCCTCCAGTAGACTTAGTGGGCATACCGTGGATATTGGTGATGATACCCACTGGGAACTACCTTCTGCAGTAGTTCTCACACCCGCTGCGGTGACAGGTTTCCTGAGGTTGCTGTTCCGGCTTGGTTCGCGCGGAGACAGCTGATCGAGGTGAGGACGTGGCCGAGTAGCTCCTTACCTATTTTATTTGAGAGTCAGAGGTAGATGTACCCTGTATTTTTATGATTACACTTTTGTACTAGACAGTCTGAGAGTTTGTGAGGGTTGTATTTTATTTTTCATAGCTGAGAGACTATGTATTGAGGTTTTATATTTATCAGATGTTCAGTTGATTTCTGTAGCTACTAGTTTTGGTTTCAGCTCTGATACATGTTTTAGCTATAGATCTGACT
The DNA here is from genome assembly GCA_029204045.2 of Tillandsia leiboldiana. Taxonomy (NCBI): domain Eukaryota; kingdom Viridiplantae; phylum Streptophyta; class Magnoliopsida; order Poales; family Bromeliaceae; genus Tillandsia; species Tillandsia leiboldiana. The sequence continues at coordinate 29,576,907 of CM055065.1, forward strand.
TGCAGGGTAGACGCTGCGTCTGTGCGGGGGTTTCCGTACAGATGGCGGATCTGTTGGCGAGCCCGGGTTGCAGTTTCGACCTCGGGGCGTGACAAAACCCGTGGATTTATCCTTTCAAAGTTATATTGCCGCCGAAAGAGAAATTGTGAAAACGTTTTAAAAACCTAGTGTTGTGTCGACACCGATTTGGTAAACTTGTGGTTTTATCCTCATTCAAACTTGTGATAAATTGTAATTCCCCTCTTTGGCTCTCGACGTGACTGTGTGGTTAAAGTATGTATTGTGATTGTGACGCCGTGCATATACAAAGGAGACTCCGTCCGTTCGCGGGGTGAATTTGTATATGTGGCGGGTCTGGCGCGCACCGGTAGGCGGGGTTGTTTTCAATAAAAAAAAAATGTATACGCTTTTCCGCTTATTTAGAACCTCCGGGGTGTGACACTGCGAGAGGACGTGAGCTTTGATGAAACACCTATACGAATCTCAAAATTCGAATCATTATAAGTGGGGATTTTCCTGACCTTTGTTCAGCGCAGTTTGGTGTTAAGTTTCGAGGACGAAACTTCTTTTAAGGGGTGTGTGATGTAGTATCCTGAATTTTCCGGTGTCGTCGTTGACCCTTGTCGGATAGTGGTAGTTGTAGGAGCTTATTCCTATCGACTTTTGTGAGTAGTGTTTTGGCGCTCGTTAGTATTTTTCTGTGTTAGAGCTCGAAAAATGGTGAACGGCTGTCACGCCCCGGGTGTAAACCAGAACCCGGGCCGTCTACAGATCCGCCGTGCACACGGAATTTTCCGCGTACACGAAGCGCCAGTAACCTACTCAGATATAAGAGATAATAATAAGGAGCATAAAAACAGAGCTGAACTAAAAACTAATACATCTCAGACTGAAGCTGGAAATAAAATACAGTACATCTGTAAAAATAATACATCTGTCTCTCCCAGCTCACCAATAAAGATACAAAACAGCTGGCTAAAGCCAGACCCAAAAGTAAAGTACAACCGTCTGAGGAAAAATGGGTACACCAACAGTCCAGCTAACACGCTCATCCTGCCTCGAGATCTATCTACTCAGCCGTCCCCTCTCCCCGACCCGCCGCTGAACGCCCAACAGCACCCGCAGAAGACACTGCAAAACAAAGGGGAAGAAAAAGAGGAAAGAAGAATGGGGGTGAGAACTACTAGTAAACCAGTAGCCTCCCCTAGTGGGTAAATCCTCAAACTCCGACGCACCCACTAGGTCTACCAGAGGAAAAAGGGAAAGAAGAGTGGTAAGCAATAAAACTGCTGAAACAGATAACTACCACTACTATGCCTCTAAATGCATCAGTAACCAAACCGTCCCGGTAACCCAATCTAGCCGCCAGTAAAAACTGGTAACCCAATCATCACCGGGCATATAAAGCCGCGCTGGTGTGATAGCAAAACTCCCACTGCCGCCCTCATCATCGGGCAAATAAAGCCGCGCCGATGATGATAGCAAAACTCAATGCCTGTCTGACCCCCACGCTCTAGAGGGAAACTCCCCAACGCTCTAGAGGGGAACTCGAGGGGAGCTACCCACACGAGGAAAACATCACCGAGAATATAAAGCCGCGCCGGTGTGATAACCAAACTCAATCACTATCTGACCCCCACGCTCTAGAGAGGAACTCCCCAACGCTCTAGAGGGGAACTCGAGGGGAGCTACCCACACGAGTAAAGCAACCATGCCACAAGTATCATAATAGCAGGACTGGATCACTACAATGCCTAAGTGGAACAAATCCCTCCACTAAAGAAAAACCCCCATCCCCAATCTGATGCATAAATAAACCTCCGGTCAATCGCCCAATATCCGCGATTGCCGCAATACCCCCCAATCCACAATCAGGTCAAACAACCGACCTCCGGTCAACCGCCCGATATCCGCGGTTGCCACAAAAACCCCTAGTCCATAATCATGTCCTACAACCGATGTCCTATAACCGACATCCGGTCAACCGCCCAATATCCGCGGTTGCCGCAAAACCCACAATCCACAATCCAGGCCCCAGCTACACTATCCCAAACCCCTGCTCAAACCCGAGCAACATGTACCACCTGACTAACGAAAAGGAGAAAAGAAACAAACATGGTTTCTCCTAAGTCAAATTCCAACATGATAGTGTAGCAATAAAAGATGGCCTAACTAGATGTCCATACAAGCATGCAAGTGTTCTCAAGGAAGATAAAATAATGAGTAGTAACAATCATGAGTCTAAAATAAACCTCTACTCACCCTCACATGAACTATCCACCTATGCATGTCCAAAACAATCCTCAAGTGGTACCCACCAACAATATAATTCACATTGTCCCAATATGATATTAAATTTCCACATGCAAGGTTAAGTACTAACAATATATCCATATGTCCAAACAAGCATGCAAGTTCCAACCCCAATTGTTAATCCATAATCCTAACACAGGGGAATCACTCTAATAATCCTAGTAAGCATGTCGAAATAGAGGGATATAGCAACCACCCACCTGGAAACGCGCAATCCACAGCTGTAAAAGTCTCCTCGCTGTCCAACATTCCTTTCCCCGCAAAACACCCAAAAACTGCAAATATAAACCAAACGGCGTACAATCAATCCCAATTAATGTACGATAAGCCGCTAACCCAAACAAGAAGTCCCGGAACTGGCTAAATCTCACCTACAAGATGAACTCAGAAAAATCCAGAAAAATAACCACTACGATCCTTGTGGCGAGCCGATCGAAACGAGTACCTGCACATCCCAATCCGAGTCTTGTAGGTCAAGTTACAAAATCAACAAGATGACCATCGGGAAATTCCCAAGAACAAAATCTGTACAACTCCGCCCAGAAAAAGTGGGATTTTACCTTCGTTCCAACCTCCAAAACTTCTAGAAAAAACATGGTTGCGATCCTCGTGACGAGTAGATACAAATCGAGTATTTATACATCTCGTTCCGACACCTGTAGGCCAAGATACACTCAAAACAACGCGGCAACCACCAAAATTTCAGCATAGTGTTCGCAGATTTTTAGAAATTAATCTAGCAGGTATTCCACTTAAGTATCAACATGAAAAATGTTCCTTATAACCCTGTTAACAAGTCCATACAAAGAAATCCCTCAAAAACATGCTGAACTCAAAGATATCACCATACAAACATGCTATTCCAACAAAATTCTGCTCTGTAAAAACCAGCACTACATGGCTGGAAAGATTGGGAGTTTTACCTATCCAAACGAGCTCCAAATACAGAGAGGAAGGTGGCAATGGATTCCTCGTCGAGATTAGATAAAGATCGAGCTAAAGAAAACCTAATTCCGTGTCACGCCCCGAGACCGTCAATTTGTATAGTTCGGGCGCGCCAACAAACCCGCCAATCGGGCATGACCTTTCAAGACCCGAAAGGAACGGTTTATTCCAACAATTTCAGTTCAATGTAGCGGAAGAGTAAGCAATCAGAGAGTTAAACTATGAATTTAGAACTTCCATTCATTCAAACAAATAGTTAGAAGAAAATGAAAGTACATCACTTGAGCGAAAAATAATCCTTGCTTATGTTACAACTCTCTTTAACATACAACTACAATACAGAAATTAGAACCCCCTTTTTCCTTTTTTTCTTTATCCAACATGAAGCATAAAACATTTAAAGTTTACATTGATCCTCACATACAAAGTTTCGCTCAAGAAAATAAAACTCCAAAATAGTACTGGCGACTCTAGACTACTAGGTCGCTACTCTGCTGGGCCCTTGCCCCTATCGCGTGCCTCGCTCGATGTACCTGGACCTGTGGGGATGTCACCCAAAGGGTGTGAGAACTACAACAAAGTTCCCAGTGGGTTCAACCACCGAGAGAGAATGCCCTGCACCGCTTAGTCTAATGGAAGCAATATAATAGAGAATGAAATACAGTATTAAAAGCTGTAAATCCTAGCTAGCTAGCATGCTTAACACTTTTACCTTTGCCATGACATGACTTTATGTCGTTGTAAGGTGCCATTCTAACCAACCTCTTACTTGACCAATCACTTTCTTTACTTTTTTTTGTGCTTGAATTAAAGTTGCTAAATCCTCGGAGAATCTTGCCCAACGGGCCCTAGCCCGGCAGACACGCTGCCATAAGACAAGTCCTCTAAGGTTGCCGATAACACCCGCAAGTGTTACCAAGTCCAACGGGAAAACGTGTCGTACGGGTCACTGCCCGGGAGAGGGACACTGCCCTTAACTCCAATAAGGACTACGTTTCACCCCCGAAGGTACGCCCGTTTTATTATCTCTTTTATTTTGCTTTTGCATTTAGCCTCTTTGCACTTTAAGCCTGTGCCTTTCTCTTTGCTCTTAAGCACTTAGCTTCCTTTTCATTCGAGCTTATAGCTCACATTGCCTCTTGGCCATTTTCTCTCTTTTCAATTAAGCCTTTAGCTTATCTTTTCATGTACTCATACCTTTACCCTAGGTCCATGCCTCAAGGTAACATAAGTCCCTTGGACTTAATTCTTTACTTTTATTATGCTCAAGTTGAAGTTAAAGTGTAGGTGTATTAACCCAACTCCCTATGACAACTCTAGGGATTTCATTCACTTTGGATTTTAACCTCAACTATACTATGATTCCCTTAGAGACATGACTCTAAATTAAGCCCTAATTCCATGTACACACTTAATTGACTCAAGCAAAGATGTCACTCGTGAAGTCCTATAGTGAATGCCACACATTAGAGCCTAATCTAAGTTTTCTCCTAAGTCGAGATTTCCGTATGCCACAAATCACTTTTACACTAGCATGAAGATACAATCCTAGCCACTCTATTAACATGCTTCTAAGGAAAAGCAAAAGATAAGGGGAGAGGCCACCCTCGCTCGATAGAATCCGCCACCTCGATGTGTTCTCTTGGTTCTTGAAGGAGACAAATTTTGCTCTTTTGATCTCCGAGGTTTCCCTAAATTGTAAGGAAAGAAAATCATGAAGCAATTGCTTTTCATGATTCACTAAATCCATAAATATTATAAAACTAGAACCCTTTTTAGAACATAAAAGGGAGAATTCCTTAATTTAGTCTCTTTTTAGATCGATTTGTAGGGCATAGGGAAGAAAATCCCATTCTTGCCACGCTTGCCAAAGAGAATTTTGATCTCTTTAACTTAGGGCGAAATGCCCAAAAATTGGAGGAAAACTCAAGTTGAGTAATTTTCCATCAATCGACGATATTGTTCGTTGAGAAGAAAAGAAGATAATTTCTTCTTCTTTCTTTTCCTTTCTTTTCTTCTTCCTCTTTTTTTTTTGTTTTTTGTTTTAAATTTTCTTTTGCCGCTGGCTGCAGCAGCCAGGGCTGCTGGCTGCTGCAGCCCAAGCTGCTGGCTGCAGCAGCTGCAGCTTGGCAGCTGCTGCTGCTGGCTGGCTGCCTGCAGCAGCTGCAGCTTGGCAGCTGCTGCAGCTGGCTGGCTGCCTGCGCAGCCAGCAAGCTGCTAGCGCAGCTGCTGCTGCTTGGACATTAGGATGTGTCACGCCCCGAGTTTAAAAATCAGGTCTGAATTTTTTTTTTTTTTTGATTAAATCAGAGTTTGCAAAACAGGCGTAACAGACCGCCACACATATAGGAAACTCTCTATTCCGCGAACAGAGACTCCCCTATATATGCACGGCTAGGCTAGTAATCAGCGACAGATATCTCAGTACAACTACTAATCTAGTTAGCAGGAATAATCAAAATTAAGTTATTACATCATCAGTTTTAAATGTCTAACTCAAATAGAACTGGAATAAATGCGGAAAATAACAGTCTGTGTAAATCATCAAGGATCTCAATCAACTCTGTCCAGAATCATGGGGACAGCTCTATCGTGACAGGCTCACTGGATCGTCCCGACATCTCACCACCCGACGGACCTACAACAGTCACCCGAGGGTGTGAGATACACCGGAGTGTATCCCAGTGGGCACGACGAGCCGAGCTTCAGCTAATCGTACCTACTGGGTACTAAAATCTGCGGATAGTAAGAGTCAACAGGAAAAGCTGGAAAGCATAGAGGTCTACTAGTAATCAGAATAAGAACTGCAGGTAAGTATACTGGAATCAATCATAAAATTGTAGATCATACATGCTGGAAAACATAAACGTCCACTCATAATCAAAATCCACAGATAAGCTAACTAGGCAAGTAATCAATCATAAGCTGGCATATGAAATGAACTGGCATGAAGCATAATCAAGTGACAGTACATATACAGGTACGGAAAATACCAGAACCAATCCAATATAACAGAACAGGAATAGGTACTGAAAAGCATGCTAGAACATGGGAGTATATAATCTATGCATCAATCACAAGAATATCAAGCACCCAACCAATGCCATTATTGGTCACGGGGACCTCAGGCTCATACCACTCTCTGCACCTATCCCACTGACATAACCCCGCACCCATATGTGCTATCTGGGGCTCACGGGTCCTTCCTCCAGACCACTTTACCGGTAAAGAACAATAGCCACGGGGAGCGACCCCGGCAATGTTCGTGAAGTACAGCAGTGCATGGCAAGTCACAATGATCAATCTCATGGTCTAGTGACCGAGTAGTCGGCACACGCCAAAATCCCAACAGGGAATCATCTGTCTATATCTATCCATCGGAATCAATCAATCATGTATATCGAGTAGTGTCTATCAATCAGGATCAATCAATCATGCATATCGAGTAGTGTCTATCAATCAGGATCAATCAATCATGCATATCGAGTAGTGTCTATCAATCAGGATCAATCAATCATGCATATCGACGTATATCAAGAAATATCTCAATGACAGGAATCAACAGGTATCATCTAATCATGCAAATCTATATCTCAATCAATCAGGATCAGTCAGGAATAATCAGGGAGTATGTATATGTTAATCAGCTGATCGTGACAAGAAATCTCAATCACAGGTCTAATCAGGTCAATCAACAGTGACCTCATGATATGTCAAGATAGGTCATATAATCAGCGGGGAAGTCAAAAACAGGGGTCCGACTGGACTAAAGCAACCAGAGGGCCAAAAAGTTAGCCCGGACCGAAGATAACCCACCTGGATGAAGGCAGACTCTCGAACTCCCGCGCAGCTACTGGGAGACTGGTGCTGTTTAAAGAGAGTTCATACATCAATTTTTGCATTTTGGTCCACAATGTATTTAAAATTACATAAATACCTATTAGATAACTACTGTTTTAGCTCGTTCGTGAAATCCGGGAATCCAAAATTGACGCCGTAAGTTTCAGTGGGTTCGTTACGACGAGACGAAGCCCGTGCTCACAAGGTTGGGCTGGCACGAGGCCCGATTTAAAAGTTGGCCCAAGATCTATTAGTGCCCAAATTACCACTATGCTACAACTTATTATATACATGATTTAAAGATGATCTAAATGGAGCATGATGTTCAGTAAGGATCGAGGACAGTGGGGCTCACCTCAGACTGGCCGGAAGTTGGCCGGAGCAATGGCCGGAGCAACACCCAAAAATGGCTCAAGGGCTCGGTTTGGCCAAGCCAGGTGCTCCCTGTTCAAGCAGCAATTTAGTGTGAGCATCAGCAAGAGGAAGGTCTCATAAGGTCTCGGGAGCAAGCTGGGCCGAGCCCCGGCGGCCGGAGGCGGCGGTGGCCGGAGATGAGCCCGCAATGGGTATTTCGGGTGCAAGGTTGAGAGATCAATCACAGAGGGCTTCCTGGGCCAAACAAAAATGCTGGAGAGAAAGGATGGGGCATTTAGACCTCACCTGTACGGTCGGCAGGAGCCCGAGTCGCCGGGGATGGCCGGAGGGGAAGACCGAGGCAGTTTCGGGTGTAACTGAAAAGACTCCAAACCTGACATTAGGATTCCCATGCAACACCACCATTGGTCACGAAATGATGAGAGAGGCCTACCTGCACCGTTTCGGGAGGTCTGAGGTCGCCGGCGACGCGCGGCGGCGGAGCTTGGTGGAGCTCCGACGGTCAACAATGGCGGATTCCGACCGTGGGACTCCGGGCCGGTGCGACTTGGATCAAAGGTTTCCTGGTGGTGCCAGGAACCTTCTGGTGGTGATGGCCGGCGATGGGGACGAGCGACGGCGCCGGACGGAGGGATTCCGGCGATGGGTCAATTCTCCAGATTCTAGGGCTCGGCCGCGCGAGAGGGATCCTTGTCCGATCACCCTCGGGTTTTGTGGGGAGGTTGCAGTCGTCACGGGGACCAGATCCAACGGTGCTGATCTTTAGTTGGACGGCCGGATCACGGCGGCGCTGATGTCGACCGAGAAGACGATAATTTGATGGGATGGCTCCCGCCGGCGATCGGGTCGGCGGCGCCGGCTCTGCCTGCATCCGATCGATTGCTCCCAGTGTCAGGAGTCTTGTGGTCATGCCCAAAAGCCCGAAAGCAAAGGAAAGTTTCAAGAACTTACCTCGCCGGAGAGTGGAGGAAGAAGAGGTCCGCCCGCGGCGGCGCGCGGCGGCGGCGGGCCTCGGGTTCACCTCCACTCGGATGCGGCTTCGTTAGGGACTCCCCCGACCAGGTCTGGGTCGCCTAGTGACTTCCCGAGTACCCTCCTCTTCAACAGCCCGAGAGCCAAGCTTCCATGGTTGCTCTCTTCTCCGGCGACAGGGGAGGCGGCGGCCGATGCGGCTAGCTCCGGGGAATGCGGCAGAAGAGGGGAATGTGGTTAGGAACTACGGCTGTGGGCTGAGGGTCTAGGGTTTCTTGGAAAACCTAGCTCGGGCTTGCATGCTTATATAGGGTAATGTCAACTTGCAATTTAGTCCTCCATTTCTCCATATCTAGGGTTAAGTCCATCCCAGGATACTTCTCTCTCACTTAGGTCCCTCCACATGCAGTGGCACGCAAATCGAAGCATGTTTTATAGGGATTTATGTGCAAAAAGCCACTTTTTCCCGTATTTCACGCTTTTCGAGGCGATCCGGTCGCCGAAACGGAAAATGGACTGTGCCATGACGTCCGGCTCGACGAGACCTATCAGGTAGCGATCTCTGATTTTCGCGAAACTGCCCGGATAAAATCTCGGTCCATAATAACTGTGTCAAAATACAGTTTTCGCGCTTTTCGAGATTCCAGAGTCGTCAAACAGAATTTTCGACTGCGCCATTGCGTTCAGAACATCGAAAATAGCTAGAATTGACTACTCGAATTACTACATTACGAGTCCAAATAGTAAATTGGCCAACATTGGCGCTAAGGGGACTCGAAAATAGGGTTTACTGTTCACTTGTACCCGCGACTTACGTCGCGGGTCCCGCCGGCTTCAACGCTGATTTCTGGAAGATCCGACCGTCAGATCTGAACAAGCTTAATATAGTTTTCGCTCAGTTTGACGAGACGGTCGCACTCGTGGTCTCGGATCTTCGAGATCAGGCTCGGGTTGAAAAGTGATATTTCTGGCCCTATTTCTGTGCAATTTATACTGCAGAAAAGGGGCACTGTCGCTATGTGAGCCATTTATGATTCAAATTCAACTTGGCTTTTATTAATCTCATTTATTTATTTATTTACAAAAATTCGAATTCTTATAGGATGACTACGTGAGAGTCGTGACTTTTAGCGAGAGTCCTGATTGAGTATTATACCTCTCCCAAGAGACGGGATGAGTGATTGGCATGTTTATTCTCCTAAGCGATTATGTTGGCTGCAGACAACATAATACTATGGAATGGATGACATGTTTTAGACTTTCGCTGGATTAGGTCGAATGGTTGTTGTGTCCTGATGTTTGTTATTGTGCAGCGGACTACGATGCCCTTGAGACGTCGTGCAGTGAGGAGGGCACATCCCGCATCTGATGAATAACCCGAGCAGCGGGAGGCAGAGCTATCAGAGCAGAGCGAGACCCAGGAGTTATGGCCTATATGGCACTGATGTCGGAGGCTGTCCGATGCTAGTAGGGGGCTATGGAACGTTTGATGCGCCTGTTGGAGTAGAGAGTACATCTAGTTGTAGCACCGCCTGAGTGTCCTTGAGCACTTTCTTCCCATGCAGTGGCATCTCCAGCTATACCAGTGGCACCGATTGAGCGAGCAGCCCCCTCCGTGTCGACGAGTAGTGCTGAGGCACCGAGGTAGGGTGGATAGTGGATAGTAGATGAGCTTTGGGACATCATCGATCGATGGAGCCAGTCCCGACAGTCTGATCCATCCCGATTTGCAGGATTGAGCTTGGAGCCGTGGGAGGCAGAGTCTTGGATCACAGCGATTTCAGGTATGCCGATTCCCAGAAATGCTTGGATACTGTCTGCATCGCGTAAGGACCTTCTACACAAATGCACGGCACCTTCGAGAAAATGAAAACGGTCCGATGGAGTTTTACACGAATGTCCAAGGCACGAGATTTAAAATAACTCCACAATTGATTGGCGAGGTCATAGGAATGCAAGCTAGCAAGACAGGAATTAACTACTTGAAAAGAAAGAGTTTGACGAACACGATGTGGCGAACGGTTATAAGGGGAATATGTTTGGAGGGAACTCAATCAACGGAGAAATCAGTCAAATCCAAAGAACTTCGTCTTGAGTACCGGTTCCTAAACTTCATCACATGTTACAATATCCTTCCAAACATGCAGACGAAAGTCTTGAAATGGGATCGAATGCTATTTTTGTATCTCTTAGGACATCCGTCAGAGGCAATGGGATTAAATATCAACATTCCATACATTATTTGGAATAGAATGACAAGATATGTTGAGCATCCTCATCCCAAGGAAAGAATCCCATTTCCATTTATTATAATGAGGATTTTAAAGAAATTTCAGGTTGATATTAGTTCGACAACTTATCAACACTGTTTGGGCATGATCAATGAGTCCACCATTGTTAAGTCCCTTCATAAGCTACCTCATGTCACTCCGACTCCTCCATGCGGAACGAAACCCGGCGTCGGCACTTCCGCATCACCGTCACGGCCAGCACCCGCACTAGAGGATGAAGCATCAGTCACATCCATTTATAAGGAACAACAACGCCTATCCTTTGAGCAAGAACAGATTACGAAGGAACAGAAGAGAATTTCAGATGAGCTTGAACTCATTACAGCAGCTCAAATCACTTTGACGAAGAAGGTTACGTCAATGAAAAAGTTGATGAAGAAAATGTTCTCGAAGATGGGCTGTACGAGCTCTGAGGACTCTGAGTCCGATGATTGATTCCTACTAATCATTTTTGTTTTGCAGGTTTCTCATTTTTTTTAGTTTAGTTCTTACCTTTTATTTTTGAACTTTTAACACTCCCCTTTATTTTTGTAATTTTGGCTACTTTAGTGACAAAAAGGGGGAGAGATATAAGAACAATTGGAACGATGGTGTGTGAGAACGATGGTGTGTGAGAACTGTGAACTTTGAAACTTTGAAGGTAAGTATCAAACCAACTTTTGGTTTTGTATTGTGATTGCATGCATGCTTCGACTAACTATTTGACTAACTATTTGGGCATGTTTTATTACTAACAAGTTGTTTGATTACTAACAAGTTCTGTGACATTTGGATTTTATTGCTTAGAAGATATGTCTATTTCTGATTATGATCTTAATACATATCTGAGTTCACAAATGCCATGGTAAGTATAAACTCTATCTCTGTTTGGTTTTGAATGCTAAATATTCTTGAGGTATCTAACGATCTCTTTTGTCAAGAATGGTTTTTTTTTGCAGAGAGTACAGATGTCTAAGTCTAGAGTCTGTTTTAGGAGTTTATCTCATGTACTTATTTCTTGGTTCTCAAATGTAAATTTTTGTTGTATGGTGATAGCAACAAAAATATCTTTTTGAATTTTCTTAAGTGGATTCTCTGTTTTGTCATGAAACCGCCAAAGGGGGAGATTGTTAAGGAATTTGTTTTGGCGTATTTCGTGAAAGTGTTAAGTCTTGAAGATTGAAGATTAAGAAGTTTGGATCATATACCTCAATCTCAAGAAAGAAGAATTCAAAAGGATCAGGTACGTTTAACTAATTAATTTTGATGATCCGAATACTTCTTATAGTGTAGAAACACTTGGATGCATTTTTAACTGCATAAAAATAAAAAAAACTGGACATATTACATGTTCAGGATCCGGATCAGGCACTGCAGTCCGGACCCCGAACGTTGTTTATTCATGCGCAAATCCAGTCCGGATCGAAGCCAATTCTGATCCGGACCCCGAACATGGGTTTTGCTGAAATGTATGAACAGTCCGAATCTGGTACTTCAGTTCGGACCCCGAACGTATGTTTTTCTGGAAATTGTCTGTTTAGCCACGACAGTCCGGACCGCCGATTTTAGTCCGGACCGTCGTCCTGAAAAATTCCAGATTAGGTCAGTTTTTGATTCTTATCTTCTTCCAATGGTTTCTAACCTATAAATAAACCCTACGATTCTTTTTTAGGGTAATCCAAAATACGGTCAAAAAGAGAAAAATCCACATATAGAGAATAAAGGAAATAACGAGATTAAATCTATGTTTCTTCATGTATATTGATTAATTTGATTCTAGGTTTTCATACTCAGATTTTGAGTAGAATCAAATTAATGAATACTTAGATGGTATTTCTGATCTATCTTTGATCTAAGTATTCGGCGGATCATCACCACCCAAAAACAACGATTTTCCCAAAATCGGCGCGTGGACTCGCGTGGCCTTGTGGATTCAAGGTGCTACCGCTCTCGTAGATTCGGAGCGAGGTACGTTCGTGGATTCGAGACGTGCTACTGGGTGAAGACCGTGGATTCGGTTGGACGTCGTGGATTCGACGTTGGACGCCGTGGATTCGGCGTTGGACGCTAATCGTGGATTCGAGGAGCGTTGCGGAGCGAGCGGAGAAGATCTACTAGGAGCGTATGGAAAAAGGTCGAGTCGTCTATGAGTACGGTATATCACCTTTGTACGTGTTATAATTCTAGTGGATTTCGCCGTGTTATCGGTCCCGTGGTTTTTTACTCCGGTTTTGGAGTTTTCCACGTAAAAATATTGCGTGTTATATTTTCATTTCCGCATTGGGTTTTATTGCGCAACGATTTTTGAGTGTTTATTGTTTACACCTATTCACCCCCCCTCTAGGTGGTTTTTCCCCTATTTAGATCCATATTTTAACATAACCCAACAGATCTGACTTGTACTGAGAGCCTGTACACTGATGTATTATTAGGTTTACCTCCCTGTTTAGTTTTGGTTATTGTATTCTGAGGATATTTTATTTGATCGTATTTGGGAGATGGATATTGTATCTTTATTTTCAGTTGTATAGTGATTGGATTTTAGTTTTTCAGTAGTTTACTTTTCAGCTCTGATATCTGTATAGCTATAGTATCCTTCTTTTTGCAGGTTAGACGCTTCGTCTATACGGGGTTCACCGTATGGGCGACGGATCTGTTGGCGGGCCCGGGTCGCAGTTTCGACCCCGGGGCGTGACAGGTTTGTTTTTGGGTTGACGGAGTTAGCCTTGTTTTCGTCAGGTGTTACGCCGCTTAGTCATTTTTCGTTGCGGACTTCGTCAAGGCAACGGTAGGGGTCTAGTTTTCCGTTTGTTGCATCGTCGATAGTTGCGCCGCGTCGGGTACGGTTTTTCGACCGGTGAAGTTTTTGACATAGGGTTTTTATCGGTTAATTATTTTTTGGATTTTGCCGGTGTGACACCCCCGAAATTTGGATTAGTCCTCTATATAAATTATATAATAGGACTAAATCTCTAACCCGGCTATAGCATTTTGGATGGTAGCAAGATCCAAGAGGAACATGAGAGTTAAGCGTGCTAGAGCTAGAGTAGTTCTAGGATGGGTGACCCCCTGGGAAGTGGGGCGTCACAGTTGGTATTAGAGCCATTCACCAGCCGGAAATGTAAGATGAGTCTCGGCTGAGCCAGGGTTATATAGCGGGTAGAGCGAGGCTCCCCGGCTAATGACCGTTGTGAGTGGAGTGCAGCTCCTCACAAGGTCGGCTAAGGCTAGCGAGACGAGTCTCACATCGCCTGGTGCTTGTGAGTGTGCTTGAGCCTGATTATATAGCGGGTAGAGCGAGGCTCCCCGGCTAATGACCGTTGTGAGTGGAGTGCAGCTCCTCACAAGGTCGGCTAAGGCTAGCGAGACGAGTCTCACATCGCCTGGTGCTTGTGAGTGTGCTTGAGCCTGACGTGGACGTCAGGGCTTAAAGGGGGGAAGAATGTGACACCCCCGGAATTTGGATTAGTCCTCTATATAAATGATATAATAGGACTAAATCTCTAACCCGGCTATAGCATTTTGGATGGTAGCAAGATCCAAGAGGAACATGAGAGTTAAGCGTGCTAGAACTAGAGTAGTTCTAGGATGGGTGACCCCCTGGGAAGTGGGGCGTCACAGCTGGGCACCGTTTTTAGGTCCGGTCATTTCTTTCACCACCGAGACCTGGTCTGTGACGTACGGTACATCGGTACAAATCCCTTGTTCGGTAATTTTGTGGTTTTGCGGTTGTTCCTTTCGGTTAATTGTTTTTTGATAACGGGGTCCGTTTTTAAGTCCGGTCTTTTGTTTCACCACTGGGTTTTTATCTGTTATTTTCGGTACACCCGTAGAATTTCCTTTTTCGGTAATTTTGGGTTTTTGCATGGTTTTTCCTATCTTTTGACGTTAGGGGTATGGCTAGAATATTTTACCTTCCGAGTGAACGGTTGTCGCAGTATAAGGTCCGGTGGACTGTTTGTCCATATTCGAACAATGGTAAAATTGTTCGGAGAAATTATTTTGATCAGGTTATTGATCGGTGCGATAATCGGGACACCTGAGGCAGTTCCGGTTTTGTGATATAAGGGATTTTTGGTACAGTGGTCGGGACCACTGAATTTGCCGGTTTTGAGTAAAATGTTGATTTGTTTATTTGGATATTTTATTAGGCCCGCGTAAGGTTTTGAATGCTTAGGAGGGTCGCGGGCGTGGTCGTTTATCTCCGTTTCAGGTGGGTACACCCTTAGAACCTCTTTGTTGCATAATTCGATATTGTTATGTTTTATCATATTAAGGGATATTGTGGGTAACGTGGGCCTCCGGACGAACGAATGTAGCGGTTAGAGACTTGATGGGCAGTTTGCCCTCTCCGAACAACGGTATGGTGGTTCGGGGCATACTTGCGATCGGGACAGTGATCGGTGCGACTATTCGGATGTCGGAAGGTGGGTTCGGTAAAGTAGAATTTGTGCTATTGGTGGACCCTGGGTAGGTCCGGGGGATTTACAGGAGCTCGTAGAGGAATCTCGTACTCAGGATGACTTACGGGTAGAAGTTGGTACCCCGACTTGGAGTCGGGAACTCTGGCGAACTGGTAATATCTGACCTTACACCTTATTGTTTTCCTTTATGATTAATTATGATACATCACTTGGGCGACTTTTTTCGCGGCACCTGGATTTGGATTTGGACTTGGTTATGTTTCGACATGCTCATGGCACTTTTCACGCACACCAACGGTTTGGCCACCGCGCGGGTGTACTTTTCCGGAGAGATGGTCCGTTTGACCCGTGATCCCCACGCAGCTATGTGCGTGGGGACCCCTTGCGGCTATTTGCGGTGCTGCACTTGTGCAGTGGGGTGTTACCTTGTACCAGGTTCTGAGCTGGACTGTTCTTTTGCCTGAGGTCAATTGACCGATATGGCGGCTATGGTACGATGGATGACATTGCATGAGGTTGATAGAACGACATGGTGGCACGTTTGGATGACAGTGATGTGGTACTACTTGGGACATGAGTTTGTGACAGTACGGTTTCGATATTTTGGATACTGTTTGGTTTCTTTTACTACTGTAGTACCTTATTTGTATTATGGTCGTTAGAAATGTCTTTTACATTATCATAGTTCTGTTACTGATTCCCACTGTGTGACAGGTTTGGTCGGGTCTGGGGATCAGGACGATGGTGAGTACGTTACCTGGTGAGGTGTGGGATTTTCTTCGGTCAGGTTCCTCCTTCTTCTTTCGTTTATAATCGGTTATTTCCCTTATGGTCATATTCTGTGCATATGGACGTGTGGATGGTGTGGATGTTGAGACGGCCTTATGTTTTGTAGAATTATGTTTCAATATGTAGTTTTATGGACGCGGGTTTTCATACTTAAAAAGGAATTGCGAAAATGGCTTTAGAAAATTAAGTGTCGTGTGGGCACTGTTCTTAAAACTTGTGGATTTATCCTTTCGAACATATTGATGCGGTGGGTGTGCGCCGTTTCATGAAATAAGATATTTAGTGTTTTCAAAGTCATATTATGATATTTGTAACTTTTAAGGTAAACGTGGTTGATGTTTTTATTCGGGCTATGTCTTGTACATGGGGACGCCGTGCATATACAAGGGAGATCTTGTATATGTGGCGGGTCTGTGCAGGTGCCTGGGCGGGAGTTTTTAACAAAAAAAAAAAAATAGGGCTGCTTTCTGCTTTCAAATTACTCCCGGGGCGTGACATTAAACTCCCAATTCCGACAACCGTAGGCCGAGAAAATGTAAGAATACTCCTCCGCTGTCCAGAAATTGTCGTAGAAAAAGGGTGTCTAAAGATACTCCGAAAACCCCAATAAAAACTCAAAATGGAGAGAAATGATACATACAGAAATCGAAGATCTACCTCTCGTGAAAACGCTGCCACAAAAATCGGCCAAAAACACCCTCGGATGAGCACAGTGGAGCCCGCGGAAGAAACATCGACGGAAAAGCCCAAAATCAAAGAAGCGTCGAAGCACATCGAGTCGGGGAAAATATGAGTGTCGCGGCCTCCAAAAATGCCAAGGATCCTAAGAAATATGGTGGACTGGGTGATGAAGATCCTCTGCCAAAGAAATCCCCAAAAACTTCTCCAAAAACCCGAAATAGGGGGCTCCAATGGCTTATTTATAGGCAAAATCCAAAATCAGGGGTTCTGGGTACACTTTCGGGCGCCCGGAACTTTCGGGCGCCCGGATCATTCCAAATCACAATAAAGCGAAAAGATTGCCAAGAACCGGGCCGCGCCGCATGGCCCAACAGGGTGGGGGAGCGGGTGGCGCCCGCCAACCGAAGGGGCGCCACGTCGCCCCCCCCCCCACCACGTGCGCGCCTGCCCCCACCTGCCCGTCAAGCTCCGTGGACCGCGCTGCATACGCCAGCCACTCAGCGGCCGCCACGTGTCCACCCGACGGTCCATGGCTCCCTCCCTGTCACGCCCCGGAGGTCTAAGGATAAGCGGAAAAGCGTATATATTTTTTTCTTAATAAATAAGTATCGACCTCCCCCCCGGTGCGTGTCAGACCCGCCACATATACAAATTCGCTCTTCAAACGGATAGAGTCTCCTTTGTATATGCACGGCGTCACATTTACAACAACAACACAACAACATTCTTTAACCACACAGTCACAGTGAACATAGAAAGGAAAGGTAATCTCATTCAATCACATCAAGAGTTAAACTACGGGTTTTGCAAACGGTGTCCACACGACGCCCAGTTTTTGAAAACATTTACACATTCACACTAAAGCGGCCATACCTTTTTGAAAGGATAAATCCAGGGGTTTACCAAGATTGTGCCCACACGGCACTTAGTTTTGGAAAGCATTTTCGAAACCATTTTGTTTGTTGTAAACTATGCCGTATAAAAGTCCATAACAGTATATCAAATCCACAGTGCTAACTAATTGACTATCCAACATCCCACATGATCCACATTCAAGCAAAATTAACCTAACAGTTATACTGAAAAGAGAAATGAGATAAACCGAAACGGAAAAAGCGTAACAAAGCCTCATACGGCTAAGGTCCTCTCGACGCAGCCTCACCACCGTCCCAGCTATTACACCTAGTCTGACCTGTCACAGTGTGGGAAGTCAGTGACAAATAAAGTAGATGTTTCAACAATTTACAATAACTTTAAAATAAAACAAGTACACCGGAACCTTTCGCTTTTCCACCTCATGTGTCCACCTCACTTGATTTAATTACAACTGGTACCTGTCGGGGAGTCGACGATCTCCCCTCGTGCACAATTACTTTACTTACGTGATACTTTTAACCCCTTCACGGAGCTAGTGCGGCACTTTTAGCTGTCGTGAAGAGGTCCCCACTAGCACCTACACAAATCGTGGGGCACACGGGTCATTCAGACCACTTCTCCGGAAAAGTACACCCATGCGGAGGCCAATCCGCCTGTGTACGTGCAGCATCCAAAAACATGATAGCCGAAACTGGCGTGTATGATCACCGCGACATTTAGTCGCCACAGTTAATAGCAGAAGATCCGGTACATATTTATGCGAAAGGTTAAATCAAGTTAAAACATCACATCTACTTTATTAGGCGGATTATTACACTTTTTATGATGACATATTGCACTTATTACATGAGTACCCACCTGGTTGCGGGAAGATAAGAGCACTAGGACCTTTTAACACACTCCCGCTGGACACCTGGACCTAAAGAAGTCCCCAAAAACGATAGTTAATAAACCGCACTAACACTGCAGAAACGGAAATCCAAAACCAACTCCGCGACGAAAAACCCAAAAACGACGCTCCTACGACACTTGACGGCGCCCCGCTCGGACGCCGCCGCCCGCGGATGCCCCGCGCGGCCCGAAACCGCACGGTGTGTGTCCGCGGGCGGCGCCCGCGTACCCCGCGGGTGCCCCGCGCGGCGCAAGGCCGCGCGGCACGCGCCCGCGGTGGCGCCCATGCGGCGCCCGCGCGGCACACACCCGCCCGCGGGCACCCGTGCGGTACGCGCCCGCGGGCGGCGCCCGCATGTAGCCGCGCGGTACGCGCACGAGGGCGGCGCCCGCGCGGCGCCCGTGCGGCGCCCGCCCGCGCGGTGCCCTAGCGGCACCGCACGTCGTCCGCCCGCGCGCGCGGTGCCCTAGCGGCACCACGCGTCGTCCGCCCGCCCGCGCCGTGCCCTAGATCATGCGGCGGCGGCGGCGGGGCCGGCGGCGACGACGGGGGTGGAGACGGCGATGGAGACAACGAAAGAGACACGAAAAAACCCCAATAACGCAACAAAACGAAATCTACTTACCAAAAATCCCGACGGGGAAGTCGACCGATCGCTCTTCTAATTCCAGTACGTTGTTCGGCGTGATCGGATTCCTCCGTCTTCTTCCTCTTTCTTTCTTTTTCCTCCTCCGGCTAGGGTTCTGCCTTTTTCTTCTTTTCTCCCGCGTTCGTTCTCTCCGGCTAGGGTTTCTCTTTTTGCAAAAAGTGGGATTTCTCCTTTTCGTACGTATAATTAAATCCCACCCTTTTAATTTCTGTCACCGATTAATTAATTCTTTAATTAATTAATCCTACGGGAT
Organism: Tillandsia leiboldiana; assembly: GCA_029204045.2. NCBI lineage: Eukaryota > Viridiplantae > Streptophyta > Magnoliopsida > Poales > Bromeliaceae > Tillandsia > Tillandsia leiboldiana. The sequence goes on from CM055065.1 coordinate 29,596,186, forward strand.
AAACCCCCTTTTCCTTGTAAAACGTGCAGGATATTTTACACGGATTCCGATGCACGTTAAGTCACCGCAACTCTAAAAACCCTGTTTCGGGAGATCCCTGCGTCGGATTTCAGATCCGATTGTACTGTCGGTCTTCGTTTTTCGTGCTCTTTCACAGAAAAATACTCATGCAACACACCGACCGACTTACAGAAACTCGATAATTTCGATCTACTAAAAGGGATACTTTATTAGAAGGAGGGTAAAATATCACTAAAAAGTCGTGTCATTACACCACTCACACTTTAAAAGAAGTTTCGTCCTCGAAACTTAATTACAACTCTCGCTAAACAACTCGGGAAAACATTCCTTCATTTTCTATACCAGTTCCCACATCGCTTCGCGTTCCTCGTGGTTGCTCCACTGGACCTTTACATAGGGGATGGTCCGATTGCGCAATTTCTTATCCTCTCGTGCCAAGATCCGCACCGGCGTCTCCTCGACGCTCAAGTCCTCTTGTAACTCGATAGTGGATACATCTAGGGCGTGAGAGGGGTCGGGGAGGTACTTCCGGAGCATTGAAACGTGAAACACGTTGTGGACTCGATCGAGGTTCGGCGGCAGGGCCAACCGGTACGCCACCGGGCCCACGCGTTCTAGGATCTCGAACGGTCCCACGTACCTCGAACTTAACTTTCCCCTTAGTCCGAAGCGTCGGGTCCCCTTTGAAGGCGAAACTCGGAGCAACGCGTGCTCACCCACCATGAATTCCAAATCCCGTCGTCTATGGTCCGCGTATCTTTTCTGTCTGCTCTGGGCGGTCAGCAGCCGTTGTTTGATCAGACGCACCTTTGCCTTGGTCTCCTCCACTAGATCTGGGCCCAAAAACTTGCGCTCTCCCAAGTCGTCCCAGCATATTGGAGACCGACAGCGGCGCCCATACAGAGCCTCGTATGGCGCCATTTGAATGCTGGCTTGATAACTGTTATTGTAGGCGAATTCCACAAGGGGTAGGTCAAGTACGCATGCCCGGAGCATGTCTTCGAGGATTTGGATCACCCGCTCCGATTGTCCGTCAGTTTGCGGGTGAAAAGCCGTGCTGAAATGCAGTTTGGTACCCATTGCTCGTTGCAGGCTCTGCCAAAAGTTCGACACAAATCGCGTGTCTCTGTCCGACGTAATGGACGCTGGTATTCCATGCAACCTCACTATCTCATTAATGTATGTTTGCGCCAGTCGTTCCCGAGTCCACGTCGTATGTATGGGCAGGAAGTGGGCCGATTTCGTCAAACGATCCACTATGACCCATATCGCATCATGTCCTTGTGGCGATCTCGGAAAGCTGGTCACAAAATCCATCGTAATCATCTCCCACTTCCATTCCGGCACCGGCAGCGGTTGTAACTTTCCTACTGGGCGTTGATGTTCGGCAATTACTTGTTGGCACACCAGGCAGTGTGCCACGAATCGGGTCACGTCTCCCTTCAATTTAGGCCACCAGAAGGTTTTCCTTATATCTTTGTACATCTTCGTTCCCCCAGGGTGCACTGCGTAGGGAGCAGTATGCGCTTCCCTCAGAATCTTCTCTTTGAGTTCCGGTAGGTCTGGCACGCAGATTCGTCCTCGGAATCGTATTGTGCCATCATAGCCTATTGCGAAATCGCCCCCTTGGTCTGAGGGTACTCTGTCTCGCACAAGTTGTAACTGGGTATCTTTCGATTGTCCCTCCAAGATCCTGTCTAGCAGGGTGGGTCTGACCACCAGGGTCGTGAGTCGTGCGACCGTACCCGCTGGCACCACCTTTAGTGTAATATCACAGATTTTTGTAACGTCTTACCCTCCTGCTAATAAAGGTTTTGTTGGAAGTAATTGATGAAACGGGTTTACTTAAGTGGATAATTTTGAGGTGCGGGTATTTTTCTGCGATAGAGCTCGGAAAACGGAGAACAGCGGTGCGATCGGATCCGGATTCCGACTTACGGAACCCCCAGAAAGGGGTGAAAAGGATCGCAATAGCCAGGGGGTGCATCGAAATCCGTGTAAGTGATTTTGCACGCTTTCCGAGGAAATAAGGGATTATCTTTAAAGAATTATCTTTAAGAATTATCCCGAAGGATTATCTGTGAGGAATTAATTAATTAATGAATTAATTAATTAGAGTTCAAAAATATCCGATGTGGATTTTGACGGTACGTACATACAAAAAGGGAAAATAAAAGAAATAAATTAATAACAAGATTTATTTATTCCCCGTATACCGAAAGGAAACCCTAGTCGTAAAAGACCGCCTCCTCAAACCCTCCCCTTTTGTGCCTGCCGAAAACCAAACGAAACCCTAGCTTGAAAAGAGAGAAATGAGAAAAGAGAAAAGAAAAGGAAACCCTAACCGGAGGAGAAAGAAATAGAGAAGAGGAAGCGAAGGAACCCGATTGCCCGGATCGACGTGCCGGAGACCGGAGAATGAGACATCACCGCCATCGGAGGGCGGATCCGGATCCTCACCACTGCAAAGAACGGAGATCGGGATCGCGTTGCCTCCTCCATCGGAAAAAGGTTAGGAATCGTTATTTCTCTCATTCGTCGGTTTAATCAAGGGTTTCTCCGTGTTCTTTAGAGATCGATTTAATCGGTAAATTGATCGCGGGTTTTTGATTGTTTTGATCGGTGATTTGTTCGTGTTTTGACCGAGTTTAACCGATGGTTTTTAATCGGCTTGATCGGAGGTTTGATCGGGTTACCGATCGAGGTTTTCGTTTGGCCTCCGATCAATGGTTTTATCGTTGGAGCAATCCGGAGTTTTTGTTTGAGTTATTTTGGCATTTCGTTGGAGCATCGGGCGAGTTAACGGGAGGCCGCCGCCGCCGTCGTTACCATGTTCGCGGGGTCGTCGCCGGAGCCGCGCGGGGGGCGAAAACGGAGAAGAAAACGCGAAACGGGGGAGTACTGTTTACCCCGTACGGCCTCCCCAGCCCACGGTCCACCGGCGGATCGTGCACCCGGCGCACGGCTCTGCCGCCTGGGGGCGCAGACCCGGCGCACAGCCGCGTGCGCCAGACCGGCCCGCAGTTGCGCGGTCCACACGCAGGGCGTGCACCCGGCGCACGCCCCCGTGGCCTGGGGGCGCAGACCCGGCGCACGGGCGCGTGCGCCAGCCCAGCCCGCAAGCGCAGTGCACGCCTGGGCGTGCACCCGGTGCTGCCGCCGCGGCCGAGAACAGGTGGACCCGGCGCGCGCTTCTCGCCGTGCGCGGCCCGGCCCAAGACGGTGCGGTCCACAGCACAGTGCGCGCTCGGTCTGCGGCGCCGCCACCCTTGGCCGCATACCCGGTCCAGGCTTGGTTCCGTGCACCAGCCTCCAACAGAAGACTCCGGTAGCTCCGTTTTCGGCCCGTTTCGCATCGTTTTTGAGTGTCTTTGACGACGACGATAATCTTAGTGGATTTCACCGTGTGATCAGTCCCGTGGGTTTTTACTCCTGGTTTGGAGTTTTCCACGTAAAATCTCTGCGTGTTATTTACTTTTCCGCATTGGGTATTTGTTACGCAAAGATTTTGGAGTGTTTATTGTTTACACCTATTCACCCCCCTCTACGTGTTTTTTTCCCTATTCAGATCCATATTTAACATAACCCACATCATCTGGGTCCGGAGCTCTCTAACCTCAATCCGGGTATCCGGCCTAAAACCAACCGCTCATGCTCAACTGCTGTGACAGGGTGTACACGGGTCAAACCCAGCGTCAGGGAGACACCTCTCGCCACGACGAAACCGCAAAATAGCACACAACAACACTCGACCCAATCCAGCGAAAGTCTAGAGCATGTCACCCATTCCACAGCGTTATGTTGTCTGCAGCCAACATAACCACTTAGGAGAATAAACATGCCGATCACTCATCTCGTCCCTTGGGAGAGGTATAAAACTCAATCAGGACTCTCGCTATAAATCACGACTCTCACGAAATCATCCAAAGGTCAAACCATATGGCTAGGGTTTCTAAGCCCACCATGACCTACAACCTAGGCTCTGATACCACCTAATCTGTCACGCCCCGGAGTCAAAACTGCGACCCGGGCTCGCCAACAGATCCGCCGCCTATATAAAACTCTGCATAGGCAAAGCGTCCAACCTGCAAGAAAAGGTACTACAGCTAACATGTAATATCATGACTTTTCGTGTAACGTTTTACCCTCTTGCTAATAAAGCACAAGTTAGAGAAAATTGAATTAACGGGTTTTCTTAAATTGATAATCATGCGGTGCGGGTATTTTTCTAGGATAGAGCTCGAAAAACGATGAACGACGGTGCGACCGGATCTGATTTCCGACTTACGGATTCCCCGGAAAGGGGTTTTGAAGATTGCGGTAACCGTAGTGTGCATCGGAATCCATGCAAAAGATCGAGCATGCATTTTGAGGGGATAAGGAATTATCTCTTGTTATTAAATAATTATTATTTAATATTAAATACCCGGATGTGGATTTTACGGTACGTATCAAGAGAAAGAAATGAGTGATTCCCGAAAAGAAAAGAGAAAACCTTAGCCGGAGAGAAAAGAAAGAAAAGAGGAGAGAAGACCCTGACCGGAGGAAAAAGAATGAGAGAAGAAGAAAGCGGAGGAGTCCGATCGCTACCGATCTGCGTGCCGGAACCGGAAGTGTGAGCGGATCTTCTTCTTCGACGAGATCGTGGTAAGTGATGTTCCTTTTCGGTAATTACTAGGGCTTTGTCGCTTCTCCGTTTAATCGCCACTGCCGCCGCACCGCGCGGCCTAGTGCCGCGCGGGGCGCCTCCCTCGGGCTGCGGCACCGCGCGGGCAGGGGCCGCGTGGGGTGCCAACCGCTGGCGGCGCGCGCCGCGCGGCCTAGTGTCGCGCGGGGCGCCGCCCGCGGGCTGCGGCACCCGCGCGGGCGAGCGCCGCGTGGGGTGCCACCCGCAGGCGGCGCGCGTCGCGTGGCCTAGTGCCGCGCGGGGCGCCAACCGCGGGCTGCGGCACCCACGCGGGCAAGCGCCGCGCGGGGTGCCACCCGCAGGCAGCGCGCTGCGCAGCCTAGCGCCACGCGGGGTGCCGCCCACAGGCAAGGGCACCCATGTGGTGACCCGGATCTCTGCAGGGCTTCTACAGTGTGACCAGCAGCTTTTGGAGGCCTATGTGGCATGTCGGTGGTGTTTCTGCACCAATTTGGACACAAGTGATGGACTTCGGGTGTAAAATGGATCACGTGGGTAATTGGGGGACCCCGTTGATTGTTTAGAAGTGGTTTTGCGTGAATCGGGCATCAAAATTGGACTCAGTGCGGAATTTGGATTAAAAACGCCCTTCCAGATGCCTTCGACAAATTTTGGAATTGGAATTTGGCAAAACGGACAGCGGATTTGGATTCAGCGCGCGAAAACGATGAAAATGGGCTATTTACTTGTATTTTTCGGAGCCCGGATGCGAAAACACGGATTTCGAGGCTTGAGAAACTGTTCCGGCGGCCGGAGGGCAGCGCCGGCGGTGCGGGCAGCGGCGGAGCGCGGCGGCGGGTAGCGGCGTTGGGCGCTCGGTCCACGGGGTAGGCGTGCACCGGGGGAGGGACGCGTGGCGGCCTGCGAGTGGCGGGTGCACCCGCGCGCGGTCCATGGGACGTGCGGCCTGGTGCATGGACCGGCGGGGGACACGTGGCGGCTTGTGGTTGGAGCGGTGTAGCGCGCGCGGTCCACGCGGGGAGCGGAGCAGGTGCCGGGGCAGGTGGCCGTACGCGTGGGCAGGTGGCCGTACCCGCGGGGCAGGCGCGCGGCGTACGCAGGGCAGGCGCGGTCGGCGCCACGTGGCGCAGTGCGGGACGCCGGATCCGCTGTTTGCTGTTCGACGATGACGTGGCGTGCTGTGGGCGTTTCGGGCTCTTGATGGATGGCCCAGATCGGGCGCACTGTGTGCGCCCGAATCACTCCGGGCGCCCGAAACATAGGATATAGGGGGAATTAAAGATTTGTTGAGTTTGTGCTATAAAATCCCCGTTTGGCAGGACATTTTGGCCTTCTTCCCGTGCCCATCCCTCTGTGAGGCTTCAAGGAAAGTTGTTCATCATCTTGTGGAGCATTTCTTGATGGATTCTCAGATTTTTTGGAGGCCTCGATATGCGCGCTATCTGCAACGCGGCGCACTGCGACATTTCTTGGATTTTGTCTTCCACCGTCACCTTTCGGTCCGCGAGGCACCCTGGATCACCCCGATGGTATTTTGAGCTGATTTTTGCGGCAGCACATTCACGAGAGGTACGCCTTCGATTCTAGTGTTGATCACTTCGTCTTGATTTGAGTTCTTGGCACGGTTTACGAGGCATCTCTGAGCCACTATTTTGCTGGTGGATTTTTGGACAGCGGAGGCTTGTTGGATTTTTATCTCTGCACTTGTGCATCGGAATGAGGCGTTTAAAGACTCAATTGATATCTAATCTTCGAGAGGAATGCACCCGTATTTTTATTGGATTTTTATAAGGTCATTTCAAGGGTGAGAATTAAGCTTCTTTGCTGCTGTTTTTCCAGCAGGATTGTGTTCTTGAGGAAGTGGCTTCCAATGTTGTTCTAATTGTTTCTTGGCCTACATGTGTCGGAATGAGGTGTATAAATACTCGTTTTGGGGCTACTCGTCGCGAGGATCGCAACCGTGATTTTTCTGGGATTTTTAGAGGACTGTATGCAGGTGAAAATCCCCCTCCTCTCTGCTGGTTGGTAAAAATAGCGTGTGCTGTTTTGGGGATTTGTGGTGTTGGTTATTGATTGTTGGTGATGTTGTTGGTTGGAACAGAGGCTTGTGCGGCTGATTACCGAGGGTGCGGTTTTGGCAGATTTTGGATAGCGTGTGACTACGCACTTTATTGACTTCGGCTTTGCCTGCGGAAAGCGTTTCAGGTGGGTTGCTTCATCCCCAGAACCGGTGGACGGTTCTCTAATTCTATGTTAGAAAGCATGCATGATTAAATGTACAATTAATAGATTTGAGATGTAAGCATGGAATGTGGCCTAGATCTTGTGGATTAATGCTTACCTAATTATTGTACATGTTATTTAATCATTGACCTATTCATGTGGGTTTGACATTTTGGTAGTAGCGGGTTTTTACCATGCCATGTTAGCACATAGTGTTGTACGATGATTGATCATTCGAGGGGACAGGATAGTATATCTATGTGCGGGTTATACTCTGAGGAGTTATTATGGATTATGGATCATAGATTTTGGGCAGGTGTATTCCATAGATGATGTTGGCATGAGTTTATATTTATCTGAAGCTACTATCGATTATACTTCCTTTCATCTTGCTTGAGGACAAATGCATGCTTGTATGGACATCTAGATAGGCCATCTTTTACTGCTACACATTCATATTGGGACTTGACTTAGGAGAAACCATCTTTGCTTCTTTTCTCTTTTTTGTCAGTCATGGTTCATGTTGCTCGGGTTCGAGCAGGGATTTGGGATAGTGTAGCTGGGATCTTGGTGTCGGGGACAGGTTGTACCGGATTGTGGTAGGCAGGGTTTCCGGCGACCGCGGATATTGGGCGGTTGGCCGGGTGTAGGTTGTTGCACCAGGTTGTAGTTTGTGGAGTATTGCGGCAACCGCGGACATTGGGCGGTTGACCAGAGGTTGCTTATGCATCAGGTTGGGTATCAGATTTCTCTAGTGGGCGGGGTTTCCCACTTAGTGAGTACTTTGGCATCCGTTTGAGGACCGGGGTTTTCTTTAGTGGTTGGGTTTTCCCACTTTGATCAGAGTCATGATCCAGTCCTGCTGATTTATACTACTATTATACTTACTCAGGCACTTTACTCGTGTGGGTCGCTCCCCTCGAGTGCCACTCCGGAGTGTGCGATATACATACTTGAGTCCTTGAGACTCCTTTGCATCGGTGTTATGCGTAGGCTGGCATACCCGATGCGGCAGGCACAGCAGGCAGTACCAGTTTTACTGGTAGCACTAGATTGGGGTTATTACAGGCATTTACTTTATTGTTGAACTTGTGTCAGGGGGACTGAGTGGAGTCTAGTAGCTGTGTTTAGACCAGTGCTAGTATTTTTGGGAGCCGTTTGGTTGGACGGTGGTCCCGTGTCGTTGTGAGTACTTGGACCGCTGTGTGAGAGGTTGAGCATCTTGAGTCTATCCGTTCTGAGAGAGAGCGTGGATTTCGACTATAGCCTGCATGAGCCACTACTCGATGGCGAGTTAGTCCGTTTGGACACCCTACGTAATTCCTGCCCGGTAGTGGGATGTGGTTGTAGGTGGGGCGCAGGTTTGACTGGACCAGATGTGGCAGTCAGCTCGATTGGGTCGATTGTGCACTTCATGTGCTAGTGGTGGCATATCCTTCATTGGTTCTTCCCCTTCGAGCATTTAGATAGAGGCATGGTAGCTGTTGAGCGTCTCCAGCTTTCTTGTTCAGTTTTCACTGCATTGGTTATCTTATGCCTCTAGTGGACTTAGTGGCCAGATCGTCGGGCCTGGCGGTGTTACCCACTGAGAACTCCCTTTTTGGTGTGGTTCTCACACCCATTGGGGGTTTTCCCCCTCCCCTTTCTTTCTCTCCTTTGTTTTGCAGAGTCTTAGCGGGTGTTGCTGATTCTGCGGTTGCTGTGAGAGGCGAGGGAGTCGCGTGCTAGATCCCTACCCGTCTGTGGAGAGTAGCGGTACCCCTACATTGGAGATCCTGAGTACAGTCAGTAGATCAGTTTATTTCTGCTTTTGAGAGATTATTGTAGTGAGGTTATTACTTGTATTGAGAGCCTGTACACTGATGTTTTATTTGAGATACCTCCCTGTTGAGCTCTGGGTTTTGTATTTGAGGATATTGTATGATTATCATTTTGGGAGATGGACATTGTTATTATTCCAGTTGTACACATGGATGGTTTTAATTTTACCGCACTTTTATGGTATAGCTCTGATATCTGTTTAGCTGTAGTACTTTCTTGCAGGTAGGACGCTTCGCCTATGCGGGGTTTGGCATAGGTGGCGGATCTGTTGGCGAGCCCGGGTCGCAGTTTCGACCCCGGGGCGTGACAACCCGCGCGGGCAGGTGCCGCCGTGGGCAGCGCACGCGCCGCGCGGCCAAGGCCGCGCGGGGCGCCACCCGCGAGCGGTGCCCGGGGATTTTGGCCGCGCAGCCGTGACGCATGTGGCCCCGTCGTCCGTCACTCGGCGACATCGCCGCCGTTGCCAAGTCTCATCGTACTCTTGGGTTTTGGGTTCCGTAACTTACAGAATATCGTTAGTCTGACCGGTTGTTCTTTTGGGCGATTTTCTTAGGTCCGAGTGCCGATTGTGAGCGTATTGCGGCTCTAGGTGTTCCGGTCAGCACATTTCGAGGTGGGTACCTTTTGGCATTTCTAGTGTTTAGTCGTTCCCGTGTATTTCGTGAAAATAAAGTAGATGTTTATTTAGTAAACTGTCTAACCCCATTGCATGAGAATCCTGTTTTATTTCTAACTGAGGCGACTGAGGTCGGGGTGCCGTATTACATGCCGGTTTCGGCATATATGCTCAAAATTGCTTACACGCACACCGGCGATATGGCCACCGCACAGGGTGTATTTTTCCGGAAAGATGGTACGATTACTAGTGTACCCCACAACTAGGGATGATGGGGACCCCTCACGGTGAGGCGACTGCTTCTTGGGCAGTGGAGGGGTTGGAGGCACCAAGGAATGAGCGCGGTATACTGGGGTAGGTGCCCAGCATGTCTTGGACAGGGGATATGGCGAATCATGAGGGGGAAGTGGAATGCTCTGGTGTATCGGTTTGTTCATTACAGTATTTATAGCATCTACTTGTTTATCATCTACTTTATTAGTCACTGACTACCCACACTGTGACAGGTCCGAGCAGGGGTGGGAACCGGGACAACGGTGAGGCAGCGTTTAGAGGACCTTAGCCGTTCGAGGCTAATGAACATTTTATTCACTCGCGGTTATCTTTTATTGTTTTTGGTTAGTAAGCTTGTGATTGCTTGTTCGTGGAATAATGTGGATGTTGGGTTGAGATCTTAGCTTAGGGATGACATCTTGTATATGTGCTTTCTGAGACTTAGATATGCGGCTGGTTTTCAAATATCAAAATGGTTTCGAAAGTGTTTTCAAACTAAGTGTCGTGTGGGCACTGATTTCCAAACCCGTGAATTTATCCTTTCAAGTAATGTTGCCGCTTAAAAGAGATTGCGAAAACATTTTGTAAAATCGGGTGTTGTGTGGACACTGCCTTTCAAACCTATGGATTTATCCTTTTATTCGTGTTGTGGTGATTATGATTGTGATTATGGTTATGGTTAAGTATGATCTCTCCTTTTGATTGCTCTGTGATTGCATGGTTAAAGTACAAGTCGTGTTTGAAACGCCGTACATATATAAAGGAGACTCCGTGTCACGCCCCGGGTGTAAACCAGAACCCGGGCCCGTCTACAGATCCGTCGTGCACACGGTATTTCCCGTGTACACGAAGCGCCAACAACCTGCTCAGCTATGAAAGATAATAAAAGAGCAATAAAAACAGAGCTGAACTAAAAACTAATACATCTCAGACTGAAGCGGGAAATAAAATACAATACGTCTGTATAAATGATACATCAGTCTCTCCCAGCTCACAATAAAAAAAATACAACCTGCTGGCAAAAGCCAGTCCCAAAAGTAAAAGTACAACCGTCTGAGAAAACATGAGTACACCAACAGTCCAGCTAACACGCTCATCCTGCCTCGAGATCTATCTACTCAGCCGTCCTCTCTCCTCGACCTGCCACTGTAAGCCCAGTAGCACCTGCAGAAGACACTGCAAAACCAGGGAGAAGCAAAAGAGGAAAGAAGAATGGGGGTGAGAACTACTAGTAAACCAGTAGCCTCCCCTAGTGGGTAAAACCTCAAACTCTGACATGCCCACTAGGTCTACCAGAGGCAAAAGAAATAAAAGTGGTATGCAATGAGTATGACTACTGATGAAAAGCTACCACTAGTATGCCTCTAAATACTGAGCTAAAAGAATAGCTGAATGTATGCATCAGAACATAAATGCCTGCCTGAATAAACCCAATCTGACCACCAGTAAACACTGGCACTGCCTGCTCTGCTATCGAACTCAAGATCGCAGCAGCGGAATCTGCACACATGGCTCGATTCCGCGGGATCGGCACACATGGCTCGCATCCCAAAATAAGTATCTGACCGGCACACATGGCTCGGTCAAAGGTCCACCTCCGGAGTGGCACTCGAGGGGAGCTACCCACACGAGTAAAGTAACATCTGTAACAAGTAACCCTGTGTAGCAGGACTAGATCACGACTCTGATATGAGTGGGAAAAACCCATCCACTAAAGGGAGACCCGATCTCAACCTGATGCAAGATAAACAAATAGTGGAAAACTCCATCCACTAGAGACCTGATACCCAATCTGATGCATAAGCAACCTCCGGTCAACCGCCCAAGGTCCGCGGTTGCCGCAATACCCTGCCATCAAGCCTGCCTGTCCCAAAACCCAAGAACCTGACTACACTATCCCAAACCACCTGCTCGCGCACGAGCTGCAAATACCCTGAGCCTCAAATGAAAGGAGAAAAGAATAATAAAAAGGGTTTCTCCTATGTCAATTCCAGCATGATAGTGTAGCAGAAAAAGGTGGCCTATCTAGGTGACCATACAAGCATGCAAATGTCCCAAGATAATATAAAATAAAAGAGATGTCGATATGTTTTTACCTTGCTAAAGCATGCTGATAAATATATAAGGATAGTAAATAAGAGATAGCCTGTGCCGTCTATACTGCATGCCCGAAGCCCACAATTTATTAATTAGCCTTATCTTTTAACATGATGTTACTGCTCTACAATCATAATCCCCAATCAAGCAAGTACTAACAATATCCGTTTTAGTCTCGATTAAGCCTGCCATTGCCACACATAAAGTGCATTTAGCCTTTAAACCACAGAAGCTACTCAAATGCCTAGCAGGTAATCAAAAACAAGGGGTTCACAACAACACCCATAATCACAAACATGTCCCACATCCGACATCCGGCCAACCGCCTACAATCCGCAGTAGCCACAATACCCCAGAAGCTAAAATCCAGGCCCTGGCTACACTATGCCAATCCCTGCTCAAACCCGAGCAACAAATAGCCGCCGGCCTACGGAATATGGGGAGAAGGAACAATAGGGTTTCTCCTAAGTCAAGTCCCAACATATAGTGTAGCGATCAGAAATGGTCTAACTAAATATCCATATAAGCAAGCCTATCTCCTCATGAAAGAAAGAAGGGGAGTGACGAATAGTGTAAGACCCGGTCTTTCCTAAACCCTTCTTGTCACCCTCTTCTGGTAATGTCCGACCGAGGGCCTCATTTTGGTGTTTTTCCGGACAGACCGTCGGGGCCCGCAGATATTTTTAGGCGGTAGAGCTCGCGGAGCGGAGCGCGCAGGCGCGATCGGTTTCAATTTCCGACTTCCGGTCTGACCAGAATTAATTCTCGAAGTTGGGGTCCCCTTAGGCGTCTCGGGATCCGTGTTGGCAACCCGCACATCTTTTAAGGTAAACCCTAACTTTTTAGTATATATATAGCCGAATGGGAAAGGGAATTAGGGTTCCTTTTGTTTTTGTGGCCGCCTCTTTTCTTTTACTTCTCCCCTCGTAGCCGCCGGCAAGGAGTAACCAAGGACTCGGGCGAGGGTGGACCGGTGGAGGCAAGCGGAAGATCCCTCTCCTTCCTCCTCTTTCGCGCATCGAGGTGAGTCGGGGTGCGTTTTCGTTCGGGTAATCTTTTTCCTTTTGTTTTGTTGGTCACGAGGAGGGAGGAGGGGCGATGCCGTCGCGCACCGCCGCGCGCTGGGCCGGCCGCGGGTGGGGCGCCCGCGCGGGCAGGTGCCGCGCGGGGTCGCCCCACACCGCGGGCAGCGCGCCCGCGCGGCGCTCGGCCGCGCGGGGCCGCCCGCAGGAGGGGCGCCCGCGCGGGCTGGTGCCGCGCGCGGTCGCCCCGCACCGCGGGCAGCGCGCCCGCGCGGCGCTCGGCTGCGCGGGGCCGCCGGCAGGAGGGGCGCCCGCGCGGGCTGGTGCCGAGCGGGGTCGCCCCGCACCGCGGGCAGCGCGCCCGCGCGGCGCTCGGCCGCGAGGGGGCCGCCCGCAGGAGGGGCGCCCGCGCGGGCTGGTGCCGCGCGGGGTCACCCCGCACCGCGGGCAGCGCGCCCGCACGGCGCTCAGCCGCGCGGGGCCGCCCGCAGGAGGGGCGCCCGCGCGGGCTGGTGCCGTGCGGGGTCGCCCCGCACCACAGGCGGCGCGCCCGCGCGGCGCTCGGCCGCGCGGGCCGCCCGCAGGAGGGGCGCCCGCGCGGGCTGGTGCCGCGCGGGGTCGCCCCGCACCGCGGGCAGCGCGCCCGCGCGGCGCTCGGCCGCGCGGGGCCGCCCGCAGGAGGGGCGCCCGAGCGGGCTGGTGCCGCGCGGGGTCGCCCCGCACCACGGGCAGCGCGCCCGCACGGCGCTCGGCCGTGTGGGGCCGCCCGCAGGAGGGGCGCCCGCGCGGGCTGGTGCCGCGCGGGGCTGTGCCCAGGCGGAGTGTGCGCCGCACGGGCCGGTGCCGTGCGGGGAACTCCGCCGCACGCTGTTGGGAGTCGATGTGAGTTTCGGACCTCTAAGTCTTGACTTGCCCATGTTCCTTCAGGAGTGCGGGACGCTGTTGGCGACTGGTGCACGGACGCGGACTGGACGAACGCAGGACGACGCACACAAGGTGGGTACATTCCCGGGGATTGCGGGAATAGGGATTTACTGTTAGAAATAGCATGTTGGGGCAAGGTGGAATTGTTAGTCTCCTTCTGTTTATGCACTAACCCTGTTATGTTATTGTACTTAATATCAATCTGAGTCTCAAGTTTTGCTACACGCACACCAGCGGTTTGGCCACCGCAAGGGTGTGCTTTTCTGGAAAAGTGGTACGTTGACCCGTGTACCCCACGCGACGGTGGCGTTAGGAATGGGGGCCCCCATGGGTGGGGGGTGTGAGCGGTGATGTCGAGGCAGGTGCTCGGCGGCCGAGGCAGGTGCTCGGCGGTGGACATCGGGAAAGGTGCCCGATGTTGTTTTGATACAGGGTGTGGTTAAGGTGGATGATGCATGAGAGGGATGGTTGCTCCAGTTTTGTGGTTTGCCCTATTATTGTTTCTCTTATGCTTATCATGCTATTTCTAGTCACTGATTTCCCACTCCGTGACAGGTTCGTCCAGGGGCGAGTGCTAGGGCACCGGTGAGGCCGCGAGGATGCTGTACTGATTTTTAGTGACTTCAGATACAGTGACTCTTCTCTCCTTTTCCTTTTATTACTCATGTTAGCTAGTTTGTGGATTGCGACACCCCCGTGGGGTCGAAGTGGATGTTGCCCTTTTCCCTTTTTCGAATAAACGAATGATTGTTACATTCTCTCATACTTGGCCATTTTAAATAATGAAAAGCAAAGAAAACCATTTGCGAAAACTACTTTTAAAACGTGGGCGTCGTGTGGGCGCCGGATTTTACAAACCTTGTGGATTTATGTGGCTTTCGAACGGTCTTTCCTAAAACGATGGCATCGTGTGGATGCCGCTTTCAAAACCTTGTGATTATTTATCCTTTCAAAACATCGGCCTCTATGTTCTAAGTGAATGCTAGAATATCATGTGAGTTGTTTGGTTGTATGTGAACGAGACCCCAACTGATGTGGTTAGAGATTGTATGTGCTACGCCTTGTGAGACATTTTGTATTTGAGACGCCGTGCATATACAAAGGAGACTCTGCCCGTTTGCAGAGTGAATTTGTGTATGCGGCGGGTCTGGACACGCACCGGGGAGCATTGGTTTACAAAAAAAAAATATATATGGCTGAATCAGGAGCATCGGTGGCTCTTCTTCCGCGCGATTCGAGCCCCGGGGCGTGACAGATGAAGATGGTATCAGAGCGGTAAACTTTAACCACAACAGTCGGGGCCTAACATCCACGGGGCGCAATACTCTGGCTACTGAGTGATAAAGTGAACACGGGATAAATAAATAAAACGCGAGTGCTCGTTGAGAGAAAGGGGGGGGGGGGGGGGGGGGGGGGGATTAGTGTTCTTTTTCTTTTTCTCCCTTTTAGGGCCAGCATTAGCGGTGTTCTGTTTTGTTTAAACTAGGAGTAACTAGTTCGTGCAAATGTTCAGATCATGGCCAGGACTAGATCCACAGCCGAGGACACAGGGGCGGACGCAGCGGTAGCGACGACTGCGGAGAATCAGCTCCTAAGGCAGCAGCTACGGGAGATGGCGGGGCAGTTGGCAGCCCTGAACGACCGCGTGCGCCAACTGACGCAGCAACAGCAGGCCGCTGCGACGGCGGAGGTTGCCCCGGGCCCTCTCCCGGGGCCAGCTACACCGGCAATGGGACCGCCGACGATGGAGACCGAAGGAGGGGCTGCCCCTACCCGGGCCTCGGCGCCTGAGGTGCCCTTAACCCAACCGACGGCGCCAGAGGTGGCCCCTTCGACGGCAGCGGCAGGGCCGGCGACGACACAAATCGTCGGAATTGCCCCGAGTGTGACGGTAGTGTTACCCACTTCCGCCGCAACCGCTAACGTCGCGAAGGAGGGGGCGAATCTACCAAACGAGCGAGACCGCGTGCGCGCCAACCTGGCCGACTTCAAGAAGTACGACCCGCCAGTGTTTGAGGGGGACACGACAGACCCCTGGGTCGTGGAGAAGTGGGTGGACACGATGGAGAAATTATTCGAGGACCTGTTGATGGAAGACCACGAGCGGGTCCCCCTGGCTGCCCACTTACTCGAGGGGAATGCCCGCATTTGGTGGAAGACTGTACGCCCCGGATCTGCGACGGGCGCTACCCTTCTGTCATGGACTACCTTTAAACAGCAGCTGTTCGGGGCGTTCTTCACCAACAGCGTGAAGAAACAACTGGAGGACGACCTCAACCACATCAGGCAGGGAACCAAAACAGTAATGGAGTACCAGAGGGAGTTCGTGAGACTGGCGAACTGTGTCCCGTTCGTCATTCGGGATGAATCCAATAAGGCGCAACTGTTTGTGGATGGATTGAGGACTGACATTTTCCAAGTGGTGGACGCGGCGGATCTGCATACCTTTCAGAAGGTGGTCGACCGAGCCACCATTGTTGAACGAGGCTTTGCCGTCACGCGCGCCCGAAGGGAAGGCCCCCACCAGCAAGACGACAGGAAGCGGACCCAGATGACTTCAGGGGGAGGGGGCTCTTCCAGCGGGAATCGGCCCCCTAAGCGGTGGAGGCCCCAGCAGAGGACCAGGGGAGCGCTAGGAGAGGGACAACGCTCAGAGGATCGTCCTTGTGTGATCTGCGGCGGGGCGCACCGAGTGATAGATTGCTCCAAGAGACAGGACCATTGTTTCTGATGTGGCAAGCAGGGGCACTTCCGTTTCAACTGCCCCCTGAACCAAGGCACCACATCTTCAGCAGCCTTCGTGCCTTCACCCCAGCACGCAGGGCGAGGGAAAGCTCCGATGACGTCGGCCCCCAGACCGCCAGCACCCCGATCTGCAGGGGAAAAGCCACCACCTTCGGGAGGCCGCGTCTATTCGATGGGTCAGCAGGAGACACGCCCGTCTGAGCACGTCGTCGCAGGTATCACTCTTGCTTCTGTTTATCGCGCTAGAACCCTTTTTGACACCGGGGCGACCCTCTCGTTTATGTCTCGTGACTTCGCACTGACCCATGATTTTGAGTTGAGACCCTTACCCAGTGTGATGACCGTTCACACCGCGGGGGGATCCTTGGAGGGATGGGAAGGCTCCCGTGCCCCTGGGATCTGGTAGTCATTCCATTGAAAGAGTATGATGTAGTGCTCGGAATGGATTGGCTCACGTGGTACCTTGCAGTCATCGACTGCGAGAAGCGCGAGGTGCGGCTGATGTACCCCGATTTTTCCGGAGAACGTGTCCTTGGCTTGCAAGAGCGTTTCCTTTTCTTCCATGATTCCTGCATCCCGAGCCAGGAAGTTGGTTGAGGGCGGGTGTATGGCCTACTTGGTGTCGGTGGCCCTGGCCGCCGGATCCTCTACGGCACTCTCCGACATCCCTGTGGTGAGGGACTTCCCAGATGTGTTTCCGGCCGAACTACCTGGTTTACCCCCCGAGCGAGAAGTTGTTTTTCCTATTGAGCTTCCACCCGGCACACGACCAATCATGAAGGCCCCCTACAGGATGGCCTTCGCGGAGCTGAAGGAACTTAAGGCGCAGCTGGAGGACCTTTTGGACAGGGGGTTTATCAGACCGAGTGTGTCCCCTTGGGGCGCACCTATACTCTTTGTACGAAAGAAAGACGGGAGCTTGCGGTTGTGCATCGACTACCGGGAGATCAACAAGGTCACAGTGAAAAACAAGTATCCCCTACCTAGGATTGATGACCTCTTTGACCAGCTGCGGGGTGCAACTGTCTTCTCGAAGATTGACCTGCAGTCGGGCTACCACCAGCTCAGAGTTCGAGACGAGGATATTCCGAAGACGGCGTTCCGGACTCGGTATGGCCATTACGAGTTCACAGTAATGCCATTCGGGCTTACCAATGCCCCAGCAGTGTTCAGGGACATGATGAACCGAGTTTTCAGACCCTTCCTGGATCAGTTCGTAGTGGTCTTCATCGACGACATCCTAATTTACTCCACCACCGATGAGAAGCACGAGGAGCACCTACGAATTGTTCTACAGACTCTTAGGGAGCAGGAGCTTTTCGCAAAACTTAAGAAATGCGAGTTTTGGCTTCGCGAGGTGGGATTTCTGGGGCATATCATTTCAGCAGCGGGAGTCGCAGTGGATCCCAAGAAGGTGGAGTCGGTGACCGACTGGCCCCAGCCGACCACGGTTGTCACGCCCCGAGTCCGCCAATTTGTACGGTTCGGGCACGCAAACAGACCCGCCAATCGGGTAAAACCTTTTTCTACCCGAAAGGAACGGTAACATCCATAATAACACAACAAGTGTATGCGGAAGCTCAATATCAGAGTGCTAAAAATCACTACAAATTTAAAACTTTCATTCGATAACGAATAGTTAATGCGGAAATGAAAGCATACATGAGTGAACCATAATTTAAACTTATTACACTTTACATTTCTGAACTTGCAAATAAAATTATTACATTTCCTTTACATAATTCCTCACCATACAAGGTTCACTCAAGAAATACATAAATGGAATACCTCTGCTAGACCGTCTAGGTCACTATGCTGCTGGGCCCTTGCCCCTGTCGTATGCCTCGCTGTCGTCTGCATCTGATCCGTCTCAACCGCTGCATCCATTCCCGAACCTGTGGGGGGGGGAGTCACCCAGGGGGTGTGAGAACTACGAGCGAGTTCCCAGTGGGTTCAACCACCGAGAGAAAGTGTCCTACACCACTTGGTCCAATGGAAGCAATAATAATAGTGCTAGGAAACTAAAATCCTCAATATCAAAATGCAGCTATGCAATATAACATATCACTACACTATCTGTGTATAACCATCTACTCAGCACTACTCTGTCTAGCCACACTAGGCTGCTAAGCACCAACTCGGCCACTATGCCTCTGAATACTGAGTCCAACTAACCCGGCCACCTTGGCCACTCTATTTTTCTTATTCTTTAGATTCTGGTGCTTTAGTTCAAGTTAACCCTCAGAAATTCTTATCCAACGGGCCCGAGCCCGGTAGTCCTGCTACCATAAGATAAGATTTCTAAGGTTGCCGATAACACCCGCAAGTGTTACCCCGTCCTACGGAAGAAACGTCCCGAACGGGTCTCTACCCGGGAGAGGGATACTGCCCGTACCTCCAACAAGGGCTCGTTTCACCGTATGTCCGCCCGTTTTATCTTTATATGTTCTCTCTTTTCATTTTAATTAGTTCTTAGCCTCTTTGCCTTTGAACACTTGCTTTCCTTTCTTATTCGAGCTTATAGCTCCCTTTTTGCCACTGGCAAATCACTTTCTCTTTTCTTTGAGCATTTAGCTAATTGCTTTCACTTTTAGCCCTTCGAAAGTACCTCATCCGACGGGTCACTGCCCAGGGAGTCCTGCTCCACTTGACGAGTCTCAAATTCGAAGGCGTCATTAATATCCTCTTTTATTCTCTTTATCTTAAGCAATTTGCTTGTCTTGCTTATTAACCAATTTTAGCTCTATCTTGAGCAATTTGATTGTCTTGCTTATTAATCACTTTTTCACCTCTTACCCAGGGTCTTGCCACACGGGTAACTAGAGAGTCTCATGGACTCATAAACATTTCTCTTTTATCTCTTTAACTCAAATTGAAGTTAAAGTTATTATCCATTTGCCCAGACACCCTATGACCTTCTAGGGTTATATTTGATCAGCTTATTAACCTTGGGATCTTATCCCACTTTCCTGATTCCTCATTGAATCCTAGAGTTAACTTAACTCTATTTTCCTGTTCCACTATTAACTTAGAGTTACACTGACTCTAATTGCATGTTCCACTGCTATATTAGAATTACATGACTCTACTTTCCTGTTTTCCCTTTCATATCTCCACATTTGATCCATTTCTCTGTATCTTCTTTACTTTCCTGTTTTCCCTTTCATATCTCCACATTTGATCCATTTCTATGTATCTTCTTTACTTTTGTTGGGTCGTATATAATACGGATCTAAATAGGGGAAGAAACACCTAGAGGGGGGTGAATAGGTGTAAACGTATAAACACTCAAAAATCGTTGCGATAAAAACCCAATGCGGAAATGAAAATAACTCGCAAGATTTTTACGTGGAAAACTCCATCACAGGAGTAAAAAACCACGGGACCGATAACACGGCAGAAATCCACTAGAATTAAAACACGTACAAGGTGATTTACCGTACACACTTACGACTCAACCTTTTCCATACGCTCCTAGAGGATCTTCTCCGCTCGCTCCAGACGCTTCTCGAATCCACGATCTGCGCCCAACGCCGAATCCACGCCGTCCAACGTCGAATCCACGACGTCCGACCGAATCCACGGTCTTCACCCAATAGCACCCTTCGAATCCACGAACGTGCCTCGCTCCGAATCCACGAGAGCGAATGAACCTTGAATCCACAAGGACACGCGAATCCACGCGCCGATTTTGGGGTAATCGTTGTTTTTGGGTGGTGATGATCCGCCGAATACTTAGATCAAAGATAGATCGGAAATACCATCTAAGTATTCATTAGTTTGATTCAACTCAAGTTGTGAGTATGAAAACCTAGAATCAAACTAATCAATATAGATGAAGAAACATAGAGTATTCTCTAATGATTTCCTTTCTTCTCTATATGTGGATCTATAGCCGTATATGATGATATATGAAAATGACGGCTATGTGGATTGACCCTAGAAAGAAAGACATAGGGTCTATTTATAGGTTAGAAACCCTAGGAAGGAGATAAGAATCAAAAACCTGCCATTTCTGGAATTTTACGGACGGCGATCCGGATCGTGATAACTGAGATCCGGATCGTCATAACGAAACAGCCAATTCCAGAAAAACAAAGGTTCGGGATCCGGATCATGTGACTACGATCCGAATCGTTCATACAGTTCACCAAACATCAACGTTCGGGATCCGGATTGCGAAGCAAGATCCGGATCGTTCAAGGTAGATGGTAAACTCAACGTTCGGGATCCGGATCAAGAGACTACAATCCGGATTGCGACGATGTATGAACGAACCACCTTCGGGATCCGGATCGAACAGCCTGATCCGGATCCTGAACATGTCCCAAGTCCAGTTTTTGATTTTTTATGCAATGAAAGATTCTTCCAAGTGTTTCTACACTACAAGAAGTATTCGGATCACACAAATTCTTTAGTTAAACATACCTGATCCTTTTGAATTCTTCTTTCTTGAGATTGAGTTAAACGATCCAACTTTCTTCACCTTCAATCTTCAAGACTTGAGACTTTCACGAAACTACGCCAACTCAAATTCCGTAACAATCTCCCCCTTTGGCGGTTTCGTGACAAAACACAGATCCACTAAAGAAAATTCAAAAAGATATTTTTGTTGCTATCACCATACAACAAAAATTTACAATGGAGATCCAAAATACAATACATGAGTTAAACTCCTAAAACAGACTCTAGACTTAGACATCTGTACTCTCTGCAAAAAGAAATCATTCTTGACAAAAGAAATCGTTAGATACCTCAAGAATTTTGTATTATTCAAAAACCACAAACAGAGATGAAGTTTAAACTCATTTATACTTACCATGACATTTATATTCAGATATGTAAACTGATCATAGTTAAAAAAAACACCAACATATCTTCTTTGCACGTAAAAACCAAATGTCATGAACATGTTTGTGACAAACTAATATATATATAGATATGTAATTGATCAGAGTTAAGAACCAACATACCTTCTATGCAATCAAAAACCAAATGTCACAAACTTGTTAGTGAACATCAACTTGTTAGTTATATTACATGCCCAAATAGTTAGCAAATAGTTAGTCGAGGCATGCATTCATACAGCTGAAAAACCTCAAGTTGAGAATGCAAGTTGGAGTAATACTTACCTTGATATTCATCCAGTTTTCACATCAAACATTGTTCACTTACCTTGATGTTTCATGCAGTCAACATTGTTGAAAGTTCTAATCATTGTCCTAAACTCTCTCCCCCTTTTTGTCACAAAGAAAGCCAAAAATTACAGAAGTGGAGAGAATGGTTAACAGTTTAAGTTCGAGAACTAAAAACTCAAATTAAAACTTAAAAACCTGCACAACAGTAGGATTTAAACATGTGCATAATAAACAGAAATTAGAAGGATACGGATCATTCAGACTCGTCTGAACTGATACAGCCGAGGATTTGGAAAATCTTCTTTATTCGCTTGTTCATTGCTGATTGATTTTTATTTACTTTCTTTATTTCTTCCTTTACCTCAATTAGTTCATTTGATATACGTTCTTGCTCGTTGGAGAGCCTTTGCTGTTCTTTATAGATTGAGGTAACAGAAGCATCATCATCAGACGTTGATTGTGGTGCTTCTTGTGCCGGAGGTGCTGGTTGAACTGAAGGAGCTGCTGCCGGTGCAGAGGTTGTTGCTTGTTGTCGTTGTTCTCGTTGCCGGTGAAGAGGTATGAAAGGTTCATCTGGCTTCGTCGAAAGAGACTTTACAATTGTTGTGTCATTGATCGTTCCTAAACTGTGCAGATAGGAACTCGCATTTGTGTCAGCTTTAAATTTGCGAAGAATGCGCATGATGATCATTGGAAAAGGTAGTCTCTCTGACGGATGAGCTTGCTCCACATATCGTGCCATCCTTGACCAGATGACGTAGGGAATGTTTAAGTTAGCTCCCATTGCTGCTGCGGGGTTTCCAAGTAGATAAAGAAATATCATTCTTTCCCACCGAAGAACCTTTGTGTTCATGTTTGGAATAATATTGTAACAAACAATGAGATTTAAGATGCGGTACTCTGGTCGTAGTTCTTTCGAGAACACGGAGTTTCCTGTCGACCGAGTATTTGGAACACAGATTCCATCAACTACCACTCTCCAGGAGAAGGTGTTGAAGACTTGATTCTTCAGGTAATGAGTACCATCGGCTCGGGCGTCCATCCCTAGTACTTCACCAATTAGCTGAGGCGTTACTTTGATTCTGACATTCTTGACTAATGTTTGAAAATCCCGACGCCCGCTTTCCTGATCGACTAGATAGCAGGCATTCTGATAAAACATCCTCACTGAGTGAAGACAATACCCAGTGGTCTCCGGGAAATCGCAAATGGGAGCAAGACCTCTCTGGTCAAACAAAGTCCTGAACGTCTGAGAACGTTGCGTTAAGGCTTTTACATCAACATGCCTTTCTCCAATGCATTCTCTGTTTTCAAAATCCTTTATTCTAGCCGAGCTGACAAAGTCTTGTGCAGGTGCTTGGTCAGCAGCTGGTTGCTCAATGGTGATTCCTCGAGCACTTCCTCTCTTGCGAGCAACACTTTTTCTTCTTGTCTTCCCAGAAGTTTCTTCCATTGGAGCTTTCCCTTTTTCAGCAGCAGTAGGCGGAGCCTTCGATGTTTCTGCAGGTGCTTTTCCCTCTGAAGCAGTCGGAACAGTCGTTGCTTCAACTTGCAGTTCATCCCAATCAATTGATTCCGTTTCAGATTCTGTATCGGAATCATCTTTAGCCTTCTTCGCTTTCTTAGCCTTCTTAGCCCTCTTGGGCTTGACGGTGTCTCTCGTATGAACCATAGCCGCAAGTAGAAAAACAATCCAAGTGATCACCATTGCTTATGGTTTCTTGAGAAAAGGAATCCTGAGTAGACCAACTCAAGAACACAAAAATTCTTAGTTTTCAAAAATTGAAAAAATTGTACCCAAACAATCATAATCATGTAGTGAGACTAAGAATCAAATTAGTTTTGCAAAAGGACTCTTATAAATAGATCAATTGCATGAATTTCGAAAATCCTTATTATATGCCCTAAAACCGAAATTTTAGAAATCGAAGCCTAAAATCCGTTAATCAGGAGAATACCTAGCATATAATCAAAACTAATCTACCCAGAGTTCTTATTTCAAAAGAAATTTGATCAAAAACCATCCACAAACAAAGTTGATCCAAGAAATTCGTACGTTTGAGGAGGAAAAGAGAAAAACGGTGAAAAACCGAGATTTTGATCAATAAAACTTACTTGGAACTGAAGAACTTGAGTTAGAAAGCTTCCAAGGAGGATGAAATCTAGAGAGAAGCGCTCTGGAAACTTCGGAACAAAAGATTGGAGTAAAGAAATCAAAAACCCCTTTCGTTCCTTATAAAACCTAGCCGCGATCCGGATCAGTTCATAACTGCGATCCGGATCGGCTACCCGCAGTGAGAAAACTGCGTTCGGGATTCGGATCGGCAGATACAATCCGGATCGTCAGCCCGCAGAAGAATTCCTACGTTCGGGATCCGGATCACCTTGCCCGATCCGGATCGGCCCCAACTTTTTCTTTAGAAAAATTTCAGAGAAATTCAAGAAAAATCCAGAAAAAGATTGTAAGCACAAAGGTGTATCAACTTTAAACAAAAAGCATCGTTTCACACAACAAGAATTAGATTATGCCAAATCTATCAGTAATATCCAAAAATGAAACGAAAATTTACAAGAATTAAATCCCTTAAAGTTGAACACCATCAATCACATCTAACTTGATCTTATGAGTAATGCCTTTATCAAATCATCAATTCAGTAAAGAAAATGAAATACAAAGATCAATAGATGTTTGAAATCCCAAATATGGTAGATAATATTTCTAGACAATCTATTGAAGAGAGTGCCTCTTTGAGCATCTTTCGTTAAAATCCCACCTTATACCAACCTTGAAATTTGACAGAGTCAAGTATTTCAACATGCATTTTACTTAATCAAAAATTTGAACAACCATGCTTGGTATACATGTGGTAGCTGCACACAAAACTCGGACGACCGAGGTGGTAGCTCTTTCCTCCATGTGGTGGTAGTTTTCACACTCCTCATTGGGATGTAACTCTTTCCACATCTTTTGAGCATTTTTCATTATCTTTGACTCCCCCTCAATTGGCTATCAATTATTTAAGATATAAAGTATTCAACCAAAAATTGATCTCGATTTCATACTCGACTAAACAGTCAAATAAGATAATGACTATACCAAGAGATCATTGAGAGAGAGAAATTGACTTTGATCACTTTAGAAGATGATTTAATTAACATAAATGATCATTGCAACAGTAAAATATTATGATGGCAAAAGCATAATAAATTTCTAAATGTGCGAAAAGATGCAATTAAAGTCAATTATGATCTATGCTCAATTAATGTCCTATGTACAAACATAGATAAAGAACAAAACAAAAACAAATACAAAACCTATTCTAAGCAAAGATTTCAAAAAGAAGATTATTTCAAGGAAAGCATCCCAATTGCTTTTCGTAAATGAATAAAACGTTTTTGATCCAAAGGTTTTGTTAGAATGTCAGCTAATTGATCCTCAGTTGAAATATATGAAAGTTGAAGAGTATTTGATTCAACTAGCTCTCTAAGAAAATGATATCTAAGTTCAATATGTTTTGTTTTAGAGTGCAACACAGGATTTTTAGAAATGTTAATTGCACTTGTGTTGTCACAAAGAATTGTTACCGAAGATGCTGAAATGCGGAAGTCACTCAATACGCTTTTCATCCAAATGAGTTGAGTTGAGCAACTTCCAGCTGAAATGTATTCCGCTTCGGCAGTCTAGAGTGCTATGCAATTCTGCTTTTTACTGTGCCATGCAACAAGGCAATGGCCAAGATAGAAGCATGCACCACTCGTACTTTCCGATCATCCACTGATCCTGCCCAATCGGCATCTGAGTATCCAACAATGTCCAGACTTGTTCCCATAGGATACCAAATTCCGAAATTAATTGATCCTTTGATGTACCGGATGATCCGTTTCACCGCTTTCTGGTGAACCTCCTTTGGTGCTGATTGATATCTCGCGCAAATCCCAACACTAAAGGATATATCCGGGCGACTAGCCGTGAGGTAAAGTAGACTTCCAATCATACTTCTATACAGTTTCTCGTCTACATTCTCACTATGTGATTCACTTCCAAGTCCCTTGTGGCTAGTTCCCATTGGAGTTGGAAAATCTTTACAATTTTCTATATCAAACTTTTTGACCAACTCCAGTGCATACTTGGATTGACTCAAGTGAATACCTTCATCATTTTGTTTAATTTGCAATCCAAGAAAATAAGACAGTTCGCCCATCATGGACATCTCAAATTCGCTTTCCATGGTCTCCGCGAATTTAGAAGCATCATTATCTTTTGTTGCACCAAATACAATGTCATCGACATAGATTTGTGCTACAATGAAATTATTTTGATAATGCTTCACAAAGAGAGTCCTGTCAGCTCCCCCTCGAGTATAGCCCTTCTCCAAAAGGTGCTTTGTTAACCTTTCGTACCATGCTCGCGGTGCTTGTTTCAGACCGTAAAGAGCCTTTTTCAAACGAAAAACATGGTTAGGTTGTTTATGATCTACAAAACCTTTCGGTTGAGCTACATAAACTTCCTCATTTAAAAACCCATTTAGAAATGCGCTCTTGACGTCCATTTGAAATAATCTGATTTTAAAATGACAAGCAATAGCAAACAATATACGAATGGACTCGAGTCTAGCTACAGGGGCGAAAGTTTCGTCAAAGTCTATACCTTCTACTTGAGAGTAGCCTTGAGCAACTAGTCGTGCCTTGTTCCTGATGATAGTACCATCTTCATCTTTCTTGTTCTTGAAGATCCATTTGGTACCTATCACATTATGTTGCTTTGGAGGCTTCGTTAATTCCCAGACTTTGTTTCGCTCAAATTGATGGAGCTCTTCCTGCATTGCTTTAATCCAGTAGTCATCCTGAAGAGCTTCATCTATTGTCTTTGGTTCGATTAAAGATACGTAGCAAGCAAATCCGCAAACCAACTGCCTTCGAGTTCTAACTCCTTCTTGTGGATCTCCAATGATGTTCGATTCCGGATGATCCTTGGAGATTCGTAGCATTTGTTGAAACGGAGTACTCGGAGGTACACGAGATGGTTCCTGCACATCAGATAAACTAGAAGAACCATTAGATGCATCATTAATATTGGAAGTATTATTATGAGAAGATGCACTAGCAGGAGAATCATCATCTAGAGAGATATCGAGGGTAGATTTTTCAGATTCAAAATGAGAAGCTTCATCTACTTTAACATTTATAGATTCTACGATCGTTTTAGATTCAATGTTAATACTCGATATGCTCTGCTATTCGTAGAATAACCCAAAAAGATCCCTTCATCACTTCGAGAGTCGAACTTTCCAAGATTTTCACGGTCACGTAAGATGTAACATCGACTCCCGAAGATACGAAAGTACTTGATATCCGGTTTTCTACAAAACCACAGCTCATATGGTGTATTCAAGGTTCCTGGGCGCAAATACACTCTGTTAATGACATAGACAGCGGTGTTCACAGCTTCAGCCCAAAAATGTAGCGGTAATTTCCGGCTATGAAGCATCACACGCGCCATCTCTTGAACAACCCTGTTTTTGCGCTCAACAACACCATTCTGCTGAGGTGTATAGGGTGCCGAGAATTCATGTTTAATGCCATTTGAAGTACAAAAGTCAATGAATTTTGAATTTATGAATTCTCCACCCCTATCACTTCTAACACGAATGATCTTTTCATTCTTTTCAATCATAATACGATGGCAAATCTCATGAATAGAGTCAAACGTATCAGCTTTCTCTCTCAAAAATGCTACCCAAGAAAACCGAGAGAAATCATCAACCAATAAAAAGATGTACCATTTACCTCCCAAGATGGTTGACGGGTTGGCCAAAAGAAAAAAGAAGAAAAGAAAATAGTCTACACAAACTATACAAGATTTAATCGTAGAACGATTAAGGACAAGGAGGGGTTTCACCTTTGCATACCCAAACCTTTTGAGTTTTGGAGTATGTTGGTAAAGGTTGAGAGATTCTCCTTGAAGACGACGTCTTGTATGATTGATTTTTTTCCTTTGTCGTCGTCTTGTTTGAGGTGCTACCAATGTTCTTTGCTTTTGAAAAATCCTTCCTTGAATTCCGGGAAGTGAGCTTATTGGTAGCGATTGCAAGATGTGGTTGATTTGTTCTTTGAGCTCCAATCTCGCAATTTCTTTCGATGTGCCCTGCAAAATTACAACGAAAACATACCTTTGAGCTTGACGATTCCGAAGAGGATGAGGTAGGTTTGTTGTCGTTGTTTGTCTTGAATTCCGATGTCGGAGGAGGAGATACCGACTGAGGCACAAAGACTGTCCCACTCGAACTTGGACTGTTTCCAGTTTGAGTGTACCCGAGGCCGAACCGATTTGTTTGACCAAGACCAAGGAGTTTATCCAACTTACTCCTTCCTGAAGAGAATTGCTGTAAGTCATCCTTGAGTTGGAGAATGGTCTCTGTCATTTCCCGTCTTTCCTGTCGGCCCTCGCCATAGAGCTTCAAGAAGTAGTTTGCTTTGTTCACCATATCTATATAGTTCTTCTCGAGCTGCTCATTGGACTCTTGAAGGGAAACATTTGCTTTTATCAAACTATCCCTTTCCACTTCAAGATCGGTCGAGAGAGAAGTTACCCTTTTACTTCTTCTTCGAGATCCTGCAATCTCCCTCTCAACCCCTTGTTTTGCTTAGCCGGTTTCTTTAAATCCTGTAAAGATCTGTGATAGGCTAGAGCAAACTCTTCACCTTCCGAATCATCCGATTCATTGTCCATTGCATTCTTTTCAACAGTGGGGTTGGACAATGATTCAGACGTATTGCCATAAAGCACATGAATGGTGAAGATGTGGAGCGCGTGGAAAGCCGTGGAGCTCTTTTCTTCATCACTTGAAGACGACTCATTTGACGTTGAGTTGTCATCCCAAGTGACGACTTGCATCGCCTTCTTCTTTGCCGGATACTTGTTAGGACACTCCGTTGCAATGTGGCCGTAGCCTCGACATTTGAAGCATTGCAGTTGTCCTTCTGAACTTTTCTTATCCTTTGAGAAGTTCTCCTGCTTTCTTGGACTTGTGACTTGGAGTACCCTTGCCTTTGTTCCACTTCTGAAGGATGGAGATTTGCTTGAATTACCCCTTCGAAAGTTGGCGGCGAAAATTCCTTGTCAAGAGAGCGAGCTGCTTCTCAAATTCCTCCATAGAAAGGTTCTCGTCATCGTCCGAGGAGGATGTATCCGCGTCTTCTTCCTTAGTTGTTTTCAACGCATAACCTGAAGACTTAGAAGTGGATGCTTTTCCAGAAGAATTGTTAGTATTAAAAGTCATTTCATAAGTTTGTAATGAACCAACTAATTCTTCTACACGTATTTCGTCCGGTGTTTAATAGTTTCAATGGCAGTAACCTTTGGGCGAAATCGTTCAGGAAGAGTTCTTAAGATTTTTCTTACAATCTTAAATTCTGAATCTTCTCTCCCAGATTAGCACATGAGTTTACGAGTCTTGCAATCGTGTATAGTAGTCCGTGAAAGGATTTCATTTTCTGCCA
>CM055065.1:29625223-29720769 GCA_029204045.2 Tillandsia leiboldiana
TTGCCAATGAACAAGCACCCTTCGGGATCCGGATTGGACTGTCTGATCCGGATCCTGAACATGTCCCATGTCCAGTTTTTGATTTTTATGCA
The DNA here is from genome assembly GCA_029204045.2 of Tillandsia leiboldiana. Lineage (NCBI taxonomy): Eukaryota > Viridiplantae > Streptophyta > Magnoliopsida > Poales > Bromeliaceae > Tillandsia > Tillandsia leiboldiana. Next base: position 29,625,316 of record CM055065.1, read on the forward strand.
ATTAAAAATTCATCCAACTGTTTCTACACTATAAGAAAGTATTCGGATCACCACAATTATTTAGTTAAACATACCTGATCCTCTTGAATACTTTCTTCTTGAGATTGATGTAACTGATCCACAATTCTTCAACTTCAATCTTCAAGACCCAAGACACTGAGTGTCAACTAGAGCTCTTGTTGAATCTTCTCTAAGTCTTTGAATGCTGATTGACAATTTGATCCCTTTAAGACTCCGACTCAACTCACTGACTTGACTCACGAAATATGCCAACACCAAAAAGCCGTAACAGTAATCACATCGGGGAAAACCAGGTCCTCACATCCTCCCCAACTAAAGAAAGTTTCGTCCTCGAAACTAGCTCAATTTCACCAGGAGTCGCAAACACCAAGGGTAAGTACTCAACATCATCATCTCCAGCTCCTAAATCATCACTCACCCCCCCCCCCCCCCCCCCCCATGATTACTCCCCAACAACAACAACAGCAACATCCAGTACGGCATAGCCCGATTGCGCAACCTCTAATCTCACGAGCCAGAATTCGCAACGGGCGTCCCTCGTACTCCAAACATTCCTAGATCTCAAATGGGGCGAGTCAATCACGGGCGAGGGATCCAAAAACATAACCTTCCGGAGCTGAGACATGAAACACAATAGGGGTTCCATCCAAAGTTGGGGGAAACAAGATAATCGCCAGTGCAACACGCACCATACTATAACTGCCGGAGCACGACTCCATCAAAAGGTCCTAGATACCACCCGGACCTGTCTACCCTCGATCCATAAAAGGACCCTCAGAGTCGTGTATCAACGACGTGGCACTAGGTCAAACAGACCCCTAAATCCATCAGATCCTGCAACTGCGCCATCAGCTCTCTCAGCTCTACAAGCGACATCCAATGAGGTGCTGTCGAGGGTGGCGCGGTTCCCCGAACCACGGCAAACGCAATCTCTATCTCCTTAACCGGCGGCATCACAAACAGCTCAGGTGAAATCACACCCGGGATCTCGTGGGCAACAGAGATATCCTTGAATCCCGGTGCCGCCAAAAGCACCTCTCACACTGTCGCTACAACCTGTGTGCTCTTGTAATCTCAACCATCAAGCCCCCCTCTCGTCTGCCTCACAGAAGGTCAAAGTCCTCTCTTTCTGCAGTCTAACATCCTGTGGCACTGTGCCAACCAATCTCAAGCACCTGGTCAAAACACCAACTGCCACAATTACCAATAAGTCTGCCGGTACTCGCAGTCTCAGCTGCACTGGACATGATCCAAAAGTCTCCTCCACATGCACAACAACAATAGAAACCTGTACCTCTAGTGTACGTGGTAACAAATCTGCCTCTAGTCCAGGCAAGAATAAAACATGCTCTAACTCCGACTGTTGTGGTGAAATCCCACCTGCGACACTCGATCCACTACCGTGGCGCCCTCCAACCGGGCGGCACAGATTCATCCGCTCAATGCAAGTGGTTGTCGCTCAATCTGCCTGAAAATCAGGACTATCCACAAGGGAGTACGACCTCTGTCTCTGCTCACATTGAGGCGACGAATAGGGTCCTCGGCAGATAGCAAATCCACGCTACCGCTGCGCTACTCCGATACAAACGTTGATACTGCCAACGGGGTCCACCCGATCCCTGATATCTTAGAAATCCAATACCTTGGAGAAAGAAATCAGAAATGCCTCTGCCGGCCGATCTGTCCTCCATCAATTAATCACTTCATCAACACCAACCATGACTCTGCCTCCAAAGGCTCCAAACTCAATCTTACGAGTCGGGGTGGATCATCAGCCAAATCTGGCTCAATAGTTCGATCATGTCCCACAGCTCCTCTGCCGTCAACTATCCACCCTGCCTCGGTGCCTCGACACTAAACATTGGCACAGAGGGGGCTACTCAGTGCTCCGACAACTGTGTCACCAAGATCAGCTGCTCACTCTGTCGCTGATAAGCCTCTGACAATCCTGTCATCTGGGTCCGGAGTTCTCTGACCTCAATCCGGGTATCCGGCCCAAAACCAACTGCTCAAGCTCAACTGCTATGACAGGATGCACACGGGTCAAAACCCAGCGTCGGGGAGACACAGCCCGCCACGACGAAACCACAAAATAGCACACAACAACGCTCGACCCAATCCAGCGAAAGTCTAAAGCATGTCACCCGTTCCACAGCATTATGTTGTCTGCAGCCAACAAAATCACTTAGGAGAATAAACATGCCAATCACTCTTCCCGTCCCTTGGGAGAGGTAAAACTCAATCAGGACTCTCGCTATAGATCACGACTCTCACGAAGTCAACCAAGGGTCAAACCATAAGCCTAGGGTTTCTAAGTCCACCATGACCTACAACCTAGGCTCTGATACCAACCTAATCTGTCACGCCTCGGGGTCGAAACTGTGACCCGGGCTCGCCAACAGATCCGCCACCTATGCCAAAGCCGCATAGGCGAAGCGTCCTACCTGCAAGAAAAGTACTACAGCTAAACAGATATCAGAGCTATAAATAAAAAATCTGCTGTAAACTAAAATCAATCACTGTACAACTGGAAATAATACCACAATGTCCATCTCCCAAAATGATAATGATACAATAACCTCAAATACAAGCTCTGAGCCCAACCGGGAGATATCTCTAATGAATATAACAGTGTACAGTCTCTCAATACATATCATCCTCACTACAACAGTCTCTCAAAAGAGGAAAATAAAATAACAAATCTAATGAAGATCTCCTCTGAAGGGGGGTACCGCTACTCTCCCACGACGGGTAGGGATCTAGCACGCGACTCCCTTGCCTCGATCAACAACCGCAGAATCAGCAACACCCGCTAAGACTCTGCAAAACAAAGGAGAGGAAGGAAAAAGAAGGGGAAAAACCCCCAGAGGGTGTGAGAACTACACCAAAGGAGGGAGTTCTCAGTGGGTACCACTGCCAGGACCGACGGTCTGCCCACCAAGTCCTCAAAAGACAAAAACTAACCAAAGCCGTAAAGACTGATAAAAAGAAGCTGGACCCTCTCAACAGCTATCAAGCCACTAAGCTTGCTATGACTGCCATGCCTGCTATGCCTGCCATGCCTGTCTATGCCTGCCATGCCTGCTATGCCTGCTATGCCTGCCTATGCCTGCCATGCCTGCTCTGCCTGCCTATGCCTGCCTATGCCTGCCATGCCTGCTTTGCCTGCCTATGCCTGCCATGCCTACTATGTCTGCCCCGCCTGCCTATGCCTACTATGCCTGCCATGCCTGCCTGCCTGCCATGCCTGCCTATGCCTGCTATGCCCGCTTATGCCTGCCATGCCTGCTCTGCCTGCCTATGCCTGCCTATGCCTGCTATGCCTGCCTATGCCTGCCTATGCCTGCCATGCCTGCTATGCCTGCCCTGCCTGCTATGCCTACTATGCCTGCCATGCCTGCCTGCCTGCCATGCCTGCCTATGCCTGCTATGCCCGCCTATGCCTGCCATGCATGCTCTGCCTGCCTATGCCTGCCTATGCCTGCTATGCCTGCCTATGCCTGCTATGCCTGCCTATGCCTGCCATGCCTACTATGCCTGCCCTGCCTGCCTATGCCTGCTATGCCTACTATGCCTGCCCTACAACGGTCAACAACTCACAATGACCTTGGGACCACCGTACCCCTAAACGGTTCCCAACAACACTAGCACTGGTCCAAACACCGCCACTAGACTCCACTCGGTCCCCCTGACACGAGCGCAACTATAAAGCAAATGCCTGTAATAACCCAATCTTGTGCCACCAGTAAAACTGGTACTGCCTGCCGTGCCTTGCCTGTATCGGGTATGCTGGCCGACGCATAACACCGATGAAAAGGAGTCTCAAGGACTCAAAGCCTGTAAGTAACACACTCCGGAGTGGAACTCGAGGGGAGCGACCCACACGAGTAAGTATCTCAGTGATAAGTATAAATCAGCAAGACTGGATCATGACTCTGATCAAAGTAAAAAGGTCCAACCACTAAAGAAAGCCTCGGTCCTCAATCAGATGCAAAAGTAAACATCCGGTCAACCCCCCAAGGTCCGCGGTCACCGCAAAACCCTGCCAACTGCAGTCCAGCACCACCCGTCCCTGACACCAATGTCCCGGCTATACTACCCCAGACCCCTGGTCGAACCCGAGCAACAGTGACCGCCTGACTAACAAAGAAGGAGAAAGAAAAAGCATGGTTTCTCCTAATTCAAGTTTCAATAAGTAGTGTAGCAATAAAAAGGGGGCCTAACTATATGTCCATACAAGCATGCATTTGTCCTCAAGAAAGATACAACAAAGTAATCCACATGCCTACACCTGACCATAATCCTCGATCATAATAACTCCTCAGAGTACAAATCCGCACATAGCTACGAAATCTTGTCCCAAAGCATAAACCAACCACATGAAAGGCTATGTGCTAACATGGCATGTTACATAATCTCATAGGGTAACATTATCCTAGGTAAGCTTACACTAATCATCACATAAATGTCCAAGTCATGCAAGTCCTCAGTATACCTCATAAATACTATTCTTGCAATCATTTATACAAATATCATTATCAAGCTTACCTACCTTACAAACATAAACCATGTACCCTAAACATGCATGTATCAGTCATAGAGGGGTGACATCCCCACAAGTTCACTTATATTCGCCATAACATAATCATTGCCTTATACAGTTACTGATATTAAGCTTACCCACCTGAAGCGCTTAAACCAAGGCAAACCTGAAGTCGGTGAAGAGTGTAGACGCTCACAGTCCAAATTCTGCCGAAACTGCATCCTCGGTACATGTCGCGCAAGCCTTGGCTCCAAACAGCTAAAAGTACCCCGAAATCAAAGTCTACAGATCCATCGGGTCCAGCAACACATGTAAACACCCCTGGGTACAACAATAAGGTCCAACATTACACTTTCATTCCCAGAATTAACCACGCACAAACACACAGAAAATCAGTCCTAAAGATTTGCTTATTTCACCTGCCGAAAGTGCCCAGAAAAATCCAATAAACATATCACAGAAATCCCCGCGTCGATACCTTCGAAACGAGTACCTGCACGTCCAATTCCGAGCCCCGTAGGCCGAGTTACAAATTCCACAGTACAGGTGCGCAAAACCACACAGCAACATAACTGTAATTCCATTTACAGATAAGGGGAAGAACATATACCTTCGGCCAAAACTCAGAAAAATCCAAGAAAAATACTGTGATAACCCTTGCGTCGAGCAGATGAAAAAAGTGTATAAGCACGTCGCCATACGATGCCCGGTTGCGGAGATAACGCCGAAAGACCATGCCACTGTCCAAATCTCCTTCACAGAAATGGGGTCACAGAAAGCTCGAACAAACACCTCGAAAAGCGCGAAATGAGGGAAAGCTGAAATACCTAGATCGTAGATCTGTCTGTCGCGGATCCAGCGGCGAAGAAATCGCTCGAAAAGGTGGTCGGAGTAGGCTGGGGGAGCTCGCGCACCGAAACGCGACGAAGGGGAACCCAAATGGACGAGCGTCACGCTGCGCCGTAAAAATGGAAACCTCGATAAGCGTGCCACCAAAAATCACAAAACTTTGCAGAAGGATGCAGCATAGCTCGGGGATCATCTTTGCTGAAGGCACCATGGCGAGAGGAGGCTCGAAAATGGCGGAAAAAGGTGAAAGAAGGAAGCTCGGATCGCTTTTATAGGCTGCAGAAACAAATCGAAAAATACCGAATATGTCCCAATTTTCGGGCGCAGGGCACTTTCGGGCGCGCACTGTAGCAGCCCGAAAGATCACTATAGCAGCCCAAAACTGCTCCGCCGCTGCCCGCCGCCGCACGCCGCCGCACGCCGCCGCCACCGGTGCCGGAACAATAACCTTGCCTCGAAAAACGTGCCGAATCATCCGGACTCCGGAAAAAGCAAGTGAATAGTCCATTTTCAACGATTTCGCGCGCTGAATCCAAAAACGATGACCATTTCTCCAAATTCCAACTCTAAAAATTCCCGAAGGCAACCGGAGAGGTGATCCTTTATCCAAACTTCGCCCCGAGTCCAATTTTAATATCCATTGCGCGCGAAACCACTTCTAAGCATTCAATGGGGCCATCTGACTACTCTCGTGATCCAATCAACACACCGAGTCCATCAAAAGTGTCCAATTGGTGTACAAACGCCACCGACACGCCACATAGGCCTCCAGAAGCTGCTGGTCAGCCAGTAATCACATCGGGGAAAACCAGGTCCTCACACGCCAGCGGTCTAAAAATATCCAAATATCGTCCAACTACACCTGCTGTCCCTAAACATCATAATTTTGGTGTTCGGGCAGACAGTGACCAAATCACAATTTCCCCTATCGAAAAAATGCTATAAATACACCTATTTGAACACTGTTTTGACCCGTTCTTCCAAACCAGGAATCCAAAGACAGCGCCGTAAGTTTCAGCGCGTCCGTTACGACGAGTCGAATCTCGTGCTCACCATTTGGGAGCAGCACGAGACCCGAGGGAAACTTCGGGCCATAAAATTCCTCTCTAACATAGCCAAATCGCATTTTTGTTTCTCCGGCTCATAAAAACCTATTTCTAACGCGAGCATCACGTCCAGTGACCCCAAACCAGCCAGGGGCACACTGTCGCGGCTTCGCAAACAGCCCAGGACAGTCCCTCGGCCAAACCACATAACTTAAGGCTTTTTAATACAAAACTTTTAAACTACATATGCCGTTAGCAAACCAGCTTGAGCATATTGCTCAAGGCACCACAGGGACTCAAGGGCTTGCCCAAATGCAGCCCAGAAACTGCTGGATCGAAAGATCCAAATCCCTCGTTCACTAACACGACAACAATGCTCCACACACCAATCCACACAGATCCCATTTTATCTAAAGTGAGCATCGAGCTCAGGGAACATAATGGAGCAACTTTCATATTATGCTCGAACCCTATTTCCATTCCAAACTTCATTGAGGCATTTTAGCAAACACCTTGTGAGCATTGATTACAAAACCTTTAACTAACTCCAACCTAAGTGATAACTCTGTACAGAGGGAACTTGGGAACCTCTAACTTGGATAGGAGACATTCATTCAGGGTTTAGAGATTACCTGGGTGCTTAAACGGCGACGGGAGGCGACGACGGCGACCCGTGGCCAACCTCACCCGAGCTCGTTGGCCATTAATGGTGGAATTCAACCGAAGGCTTTTGAGACCCAGAAACTTGGACCAAATGAGTCCCCTCGGCTCCCCGATGTCTCCTGTGGTGGTGGCCGGCAGCGCGGGGCTGCGGCGGCGGCCGGAGGGGGAGCTCGGCCACTACAAGGTGCAATCACAGAGAAGAGAGAACCCGCGTTAAACTTCACATGCAAGTGCATGGGGGGCTTCCTACAGACCCTACGAACTCACCTGAGTGGTCTTCCCATCGTGCGGAGCCCCGGCGATCGCCGGAATCCAAGCTCGGCGAAGCTAAGCCCTCTAATGGCGGATTCCGGCCGGTGGGTCCTGGGCCGGCGCAACTTGGGCCAATACATTCCTCTCGGCTCCACGGAGCTTGCTGAGGTGGTGGCCGGCGGCGCGGATGAGCGGCTGCGCCGGACGGCGAAGTTCGGCCGAGGTGACACAAAGCCCGACTCTAGGGCTAGCCCGTACACCTCCGATCCTTGCCTGATCACCACCAAACTTCGGGAATTGGTTGCAGTCGATGAGGAGAAGAGGATCAACGGTCTTTATCGGAGTTTCAACGGCCGGAAAGAGCCCTCGCCGTAGATCGGCCGATTATTCACTTCCGGCAAGGAGTCGCTCCCGCCGGCGACCGGGGGCACGGCTGCAGCCCGGACTTCACTGGTAAGTTCCACACGATGTCAGGTACCTCATATACACACTCATGAGTCATTTACATGAAGTATTTCCCAAAAACTCACCTCGCCGGAAAACTTGGAGAAGAAGGTGACCTTCGCGGCGGCTCACGGCGGCGCCCGACGTCGGGGAACCCTTGGCTCGGTGTCAACTTCACAGAGACACTCGCAGACCCAACTTGGAACAACCAAATTCATTCTTGATGCCACCCACACCAAGATGACCGAGAAGAAAGCCTTTTTGTGGTTCTCTTGGTCCTCTCCGGCGACGGGAACGGCGGCGGCGCACGGCGCGTCGGTTGGAGAAGATGGTGGGGTGGAGGCGCCGGTTCCAGAGGGGAAACAAAGGGTGGCTTAGGTTTAGGGTTTCCAAAAGACAACAACCGCTTATTGTATATAGTGCATAAATGCACAAAATCCACTTTGATCCCTCCACACTCGCTATTTGGACTTAAGTCCTTTAGCAAATTTGTTCAACTTACAGTCTAGTCCCTCACTCTAATGCAACACGCTTTACGGAGCAAAAATATTTGGGCTTTTATGCAAAATACTATGATTTTTCCGATATTTCATGCTTTTCGAGATAACCGGGTTGTCAAACTGAAAAGCGGACACCACCACGACGTCCGGCTCGACGAAACCTATCAGGTAGCGACTTTTGCTTTTCGAGAAAAGTGCCCGGATAAAATCTCGGTCCATAAATACTGTATCAAAATACAGTTCTCTTGCGCTTTTCGAGACTCTAGGGTCGTCAAACGGAAATTCCGTCAGCGCCATTGCGTTCAGAACGACGAAACCGATCAAATCGACTACCTGGATTGCTGTGATCGGAGTCCAGACAGCGAATTAACTAACGTTGGCCAACGTGGGAGACCAAATCAAGGTGTTACTATTCAAAACACTATTCACTTAAGTCGCGGGTGTCACGCCCCGGCGTCGAAACTGCGACCCGGGCTCGCCAACAGATCCGCCGCCCATACGGGAAGCCCCGTATAGACGAAGCGACTAACCTGCAAAAGATCAACTATACTATTCAGATATCAGAGCTGAAAGTAAAACTGCTAGAAATAAAACTATATACAACACAAGTCCTCGCCAAAAGTACATAAATCTCTCGAGCAGTAAAATAAATACAACTCAATACCTCACTACAAGGTTCGCTCAACATAACTCTCAAAAGTAAGGGGGTACATCTACTCTCTGGACGACGTCTGGTAGGGATCTATCTCGCGACTCCCTTACCTCGATCTGAATAAGCAGCAACAGGAGCAGCAGGAACAGGAGTAGAAGTCCCTGAGGGAAAATACACCACGACGGGTGTGAGAACTACGTCCCAAGTAGTTCTCAGTGGGTGCCGCCAACAAGCCCGACGGTCTGCCCACTAAGTCTACTAGAGGCATAAAGAACAATATAAAACTGAAATGAAAGGGGCTGGAAAAGTAACTCTACAGCTACTATGCCTCTATCTAGATGCTCAAGAAAAATGGAACAGATGGAAACATGATGCATCTACTAACACACACAGTATACTCACCCAATCTATACTGACTGCCGCAAAGGGGCCAGTCAAACCTGCGCCCACCTACTGCCGCACATCCTCTACAGGACGGGTCTACCGTAGGGTGTCCGTGACTGCCAAAACTGGACCAGCCAGAGGGACGGCGTCGACAAGTCGCGATACCACAGTGCAGACCACTCCGGACGTGGCACTCGAGGGGAGCGACCCCAACGAGGACAAGGGTATCCGCGCACTCTGTCGAGCTCAATATGGCACATGCAGGCTATAGTCCAAAACCACGATCAACAAGATCGACAGTAACCAACATCACAACTCACAGGTAACACAGGGAGGACCGTCACCATAAGGGTTCGAAAATTCCGATAGGTTGGTGCCTAGAATCCCAATCAAACAAGAACAGAAATCCAGGCTTCACCTATCGAAGTTTCCGACCCCCTTACAGTTCGGGAACACACTCCCTCGGTACAACACGCAGAAGACACCAACAGGGCCCGAAAGTCCCAGGAGACTTACACCTACAACCCTATCAAACAAGAACAGGTTCCAGGCTCGGCCCCCGTGGCTTTCGTCCCGACAAAGGAACGGCCCCTAGAACCCAGACCACTCGAATCCTTCGAGTGGGAAGATTTACTGGAAAAAGGTGACATTTGTTATTGAAAACCATTTTGATCTGGAAGAAATCCATGTTTAATAATTTTAGTTCTTTTTAGAAAAACAGTTAGAAAAACAAGTGTTTTACCCAAACCCCGAAGGGCTGATGCCTTTGTCCAATCAAACAAGAACAGACTCCAGCGGCCCTTCGATGCTTGGAAGAAAATATTGGTAGACTAAAATCATGGGTATGTCGAAAAGGGTTCTGGGTTCTAGGTCCGGCTAACACTAGTAAACCACACCCAGTAACACAGTGGCAACAACCCCAACAGGGGAAAACAAGACCTCCCGGGACCACCGTTTACCCTAAACGGTTCCCGGTACAGACAAGCGATACACTACATCTACCAGACTCCACTCTGCTCCCAAGCACGAGTGCAAACGCATCCCACACTAAAAAGAAGTCCCGACCGCTCGGCCCACTACCCGGGCGAGGATAACACTAAGTCCAGGAATGCAACATAAAGTGTGGATGTCTAAACATAAATAACCCTAGCCCAAGTGAGGGTTTTCTACTGGTCTGGTTACACATGCAACATATGACAGGGGTGCTAGGTCAGGTTCCAAGGTAACAGATATTTAACAGGCGGTAGGAAGTAGAAGAGATCAAATGATCAACAGATAGAAACAAGGAATAACAACATTCAAATTCTAGCATGCTACCAAGTCCAACCATTATCATGCATGATTCTATATCAATAGAATTAGAGCGCAGTCCATAGATCCTGAAAGCAAGCCACCCACCTGAAGGTGCTAACTGTCCGGGGTCGCACAGCTGAGAAAACCAGGAAAACAGCAACTCTAAGTCCAACAGGTCCAGTACAGTCCACAATCCCTCCTGGGTACAACATAAGGCCACAATTACACTTAAATCCCAAAATCTGCCAAGAATTACAACACTGAAATTCACCCGCAAAGATGCGATTATTTCACCTGCTGAATGTGCTCGAAAAATTCCAAATAAAATATCCCTGCGATCCTCGTGTCGATAGCTTCGAAACAAGTACCTGCACCAATTCCGAGCACCGTAGGCCAAGTTACAAATTCCACAATATCGGTGCGCAAAAACCCAAAACCATCCAACTGTAAACTCTTGTACAGATAAAAGGAAAAGTGTATACCTTCGGGAAGGTCTCCAAAAATTCCAAGAAAATTCCACGATGTTCCTCGTGTCGAGTACATGAAAAAAGTCTATAAGCACGTCCTGATCCGAGATTTGTGCGCGAAGATCTCCTCAAAAGAAGGTGCTGCCCTCACCAAAATCTCACAGCAAGAAGGGTCCCAATGAGCACGAGAAAACACCTCGAAAAACGCGAAATCTGAAAATGTGCAAGAAATCCAAAATCGTAGCCTCACCTGTTACGAATCCAGCAGCGAAGAAATCGCTCGAAAAGATCGTCGGAGTAGGTCGGGGGAGCTCGTATACCGAAGAGCGACGGAAGAAGCACCGAAGAAAGAACGTCACGCCGAGCCAAGAAAATGAGAATCTCGAAAAGCGTGCCCCCAAAAATCCCCAAACTCTGCAGATGGAAGCTCCACAGTGTGAGGATCAACTTTGGTGAAGGACTCTCCTCGGTTTGACGCTCAGAAATGCCAAAAAGCCGAAGAGGAAGAGAGCTCGGCCTTTAAATAGGCAGCAGAAAAACAAATGGGGAAATTCCCATTTAGTCCCAAGATTCGGGCGCACCCGAACTTTCGGGCGCCCGAATCCGGGCGCAAGGCCCAAATACTGTAGCCGCCCGAAAAAACCTGGAGCGGCCACGTCACCCGCACAGCAAACAGCTGTGCGGGGCGCGCCGGGAGCGGCCACGTGGCCCTCCCGGGGCCCGACGCGTGTCCCGCACAGCAAACAGCTGTGCGGGGCGCGCGAGCTGCTGCCACGTGGCACCTACCCGGTCAAACCGGGTAGGTGGCGCCCGCCAGTGGCAGGGCGACACGTGGCCCTGCCACTGTCGCGGTATAACGACCCGGCCCACTAGCAATAATAACTCGTTGGACCCAAACCACAGCCCAAAATGCTTAAGCCCAGTTATTATTACTAGTGTCCAAGTCTCATATAAACCCAATCACAAATCCATCCACATCCGATGTGGGACTATTGGGGGCGTCACAGACTCCCCCCGTTTAGGCCTGACGTCCTCGTCAGCCCAAACACACACACACAAGCCCAAGATCACCAGGCGATGTGAGACTCGTCTCGCTAGCCCTGTCATCTAGACCCAGGCTCAGCCGAGACTTATCACACACTTCCGGCTGGTTATTGGCTCTGATACCAAATATAACGACCCGGCCCACTAGCAATAATAACTCGTTGGGCCCAAACCACAGCCCAAAATGCTTAAGCCCAGTTGCCCTAGATTGATCGGGCAGGCGGCCACGTAGCTGACCGCCTCCAACACCCCCCCCGCCGTTTGGACCGTCAAACGATTTTGGAGGGGCACCACCCCAAGACCATGCAAAAAAACGAAATCACTAGAAATGAAAGAGTGTGTTGCTCCGGTATCAAATAGAGTTCTAGCGCGGGTACTTGAAACAGAAGTAATACCTGCGAGGGCGCCCTCCGGCGGATCCGTCTCCTGGCGGGCGGGTTTTCTCGATGACCCGCCAAGAGACGGATCCGCCGGAGGGCGCCCTCGCAGGTATTACTTCTGTTTCAAGTACCCGCACTAGAACTCTATTTGATACCGGAGCAACACACTCTTTCATTTCTAGTGATTTCGTTTTTGTGCATGGTCTTGGGGTGGTGCCCCTCCAAAATCGTTTGACGGTCCAAACGGCGGGGGGGGTGTTGGAGGCGGTCAGCTACGTGGCCGCCTGCCCGATCAATCTAGGGCAACTGGGCTTAAGCATTTTGGGCTGTGGTTTGGGCCCAACGAGTTATTATTGCTAGTGGGCCGGGTCGTTATATTTGGTATCAGAGCCAATAACCAGCCGGAAGTGTGTGATAAGTCTCGGCTGAGCCTGGGTCTAGATGACAGGGCTAGCGAGACGAGTCTCACATCGCCTGGTGATCTTGGGCTTGTGTGTGTGTGTTTGGGCTGACGAGGACGTCAGGCCTAAACGGGGGGAGTCTGTGACGCCCCCAATAGTCCCACATCGGATGTGGATGGATTTGTGATTGGGTTTATATGAGACTTGGACACTAGTAATAATAACTGGGCTTAAGCATTTTGGGCTGTGGTTTGGGTCCAACGAGTTATTATTGCTAGTGGGCCGGGTCGTTATACGCGGTCACACGTGCGGGCAGGCGCCGCACTGGCCGCCTACCACGCACGCGCCCCGAGCCGCACGCCCGCGACCCGGTGCACCGCGCCTCGTGAGCCCGCGAATGGCGTGACGACACGTGTCCTGTGCACCCGGTCCACGCACCCAATTCAGGTTCCGTGGACCGCGCCGCGTGCACCGACCAACCGGGGGATGCCACGTGTCCCCCCGCCCCGGTCCATGCACCGCTGCGCAAAAACTGTGGACCGCGCCTTACGAGCCCGCCAATCAGGCGGCGCCACGTGTCCATGCGCCGGGTCCGTGCACCCAGCCGCTCCCCTCTGTGGACCGAGCGCTGCGGACCGGCCCAATCACAAGCCGCCACGTGGCAGCCGGCGGTCCACGACCCCTCCCATGCACCGATATTCAGCGAAAACTTCCGGGGGTCCGTTTTTGGGCATCCGGACTCCAAATCAAACAAGCAAATAGCCGTTTTCAAGCGTTTTTCCGCGCTGAATCCAAATCTATCCTCTGTTTGGCCCAAATCAATTTCAAAAATTCGGCAAATGCAGCCGATGGCCAATCCAGCTGTGGATATCACACAGGGTCCATCTGTGGCATCCCTTTGATGCACTATGGACCAGATACACCAACACTAGGTGTTCAACACCACGGTTCATGGGAGAAGCTACACGGGGATCAGGGTCACCACAGCGGGCCCCACTAGTTTTCTTGCTGATTTCCGGACGATCCGACCGTCGGATCAGCAAACGGTCTATACCATTTCCACTCGATTCGATGAGACGGTCGCACTGGCGACCTCAGATTTTCGAGATCAGACTCGGATCGGAAAGGCAGAATTTGTGCATCGAAAACTGTGAAATTCGTGCACCGGTATGCAAATCACTGAGGTTTTAGATCTGCTTCCTCGCCCGCAAACACACTTGAATTTCTTGAGTGCTACATCACTCACACCTTAAAAGAAGTTTCGTCCCCGAAACTTAAATACACCAGGAATCCCATAAATGGGGAAAGTGCCCAAACATGTCCGACTTGCGCTCCCAAATGGCTTTGCGCCCCTCATAATCCGCTCGTTTCTCTCTGGCACCAGGGGAGATTGCAGTTTCCCCGCCGGACGCTGACGCTCGGCCTTTACTCGATGACCGACCCAGTAGCGAGCCACGCGCTATGCTACATCCCTTGTCAATTTAAGCCACCAACCGTCTGCTGTTGATCCGTCCTGCTACGTAATCGCGGTTACCGATATGTCTCCCGTCTGACTCATACCGCTCTAGGCATTGACTGTTCCACTCGTCTTTCCGGGGTGATCTTGATTGGACGAATCGTCTCCTTGAGTTGCTTGGTCGTATAGGCCTTAATTCTCTGGTCCCTGAGAGTCTGCAAGGTCACTCGTAAATGCTCCTCTTCTGTACGCGAGTTGATCCAAGAAGGGTCTGGAAGTTCTGTTCAACAAACCCATGAACGCCGCTGGGGCGTTCAAATACCCACCCCCCGAGGCAATGACACGTGAAACGCCCTAAAACTCTTGGCGAAACTTGGTGGTAACTCTGAAAGGAAAACTACCGGACTGAACCGCCCTTAGATTTCGGACAAACGACGGCTCGACCCGCCTGGCAACCCTACCGTCCCGTCCCTCTCTTGATCGAACTAACCGGAGTAAGCCTGCTCCTCGGCTTGGAGTTCCCTGTTATGACGCCACCGGTTCGCAGACCATCTCTGACGGTGTTGAACAGTCAGCAACCACAGTCTCGCGGTGCGTCGGGGTACCCCAGTCCTACCACCAACCCGGACCGACGGGCCCTTAAAGCCCAAACTAACTTGACAACAAAAGAGGGGGAAGCCAAACTAATACCCTTACAAAAACTCCAGGATGTGCCAATCCAACTAGCCAGGTCGCCGCTTACAAGTAATCCTCCTTTGAAAACGACGAACCCACCCGTCACCAAACGGACTACTTCCACCCGTCACCAACACGGGCCACTAGCTCGGAGCATAACCACCATCCCGGGTTGTCCGCTCCGACTGTCCGTTCTACCGAGGCGACGGTCAAAACTAAAGCTAGGTTTCAGCTCTCAGACCTACCACAGGGTCTACCACACAGGAAAAGTTGAATACAGGGTATCCTAGCCGACAGCAACTAGTGCCAGAGCGCCATGTAGTCAACAACTCCCGCTGAACTACACTGCTTCACAATCCATAGTCTCGTAACCCAAAACCTTCCCGATTAAGCCTTGGTCATGGAAAGCTGGCGACAAAAACCAAGAAATACGGTCCTACCTCCGTCTTGGCACCGAAGGGGGTGCGTCACTCTGGTTAACCCCAACCGCTCGGTCCCAAATCATTGCCCCTCCGAGCACCCTGCACCGAACCGAGCTGCATATCCCTAGACCAAACGGTCACACTCCCATCAAGGAGTATTCTAAGCTCTAGGTCCGCTCAACCAAAACTCGAGCCAATACGAACAAGATTTGCTGGCCCCGGGAGTTTCCTTTCTCAACCCAAAGGAGAACCCCAAGACCCCATCTCGACGATTTCTACCACCATCGCAGTGTCTACAGTAAAAAGCTGAACTATGGGTAACAACCATAGGGGAAGAATCCTCATTCCCACCCATACCTTGTCCAAGATGCAAAAGAATCCGCCGACTCTCCGCTGTAACCTAAAACCAGTAGACCTAGAAGGTACAAATTTAGGCAAATAGGCTACCCAGCTACTCACGACCGACAAGACGGCCGACTCACTAACCAACACCGGCGGATTACTCTACCACCCGTCGCCGTTACTAACGACGGCCAGAACGTCGGCAGAGGAAGGGGGTTCGGAACACAACAGCCGGCGCAATGATCTGCTGTGATAACAGCCGCACCCAGTGCATGAACACCGTCAACAGGCCCACCGTGTCCCGTGCTGGTTGCTTAATCCATTGATTCCTAGCAACCATCAAGACCTCGGTGGCAGCCGGCCTCGACCCCAGCCTCCATAACAACCCTACTACACGAGCCAAAACAACACGACTACACAAGCACGACAACCGCGCTAAACCGAGAAACAAAACTTAACCCGTACACACACAACACAAGTCAGTTCTAGCCTCCTGCTAGCATAGCACTCAAACAACTATCGAGAAAAGGGACCTATACTTTCCCCACCTCCCGATCACTCGCGTTCTACGCTTCTATGCCATTCATTTCATTCATTTGTAGCTAAGTGAGGTATCTTTGTGGATGTCGGGCACAAACTGTTGTGATTGAAGAAAGTCTCTGATACCATCTTAATCTGTCACGCCCCGGGGGTTTCAATCAGCGGAAACAATCAACGAAAAAGGATTTGTTTTGCGTATGAATTTTTTTTGAAATTCCTTCTTCCCCATTGCGTGCCCAGACCCGTCGCATACACAGAATCACCCTGCAAACGGACAGAGTCTCCTCTGTATATGCACGGCGTCGCGGCTAATACAACATGCAACCATAGTAGTTTATTCAATCACAACAGTTCTCAACATTTATACAACTGAACTACTCTGTAGGCCGGCCAATTTGAAAGGATAAATCCACAGTTTTAAAAGCGGTGCCCACCCGGCACCCAGATTGCTAAAACAGTTCGAAAACCATAAATCCACAAAGTTTTTAAAATAGTGCCCACACGACACTCAGGTTTTGAAATCCGTTTTCTAAAATCCATAAATCCACAGGGTTTTGAAAACGGTGCCCACACGACATCCAAGTTTTGAAAGTGGTTTTCGCGATTCTTTTTCTTTCCTTTTTCTTTCTTTCTTTTTGAAAAACGGCCGAACAGAGATAAGAACTCAAACATCCACATATCCAAAGAGTAAAATTCTGACATCCACACCGACCCCACGAGGGTATCGAGAACCACACAATAGTCTACAAGTAGAAAATGAAATGCGACAAGGAGGAAAAATACAGTCTGGGACCTCAGAGGACCCGTAGGCTCCTGACTCGGCCTCACCATCGCCTAGCCCTCACCCCTGAAAGAACCTGTCACGGAGTGGGAAGTCAGCGACACGATAACACAATAATAAAGCAGGAAAGAATACCAAACCCAACTGTAAGACTATCCGGAGCAACCACTCTGCTCAAGGGAAATGTAACACGCGAACACCTGTAACACCTGTAATACCCGTGACACCTGTAACACCTATACACCTGACCTCGTCGAGCACCTACCCCGACGGATCGCACCGCTCACACCTTGGAGCACCTGACCTCGTCGGGCACCTACCCCAACGGATCGCACCGCTCACACCTTGGAGCACCTGACCTCGTCGGGCACCTACCCCGACGGATCGCACCGCTCCCACCTTGATGCCTCAAACCCCACACCTACGGGGGCCCCCACTACCTCACCTCGTGGGTTCACACGGGTCGGAGACCGCTTTCCCGGAAAAGAGCACCCTTTGCGGTGGCCAAACCGCGAGTGCGCGTGTCGCAACTACGAGCATAGTAACCAAGATACAGGGTAATATCACAAATCATAGAGACAGTTCAGCATTAGTACCGATAACATGCAATTAGTAACTTTCTAACAATACCGATTCTATGCTAAGTCTCAAAGAAAACCCACCTGAATGTAGGCTGATCCCGAGCTCTCGCTCGACTACTAGGCGGCTAGTGCTGAACGGCTGGGCCCTGAATAGAAACTGTAGTCAGAACTAGACTCACTCATGCTCATCCCGATAACACTACAATAACATGTCGCTAATACGGGCACTTAGCCGACACTAGGCTTAAACCGAAGTTCCCGAAAAATCCACTGACCCGCCAGCGGTCTAAAAATATCCAAATATCGTCCAACTACACCTGCTGTCCCTAAACATCATAATTTTGGTGTTCGGGCAGACAGTGACCAAATCACAATTTCCCCTATCGAAAAAATGCTATAAATACACCTATTTGAACACTGTTTTGACCCGTTCTTCCAAACCAGGAATCCAAAGACAGCGCCGTAAGTTTCAGCGCGTCCGTTACGACGAGTCGAATCTCGTGCTCACCATTTGGGAGCAGCACGAGACCCGAGGGAAACTTCGGGCCATAAAATTCCTCTCTAACATAGCCAAATCGCATTTTTGTTTCTCCGGCTCATAAAAACCTATTTCTAACGCGAGCATCACGTCCAGTGACCCCAAATTAGCCAGGGGCACACTGTCGCGGCTTCGCAAACAGCCCAGGACAGTCCCTCGGCCAAACCACATAACTTAAGGCTTTTTAATACAAAACTTTTAAACTACATATGCCGTTAGCAAACCAGCTTGAGCATATTGCTCAAGGCACCACAGGGACTCAAGGGCTTGCCCAAATGCAGCCCAGAAACTGCTGGATCGAAAGATCCAAATCCCTCGTTCACTAACACGACAACAATGCTCCACACACCAATCCACACAGATCCCATTTTATCTAAAGTGAGCATCGAGCTCAGGGAACATAATGGAGCAACTTTCATATTATGCTCGAACCCTATTTCCATTCCAAACTTCATTGAGGCATTTTAGCAAACACCTTGTGAGCATTGATTACAAAACCTTTAACTAACTCCAACCTAAGTGATAACTCTGTACAGAGGGAACTTGGGAACCTCTAACTTGGATAGGAGACATTCATTCAGGGTTTAGAGATTACCTGGGTGCTTAAACGGCGACGGGAGGCGACGACGGCGACCCGCGGCCAACCTCACCCGAGCTCGGTGGCCATTAATGGTGGAATTCAACCGAAGGCTTTTGAGACCTAGAAACTTGGACCAAATGAGTCCCCTCGGCTCCCCAATGTCTCCTGTGGTGGTGGCCGGCGGCGCGGGGCTGCGGCGGCGGCCGGAGGGGGAGCTCGTCCACTACAAGGTGCAATCACAGAGAAGAGAGAACCCGCGTTAAACTTCACATGCAAGTGCATGGGGGGCTTCCTACAGACCCTACGAACTCACCTGAGTGGTCTTCCCATCGTGCGGAGCCCCGGCGATCGCCGGAATCCAAGCTCGGCGAAGCTAAGCCCTCTAATGGCGGATTCCGCCCGGTGGGTCCTGGGCCGGCGCAACTTGGGCCAATACGTTCCTCTCGGCTCCCCGGAGCTTGCTGAGGTGGTGGCCGGTGGCGCGGATGAGCGGCGGCGCCGGACGGCGAAGTTCGGCCGAGGTGACACAAAGCCCGACTCTAGGGCTAGCCCGTACACCTCCGATCCTTGCCTGATCACCACCAAACTTCGGGAATTGGTTGCAGTCGACGAGGAGAAGAGGATCAACGGTCTTGATCGGAGTTTCAACGGCCGGAAAGAGCCCTCGCCGTAGATCGGCTGATTATTCACTTCCGGCAAGCAGTCGCTCCCGCCGGCGACCGGGGGCACGGCGGCAGCCCGGACTTCACTGGTAAGTTCCTCACGATGTCAAGTACCTCATATACACACTCATGAGTCATTTACATGAAGTATTTCCCAAAAACTCACCTCGCCGGAAAACTTGGAGAAGAAGGTGACCTCCGCGGCGGCTCACGGCGGCGCCCGACGTCGGGGAACCCTTGGCTCGGTGTCAACTTCACAGAGACACTCGCAGACCCAACTTGGAACAACCAAATTCATTCTTGATGCCACCCACACCAAGATGACCGAGAAGAAAGCCTTTTTGTGGTTCTCTTGGTCCTCTCCGGCGACGGGAACGGCGGCGGCGCACGGCGCGTCGGTTGGAGAAGATGGTGGGGTGGAGGCGCCGGTTCCAGAGGGGAAACAAAGGGTGGCTTAGGTTTAGGGTTTCCAAAAGACAACAACCGCTTATTGTATATAGTGCATAAATGCACAAAATCCACTTTGATCCCTCCACACTCGCTATTTGGACTTAAGTCCTTTAGCAAATTTGTTCAACTTACAGTCTAGTCCCTCACTCTAATGCAGCACGCTTTACGGAGCAAAAATATTTGGGCTTTTATGCAAAATACTATGATTTTTTCGATATTTCACGCTTTTCGAGATAACCGGGTTGTCAAACTGAAAAGCGGACACCACCACGACGTCTGGCTCGACGAAACCTATCAGGTAGCGATTTTTGCTTTTCGAGAAAAGTGCCCCGATAAAATCTCGGTCCATAAATACTGTATCAAAATACAGTTTCTTGCGCTTTTCGAGACTCTAGGGTCATCAAACGGAAATTCCGTCAGCGCCATTGCGTTCAGAACGACGAAACCGATCAAATCGACTACCTGGATTGCTGTGATCGGAGTCCAGACAGCGAATTAACTAACGTTGGCCAACACGGGAGACCAAATCAAGGTGTTACTATTCAAAACACTATTCACTTAAGTCGCGGGCCCCACTAGTTTTCTTGCTGATTTTCGGACGATCCGACCGTCGGATCAGCAAACGGTCTATACCATTTCCACTCGATTCGATGAGACGGTCGCACTGGCGACCTCAGATTTCCGAGATCGGACTCGGATCGGAAAGGCAGAATTTGTGCATCGAAAACTGTGAAATTCGCGCACCGGTATGCAAATCACTGAGGTTTTAGATCTGCTTCCTCGCCCGCAAACACACTTGAATTTCTTGAGTGCTACACTTTTCAACAGTGGAGTTGGACAATGACTCGGATGTACTTGCCATTAAGCACATGAAGGGTGAAGATGTGGACGCATGGAACGCCGTTGCGTTATCTTCTTCATCACTTGACGATGACTCATTTGACGATGAGGTGTCATCCCAAGTGACGGCTTGCATCGCCTTCTTCTTGGACGGATTCTTATTTGGACATTCCGTTGAGATATGGTCGTGTCCTCGGCACTTGAAGCATTGGACTTGTCCTTCTGTGCTTTTCTTATCCTTAGAAAAACCCTCTTGCTTTCTTGACTTGTAACTTCAAGAACCCTTGCCTTTCTTCCACTTTCCGAAGGATGGAGTTTTGCTTGAATTACCCCTTCGAAAATTTCGGCGAAACTTCCTTGTCAAGAGAGCAAGCCGCTTCTCAAAGTCCTCCATAGATAGGTTCTCGTCATCGTCTGAGGAGGATGAATCCGCGTCTTCTTCTTTTGTTGTTTTCAAAGCATAACCTGAAGACTTAGAAGAGGATGCCTTTCCCGAAGAATAGTTAGTAGGAAATGTCATTTCATATGTTTGTAAAGAACCAACTAATTCTTCTACACGGATTTCGTCTGGGTGTTTAATAGTTTCAATGGCTGTGACCTTGGAACGAAATCTTTCAGGAAGAGTTCTTAATATTTTTCTTACAACTTTAAATTCTGGAATCTTCTCTCCCAAGTTAGCACATGTGTTTACGATGTCTTGCAATCGTGTATAGTAATATGTGAAAGATTCATTTTCTGCCATGAAAATAGAGTCAAACTTTCTCGTAAGCATTTGCAGTTTCTGAATCTTCACAAGGTTAGTTCCCTCATGTGTAACTTGAAGAACATCCCAGATTTCTTTCGCAGTCTCACATGCCGAGACGCGAGAGAACTCAGTTTGAGACAAAGCATTAAATAGAGCATTAATCCCTTTGCCATTGTAAGAAGAAAAATCTATCTCTTCCTTGGTCCATTTCGACCTAGGTTTGATGGTGCGAACATCACGAATAAATTCAGTTAGATTAGACCATCCTAATTCAATTGATTGCCACACCTGTTCGTCGATGGAAATTAAAAAGGCTTTCATCCGTACTTTCCAGTACGCATAATTTGTTCCATCGAAGAACGGAGGTCTGTTGATGTTTCCACCTTCAACCATTGTTTACAACCCTATTCCCGCTCTGATACCACTTGTTGGGTTATGTATAATTGGATCTAAATAGGGAAAAAAACACCTAGAGGGGGGTGAATAGGTGTAAACAATAAACACTCAAAAATATTTGCGATATAAAACCCAATGCGGACAAATAAATAACACGCAGAGATTTTTACGTGGAAAACTCCAAACCTGAGTAAAAAACCACGGGACCGATAACACGGTGAAATCCACTAGAATTATAACACGTACAAAGGTGATATACCGTACTCACAGACGACTCATCCTTTTTCCATACACTCCTAGTTGATCTTCTCCGCTCGCTCCGCAACGCGTCTCGAATCCATGATCTGCGTCCAACGCCGAATCCACGACGTCCAACGTCGACTCCACGGTCTTTACCCAGTAGCACGCTTCGAATCCACGAACGTACCTCGCTCCGAATCCACGAGAGCGGTTGCACCTTGAATCCACAAGGCCACGCGAGTCCACGCGCCGATTTGGAATAAATCGTTGTTTTTTGGGTGGTGATGATCCGCCGAATACTTAGATTAGAAATAGATCGGAAATACCATCTAAGTATTCATTGATTTGATTCTACTCAAAATATGAGTATGAAAACCTAGAATCAAATCAATCAATATAGATGAAGAAACATAGGATAATATCTATTGATTTCCTTTCTTCTCTATAGGTGGATTCATATGGCCGTCTTTGAATTATTTAGCTTTTACGGCTTCCACGGCTTACCCTAGAAAAAGAATCATAGGGTCTATTTATAGGTTAGAAACTATTGGAAGGAGATAAGAATCAAAAACTATCCTTTTCTGGAATTTTTCAGGACGACGATCCGGATCGGATTTGGGTGATCCGGATTGCAGTAACGAGACAGACAGTTTCCTGAAAAGCAAAGGTTCGGGATCCGGATCGAAGTGCCTGATCCGGATTGTTCATACAATTCACCAAACACCACTGTTCGGGATCCGGATTGAAATGCCTGATCCGGATCGTTCATATATTACGATAAGAACCAGTGTTCGGGATCCGGATCAAAGAAGACTACGATCCGGATTGCAGTTGCGTATGAACTAACACCCTTCGAGATCCGGATTGGAATGTCTGATCCGGATCCTGAACATGTCCCATGTCCAGTTTTTGATTTTTATGCAATTAAAAATTCATCCAAGTATTTCTACACTATAAGAAGTATTCGGATCACCAAAGATAATTAGTTAAACATACCTGATCCTTTTGAATTCTTCTTTCTTGAGATTGAGTTATATGATCCAACCTTCTTTACCTTCAATCTTCAAGACTTAACCGAATTCACGAAATACGCCAACTTAAATTCCGTAACACGTGGGTAGTCAGTGACTGATAAAGTAGATGTAAACAAGTAAATGTAATAAACTGAAAAGACAAACCGATACACCAGAGCATTCACTTCCCCCTCATGTACCGCTAAATCCCTGTCACAAATCACGCTGGGCCCCTACCCCAGAATTAAAAACAAGTTGGGCCCCAACCCCAAATACCGTGCTCAATTCTTGGTGCCTCCAACCCCTCCACTGCCCAAGTAGCAGTTTGCCTCACCGTGAGGGGTCCCCATCATCCCTAGTCGTGGGGTACACAGGTAATCCTTACCATCTTTCCGAAAAAATACACCCTGCGCGGTGGCCAGACCGCCGGTGTGCGTGTAAGCAATACGAGCATATAAATAATACTGCGACCTCAGCCGCCTCAGTTAGAATATAAAACGGGATTTACATGCAATGGGGTTAGACAGTTTACCAAAACATCTACTTTAATCATACGACATACACGGGAACGACATTACACCGAAAATAACCAAAGGTACCCACCTTGAAGCCAGTCGAACGAACCACCTGGAACGTCCCGCGCCCTCGAACAACACTTGGACCTAAAAGAAAAGTCCCCAGAGAGTACAGATCAATAACCATTCAATTTCCTCGAAGAATACGGGTTTCACCCGAAACCACCGATAAACCGACCATTTTGCCGATTCACGGATCGTAAAGCGAGGGTCTGTCCAATGAAAGTCAACGGATTCCAAACGAAAGGTTCAGAGATCATGTGAACGCTGTCCCCAACAGCCTACCATGCTACAATTACATTTAGACCCCCCGAACTTTACCAAAATTGCATTTTATTCATATAAAACCCACTAATTAAATCACAACTTTTAAACCGGGGATCTTTAAACCAAAATAATTTACCCGTAACTAGATTTTAACATGCTGGACTCCGTGCTCACAGTCTAGGGCCGCATTGAGCCATGGAGTTACAACTTAGCCCATGTACAATGCGTTCCTAGATTCAATGTTGCTTAAACTATTTTCCTATCAAGTCATTCTCAGTTTTTATGTGAGCATCATGCTCAGGGATGTCCAAAAGTACAGAGGCTCACCTCTGAGCCTCTGCCGGTCCACCAAAACCAGGTGTATGAATAACACCATCAAACCGGAGCTCGACTTCGAGCTGTAATTAAAACAACAGTTCTGGACAGCAACCAAGTTGTACATTAATTTCAGGATATCAAAAATGATCAAGGGCTCACCTAAGGCAGGTTGTAAACCCTCTGGTTTGGTTGCTGGAGCAAAAGCCACTCGCCTTGGTCTTCTTGGAGCGCGGATTGGTCGGGTTCACTGAAGACGAACTTCGATAATTCTAAAATCCATCTTATATGGTAGTTTAAACAGTTTGGCATGCTTTACGATGCTTCAGGCTCGTCAAACAAAAATTTGGTCAGCACCACTGCGCTCAGAACGACGACGCCATTTAAATCGACTACCTGGATCGTCGGATTCGGACTCCAGACGGTCGATCGGCCGACGTTGGCTAGCGAGGGAATCAAATCAGGGTGTTACTATTCACCTCACTATTCACTTAAGTCGCGGGTCCCACTAGTTTCCCTGCTGCTTTCAGGATGATCCGACCGTCGGATCAACAATTGGTCTATACCGTTTTCACCCGATTCGATGGGACGGTCGCACTGGAGATTTCAGATTTCCGAGATCGGACTCGGATCGGAAGGCGAAAATAGTGCCTCGGAAACTGTGCAATTCGCACTCCGGTACACAACCCACTAAGGTTTAGATTTGTTTCCTCACACACATTCGCACTTGAATTTTACTCTTTATTCCAACTCGAATTTTCTCGAGTATTACAAAAAATTAACTGAAAAGCCATTATCACATAATTGACTAATGCTAATGAGGTTAGTCTTAAGGCCTTCAACAAATAAAACATTGTTCAAAACCGGGCCTTCTGGAATAGTGATTGTCCATTTTTCCAACAATTTTAGAAGAACGACCGTCTCCGAAAACTACAAGTCCTCCAGAGATTTTCTCTAAAGTTTGAAAATAATTTTTGTCACCAGTCATGTGACGGGAACATCCACTATCCAGATACCAAAACGAGTTGTCATAAGCATGAAGTGAAGTATGAACGACAAGATAAGGGAAGAATTCACCTTTGCGCACCCAAACCTTTTGAGTTTTGGAGTACGTCGGTAATGATTGTGAAGTTATTCTCCTAGGTGAATGCGTCTTGTTCGATTGATCACTTGACGTCGTCTTGTTAGGTGTACTACCAAGGTTCTTTACCTTTGAAAAATTCTCCTTTGATTTCCGGGGAATGACCTTGTTGGTAGTTGTTGCAAGAGGCGCTTGATTTGATCGTTTCGCTCCAATCTTGCAATCTCTTCTTATGTGCCCTACAAAACCACAACGAAAACATACCTTTGTACTTGTTGGACCCGAAGTAGGTGAAGTAGGCTTGTTGTCGTTGGATGCATTGATTTCCGTCAGAGGAGGAGACGCCGACTGAGGCACAAAAATTGTTTCACTCGAACTAGGACTGTCTCCAGTTCGATTGTATCCAAGGCCCAAACGATTCGTTTGACCAAGACCAAGCATCTTATCCAACTTGCTCCTTCCTGAAGAAAATCGCTTCAAATCATCCTTAAGTTGGAATATGGTCTTCATCATCTCCATCTTCTCTTGTCGAGCCTCGGAGTAGAGCTTCAAGAAGTAATTAGCTTTATCCACCAATTTGTTATGTTCCATCTCGAAATGCTCATTCTTCTCTTGAAGGGAAACATTTACTCTGATCAAGTTATCCCTTTTGACTTCAAGAGCGTTTGAGAGAGAAGTTGCCCTTTTTGCTTCTTCTTCGAGTTCCTGCAATCTTCTTCTCAAACCCTTGTTTTGTTTTGCCAATTTCTTTGAATCCTTTAGTAGTTTATGGTAGGCAAAAGCAAATTCTTCACCTTCGGAATTACTCGGTTCATCGTCCGTTGCATTCTTTTCAACTTGGGAGGAGTTGGATAATGAATCGGATGTACTTACCATAAAGCACACGTAAGGTGAAGTTGTGGACGCGTGGAATGCCGTTGCGTTGTTTTCTTCATCACTGGAAGATGACTCATTGGAAGTTAAGGTGTCATCCCAAGTGACGGCTTGCATCGCCTTCTTCTTTGACGGATTCTTGTTGGGACACTCCGTTGAGATGTGACCGTAGCCTCGGCACTGGAAGCATTGGATTTGTCCCTCCGAGTTCTTCTTATCATTTGAAGAACTCTCTTGCTTTCTTGACTTAAAGCTTGAAGATCCTTTGCCTTTCTTCAACTTTACGAAGGATGAAGTTTTGCTTGAGTTACCCCTTCGAAAGTTTCGGCGAAATTTCCTCGTCAAGAGTGCAAGTTGCTTCTCAAAATCCTCCATTGATAGATTCTCATCATCGTCTGAGAATGATGAATCCGCGTCTTCTTCTTTTGTTGATTTCAACGCAAAACCTAAAAACTTAGAAGAAGATGGCTTTCCAGAAGAATAGTTAGTAGGAAATGTCATTTCATAAGTTTGAAGTGTGAGGACCCGAATCCCCGCTTAAGAATTTATTGATGGATAAGTGGCCTTTGGGAGTGTTGTGCGCGTGTCGGGCCCAAGATATGGATTTATGGTGCGAATTGGGAGTAAGTTTGCATCACCGGAGACCTTTGGGAAATTTTAGAAGTGGAATTGGGCCAAATGGACATCGGATTTGGATTCAGCGCGCGAAAACGGTCAAGATGGACTATTTACTTGTGTTTTTCGGAGCCCGGATAACCCGGCACGGATTTCGAGGTTCTGCGGCACTGTTCCAGCGGCCGGAGAGGCGGCGGCGGGCGGCGGAGCACGGCGGCTGGCGGCGGCGGAGGCGCGCGGTCCACCGCAGAGGCGTACACCCGGGCGCTGGCCATGTGGCGGCTCCCGGTTGGCGGGCGCAGTGGGCGCGGTCCACGGGAATGGCGCGGGTGCATGGTGGACCGGGGGTGGACACGTGGCAGATCGTGGTTGGTGCGGTGTTGTGCGCGCGGTCCACGGTGCGGGGAGCAGGTACCTCGGGCCTCGTGCCCGACAGGCGCGCGTGGGCGCGCGTGGGGGGCGACGTGGGCGCGCTGACTCACGGCTCCCGGCGTGGGCGCCACGTGTCGGCCACCGCTTCGGCCACGTGGCGCATGGCCGTTGGCCCAAACAGCTGTTTGCTGTTTGGGTGGACGCGTGGCGGCCTGGGAATTTTTCGTGCGTGAACAGTAACCGGCCGGGTCAGTTACTGTAGCAGCCCGGAAGCTTCGGGCGCCCGGTTTTTGGGCCAAAATCCGAAAGTTGGATTTTTTCGGGCTGGGCCTATAAATAGGCTGCTTGCTGGGGCTTTTTGCCCCCTTTCCCGAGCTCCCCTGCCCTTGGACCCTTTAGCAAAGTTGGAGCTCCTTGTGTTGCGCATCTTCTGGCAGAGGCCCGGAATTTTTGGAAGCCGCGGCGTCGACGACTTCGGCATCGGAGCACAGAGTGACGGTCTTTCATCGGAGGCCCGTTATCGTCGCAGTTCGGTCTAAGAGGTCCACAGAGCTACCCCGACAGTATTTTTGGACAATTTCTGCGGGAGTGGATTATCGTCTTGCTAGATTCAGAGTTTATGGCACGATTTTCGAGACAGTTCTAAGCCGCTATTTTGATGGTGGAGTTTTTGGACAGCAGCCCCTTGCCGGAATTTTATCTCCGCACTCGAGCGTCGGATCAAGACGAGCCTGTACACTTTTTGCATCTACTCGTCGCGAGGATTATCATCGTATTTTTTAGGATTTTTTCTGAGGCTTGCTCGAAGGTATACTATTCCCCTTTTATCTGTGTTTGAGTTTACAGTTGTGGGGTTGTGAGTGTTTGCGCGCCTGTACTGTGGAATTTGTAACCTGGCCTACGGGGCTCGGAATTGGGCGTGCAGGTACCCGTTTCGAAGGTCTCGACGAGACGATCGCTGTGATATTTTTATCGGAATTTTCAGGGACTTTATGCAGGTGGAAATTTCAGATCTTCAGGACTGTCTTCTGCAGATTTTTGTACTTGGTTATTTTGTGGAATAAAGTATAACCTTGGACCTTTTTGTTGTACCCAGGGGTATTTGCGGATGTTTGTGAACCCGTTGGTGTTGAGGATTACTGGAGGTTGTTGCTTCTGGTGTTTTCAGCTGTGGAACTCCGGACAGTTAGCGTTTTCAGGTGGGTGGCCTCGTCTTCATGACCTATGGACTGTGCATTAATTCTATCGGTGTAGGGACTTGCATGTTGTAGATGTGTTTTGTATAGCATGCTAGAATTTAGGAATTGATGTTCCTGATGCTGTTTGATGATCATGTGTTTATTTTCCTTCCCTACAAGCTGTTGATTATAGTTATCTTGGAACTTGACCTAGCACCATGTCATATGTTTGCATGTGTAAACCAGACTAGTAGAAAACCCTCACTTGGGCTAGGGTTATTTCTGCTTTAGACATCCACACTTCTACTTTCCTGGACATAGTGTTCTTCCTCGCCCGGGTAGTGGGCCGAGTGGTCAGGAGTTATCTTTTAGTGTGGGATGCATCTGTGGCGGGAGCCGTTTGGGTAGACGGCGGTCCCGAGATGTTTTATTTTCTTGTTTTACCTGTTGCCGCTGTGTTAGTGGTAGCGGTATATCAGTGTTAGCAGGACCTTAAACCTAGAACCTTTTTGGACACACATATGATTTTTCTCAACCAAATATTTTCTTCCAAGCATCGTAGGGTCGCCTGACTCTGTTCTTGTTTGATTGGACGAAGGCATTAGCCCTTCGAGGCTTAGATATAAAACTTGGTTTCAATTGTTTTCCTAAAAAGAACTAAAAATCATTAAATATGGATTTCTTACAGATCAAATGGCTTCAGTAAGAAATGTCACCTTTTTCCTATAAATTAACCACCCGAGATGATTCGAGTGGTCTGGGTTCTAAGGTCTGCCTTCTTCTTGGGACGAGAACAACGAGAGGCTATGCCTAGAGCCTGTTCTTGTTTGATTTGGGTTGTAGGTTCTAGTCTTTCGGGGTTCCCGGACCCTTCATTGTGTCAGTGGTGGAGTTATCCTGTCAGTGAGTCTGCATGTTGGGGATATTGCGGCCTGTTGAGGCAGTTGTTCGCAGTGGATGCGACGTTTGGCCTGTTTGGCATGTTGAGACAGTTTCTCACAGTGGATGCGATGTTTGGCCTGTTGAGGCAGTTGTTCGCAGTGGATGCGATGTTCGGCCTGTTTGGCCTGTTGAGGCAGTGGTTGTAGATCTGGGTTCCTTGGGAGCCGTCTGAGTGACAGTGAGTCTCGGCAGTGTAGTTCTCTAGCCTGTGAGTGAGACAGTGTTTTGTTGGTTAGCCGATCTTGTTGATCGAGGATTTGGATCATAGCCTGCATGAGCCACATTTGAGCTTGATAGAGATACTTTACAGAGATACTTGATATAGGTTACTTATTGACTCGAGCGGGTCGCTCCCCTTGAGCGCCACTCCGGAGTAGGCGAGACCGGGTTGTTATACCGGCGTGAGATTGAGCTTTTCTATCGCGACTTGTCGTTGCATCCGTCCCTCTGGCTGAGCCAGTTTTGGCAGTCATGGACGCCCTACGTAAGTCCTCTCCTCCGGGACGTAACGGCAGTAGGTTGGCGCAGGTTTGACTGGACCCGATGTGGCAGTCAGTTTAGATTGGGTGATCAGAGATGAGAGTTAGTCGTGGCATCATGTTCTTTCTGTTCTACTCTTTGAGCATCTAGATAGAGGCATAGTAGCTGTAGAGTTACTTTTCCCAGCTTTCCTTACAGCACTGCATTTGTTACTTATGCCTCTAGTAGACTTAGTGGGCAGACCGTTGGGCTTGTTGGCGGCACCCATTGAGAACTACTTGGGACGTAGTTCTCACACCCGTCGTGGTGTCTTTTCCCACAAGGACTTCTACTTCTGTTCCTGCTGCTCCAGTTGCTGCTTCTTCTGATCGAGGTGAGGGAGTCGCGAGCTAGATCCCTACCAGTCGTCGTCCAGAGAGTAGATGTACCCTTATTATTTTGAGAGTTTCTTGTTGAGAGACTTTGTAGTGAGGGATAGAGTTGTACTTTCCTTTATTGCTGAGAGTGACTTTTGTATTTTTGGGTGAGGACTTGGACTTGTATTATTTTATTTATTTCTAGCAGTTTACTTTCAGCTCTGATATCTGTTTAGTATAGTATCTTCCCTTTTCAGGTTTGACGCTTCGTCTATACGGGGTTCACCGTATGGGCGGCGGATCTGTTGGCGAGCCCGAGTCGCAGTTTCGACCCCGGGGCGTGACATGAAGTGCAACAACTAATTCTTCTACACGGATTTCGTCCGGGTGTTTTACTGTTTCAATGGCCGCAACCTTAGGGCAAAATCTTTCAGGAAGAGTCCTTAAAATCTTTCTTACAACTTTAGATTTTGGAATTTTCTCTCCCAAGTTAGCACATGTATTTACGATATCTTGCAATCGTGAATAATAATCTGTGAAAGATTCATTTTCTGCCATAAAAATTGAGTCAAATTTGCTCGTAAGCATTTGCAGTTTTTGAATCTTCGCAAGGCTTGTTCCCTCATGTGTAACTTGTAGAACGTCCCAGATTTCTTTCGCGGTCTCACATGCCGAGACGCGAGAGAATTCAGTTTGCGACAAAGCATTAAATAAGGCGTTAATTCCTGTGCCGTTGTAAGAAGATACATCTATTTTTTCCTTGGTCCATTTCGACCTAGGTTTGATGGTGCGAACATCAGCAATAATTTCAGTAGGATTTGACCATCCAAACTCGATTGATTGCCACACCCGTTCATCGATGGAAATTAAAAACGCTCTCATGCGTACTTTCCAATAAGCATAGTTTGTTCCATCGAAGAACGGTAGTCTGTTGATGTTTCCACCTTTAACCATTGTTTACAACCCTATTCCCGCTCTGATACCACTTGTGGGTTATGATAAATATGGATCTGAACAGGGGAAAAAATACCTAGAGGGGGGTGAATAGGTGTAGTGGTCCAGATTCCTATGCAACATTTCCGGTGAATCCACTTTGTAAAACACCTATTGATGGTGTGTCTGGTCCATAGTGTATCAAAGGGATAGCACGGATGGACCCATTGAGGTATTTATTGTCAGATTGGCCTTCGGCTGCATTTGCCGAATTTTAGAAAAGGTTTTGGGCCAAACAGAGGTCGGATTTGGATTCAGCGCAGAAAAACGCTTAAAAACGGCTATTTGCTTGTTAATTTCTGGGTCCGGATGCCCAAAAACGGACTCCCGGAAGTTTTCGATGGTTTTTGGTGCATGGGGGGGACCGTGGACCGCCAGCTTGCCACGTGGCAGCCTGTCATTGGCCGGTTCGCAGCGCTCGGTGTCACGCCCCGGGAGGTCTTAGTATAAGCGAAAAAACGTGTATTATATTTTTTTTTTCTTCACACATGAAGATCAACCTCGCCCCCGGTGCATGACAGACCGCCACATGTACAAATTCACTCTGCAATCGGACAGAGTCTCCTTTGTATATGCACGGCGTCCCATTTACAATATCAACCATCAACCATACAGTCGTCATCATACATAGAGCAGAAGAAGTAATTACCTACGGTTTTGCAAACGGTGTCCACCCGACACCCAATTTTTAAAACAGTTACACATCCAAACAAGAGAGCGGCGACATCGTTTAGAAAGGATAAATCCAGAGGTTTACAAAATCTGTGCCCACACGGCACTCTGCTTTTGAAAACGTTTCCGCAATCATTTTTATGATGATAAAAACATGCTGCGCCCGAAATCACGAAAGTATGTCTAAACCGTAATAGTACATCCAATCCACAGTGCTAACTGTAACTAATATGATCCACAGATGCAAATTAAACTAACAGTAGTTAAGAAAGAGTTGAGATAAATCCAAGGAACCACGAGTAAAAAGCCTCCTACGACTACGGTCCTCTCGACGCAGTCTCACCACCGTCCCGACTAATGTCCCTAGTCAAACCTGTCACAGAGTGGGTAAAGTCAGTGACAAATAAAGTAGATGTCTTAACAATTAACGTTGAATTAAAAACAAACCGATTATACCGGAACCTTTCGCTAAAACCCTATTACAAAAATAAGCTGGGCCCCAACCCCAGAGTACCTATCGGAGAGACGGAAGTCTCCCCTCGTGCACAGTCACAATACCCCTTTGATGCGTTTAACCTCTTCACGGTGCTAGTGCGGCGCCCTTAGCTGACGTGAAGAGGTCCTCACCCCATACACATGAGGCACACGGGTCACTCGGATCACTTCTTCGGAAAAGTACACCCATGCGGAGGCCAATCCGCCTGTGTACGTGCAACATCCCAAACCGAAATTGCCGGTGTCGGCGTGTGATAAGCCCCGCGACCGCAGCCGCCACAATTATTAATAAAAAGCATTAAGCCCCGCGACCACAACCGCCACAATTATTAATAAAAAGCATTCATGCGAAGGTATAATAGTCCATCTACTTTATTAGACAAGTTAACGAGCCTTTTACGATGATATGGTGCACTCACTGCACTCGTTGCACTTATAGCAAGGGTACCCACCTGGTTGCGGGGGGATCGGAGCACCCGGATCTTTCGCACACTCCCGTTGCGTATCTGGACCTAAGAAGAGTCCATAAGGGTAACCGAAATCAGAACCACGCATTAACTCTATAAAACGAAAGCCCGACATTACCCATCCGACGGAAACCCAAGGAAACCGTCAAACCCGTCGATCAACAGATTCTCCCCCGCCCGCGCAGCCGTCGCCGCCTGCCGGAGCCCCGCGCCGCCCGAACCCATGCGGCCGCCCTCCGCGGCAGCGCCCGCACGGGTGTGGTCCGCGCGGCGCCCGCGCGGCGCCCACACGGATGCGGCCCGCGTGGTGCCCGTGCGGCGCCCGTGCGGGTGCGGGCCCGCGTGGCGCCCGCTTGGTGCCCCGCGCGGGTGCAAATTCCGCGCGGCGGCCGTGCGGTGCCCGTGCGGCGCCCGCGCGGGTGCAAATCCTGCGCGGCGGCCGTGCGGTGCCCGTGCGGCGCCCCGCGCGGGTGCAGATCCCGCGCGGTGCCCGCGCGGGAGTGACCCGCGTGGCGCCCGCGCGGTGCCCCGCGTGGGTGCGACCCGCCCGGCGACCGTGCGGTGCCCGCGCGGTGCCCGCGCGGGTATGATCCGCGCGGTACCCGCGTGGTGCCCGCGCGGCTCCCGCGGTTGCCGCCCGCGCGATGCCCTAGCGGTATCGCGCGTCTCCGCCGCCCGTGTCGTGCCCTAGCTTGCGCAACGACGGCGGCGGCGGCGGAGATGACGGAGACGACCGAAATCCTAATAAAAAACGTAAAAGAAGATCCCAAAAACCACAACGAGGATTCACTCACCGGATTAATCCACGAGGAAGTCGTCCGATCGCGCTCTTGTCTCCGGCTCGTTGTTCGGGGTGATCGGACTCCTTCGTTTCCTTCCTTTTCTCCTTTCTTTCCTTCGGCTAGGGTTCCGTCTTTTTTTTCTTTTCTTTCTCTTTCGCGTTCTTTCTTTTTGGCTAGGGTTTCTCTTTTTTTTTTTTCTTATTACGTATTAATTTAACCCCTTTTAAATCCTAGTCGCCGATTAATTAATTTTCCAATTTAATTAATCATAGGAGATAAAAATCCCAAATTTAATTGTACGTAACCGATTAATTAATTCCTTAATTAATTAATCACTGGAATATTCAAATTCCCCTAACAAACATGCCAGATATTTTACGCGGATTTCGATGCACGCCTTAAATCATCGCGATCTTAAAAACCCCATTCCGGGAGATCCGTACATCGGATTCCCGATCCGATCGCGCCATCGGTCTTCGTTTTCCGAGCCCTTCGACGGAAAAATACCAGCACTACACACCGACCGAGTTTCAAATGTTAAATAATTTATTCACTTAAGGGCAAAAATAAATAACATGTGAGTCACAGTTAGTCGTAAAAGCCGAATCACTACACCACTCACACTTTATAAAAAGTTTCATCCCCGAAACTTAAGTACAAACCTCACCAAACAACCCGGGAAAGCATTCCCTCATCCTCGATTCCAGTTCCCATGTCGCTTCGCGTTCTTTGTGGTTGCTCCACTGGACCATTACGTAGGGAATAGTTTGATTACGCAACCTCTTGTCATCTCTTGCCAAAATCCGCATCGGCGTCTCCTCGACGCTCAAATCCTCACGCAACTCGATGGTGGAAGCATCCAAGGCATGAGAGGGGTCAGCGAGGTACTTCCGGAGCATTGAGACGTGGAACACGTTGTGGACTCGTTCGAGGTTCGGTGGCAAGGCTAACCGGTACGCCACTGGACCCACGCGTTCTAGGATCTCGAATGGTCCCACGTACCTCGGACTTAACTTTCCTTTTAGGCCAAAATGTCGTTTTCCTTTGGATAGTGAGACTCGGAGCAAAACATGCTCACCTACCATGAACTCTAAGTCTCGTCGTCTCTTGTTCGCATAACTTTTCTGTCTGCTCTGGGCGGTCAGTAGTCTTTGTCTGATCAATCGCACCTTCGCCTCGGTCTCCTCCACCAAATCTGGGCCCAAAAACTTACGCTCACCGAAGTCATCCCAGCATATTGGAGAACGACAGCGGCGCCCATACAGAGCCTCGTATGGCGCCATCTGGATACTGGCTTGATAGCTGTTGTTGTAGGCGAACTCCACGAGGGGTAGGTATCGCGACCACCCTTCGCCCAAGTCCAAAATGCACGGTCGAAGCATGTCTTCCACAATCTGAATCACCCGCTCTCATTGCCCGTCGATCTGCGGGTGAAACGCCGTACTAAAATGCAACTTGGTTCCCATCGCTTGTTGCAGACTCCGCCAAAAATTTGACACGAACCGCGTGTCTCTGTCCGACGTAATAGATGTCGGCACCCCATGCAACCTTACTATCTCATTGATGTACGTTTGTGCCAGTCGTTCCCGAGTCCACGTTGTGTGTGTGGCTAGAAAGTGGGCCAATTTCGTCAAACGGTCCACAATGACCTATATCGCATCGTGTCCTTGTGGCGATCTCGGGAAACCGGTCACAAAATCCATGGTAATCCTTTCCCACTTCCATTCGGGCACCGGTAGTGGTTGCAACTTTCCCGCCGGTCGCTGATGCTCGGCCTTCACTCGTTGGCATACCAGGCAGTGTGCCACGAATCGAGTCACATCTTCCTTCATCTTGGGCCACCAGAAGGTCTGTTTGACGTCCTTGTATATCTTCGTTCCCCCGGGGTGCGCTACATAAGGAGCGGTATGCGCCTCCCTCAGAATTTCCTCTTTGAGCTCCGGTAGATCCGGCACACAGATTCGTCCTCGAAACCGTATCGTGCCATCGGTGCTTACTGCGAAATCGCCCTCCTGGTCGGCGGTTATCCTGTCTCGCACCAGCTGGAGTTGGTCATCGGTCGATTGCCCCTCAAGAATCCTGTCCAGCAGGATGGGCTTGACCACTAGAGTCAGAAGTTGTGCGACCGTACCCGCCGGTACCACTTCCAGTCTTAACCGCGAAAACTCCGCAATCAGATGTTCTTGCTGGGTGATATCATCTACACCTGCTTCCTCGGCCTGCCCTTTGCGACTCAAGGCGTCAGCTACCACATTTGCTTTTCTCGGATGATAGTGGATCGTCATGTCGTAGTCTTTCAGTATCTCGAGCCATCGCATTTGTCGCAAGTTTAGCTCCTTTTGGGTGAAGAGGTATTTGAGACTCTTATGATCAGAGTACACGTTGCAGTGTGCTCCATACAAGTGATGTCTCCACAGCTTGAGGACGAACACAACCGCTGCGAGCTCCAAATCATGCACGGGATAATTCCGCTCATAATCCTTGAGTTGCCTTGACGCATAGGCTATAACCCTTACCCGTTGCATAAGCACTCCTCCCAATCCGTTCCGCGACGCATCGCAAAATACTTCATAATCCTCCCCCGGTTCTGGTAAGGCGAGAATCGGGGCCCGCGTCAATCTATCCTTGAGCTCCTCGAAACTTCTCTGGCACTGATCCATCCAGATAAACTTCTCCCCCTTTCGAGTTGGCCGATTCAAGGGGGTGGCTATCTTAGAGAAGCCCTCCACGAAGCGCCGGTAATACCCGGCTAATCCTAGGAAGCTTCAAACCTCCGTCACCATTGTCGGTCGGTGCCAGTTCGTCACTGAGTCTATCTTCCTTGGGTCCACCGCGACTCCGGACGCCGAGACCACGTGCCCCAAGAAATCCACCTTACGGAGCCAAAACTCACACTTTTTGAGTTTGGCGTAGAGTTTCTGTTCCCGTAAGGTCTGGAGGACTGTGCGCAGATGTTCTTCATGTTCCTCATCTGTACGGGAAGAGATAAGGATATCGTCGATGAAGACCACCAAGAATAAATCTAGGAAAGGTCTGAACACCCTATTCATCATGTCCATGAATACTGCCTGGGCGTTAGTGAGCCCGAAGGGCATCACTGTAAATTCGTAGTGGCCATAGCGAGTTCGGAAGGCCGTCTTGGGGACGTCCTCCCCTTTAACCCTGAGCTGATGATAGCCTGACTGTAGATCAATTTTTGAAAACACCGTTGCCCCTTGCAGTTGGTCGAATAGGTCGTCGATCCTTGGCAGGGGGTACTTGTTCTTAATGGTGGCCTTGTTTATTTTCCGGTAGTCTATGCACAACCGGAGGCTTCCGTCCTTCTTCCTCACGAACAGGACGGGCGCGCCCCATGGTGACGCGCTTGGTCTGATAAAACCTTTGTCCAAAAGGTCTTCCAGCTGTGCCTTGAGTTCTTTCAACTCAGCAAAGGCCATCCTGTACGGTGCCTTGGTGATGGGCTTGGTGCCGGGGAGTAGTTCAATGGGAAAGCCAACTTCTCGTTCGGGCGGCATCCCAGGGAGTTCCGCCGGAAATATATCCGGGAAATCCTTTATGACTGGGACGTCATAAAGCGAGGGGACGGATCGGGTGGCTAAATCTACCGAGGCTAGGTAGGCCACACACCCACCCTCTATTAGTTTCCTGGCTCGTGACGCGGAGACGATAGCTAAAAAGGAGGTGCTTTTACACGCCAGGTATACGTTTTCCGAAAAACCCGGCTTCTGCAGTTGCACCTGACGCTTCTCGCAGTCAATCACCGCCTGATACTCGGTAAGCCAGTCCATGCCCAACACTACGTCATATTCCTTTAACGGAATGACCACCAGATCCCAGGGACACGACAACCTTCCTAGCTTTATTGAGCATGAAGGTACCAGTCCAGTTGCCGCGATTGACCCCCCAGGGGTCTGGACGGTCATTAAAACATCCAGGGGACTACTTTCTAGCTGATGTGTTTGTGCAAAAGTATGGGAGATGAAAGAGCGAGACGCCCCGGTATCAAAAAGAGTTCGAGCTCGAAAATCAGAGACGGAAGTAATACCTGCGACCACCTCCTCTTGCAGTGCCGCTCCATGCTGGCCCATGGAGTAGAGTCTTCCTCCTGGTTGTGGTCGTCGTTCCCCTTCTGCTCTTGACATCGAGGGGCGTGGGGGTACTCCCGTCGGCGCTTTACCCCGTCCTTGTGGCTGCGCCGTCGAGGCGGAAGCCGCAGAAGATGCCGCTCCCGCGTTCATGGGGCAGTTATATCGAAAATGCCCCGATTTACCGCAGCGGTAACAGTGGTCTTGTCTCTTAGGGCAATCCGTAACTTGGTGCGTTCCTCCGCAAATAACGCATGGCTTGTCCGCTGGCCGCTGCCTCCCGGTAGGCGCACTCTTGCTCCCTTATTGCACTTTGGGATATTTTGGGGGCCGGCTCCCACCAGAGGAACCCCCTCCCGGGTAGGCCTGTGTCCGCTTCTTCTCCCGGTTATACTCTGATCCCTCACGGCGAGCTCGGGTAATGGCGAAACCCCGCTCCACAATAGTGGCCCTATCCACCACTTCTCGAAACGTGCGCAAGTCTGCCGCCTGGACTATTTCGAAAACGTCGCTCCGTAGCCCGTCCACGAAGAGGCGAGCCTTGTGGGGTTCGTCCCGTATGACAAACGGAACGCAGTTAACTAGTCTCGCGAATTCCCTTTCGTATTCCACGACCGAACGATTTCCTTGCCTAATGTTCCTAAGGTCGTCCTCCAGTTGCCGCTTGACGCTATTCGAAAAGAATGCGCCAAACAATTCCTCTCTAAAGGCTGACCACGACGGTAGTGGGGCATCGGTGGACGGGTCCGGGCGTACGGTCTTCCACCAGATGCGTGCGTTCCCTTCAAGGAAGTGAACAGCTAGGGGAACCCGCTCATGCTCCTCCATTAGTAGATCTTCGAAGAGTTTTTCCATAGTATCCACCCATTTCTCGACGACCCAAGGGTCGGTCGTTTCCCCCTCGAAGGTGGGCGGGTCGTGCTTCTTAAACTCCGTCAAATTTGTCCCGACCCTCTCCCGTTCAGTTCGCTGATCCGTAACTCCCCCTACCGCGGCGGACCCCCCGAGAACAGGGGTCGTCCCTGCTTCCCTTGCTGAGTCGCCCATTGTCGCACCCGGCACGGGCCCTGAAGCCGTTGGGGTGGGCATATCCCCCGAGGCTGCGGCCCGTTCTGCCGACACGCCCGTCACCGAGGTCTGATGGGGTGCGGTCGCAGTCACGCCACCCGCTTCCGGCGGTCCCGTAGTGGGGGCGGCCGTGTCGGGCGGAGGGGTCGGGGCATGCTCTGCTGACGCTGTCGCCTGTCGCTGCGTCAGTTGACGAACCTGCCCTGCCAACGTCGCTAATTGTCCGGCCATTTCTCGCAACTGCCGTCGGAGAAGCTGATTCTCCGCGGCGGCCGGGGCCGCATCGTCTGCACCTGTTTTCTCGGTAGATGACCTAGTCCGGGCCATCGTCTGCTAAAATCAAAGAAACCGTGTTAACCCTACATTATCACCCTAGCACCTGGACTTACAACGCACTTATATTGAACCCCGTTTCCCCGTACTCTCACGTACTACCGCACCTATACCTTGGTTATCTCGTGTCCCAATTTACTTGTGGCATCATACACTGTGGATGTGGATCTCCGACTACTGTGGTCATGGTTGTTTTTCTCTGATACAATATAATCTGTCACGCCCCGGGAGGTCTTAGTATAAGCGGAAAAACGTGTATTATATATTTTTTTTCTTCACACGTGAAGATCAACCTCACCCCCGGTGCATGACAGACCGCCACATGTACAAATTCACTCTGCAATCGGACAGAGTCTCCTTTGTATATGCACGGCGTCCCATTTACAATATCAACCATCAACCATACAGTCATCATCATACATAGAGCAGAAGAAGTAATTACCTACGGTTTTGCAAACGGTGTCCACCCGACACCCAATTTTTAAAACAGTTTCACATCCAAACATGTGAGCGGCGACATCGTTTAGAAAGGATAAATCCAGAGGTTTACAAAATCTGTGCCCACACAGCACTCTGCTTTTGAAAACGTTTTCACAATCATTTTTATGATGATAAAAACATGCCGCGCCCGAAATCACGAAAGTATGTCTAAACCGTAATAGTACATCCAATCCACAGTGTTAACTATAACAAATATGATCCACAGATGCAAATTAAACTAACAGTAGTTAAGAAAGAGTTGAGATAAATCCAAGGAACCACGAGTAGAAAGCCTCCCACGACTACGGTCCTCTCGACACAGTCTCACCACCGTCCCGACTAATGTCCCTAGTCAAACCTGTCACGGAGTGGGTAAAGTCAGTGACAAATAAAGTAGATGTCTTAACAATTAACATTGAATTAAAAACAAACCGATTATACCGGAACCTTTCGCTAAAACCCTGTTACAAAAATAAGCTGGGCCCCAACCCCAGAGTACCTGTTGGAGAGACGGAAGTCTCCCCTCGTGCACAGTCACAATACCCCTTTGATGCGTTTAACCTCTTCACGGTGCTAGTGCGGCGCCCTTAGCTGGCGTGAAGAGGTCCTCACCCCATACACGTGAGGCACACGGGTCACTCGGACCATTTCTCCGGAAAAGTACACCCATGCGGAGGCCAATCCGCATGTGTACGTGCAACATCCCAAACTGAAATTGCCGGTGTCGGCGTGTGATAAGCCCCACGACCGCAGCCGCCACAATTATTAATAAAAAGCATTAAGCCCCACGACCGCAGCCACCACAATTATTAATAAAAAGCATTCATGCGAAGGTATAATAGTCCATCTACTTTATCAGACAAGTTAACGAGCCTTTTACGATGATATGATGCACTCACTGCACTCGTTGCACTTATAGCAAGGGCTCCCACCTGGTTGCGAGGGGATCGGAGCACCCGGATCTTTCGCACACTCCCGTTGCGTATCTGGACCTAAGAAGAGTCCATAAGGGTAACCGAAATCAGAACCACGCATTAACTCTATAAAACGAAAGCCCGACATTACCCATCCGACGGAAACCCAAGG
This sequence comes from Tillandsia leiboldiana, assembly GCA_029204045.2. Classification (NCBI taxonomy): domain Eukaryota; kingdom Viridiplantae; phylum Streptophyta; class Magnoliopsida; order Poales; family Bromeliaceae; genus Tillandsia; species Tillandsia leiboldiana. Next base: position 29,666,031 of record CM055065.1, read on the forward strand.
AAACCGTCAAACCCGTCGATCAACAGATTCTCCCCCGCCCGCGCAGCCGTCGCCGCCTGTCGGAGCCCCACGCCGCCCGAACCCATGCGGCGGCCCTCCGCGGCAGCGCCCGCGCGGCGCCCACACGGATGCGGCCCGCGCGGTGCCCGTGCGGCGCCCGTGCGGGTGCGGGCCCGCGCGGCGCCCGTGCGGGTGCGGGCTCGCGCGGCCCCCGCTTGGTGCCCCGCGCGGGTGCAAATTCCGCGCGGCGGCCGTGCGGTGCCCGTGCTGCGCCCGCGCGGGTGCAAATCCTGCGCGGCGGCCGTGCGGTGCCCGTGCGGCGCCCCGCGCGGGTGCAGATCCCGCGCGGCAGCCGCGCGGTGCCCGCGCGGGTGTGACCCGCGTGGCGCCCGCGCGGTGCCCCGCGTGGGTGCGACCCGCGCGGCGGCCGTGCGGTGCCCGCGCGGTGCCCGCACGGGTATGATCCGCGCGGCGCCCGCGTGGTGCCCGCGTGGCTCCCGCGGTTGCCGCCCGCGCGATGCCCTAGCGGTATCGCGCGTCTCTGCCGCCCGTGTCGTGCCCTAGCTTGCGCAATGACGGCGGCGGCGGCGGCGGAGATGACGGAGACGACCGAAATCCTAATCAAAAACATAAAAGAAGATCCCGAAAACCACAACGAGGATTCACTCACCAGATTAATCCACGAGGAAGTCGTCCGATCGCGCTCTTGTCTCCGGCTCGTTGTTCGGGGTGATCGGACTCCTTCGTTTCCTTCCTTTTCTCCTTTCTTTCCTTCGGCTAGGGTTCCGTCTTTTTTTTCTTTTCTTTCTCTTTCACGTTCTTTTTTTTTGGCTAGGGTCTCTCCTTTTTTTTTTCTTATTACGTATTAATTTAACCCCTTTTAAATCCTAGTCGCCGATTAATTAATTTCCCAATTTAATTAATCAAAGGAGATAAAAATCCCAAATTTAATTGTACATAACCGATTAATTAATTCCTTAATTAATTAATCACAGGAATATCCAAATTCCCCTAACAAACATGCCAGATATTTTACGCGGATTTCGATGCATGCCTTAAGTCATCGCGATCTTAAAAACCCCATTCCGGGAGATCCGTACATCGGATTCCCGATCCGATCGCGCCATCGGTCTTCATTTTCCGAGCCCTTCGACGGAAAAATACCCGCACCACACACCGACCGAGTTTCAAACGTTAAATAGTTTATTCACTTAAGGGCAAAAATAAATAACATGTGAGTCACAGTTAGTCGTAAAAGCCGAATCACTACACCACTCACACTTTATAAAAAGTTTCGTCCCCGAAACTTAAGTACAAACCTCACCAAATAACCCGGGAAAGCATTCCCTCATCCTCGATTCCAGTTCCCATGCCGCTTCGCGTTCTTCGTGGTTGCTCCACTGGACCTTTACGTAGGGAATAGTTCGATTACGCAACCTCTTGTCCTCTCTTGCCAAAATCCGCATCGGCGTCTCCTCGACGCTCAAATCCTCACGCAACTCGATGGTGGAAGCATCCAAGGCATGAGAGGGGTCAGCGAGGTACTTTCGGAGCATTGAGACGTGGAACAAGTTGTGGACTCGTTCGAGGTTCGGTGGCAAGGCTAACCGGTACGCCACTGGACCCACGCGTTCTAGGATCTCGAATGGTCCCACGTACCTCGGACTTAACTTTCCTTTTAGGCCGAAACGTCGTTTTCCTTTGGATGGTGAGACTCGGAGCAAAACATGCTCACCTACCATGAACTCTAAGTCTCGTCGTCTCTTGTCCGCATAACTTTTCTGTCTGCTCTAGGCGGTCAGTAGTCTTTGTCTGATCAATCGCACCTTCGCCTCGGTCTCCTCCACCAAATCTGGGCCCAAAAACTTACGCTCAACCAAGTCATCCCAGCATATTGGAGACCGATAGCGGCGCCCATACAGAGCCTCGTATGGCGCCATCTGGATACTGGCTTGATAGCTGTCGTTGTAGGCGAACTCCTCGAGGGGTAGGTATCGCGACCACCCTTCGCCCAAGTCCAAAACGCACGCTCGAAGCATGTCTTCCACAATCTGAATCACCCGCTCTGATTGCCCGTCGGTCTGCGGGTGAAACGTCGTACTAAAATGCAACTTGGTTCCCATCGCTTGTTGCAGACTCCGCCAAAAATTTGACACGAACCGCGTGTCTCTGTCCGACGTAATAGATGTCGGAACCCCATGCAACCTTACTATCTCATTGATGTACGTTTGTGCCAGTCGTTCCCGAGTCCACGTTGTGTGTATGGCCAGAAAGTGGGCCGATTTCGTCAAACGGTCCACAATGACCTATATCGCATCGTGTCCTTGTGGCGATCTCGGGAAACCGGTCACAAAATCCATGGTAATCCTTTCCCACTTCCATTCGGGCACCGGTAGTGGTTGTAACTTTCCCGCCGATCGCTGATGCTCGGCCTTCACTTGTTGGCATACCAGGCAGTGTGCCACGAATCGAGTCACATCTTCCTTCATCTTGGGCCACCAGAAGGTCTGTTTGACGTCCTTGTACATCTTCGTTCCCCCGGGGTGCGCTACATAAGGAGCGGTATGCGCCTCCGTCAGAATTTCCTCTTTGAGCTCCGGTAGATCCGGCACACAGTTTCGTCCTCGAAACCGAATCGTCCCATCAGTGCTTACTGCGAAATCGCCCTCCTGGTCGGCGGTTATCCTGTCTCGCACCAGCTGGAGTTGGTCATCGGCCGATTGCCCCTCAAGAATCCTGTCCAGCAGGATGGGCTTGACCACTAGAGTCAGAAGTTGTGCGACCGTACCCGCCGGTACCACTTCCAGTCTTAACCGCGAAAACTCCGCAATCAGATGTTCTTGCTGGGTGATGGCATCTACACCTGCTTCCTCGGCCTGCCCTTTGCGACTCAAGGCGTCAGCTACCACATTTGCTTTTCCCGGATGATAGTGGATCATCATGTCGTAGTCTTTCAGTAGCTCGAGCCACCGCCTTTGTCGCAAGTTTAGCTCCTTTTGGGTGAAGAGGTATTTGAGACTCTTATGATCAGAGTACACGTTGCAGTGTGCTCCATACAAGTAATGTCTCCACAGCTTGAGGATGAACACAACCGCTGCGAGCTCCAAATCAAGCACGGGATAATTCCGCTCATAATCCTTGAGTTGCCTTGACGCATAGGCTATAACCCTTCCCCGTTGCATAAGCACTCCACCCAATCCGTTCCGCGACGCATCGCAAAATACTTCATAATCCTCCTCCGGTTCTGGTAAGGCGAGAATCGGGGCCCGCGTCAATCTATCCTTGAGCTCCTCGAAACTTCTCTGGCACTGATCCGTCCTGATAAAATTCTCCCCCTTTCGAGTTAGCTGATTCAAGGGGGTGGCTATCTTAGAGAAGCCCTCCACGAAGCGCCGGTAATACCCGGCTAATCCTAGGAAGCTTCGAACCTCCGTCACCGTTGTCGGTCGGTGCCAGTTCGTCACTGAGTCTGTCTTCCTTGGGTCCACCGCGACTCCGGACGCCGAGACCACGTGCCCCAAGAAATCCACCTTACGGAGCCAAAACTCACACTTTTTGAGTTTGGCGTAGAGTTTCTGTTCCCGTAAGGTCTGGAGGACTGTGCGCAGATGTTCTTCATGTTCCTCATCTGTACGGGAATAGATGAGGATATCGTCGATGAAGACCACCACGAATAAATCTAGGAAAGGTCTGAACACCCTATTCATCATGTCCATGAATACTGCCGGGGTGTTAGTGAGCCCGAAGGGCATCATTGTAAATTCGTAGTGGCCATAGCGAGTTCGGAAGGCCGTCTTGGGGACGTCCTCCCCTTTAACCCTGAGCTGATGATAGCCTGACTGTAGATCAATTTTTGAAAACACCGCTGCCCCTTGCAGTTGGTCGAATAGGTCGTCGATCCTTGGCAGGGGGTACTTGTTCTTAATGGTGGCCTTGTTTATTTTCCGATAGTCTATGCACAACCGGAGGCTTCCGTCCTTCTTCCTCACGAACAGGACGGGCGCGCCCCATGGTGACGCGCTTGGTCTGATAAAACCTTTGTCCAAAAGGTCTTCCAGCTGTGCCTTGAGTTCTTTCAACTCAGCAAAGGCCATCCTGTACGGTGCCTTGGTGATGGGCTTGGTGCCGGGGAGTAGTTCAATGGGAAAGGCAACTTCTCGTTCGGGCGGCATCCCAGCGAGTTCCGCCGGAAATATATCCGGGAAATCCTTTACGACTGGGACGTCATAAAGCGAGGGGACGGGTCGGGTGGCTAAATCTACCGAGGCTAGGTAGGCCACACACCCACCCTCTATTAGTTTCCTGGCTCGTGACGCGGAGACGATAGCTAAAAAGGAGGTGCTTTTACACGCCAGGTATACGTTTTCCGGAAAACCCGGCTTCTGCAGTTGCACCTGACGCTTCTCACAGTCAATCACCGCCTGATACTCGGTAAGCCAGTCCATGCCCAACACTGCGTCATATTCCTTTAACGGAATGACCACCGGATCCCAGGGACACGACAACCTTCCTAGCTTTATTGAGCATGAAGGTACCAATCCAGTTGCCGCGATTGACCCCCCAGGGGTCTGGATGGTCATTAAAACATCCAGGGGACTACTTTCTAGCTGATGTGTTTGTGCAAAAGTATGGGAGATGAAAGAGCGAGACGCCCCGGTATCAAAAAGAGTTCGAGCTCGAAAATCAGAGACGGAAGTAATACCTGCGACCACCTCCTCTTGCAGTGCCGCTCCATGCTGGCCCATGGAGTAGAGTCTTCCTCCTGGTTGTGGTCGTCGTTCCCCTTCTGCTCTTGACATCGAGGGGCGTGGGGGTACTCCCGTCGGCGCTTTACCCCGTCCTTGTGGCTGCGCCGTCGAGGCGGAAGCCGCAGAAGATGCCGCTCCCGCGTTCATGGGGCAGTTATATCGGAAATGCCCCGATTTACCGCAGCGGTAACAGTGGTCTTGTCTCTTAGGGCAATCCGTAACTTGGTGCGTTCCTCCGCAAATAACGCATGGCTTGTGCGCTGGCCGCAGCCTCCCGGTAGGCGCACTCTTGCTCCCTTGTTGCACTTTGGGATATTTTGGGGGCCGGCTCCGACCAGAAGAACCCCCTCCCAGGTTGGCCTGTGTCCGCTTCTTCTCCCGGTTATACTCTGATCCCTCACGGCGAGCTCGGGTAATGGCGAAACCCCGCTCCACAATAGTGGCCCTATCCACCACTTCTCGAAACGTGCGCAAGTCTGCCGCCTGGACTATTTCGAAAACGTCGCTCCGTAGCCCGTCCACGAAGAGGCGAGCCTTGTGGGGTTCGTCCCGTATGACAAACGGAATGCAGTTAACTACTCTCACGAATTCCCTTTGGTATTCCACGACCGAACGATTTCCTTGCCTAATGTTCGTAAGGTCGTCCTCCAGTTGCCGCTTGACGCTATTCGAAAAGAAGGCGCCAAACAATTCCTCTCTAAAGGCTGACCACGACGGTAGTGGGGCATCGGTGGACGGGTCCGGACGTACGGTCTTCCACCAGATGCGTGCGTTCCCTTCAAGGAAGTGAACAGCTAGGGGAACCCGCTCATGCTCCTCCATTAGTAGATCTTCGAAGAGTTTTTCCATAGTATCCACCCATTTCTCGACGACCCAAGGGTCGGTCGTTTCCCCCTCGAAGGTGGGCGGGTCGTGCTTCTTAAACTCCGTCAAATTTGTCCTGACCCTCTCCCGTTCAGTTCGCTGATCCGTAACTCCCCCTACCGCGGCGGACCCCCCGAGAACAGGGGTCGTCCCTGCTTCCCTTGCTGAGTCGCCCATTGTCGCACCCGGCATGGGCCCAGAAGCCGTTGGGGTGGGCATATCCCCCGGGGCTGCGGCCCGTTCTGCCGACACGCCCGTCACCGAGGTCTGATGGGGTGCGGTCGCAGTCACGCCACCCGCTTCCGGCGGTCCCGTAGTGGGGGCGACCGTGTCGGCCGGATGGGTCGGGGCATGCTCTGCTGACGCTGTCGCCTGTCGCTGCGTCAGTTGACGAACCTGCTCTGCCAACGTCACTAATTGTCCGGCCATTTCTCACAACTGCCGTCGGAGAAGCTGATTCTCCGCGGCGGCCGGGGCAGCATCGTCTGCACCTGCGTTCTCGGTAGATGACCTAGTCCGGGCCATCGTCTGCTGAAATCAAAGAAATCGCGTTAACCCTACATTATCACCCTAGCACCTGGACTTACAACGCACTTATATTAAACCCCGTTTCCCCGTACTCTCACATACTACCGCACCTATACCTTGGTTATCTCGTGTCCCAAGTAGCTCTCATTTTTACGGCGCGGCGCGACGCTCGTTCATTTGTGACCGCCTTTTTCGCGTTTCAGTGCGAGGACTCCCCCGGCTTGCTCCGACTTCCGATTCAGGCGATTCTTGCGCCGTTGGACTCAAGATAGGTAGGACTCCGACTTCTCTATTTTAAGTTCCCTCTCTTTTTGAGTTTATCTTGGAGTTTCCCGAGCTTCCTTTTGACCATTTTTCTTTCGCGGAGTTTTGGACAGCGCTGTGGTATTTCGGCGATATCTTCGCGCACAGGCATCGGATTGAGGCGTGCCATAGGCGTTTTGCATCTACTCAGCGCAAGGAACACCCTCGAATTTTCTAGGATTTTTCTGAGTATTTCCCGAAGGTGAACAATTCATTATTTTTAGTGTTAGGTGCTACAGATTTCTGTACAGAATTCTTTGGGGTGGTTCCCTTGCAGAATTTTTATCTCAGTGTAGGAAACTCAGATTTGAACGTGCAGGTACTCGTTTCGACCGGTTCGTCGCGACGACCATGACAGTATTTTTCTTGGAATTTTTTGAGCCTTTTTCACTGGTGAAAATAGTGCAACTCTGGACTGTTGTGTATGGACAGCTTGTATTGGAGTATTTGTATGTTTAAATGTGTATTTTTGGGGTATGTTGTACAGTGCTTGTGGCGGTTGGCTTGCTTGGGCGAGGACGTCGTTTGGACAGGGATTTAGCGCTCGAGGTGGGTGATCGTTGTGAACCTCTTATTTTGGGCTACCCACTAGACTTATTGGACTAATATATATATTTGAAAGGTTAAAATGCATTTGTGGACAAATTAGCAAGCTTGTTGGATAAAATTCTTGTATGAGTTCAAGTTGCTGCATTAGTACTCGCCTTTGAATGGAAGTTATTATCAGGAAATGTAGTATCATGCTAATAGGTATGCAGACTAGTATTTTGTGAATAATATGCATGTGGTATAGGCGGGCATCGATCATGTTGGAACATAGTGTCTCATGTGATTACTATTATCCAGGAATAGCATGCTTTGATAATTACTTGAACATCGATACTTGTATTTATTTTACCACCATGAGGACCTTTGCATGCTTGTATGGTCACCTAGTTAGGCCACCTTTTTCTGCTACACTATCATGCTGGAACTGACTTAGGAGAAACCATATTTTTATTCTTTCTCCAGTTATCTAGACTTAGGGGATAGTGTGCTCGGGTTCGAGCAGGGGCTGGAATAGTGTAGTCAGATATTGGGGATTTGGGACAGGCAGGCTTTGATGGCAGGGTATTGCGGCAACTGCGAATTTTGGGCGGTTGACCGGGCTGTTACTAATGCATCAGATTGGGGGAGAGGGGATCGGACTTTCTTTAGTCGAGGGTTTTCCCACTTGATTGGAGTCTTGATCCAGTCCTGCTATACCAGGTTACTTACGGTGACTTATTTCACTCGTGTGGGTCGCTCCCCTCGAGTGCCACTCCGGAGTGTGTGTGACCGTGCCGGTCAGGAGCCGGTCTGTTGCTTTTTGGGGTGGGACCATGCCGGTCAGGAGCCGGTCTGCATCCCGCAGCTGAGTTTTGAGTTGGTAGGCACAGCAGGCAGTACCAGTGTTCACCGGTGTCTAGATTGGGTTTCTCAGGCAGGCATATATACTCTGATGCATACATTTAGCTATTCTTTTCGCTCAGTATTTTAGAGGCATACTAGTGGTAGCTTTTTATCAGTAGTTATATTTATAGCTTACCACCTTTGTTTTATTTTCGCCTCTGGTAGTCCTAGTGGGCATGTCTGAGTTAGAGGTATACCCACTAGGGGAGGCTACTGTTTTTATAGTAGTTCTCACCCCCCACTGTTTTCCTTTTTCTTTTCCCCTTTGTTTTGCAGAGTCATCTGCGGGAGTTGCGGGACCCTCCTCGGCGGATCAAGGTAAGAGGATCGCGGATTAGATAGCTGTCTACCTGGTCGCCAGTTTAGCTGTTTGATGTATCCCCTGTACACTCAGATACTTGTACTTTTTCTTTCTTTTGGGCCTGGCTTCGGCCAGCAGGTTGTATTATTTGGTGAGCTGGGAGAGTCACTTGTATACTTGAGAGTTTTCTTTTTGTACTTTTACTTTCCAGCTTTATCTGAGATGTATTAGTTGTAGTTTAGCTCTGTTTTATGCTCTTTCAGTATCTCTTATATCTGAGCAGGTTACCAGCGCTTCGTGTACACGGGAAATTCTGTGTGCACGGCGGATCTATGGACGGGCCCGGGTTCTGGTTTACACCCGGGGCGTGACAGATTAGGTTGGTATCAGAGCTTAGGGATAGGTCAGTTGGGACTTAGGAAACCCTAGGCTTTTGGCAGACCCTAGGAAGGCATGGCGTGAGTGACGCGACATTGTGCGAAAGTCGGCAATTTATTTATATATTTATTTGACTCTTCCAGAGAGTGAAGAGGGATTGGCATATCCTATTTATGGTGAACTATTATGTTGGCTGCAGACAACATAAAGTTACAAAAAGATGGGGATGTCTTTGACTTTCGCTAGATTGGGTCGAGGGTGGTTTTGTTTACTGATCCGTGGTTTCTTGTGTGGCAGGATGCCTCCCAGGCGGCAGATCCCTACCCGGGGTACTCCTATACCCCCGGAGGAGCCGGAGCAGTCCCGGCCTTCAGAGATCAGTGAGTTGAGGGCCATGGTGGCCCAGTTGGCGGAGAGTCATCGCCGGCAGGAGCAGAGGATAGAGCAGCTGCTCGCCCAGGCAGGGGCACCTCCCCCTACTACTGTTGAGGCCCCCGTACCACCAGTTATACCGCCGGCTATACCGCTAGTGCCTACGGCACCATCGTCGAGCAGTGGGGCTCAGGGAGTGATCCGGCCATTGACCCCAGCAGAGGAGCAGGAGATCGCTGACAAGCTCACCCAGTTTTGTCAGCGGGGACCTTCTAGGTTTTCAGGGCGGAGCACTCAGCCTTGGGAGATCGGGACTTGGCTAGCATCAATGGAGAAGTTGTTCCGGGACTTCTTCATTGACCAGAGGTTCAGAGTACATATGGCAGTACATTGCTTAGATGGGGATGCAGATGCCTGGTGGCGTCGGGTAGAGCCCCTGGTGTTTCAGATCACCCGACAGCTACCCTGGTCGGAGTTCAGGAGGATGATTTTGGATACTTACTTCTCCTCGAGCGTGAAGAAGAAGCTAGAAGATGATTTGACGAATCTACAACAGGGCGACCGGACAGTATTGGCCTACTTCCAGGAGTTCTCGCAGTTGCTCAACTGCGTGCCTTATGTCGCCCGGGACGGACCGCACCAGGTGGAGCTCTTCGAGACAGGTCTGCGCCCAGAGATCTATACTTTGGTGCATGCCCAGCGGCTGCAGACTCTGGAGGAGGCAGCGGAGCATGCTCAGTGGGTCGAGAGGGGAGACCACGTTGTCGCTAGACGTGGTGGGTTGGTCGCTCAGAGCTCTGATAGGAAGCGACCAGCACAGGACGACGGGGGACAGGCCAGTTCCTGGAGGCCACCCCGACCGCCACCGCCTCAGTTCACGGGCCGTGGGCGTTCGGAGCGGCGAGGGCCTGGTGGATCCCAGAGGCCCCCACAGTACCAGCAGCAGCAGCACTCGCAGCAGCAGAGGTCACAGTCGCGGCATCAGGGGTCTCAGCGGCAGAGACAGCAGCAGCAGCAGTCGAGGCAACCCTGGTCTACCGTTGGGTGTGTTTTCTGCAGGGGTCAGCACCCCTCTGATACTTGTGACTTGAGGTTTGGTCGCTGCTTCCGATGCGGGCAGTCCGGTCATATGCGAGCTACTTGCCCTTTTGCGACATCGACGGCTCCTTCCTCGGCATCAGCCCCTTCTGCGCCCCAGCAGCGGCCCTATGCTCCAACGAGCAGGGCTCCTTCCTCCCACCCTACAAACTACCGACCACCAGCACAGAGCGGGTGGGTCTATGCCGCCCAGGTTGAGGACTCCTCGGCAGCCGACGACGTGGTGGCAGGTATCATTTTACTTTCTAGTAGTAGAGCTCGTACTTTATTTGATACCGGTGCATCACATTCCTTTATTAGTAGAGCATTTGCATCATCTCATGGATTAGAGTTAGGTCGGTTGCCACGTGCATTAGAGGTCCAGATTCCTGATCATACTTTGCATGTAGAGGAGTGTTGTTGGTCTTGCCCCGTACAGGTTGAGTCGTGGATTTTGCCAGCGGACCTGATGGTCCTGAGTCAGCTGCGAGACTTTGACATAGTACTGGGGATGGATTGGCTGGCTCGCTATTTTACGACTATAGATTGTGTCGCGAGGACGGTTACCTTTACCGAGCCAGGCCAGGAGGTGTTTGTGTATAGAGGGTGTCAGAGTGCTTTCTTCGCCTCAGTAGTTTCGACTTCTCGTGCGAGGCAGCTGATCCGCAGTGGATGCATAGCCTTTTTGGCTAGTGTGGTTGAGGAGCCTACGGCGGTGCCGGGACTCGCGGATATCCCTATTGTCCACGAGTTTCCGGATGTGTTTCCACCGGAGTTGACTAGTATGCCGCCGGATAGGGAGATCGAGTTTTTGATTGACGTAGTTCCAGAAACTGCGCCAATCTCTAAGGCTCCTTATCGAATGGCACCGGCTGAGCTGCGACAGTTAAAGGCGCAACTTCAGGATTTAATGGACAAAGGCTTTGTGAGGCCAAGTGTATCGCCTTGGGGAGCGCCGGTGCTATTTGTGAAAAAGAATGATGGTTCACTTCGGCTTTGTGTGGATTACCGAGAGTTGAACAAAGTGACCATCAAGAACAAGTACCCTTTGCCGCGCATTGATGATTTATTTGATCAGCTGCAAGGCTCTTGTGTCTTCTCCAAGATCGATCTGCAGTCAGGTTACCACCAATTAAAGGTGAAGGCCGAGGATATCCCAAAGACGGCATTCAGGACTCGGTACGGGCATTATGAGTTTACCGTCATGCCATTTGGATTGACTAATGCCCCTGCCGCTTTTATGGATTTGATGAACAGGATCTTTCGACCTTACCTGGATCGGTTTGTCGTTGTCTTCATCGATGATATTCTGGTATACTCCCGGAGTGATGCGGAGCACGAGGAGCACTTGAGGATTGTGCTCCAACTTCTGAGAGAGAGGAAGTTGTATGCCAAGTTATCTAAGTGCGAATTTTGGCTTCGGGAAGTTGTCTTTTTGGGCCATGTGATTTCAGCCGCAGGTGTGGCAGTGGACCCGGCGAAGATTGAGGCAGTCCGGGATTGGCCCCGATCGACGATGGTATCAGAGGTTCGCAGTTTTATGGGATTGGCCGGATATTACCGTCGGTTTGTGGAAGGTTTTGCGAAACTTTCCACACCCCTCACTCGTCTGACGCGTAAAGGAATTAAGTTTATCTGGAGTGAGGATTGCTAGAGGAGCTTTGAAGACTTGAAGAACAGATTGATGTCGGCTCCTATCCTTTCCCTCCCTGTTATGGGGAAAGGGTACGTGATTTACAGTGATGCATCGCACAGTGGACTTGGTTGCGTGCTGATGCAAGCACGGCAACTTAAGGATTATGAAAAGAATTACCCTACCCATGACTTGGAGCTTGCTGCTGTGATTTTCGCACTGAAGTTGTGGCGCCACTACCTGTATGGGGAACACTGCGAGATTTACACCGACCACAAGAGCTTGAAGTATTTGTTCACACGAAAGGAGCTCAACTTAAGGCAGCGTAGATGGTTGGAATTGTTAAAGGACTACGATGTGGACATACTTTACCATCCTGGCAAGGCCAACGTGGTTGCTGATGCCCTGTGCAGGAGAGCAGTGCAGAGCCTATCCATGATGATCACCGATCAGGCGCCACTACTGGAGCAGATGAGGCGGCTCGAGCTTGAGGTGGTGTCCCCTGGGGTCTCTGCCAGACTATCATCTTTAGTTGTGCAGCCCACTTTGTTGGACAGGATTAGGGAGAAACAGAGTGAGGACCCCCATTTGACCAGGATCAGAGAGCAGATTTTGAGTGATCAGACAGGGGACTTTGCAGTTGATGCTTCGGGAGTACTGCGGTACAGGGACCGAGCTTGCGTGCCTATGGATTCAGAGATTCGAGAGCAGATCTTGAGGGAGGCCCATTATACACCTTATACCATTCATCCTGGTGGGACTAAGATGTATAAGGACCTCAAGGCACATTTTTGGTGGAGTGGTATGAAGAGAGATATTGGGAGGTTTGTAGCACACTGCTTAACTTGTCAGCAAGTAAAGGCTGAACATCGTGTACCTGCTGGCACCTTGCAGAGTCTCCCAATCCCTGAATGGAAATGGGATCATATCACTATGGATTTTGTCACTGGATTGCCGAGAGCACAGACTGGAGCGGATTCGATCTGGGTAGTCGTGGATAGACTCACCAAGTCCGCTCACTTTCTACCGGTGCAGGTGATGTGGCCTTTGGAGCGACTGGCACAGTTGTACTTAGCTGAGGTGGTCAGGTTTCACGGTGTACCCGTCTCCATTATATCAGATAGGGACCCGAGGTTTGTCTCGCATTTCTGGAGGAGTTTACAGACAGCCTTGGGGACACAGCTCCGTTTCAGCATAGCATTCCACCCACAGATCGATGGACAGTCAGAGCGCACCATTCAGATCCTCGAGGATATGTTGAGAGCATGCGTCCTGGATTTTGGAGGAGGGTGGTACCGACACTTGGGATTAGTTGAGTTTGCGTACAACAACAGCTATCAAGCCAGCATTCAGATGGCTCCATTTGAAGCGTTGTATGGACGGAGGTGTCGGTCACCCCTATATTGGAGTGACGTGGGTGAGAAGAAGACTTTGGGTCCTGATCTACTGTTAGAGGCAGAGAAAAAGGTCAGATTGATACGACGACATCTTGAGACCGCCCAGAGTCAACAGAGGAGTTATGCTGATACTCGACGGCGAGACTTAGAGTTTCAGGTGGGGGATCATGTCTTTTTGAAAGTCTCGCCTTCGAAGGGGATCCGGAGATTTGGGATTCGTGGGAAGCTGAGCCCTCGTTATATTGGTCCTTTCGAGGTATTGGAGCGCATAGGGCCAGTTTCCTACAGGCTTGCACTTCCTCCCAGACTTGCTGGTGTTCACGATGTGTTTCATGTATCCACTCTGAGAAGGTATGTTTATGACCCGTCGCACATCATCGATTTCGCCCCACTGGAGATCACTGAGGACTTGAGCTATGTCGAGCGGCCATTGCGGATTTTAGACTGTGAGGTTAGGGAGTTACACAGCTGGGCCATTCCTTACGTGAAGATTCTGTGGAGCAGCCATAGCGAGCGCGAGGCTACTTGGGAGCTGGAGTCAGCGATGATGGACGCCTACCCCCACCTGTTCGAGGCCCCGGCTTGAGGTATGACTTTTGTTTCGAGGACGAAACTTTTTCTTGTAGGGGAGGATGTAGTGGTCCAGATTCCCATGCAACCTTTCCGGTGAATCCACTTTGTAAAACACCTATTGATGGTGTGTCTGGTCCATAGTGTATCAAAGGGATAGCACGGATGGACCCATTGAGGTATTTATTGTCAGATTGGCCTTCGGCTGCATTTGCCAAATTTTAGAAAAGGTTTTGGGCCAAACAGAGGTCGGATTTGGATTCAGCGCGGAAAAACGCTTAAAAACGGCTATTTGCTTGTTAATTTCTGAGTCCGGATGCCCAAAAAGGACTCCCGAAAGTTTTCGATGGTTTCTGGTGCATGGGGGGACCATGGACCGCCGGCTTGCCACGTGGCGGCCTGTCATTGGCCGGTTCGCAGCGCTCGATCCACAGAGCGGCGCGGCTAGGTGCATGAGCCCGGCGCAGGACACGTGGCAGTCGCGGATTGGACGGCTTTTGGTGCGCGGTCCACGGAGTTTGAGCGGCAGTGCATGGACTTGAGCGGGGGGACACGTGTCGACCCCCGGTTGGTAGGCGCTGGGTGCGCGGTCCACGGAGTTCCCCGCGCGGGTGCATGGACCCGGCACAGGGACTCGTGGCGGCATGCCATTGGCGGGCTCACGAGGCGCGGCGCACGGGGGCGCGGGCTGGCGCCTCGGGGCGCGTGCGTGGCAGGCGGTCAGGCGGCGCCTGCCCGCACGTGTGACCGCGACAGGGCGGGGGACGCGTGGCGCCCGGCCATTCGCGGGCGCCACCTACCCGGTTGACCGGGCGGTGCCAGGTGTCGGCACCAGGCGCGCCCGCACAGCTGTTCGCTGTGCGGGACACGTGTCCTTCACCTGGGAAGGCCACGCGGCCGCGGTTGACGTGCCCCGCACAGCTGTTTGCTGTACGGGACACGTGTCGGCCCAGGGAGGTTTCGGGCGCGTCGGACGGGAGCTCGTCCAACCCCGCTGGCGGATTCGGGCGCCCGAAAGTTGGGCCCGAATCTGCCAGGCCCAACTTACGGGCTGAGGCCTATAAATAGGACCTTTGGGCCACTGTTTCGCCCTTTTCTGGGCTGTTTCTCACAGTGAGTTCTACAGGGATTTTCTTCCTCCATCTGAGCTGCACGCCACAGAGGATTCCTGGGATTTTTAGTGGCACGCATGCCGAGGCTCTCATTTTTATGGCGCGGTGCGACGCTCGTTCATTTGTGACCGCCTTCGTCGCGTTTCAGTGCGAGGACTCCCCCGGCTTGCTCCGACCTCCGATTCAGGCGATTCTTGCGCCGTTGAACTCACAACAGGTAGGACTCCGACTTCTCTGTTTTGAGCTCCCTCTCTTTTCGAGTTTATCTTGGAGTTTCCCGAGCTTCCTTTTGACCCTTTTTCTTTCACGTAGTTTTGGATAGCACTGTGGTATTTCGGTGATATCTTCGCGCACAGGCATCGGATTGAGGCGTGCCAATATGCACTTTGCATCTACTCAGCGCAAGGAACACCCTCGAATTTTCTGGGATTTTTCTGAGTATTTCCCGAAGGTGAACAATTCATTATTTTCAGTGTTAGGTGCTACAGATTTCTGTACAGAATTCTTTGGGGTGGTTCCCTTGCAGAATTTTTATCTCAGTGTAGGAAACTCGGATTTGAACGTGCAGGTACTCGTTTCGACCGGTTCGTCGCGACGATCGTGACAATATTTTTTTTGGAATTTTCTGAGCCTTTTTCGCAGGTGAAAACAGTGCAACTCTGGACTGTTGTGTATGGACAGCTTGTATTGGAGTATTTGTATGTTTAAATGTGTATTTTTGGGGTATGTTGTACAGTGCTTGTGGCGGTTGGCTTGCTTGGGCGAGGACGTCGTTTGGACAGGGATTTAGCGCTCGAGGTGGGTGATCGTTGTGAACCTCTTATTTTGGGCTACCCACTAGGCTTATTGGACTAATATATATATTTGAAAGGTTAAAATGCATTTGTGGACAAATTAGCATGCTTGTTGGATAAAATGCTTGTATGAGTTCAAGTTGCTGCATTAGTACTCGCCTTTGAATGGAAGTTATTATCAGGAAATGTAGTATCATGCTAATAGGTATGCAGACTAGTATTTTGTGAATAATATGCATGTGGTATAGGCGGGCATCGATCATGTTGGAACATAGTGTCTTATGTGATTACTATTATCCAGGAATAGCATGCTTTGATAATTACTTGAACATCGATACTTGTATTTATTTTACCACCATGAGGACCTTTGCATGCTTGTATGGTCACCTAGTTAGGCCACCTTTTTCTGCTACACTATCATGCTGGAACTGACTTAGGAGAAACCATGGTTTTATTCTTTCTCCAGTTATCTAGACTTAGGGGATAGTGTGCTCGGGTTCGAGCAGGGGCTGGGATAGTGTAGTCAGATATTGGGGATTTGGGACAGGCAGGCTCTGATGGCAGGGTATTGCGGCAACTGCGAATTTTGGGCGGTTGACCGGGCTGTTAATAATGCATCAGATTTAGGGAGAGGGGATCAGACTTTCTTTAGTGGAGGGTTTTCCCACTTGATTGGAGTCTTGATCCAGTCCTGCTATACCAGGTTACTTATGGCGACTTATTTCACTCGTGCGGGTCGCTCCCCTCGAGTGCCACTCCGGAGTGTGTGTGACCGTGCCGGTCAGGAGCCGGTCTGTTGCTTTTTGGGGTGGGACCGTGCCGGTCAGGAGCCGGTCTGCATCCCGCAGTTGAGTTTTGAGTTGGTAGGCACAGCAGGCAGTACCAGTGTTCACCGGTGTCTAGATTGGGTTTCTCAGGCAGGCATATATACTATGATGCATACATTTAGCTATTCTTTTAGCTCAGTATTTTAGAGGCATACTAGTGGTAGCTTTTTATCAGTAGTTATATTTATAGCTTACCACCTTTGTTTTATTTTCGCCTCTGGTAGTCCTAGTGGGCATGTCTGAGTTAGAGGTCTACCCACTAGGGGAAGCTACTGTTTTTATAGTAGTTCTCACACCCCACTGTTTTCCTTTTTCTTTTCCCCTTTGTTTTGCAGAGTCATCTGCGAGTTTTGCGGGACCCTCCTCGGCGGATCGAGGTAAGAGGATCGCGGATTAGATAGCTGTCTTCCTGGTCGCCAGTTTAGCTGTTTGATGTATCCCTTGTACACTCAGATACTTGTACTTTTTCTTTCTTTTGGGCCTGGCTTCGGCCAGTAGGTTGTATTATTTGGTGAGCTGGGAGAGACACTTGTATATTTGAGAGTTTCCTTTTTGTACTTTTACTTTCCAGCTTTATCTGAGATGTATTAGTTGTAGTTTAGCTCTGTTTTATGCTCTTTCCGTATCTCTTATATCTGAGCAAGTTACCAGCGCTTCGTGTACACGGGAAATTCTGTGTGCACGGCGGATCTGTGGACGGGCCCGGGTTCTGGTTTACACCCGGGGCGTGACAATAGGTGTAAACAATAAACACTCCAAAATCTTTGCGTAAAAATAACCCAATGCGGAAAAGTAGATAACACGCAGAGATTTTACGTGGAAAACTCCAAACCAGGAGTAAAAAACACGGGACCGATCACACGGTGAAATTCACTAGAATTAAAGACGTACAAAGGTGATTTAACGTACTCACACACAACTCAACCTTTTTCCATACGCTCCTAGTTGATCTTCTCCGCTCGCTCCGCAACGCGTCTCGAATCCACGATTTGCGTCCAACGCCGAATCCACGGCGTCCAACGTCGAATCCACGACGTCCAACCGAATCCACGGTCTCCACCAAGTAGTACGTCTCGATCACACGAACGTACCTCGCTCTGAATCCATGAGAGCGGTAGCACCTTGAATCCACAAGGTCACGCGAATCCACGTGCCGATTTTTAGGAAAATCGTTGTTTTGTTGGTAGTGAAAATCCGCCGAATACTTAGATCAAAGATAGATCAGAAATACCATCTAAGTATTCATTAATTTGATTCTACTCAAAATCCGAGTTTAAAATCCTAGAATTAAATTAATCAATATAGATGAAGAAACATAGAATAGATCTAGTTATTTCCTTTCTTCTCTATATGTGGATTTTTCTAAGTTTTTCTCCGTTAATTTTTCTCGATCATTTACGGAATACAAAACTTATTTTTGATTAACCCTAAAAGATGAAATTAGGGTTTACTTATAGGTTAGAAACCTTTGGAAGTGGATAAGAATAAAAAACCACCTTATTTGGAAATTTTCGGGTCGACGGTCCGGACTGGAATAAGTAGGGTCTGGACTGTCGTCAATAAACAGAGCTTTTCCAGAAAATCATGTTCGGGGTCCGGACTGAAAGAGGAACGGTCCGGACTGTTCATGCGATTTCTGCAGAATCCATGTTCGGGGTCCGGACTGAACTAGGGAAGGTCCGGACTAAAATTCTGCATGAACTTACATACGTTCGGGGTCCGGACTGGAATAGCCTGATCCGGATCCTGAACATATTACATGTCCAGTTTTTGATTTTTATGCAGTTAAAAACCCATCCAAGTGTTTCTACACTATAAGAAGTATTCAGATCACCAAGATTATTTAGTTAGGCGTACCTGATCCTTTTGAATTCTTCTTTCTTGAGATTGAGGTATATGATCCAAACATCTTCATCTTCAATCTTCAAGACTTAACCACTTTCACGTAATATGTCAATACAAATTCCTTAACACATTGCACCTTCACGTAGGGGATCGTCCGGTTGCGTAGCTTCTTCTCCTCACGCGCCAATATTCGTATCGGCGTTTCCTCGAAGCTCAAGTCCTCACGCAACTCGACGGCAGAGGCATCGAGGACGTGTGACGGATCGAAAAGGTATTTCCGGAGCATCGAGACATGAAACACGTTGTGTACCCGTTCAAGGTTTGGCGGTAAGGCCAACCGGTATGCCATCGGGCCCACGCGCTCCAGGATCTCGAACGGTCCCACATACCGTGGGCTCAGTTTCCCTTTTAAGCCAAACCGTCTGGTCCCCTTAGATGGTGATACACGAAGTAACACGTGTTCCCCCACCATAAACTCCAAATCGCGTCGCCTCTGATCCGCATAGCTCTTCTGCCGGCTCTGGGCGGTCAACAGCCCCTGCCTGATAAGGCGCACCTTTGCCTCAGTCTCCTCCACTAGGTCTGGTCCCAAACATTTTCGCTCCCCCAAGTCGTCCAAACATATAGGGGATCGACATCGGCGTCCATACAGGGCTTCATACGGCGCCATTTGAATGCTTGCTTGGTAGCTGTTATTGTAAGCGAATTCCACGAGGGGTAGGTAACGCGACCATCCCTCACCCAAGTCAAGCACGCATGCTCGGAGCATATCTTCGAGGATCTGGATTACCCGTTCCGATTGTCCGTCAGTCTGCGGGTGGAAACCGGGGTGAATTGCAGTTTGGTCCCCAGTGCCCGCTGTAGGCTCCGCCAAAAGTTCGACACGAAACGTGTGTCTCTATCAGAAGTTATCGACGCTGGTACTCCGTGCAACCTCACCACCTCGTCGATGTAGGTTTGCGCCAGCTGGTCTCGGGTCCACGTCGTGTGGATGGGCAGAAAATGGGCCGAATTCGTCAAACGGTCCACTATGACCCATATCGCGTCGTGTCCATGTTGCGATCGAGGAAAACCTATTACGAAGTCCATGGTAATCCATTCCCATTTCCATTCCGGTATGGGCAATGGCTGTAGTTTCCCTGCCGGTCGCTGGTGTTCCGCTTTCACTTGTTGGCATATCAAACAATGCGCCACGAATTGCGTCACGTCCCCCTTCAATTTGGGCCACCAAAAGGTCTGCCTCAGATCTTTGTACATCTTCGTACCTCTGGGATGCGCAGTGTAGGGAGCACTATGCGCTTCCGTCAGAATTTCTTTCTTTAATTCCGGTACATCGGGCACACAGATTCGTCCCCGGAACCTTATTGCGTTATCCGAGCCAATCATAAAATCGCCCCCTTGTTCCGAAGCTATTCTGTCCCGCACCAGTTGCAATTGCGTGTCCGTCGACTGGCCTTCCAAGATCCTCTCGATCAAGGTAGGCTTAACTACTAAAGACAGGAGTTGCGTAACCGTACCCACCGGCACTACCTCCAATCTCAATTACGAGAACTCTGCGATTAGACGATCTTGTTGGGTAAGGGCGCTCAACGCTGTTTCTCCCGTCTGTCCCTTCCGGATTAAGGCGTCGGCCACCACATTTGCCTTCCCGGGGTGGTACTAGATTGACAAATCGTAGTCTTTCAGTAGTTCCAGCCATCGCCTTTGCCGCAAATTCAGCTCATTTTGTGTGAACAAGTATTTAAGGGTCTTGTGATCGAAAAACACATTGCAGTGCACTCCGTAAAGATAGTGTCTCCAGAGCTTTAGAGCAAACACGACTGCCGCCAGTTCCAAGTCGTGTGTAGGGTAGTTCTGCTCGTATTCCTTGAGCTGTCTTGATGCGTAGGCTATGACCTTCCCTTGTTGCATTAGTACGCTTCCAAGACCGCTTCGTGATGCGTCGCAATAGATCTCATAGTCCTCTCCGGGCTTCGGCAGTGTGAGCAATGGCGCCCGTGTTAGTCTGTCTTTGAGTTCCTCAAAGTTCTTCTGGCATTGGGCCGTCCAGATGAATTTCTCCCCTTTCCGGGTTAATCGATTCACGGGAGTGGCTATCTTTGAGAAGCCTTCCACGAAGCGTCCGTAATACCCTGCCAGTCCTAGGAAACTTCGGATTTCTGTTACCGTTGTTGGCCGAGCCCAGTTGGTCACGGATTCTATCTTCCTTGGGTCCACCGCTGTAATATCACAACGTTTCGTGTAACGTTTTACCCTCCTACTAATAAAGTATAAGTTAGAGGAAACCGAATTAACGGATTTTCTTAAGTTGATAATCATGTGGTGCGGGTATTTTTCTGTGATAGAGCTCGAAACACGATGAACGGCGGTGCGACCGGATCCGAATTCTGATTTACCGATCCCCTAGAAAGGGGTTTTTAGGATCGCGGTAACCGTAGTGTGCATCGGAATCCGTGCAAAAGATCGTGCACGCTTTTCAAGAAGATAAGGAATTATCTCTTGGGCTTAAGTAATTATTAATTAATTATTAAATACCCGGATGTGGATTTCTACGGTATGTATCAAGAGAGAGAAATCATTCTTCCCAAAAAGAAACCCTAGCCGGAGAGAAAAGAAAGAAAGAGGAAGGGAAAACCCTAACTGGAGGAGAAAAGAAAGAAAGAAGGAGAAATTGGGGGGAACCGATCGCCCCAATCGATGTGCCGGAGACCGGAGAACGAGACGCCGTCATCTACGGGGAGCGGATCCGGATCGTCAGCGCCGCGAAGGACGAGATCGGATCATCGTCCCCGATAGATCGAGGTTAGCGCTGTTTCCTTACGATTTCATCGTTATAGGGTTTGATGTTTGGGGTTTTTCGCCGTTCTTGTTACTTTTACCGCCGCCACCGCGAAGCCCTAGGGCACCGCTGACGACCCCGCCGCCGCCGCCGCCGCGAAACCCTAGGGCATCGCCGCCGCCGCCGCACCGCGTGCGGCGCCGCGCGGGGCAGGCGCCCGTGCGGCTGCACCGCACGCGGCACGCGCGGGGCTGGAGCCCGTGCGGCTGCACCGCAAGCGGCGCGCGCGGGGCTGGAGCCCGCGTAGCCACACCGCATACGCCGCGCGGGGCAGGAGCCCGCGCGGCCGCCGCAAGCGCCGCACGGGGCTGGTGCCCGCGCGGCCGCAGCATGCGTCGCACGAGGCTGGAGCCCGCGCGGTTGCCGCATGCGCCGCGCGGGGCGGGTGCCCGCGCGGCCGCCGTATGCGCCGCGCGGGGCTGGTGCCCGCGCGGCCGCCGCATGTGCCGCGCGGCCGCCGCATGTGCCGCGCGGGGCTAGAGCCCGCGTGGCCACCGCATGAGCCGTGCGGGACAGGAGCCCGCGCGGCCGCCGTATGCCCCGCGCGGGGCTGGTGCCCGCGCGGCCGCCGCATGCACCGCGCGGGGCAGGAGCCCGCGCGGCCGCCGCATGCGCCGCGCGGGACAGGAGCCCGCGCGGCCGCCGTATGCGCCGCGAGGGGCTGGTGCCCGCGCGGCCGTCGCTTGTGCCGCGTGGGGTATGCGCCCGCGCGGCTGCACCGCATGCGGTACGCGTGCCGCGTGGGGGCCGCTTCGTCGCCGCCGTCGTCGCCGTCGCCACCGCGAGTCGTTAATCCTCTTGTTTGCGCTTTCGGAGTCATGTTTTTCTTATGAGAGTTTTATCTTACCTGTTATGCCCTGTTGGGGGACTTTCTTTTAGGTCCGGGTGTCGTCCGAAGGTGCGGGTCGATTTGCGGAGTTCCGGTCGACGCGATTTGAGGTGGGTACCTTTTTGGTATTTTTGTTGTAAAATTTTTCCCGTGTATTTTGTGAGATTAAAGTAGATGTTTTGGTAAACTGTCTAACCCCATTGCATGTGAATCCCGTTTTATATTCTAACTGAGGCGGCTGAGGTCGCAGTGCTGTTTTATATGCTCATATTTGCTTACACGCTGTCACGCCCCGGGGTCGAAACTGCGACCCGGGCTCGCCAACAGATCCGCCATCTGTACGGAAACTGCCGTACAGACGAAGCGTCTAACCTACAGAAAGAATCAACTACAGTACACAGATATCAGAGCGAAAAGTAAACTACTACAAACTGAAAACCAAACACTGTACAACTGAAAATAATACTATATCCATCTCCCAAATACGATCGTATACAAAGTCCTCTGATACAAAACTCAAAAGGGAGGTATCTCCAATAAATATATCAGTGTACAGACTCTCGCTACAAGAATATCCTCACTACAACAGTCTCTCAAACTGTAAAAATAAAATACAACTCTATACCTCACAACAAAGTTCTCTCAACAGAGGTAAAAGTAGTAAACTAGTCTACTGAAGCTCTCCGCTGAAGAGGGGTACCGCTACACTCCAACGACGGGTAGGGAACTAGCTCACGACTCCCTCGCCTCGGCCAGAAGGATCAGCAACAGGAACACAGGAACGGAAGAAGAAGTCCCTGGGGAAAAGACACCACGACGGGTGTGAGAACTACTTCCCACAGTAGTTCTCAGTGGGTGCCGTCAACAAGTCCAACGGTCTGCTCACCAAGTCTACCAGAGGTAAAAGATAACAGGCAAAGAAATCTGAACAAGAAAAGCTGGAATCTACTCTACAGCTACCATGCCTCTATCTAGACACTCAAAAGTGGAACAGATGAAAGTAAATGAGACCACTCGCACCCAAGGTGCTCAATAGACCCAATCGAACTGACTGCCTCATAGGGTCCAGTCAAGCCTGCGCCTGTCGACTAGGAACGCACCTGCCCACTACCACACATCCCCATGAGGACGGGATTTACGTGGGGCGTCCTGCCCGACTAACTCACCCCTCGTGCAAAACTGCCTCAACAGGCCCATCGTATCCACAGCGGCATCTCAGGGACGCGACTCTAACTGAGGAAAACGGCGCGGCATAGAGTATCACAAATTGGCATAAGCAGGCTATAGACAAAACCACGCTCACTCTCAGAACGGTAGGACTCAAGATCCCCAAATATCTCGCATAACAGTCGGAGCACTCTCTACGACTCAGCTGATCAGCTCACACGGAACACGAGACACTACCCTCTCCAACAGCTCGCAGCACAAGGCACACTGGCTGGAGGTACTCCACAGCCAGGAACGACCCACAACTCAAGCTAACAATATTGGTCGGACAACACTCAACGACCTGGGATCACCGTTAACCCCAACGGTTCCCAACAACACTGGCCGGAAGATACTCGACGGCCCGGGACTACCACCTGCTCAACGGCTCCCTCCCACGACAGTGCAACAGGGATACTAGACCTCCCGGGACTACCGTTTACCCAAACGGCTCCCGGCACAGATAAGCAACCCACTACAACTACCAGACTCCACTCTGCTCCCAAGCACGAGTGCAAACGCATCCCACACTAAAAGAAAATCCCGACCTCTCGGCCCACTACCCGGGCGAGGATAACACTATGTCCAGGGATAGAAAAACAGTGTGGGTGTCTAAACATAAATAACCCTAGCCCAAGTGAGGGTTTTCTACCGGTCTGGTTACACATGCAACATATGAAGGGGGTGCTAGGTCAAGTTCCAAGATAGCTGTATTAACAGATGATAAAAGGAATAACAATTCCTACAATCTAGCATGCTACACAAGAAGATAAACTATCATGCATAGTCCTACATCAGTAGAATTACTGTACAGTCCATAAAACTTGGAGATAAGGCCACCCACCTCGATTTGCCACCAATTGCTCGTAGACACTTGCAATTGGCCTCCACGCGATCAGCACGCAAAACGATGTCCACTGCCGGAGTACGCACGCAAAACGGAGTCCGCACGCAAAACGGTGCACGCCGCCGGGGTCCGCATGCAAAACGGTGCACGGTGTCGAAACTCGCGCGCAAAACGGAGTCCGCACGCAAAACGGTGCACGCCGCCGGGGTCCGCACGCAAAACGGAGCAGTAAAAACACAGTTCCCAACAGAGATAAAAGCAAGAGGGTTAATTTATTGTCCAAAGATCACTCCAAAATTGTGCCAAGAATACCGTAAAATTAGCACACGGGACCTACCCGACTGCGCCGCCGCCGCCGCAACGCTCCCCATCGGCGACCCCGCACGCTTCACGAGGCCCACGGCGCGCCGCCGCACCTCCCACAATCTCCTCCTTCACTCTCCCTCTCGCTCGGGTGAAGAAGAAGAAAGAAAAGGAGGAGAAATGGGGGAGCGGGGGAGAAAGAAGAAGAAGAAAAGGAGGGAGGAGGAGGAAAGTGGTCCACGGTGCACCGGTTCACGGTGCACCCGCCGGTCCACAGCACCCAGCCGGGTGCACCAGGCGCAGGCAACCGCGGGGCGCGCCACGTGTCTGCGCCCCTGCGCGCCACGCGGGCGCGCAGCCCGCGCGCCACACGGGCGCGTGACACCGTGCCCGCGCAGGCGGGGGACACGGGCGCGCCACACGGGCGCGGTGTCACACGCGCCCGAGCAGGCGCCAGTGGGGGCCCGCCACGTGGCGGCCCCCGCGTGCGCCCCACGCCGGAGGCGCGCTTCCCAAGCGCGCCTGCCTGCCGTGCCACGCGTGCGCCGTACGCCCTCGGAAAGCGTGCTGCGACACCTAGAAAAACGCGCACGCCTCGAATCTCGTGCCGCGTCGCCTCGAAAAACGCGCAAACCATCCGGGCTCCAAAACAAATAAGTAAATAGTCCACTCTTAGCGATTTCGCGCGCTGAATTCAAAAACGATGTCCATTTCTCCAAATTCTCATCCGAAAACTGCGGAGTGCCCCCGGAAATCCCACTCGATCCGATTTTCGCGCCGGGTCCATTTTTAAAGTCCGATTTGCCAAATTCCAACTCTAAAAATTCCCGAAGGCGACCGGAGAGGTAAACTCTTATCCAAACTTCGCCCGGAGTCCAATTTTGACATCTGAATCGCGCGAACCACTTCTAAACACCCGACGGGTCTGCCAAGTTCCCACGGGTCTCCTTTTAAGCCCGAAGTCCAACACTTGTGTCCAAATTGCGCGCAAACACCACCGACACATCACGCAGGCCTCCAGTGATGCAACTAAATCCCAAATTGCATCACAAATCCATTTCTTGGGCCCGACACGCGCACAAACACTCCCAACGGCCACTAAAAGCTGCCCAACAACCGGCAACCCAACGCGGGGGATTCCGGGACCTCACACCCTCCCCCACTAAAAGAAAGTTTCGTCCTCGAAACTAGATCAAGTCCATCAGGAGTCACAAATACCACGGGTAGGTATCCATCAATACGCCTCCAGCTCCCGAAACACTACCCACTCTCCGTGATTACTCCGCAACAACAACAGCGACAAGTACGGTATGGCCCGATGTGCAATTCTCTCATCTCTCGAGCCAGAAATTGCAGCAGGCGTCCCTCGTACTCCAGCAATCACAGATCTCAAAGGGGCAAGTCAATCACGGGCGAGGAAGAAAAACACATCACTCCTGAGCTAAAACGCGAAAAACCAAAGGGGCTCCAATAAAAGGCTGGGGGGAACTGCAATAACCACTAGTGCAACACGCACCAAACCACATCATGGTGTCAACCTCAACAAGACGACCCGAAGTATACCCCACACATTCATCCAATAAGGAAGGGAATCCAATAAGTTGGGGTCTTCACTCGATTACTTCTCGATCCAAACCCACCCGAGTGGACTACTCAACTGCAGGCTAACCTCAAAAGGGATCCTCAAGAGACACAATCCCATGCCACAGTTGGTCACTCAACATGCTATCATAACCCCAACGGACTCACGGGTCGAAGTCGATCCCTCAACTAATAAAGAACACCCTGACGGGAACCAAACCGTCGGTGAACGGGACTGGAAACTGGCTCACAAGGCGATCATAAAGCTGATGCCCAAACTCGCGGTCAAAGTCCAAAACATCCACAAAACTCTCACCGTTGTATACCTACAACGTGGCATCACTGCCGTGCACCAACGGCGTGGCATCACCACCGTGTATCAACGGTGTGGCATCACCATCGTGTACCAACGGTGTGGCATCATCACCGTGTATCAACGGTGTGGCATCATTGCCGTGTATCAACGGTGTGGCATCATCACCGTGTATCAGCGGTGTGGCATCACTGCCGTGTATCAACGGTGTGGCATCATCACCGTGTATCAACGGTGTGGCATCACTGCCGTGTATCAACGGTGTGGCATCATCACCGTGTATCAACGGTGTGGCATCACTGCCGTGCACCAACGGCGTGGCATCACCATCGTGTATCAACGGTGTGGCATCATCACCGTGTATCAACGGTGTGGCATCACCACCGTGTATCAACGGTGTGGTATCACTCAAGCATCAAGGCCTTAGATCCTCACAGTAACATACCCTACACTACCTCGAAATCCCGGAGCTGAGGAAGGGCCAAAAGATCAACGGGCCAAAACCAGGGCCCTACTGCACTGGGCAGGACCAACAACACCCATCTATGTGCAACACGTGATCAGGTATCTGAACCTCACGAGCACAAGCTAAGGGTCCTATCTCTAGCCCATACAACAATGCAAATGCCCTACAGAAGAAATGAATGCGATGTTCCGGTAACAAATAACGCTCAAGTGCGTGTAGGGGAGATAAGATTAATACCTGCCACCACGTGGCTAGCTGCCCCCGAATCCTCATCCTGTGCGACATAGACGCTCCCGCTCGGGGGTGGTCGTCCGTCGGACTGCCGCGAAGAAGTGGCCCTAGCTATCTGGCCATAACCTGCCGAAGCTCCGCCTGTCTGGAAGAGCGGAGGAGGAGGAGCCGAAGCTGCCCAAGCGACTGATGATCCCGCTTTAGGACAAGACCATGATCTGTGCCCTGCCTGTGGTCACACTACGGCGCAGAATGCAGCCTACCACAATGGACACAGTCATCCCGCTGCTGCTGCTGATACATCGGCGGTGGAGAACCTTCTGATCTCTGTCTCCCCTGAGACTCACGACCCTCAGACTGGAATCGTGGCGCCCCGGGGTCTCGATCTACTCGACTATCCAAACTCAGGCGGCACGGGATGCCTCTCCCCGGAGCTGGTCCCTGGCGCTCCGTCTATCTCTGACATGATCACTGATCCTCGGTCAACCCGCTAACCATGATCAATCGCTGCATCTAACGTCGGCACCCGCCAAGAATACCCCAAGTGATAGATATTCCGATGCAGTCCTATCTCAACTAGCTCAACCTCCTGGCCCTCATCCAGGCGACAAGGGGTACCCGGCTCAACAATCGCAAAACTCGCGAACATACTCCAAAAGAGGTCGACTCCCCTGCTGCAGGAGTCTAAGATCCCCTTCCAGTTTCTGCTTACACTGTCAGGAAAGAAGGCCCTGAGCCGCAAAGCACGAAACTGGTTCCAAGTCAACAATTGCGCTCCCGGTAGTCCAACAGGATGAACTCGACGCCACCAAATTTTGGCGTCCTGTCAGACCATCTCAATCTCACTACAGCAACCACCGGGTAACTCGGCCAGGGCATGTACCCACCTGGTAACTCGGCTGGAGGTGAAAATCGCCTCAACAGGCCAAACCTTCACCACTCACTGGGCGGCATCGCCACTCACTGGGCGGCATCGCCACTCACTAGGCGGCATCGCCTCTCACTGGGCGGCATCGCCACTCACTAGGCGGCATCGCCCCTCACTGGGCCACTCACTGGGCGGCATCACCACTCACTAGGCGGCATCGCCCCTCACTGGGCGGCATCGCCTCTCACTGGGCGGCATCGCCACTCACTAGGCGGCATCGCCCCTCACTGGGCGGCATCGCCTCTCACTGGGCGGCATCGCCACTCACTAGGCGGCATCGCCCCTCGCTAGGCGGCATCACCCCTCACTGGGCGGCATCGCCACTCACTAGGCGGCATCGCCCCTCACTGAGCGGCATCGCCTCTCACTGGGCGGCATCGCCACTCACTAGGCGGCATCGCCCCTCACTGGGCGGCATCGCCTCTCACTGGGCGGCATCGCCCCTCACTAGGCGGCATCGCCCCTCACTGGGCGGCATCGCCTCTCGCTAGGCGGCATCGCCCCTCACTGGGCGGCATCGCCCCTCACTGGGCGGCATCGCCCCTCACTGGGCGGCATCGCCCCTCACTAGGCGGCATCGCCCCTCACTGGGCGGCATCGCCACTGGTAGCTCGGCCAGTGGAAGTATCCTCCTGGTAACTCGGCCAGGGAAAGTATCCTCCTGGTAACTCGGCCAGGGAAAAGTGTCCTCCTGGTATCTCGGCCAGGGCATGTGCCCACCTGGTAACTCGGCCAGGGGCAATGCATCCATCTGGTAGCTCGGCCAGTGGAAAGTATCCTCCTGGTAACTCGGCCAGGGAAAAGTATCTACACAGCTGGGACCGCCGTCACTCCAAACGGCTCCCACAACAACACCCCACTCATAGGCGAGAAGATCCGACTGACGTGGCAAAAATCCAAAAATCCCGATAGACCAGTGCCTAGAACCCCAATCAAACAAGAACAGATTCTAGGCTCAGCCTATCGAAGTTCTCGATACTTTACCGTTCAGGGATTCGGCCCCTCTCGGTTAAAGTGGGAAACTATCTCAGCACACAAACTCCTGGGTCTCGCTCTGCTCTGAAAGCTCTGTCTCCCGCTGCTCGGGTACTCAACCGGTGCGGGGTGTGTCCTCTTCACAACACGATGTCTCAGGGGTATCGCAACCCACTGCAAAACAACAAACGTCAGGACACAACAACCATACGACCCAATCCAGTGAAAGTCTAAGACATGTCATCCATTCCATAGCATTATGTTGTCTGCAGCCAACATAATCGATTAGGAGAATAAACATGCCAAACACTCATCCCGTCTCTTGGGAGAGGTAAAAACTCAATCAAGATTCTCGCTAAAAGTCACGACTCTCACGTAGTCATTCTAATGTCCAACCACAAGCCTAGGGTTTCTAAGTCCACCACGACCTACAACCTAGGCTCTGATACCACTCTAATCTGTCACGCCCCGGGGTCGAAACTGCGACCCGGGCTCGCCGACAGATCCGCCATCTGTACGGAAACTGCCGTACAGACGAAGCATCTAACCTGCAGAAAGAATCAACTACAGTACACAGATATCAGAGCGGAAAGTAAACTACTACAAACTGAAAACCAAACACTGTACAACTGAAAATAATACAATATCCATCTCCCAAATACGATCGTATACAAAGTCCTCTGATACGAAACTCAAAAGGGAGGTATCTCCAATAAATATATCAGTGTACAGACTCTCGCTACAAGAATATCCTCACTACAACAGTCTCTCAAACTGTAAAAATAAAATACAACTCTATACCTCACAACAAAGTTCTCTCAACAGAGGTAAAAGTAGTAAACTAGTCTACTGAAGCTCTCCGCTGAAGAGGGGTACCGCTACACTCCAACGACGGGTAAGGAACTAGCTCACGACTCCCTCGCCTCGGCCAGAAGGATCAGCAATAGGAACACAGGAACGGAAGAAGAAGTCTCTAGGGAAAAGACACCACGAAGGGTGTGAGAACTATTTCCCACAGTAGTTCTCAGTGGGTGCCGTCAAGAAGTCCAACGGTCTGCCCACCAAGTCTACCAGAGGTAAAAGATAACAGGCAAAGAAATCTGAACAAGAAAAGCTGGAATCTACTCTACAGCTACCATGCCTCTATCTAGACACTCAAAAGTGGAACAGATGAAAGTAAATGAGACCACTCGCACCCAAGGTGCTCAATAGACCCAATCGAACTGACTGCCTCATAGGGTCCAGTCAAGCCTGCGCCTGTCGACTAGGAACGCGCCTGCCCACTACCACACATCCCTATGAGGACGGGATTTACGTAGGGCGTCCTGCCCGACTAACTCACCCCTCGCGCAAAACTGCCTCAACATGCCCATCGTATCCACAGCGGCATCTCAGGGACGCGACTCTAACTGAGAAAAACGGCGCGGCATAGAGTATCACAAATTGGCATAAGCAGGCTATAGACAAAACCACGCTCACTCTCAGAACGGTAGGACTCAAGATCCCCAAATATCTCGCATAACAGTCGGAGCACTCTCTACGACTCAGCTGATCAGCTCACACGGAACACGAGACACTAGCCTCTCCAACAGCTCGCAGCACAAGGCACACTGGCTGGAGGTACTCCACAGCCAGGAACGACCCACAACTCAAGCTAACAATATTGGTCGGACAACACTCAACGACCTGGGATCAGCGTTAACCCCAACGGTTCCCAACAACACTGGCCGGAAGATACTCGACGGCCCGGGACTACCACCTGCTCAACGGCTCCCTCCCACGACAGCGCAACAGGGATACTAGACCTCCCGGGACTACCGTTTACCCAAACGGCTCCCGGCACAGATAAGCAACCCACTACAACTACCAGACTCCACTCTGCTCCCAAGCACGAGTGCAAACGCATCCCACACTAAAAGAAAATCCCGACCTCTCGGCCTACTACCCGGGCGAGGATAACACTATGTCCAGGGATAGAAAAATAGTGTGGGTGTCTAAACATAAATAACCCTAGCCCAAGTGAGGGTTTTCTACTGGTCTGGTTACACATCCAACATATGACGGGGGTGCTAGGTCAAGTTCCAAGATAGTTGTATTAACAGATGATAAAAGGAATAACAATTCCTACAATCTAGCATGCTACACAAGAAGATAAACTATCATGCATAGTCCTACATCAGTAGAATTACTGTACAGTCCATAAAACTTGGAGATAAGGCCACCCACCTCGATTTGCCACCAATTGCTCGTAGACACTTGCAATTGGCCTCCATGCGATCAGCACACAAAACGATGTCCGCTGCCGGAGTCCGCACGCAAAACGGAGTCCGCACGCAAAACGGTGCACGCCGCCGGGGTCCGCACGCAAAACGGTGCACGGTGTCGAAACCCGCGCGCAAAACGAAGTCCGCACGCAAAACAGTGCACGCCGCCGGGGTCCGCACGCAAAATGAAGCACGATGCCGAAACCCGCGCGCAAAACGGAGTCCGCACACAAAACGGTGCACGCCGCCGAGGTCCGCACGCCAAACGGTGCACGGTGCCGATACCCGCGCGCAAAAAGGAGTCCGCACGCAAAATGGTGCACGCCGCCGGGGTCCGCACGCAAAACGGTGCACGGTGCCGAAACCCGCGCGCAAAACGGAGTCCACATGCAAAACGGTGCAGTAAAAACACAGTTCCCAACACAGATAAAAGCAAGAGGGTTAATTTATTGTCCAAAGATCGCTCCAAAATTGTGCCAAGAATACCGTAAAATTAGCACACGGGACCTACCCGACTGCGCCGCCGCCGCCGCAATGCTCCCCATCGGCGACCCCGCACGCTTCACGAGGCCCACGGCGCGCCGCCGCACCTCCCACAATCTCCTCCTTCACTCTCCCTCTCGCTCGGGTGAAGAAGAAGAAAGAAAAGGAGGAGAAATGGGGGTGCGGGGGAGAAAGAAGAAGAAGAAAAGGAGGGAGGAGGATGAAAGTGGTCCACGGTGCACCGGTTCACGGTGCACCCGCCGGTCCACAGCACCCAGCCGG
Organism: Tillandsia leiboldiana; assembly: GCA_029204045.2. NCBI lineage: Eukaryota > Viridiplantae > Streptophyta > Magnoliopsida > Poales > Bromeliaceae > Tillandsia > Tillandsia leiboldiana. The sequence goes on from CM055065.1 coordinate 29,697,758, forward strand.
GTGCACCAGGCGCAGGCAACCGCGGGGCGCGCCACGTGTCTGCGCCCCTGCGCGCCACGCGGGTGCGCAGCCCGCGCGCCACACGGGCGCGTGACACCGTGCCCGCGCAGGCGCGGGACACGGGCGCGCCACACGGGCGCGGTGTCACACGCGCCCGAGCGGGCGCCAGTGGGGGCCCGCCACGTGGTGGCCCCCGCGTGCGCCCCACGCCGCAGGCGCGCTTCCCAAGCGCGCCTGCCTGCCGTGCCACGCGTGCGTCGTACGCCCTCGGAAAGCATGCTGCGACACCTCGAAAAACGCGCACGCCTCGAATCTCGTGCGCGTCGCCTCGAAAAACGCGCAAACCATCCGGGCTCCAAAACAAACAAGTAAATAGTCCATTCTTAGCGATTTCGTGCGCTGAATTCAAAAACGATGTCCATTTCTCCAAATTCTCATCCGAAAACTACGGAGTGCCCCCGGAAAGCCCACTCGATCCGATTTTCGCGCCGGGTCCATTTTTAAAGTCCGATTTGCCAAATTCCAACTCTAAAAATTCCCGAAGGCGACCGGAGAGGTAAACTCTTATCCAAACTTCGCCCGGAGTCCAATTTTGACATCTGAATCGCGCGAAACCACTTCTAAACACCCGACGGGTCTGCCAAGTTCCCACGGGTCTCCTTTTAAGCCCGAAGTCCAACACTTGTGTTCAAATTGCGCGCAAACACCACCAACACATCACGCAGGCCTCCAGTGATGCAACTAAATCCCAAATTGCATCACAAATCCATTTCTTGGGCCCGACACGCGCACAAACACTCCCAACGGCCACTAAAAGCTGCCCAACAACCGGCAACCCAATGCGGGGGATTCCGGGACCTCACACACGCACACCTACGGTCTGGCCACCGCACAGGGTGTATTTTTCTGGAAAGATGGTAAGATTACCCGTGTACCCCACGACTAGGGATGATGGGGACCCCTCACGGTGAGGCGACTGCTCCTTGGGCAGTAGAGGGGTTGGAGGCACCAAGAAAATGAGCACGGTATCTGGGGTTGGTGCCCAGCCTGTTTTAAATCTGGGGTAGGTGCCCAGCGTGATTGTGACAGGGATTTAGCGATTCATGAGGGGGAAGTGAATGCTCTGGCGTATCGGTTTGTCTTTTCAGTTTATAGCATTTACTTGTTTATCATCTACTTTATCAGTCACTGACTACCCACACTGTGACACCCCCGGAATTTGGATTAGTCCTCTATATAAATGATATAATAGGACTAAATCTCTAACCCGGCTATAGCATTTTGGATGGTAGCAAGATCCAAGAGGAACATGAGAGTTAAGCGTCCTAGAGCTAGAGTAGTTCTAGGATGGGTGACCCCCTGGGAAGTGGGGCGTCACAGTTGGTATCAGAGCCATTCACCAGCCGCAAATGTGAGATGAGTCTCGGCTGAGCCAGGGTTATATAGCGGGTAGAGCGAGGCTCCCCGGCTAATGACCGTTGTGAGTGGAGTGCAGCTCCTCACAAGGTCGGCTAAGGCTAGCGAGACGAGTCTCACATCGCCTGGTGCTTGTGAGTGTGCTTGAGCCTGACGTGGACGTCAGGGCTTAAAGGGGGGAAGAATGTGACACCCCTGGAATTTGGATTAGTCCTCTATATAAATGATATAATAGGACTAAATCTCTAACCCGGCTATAGCATTTTGGATGGTAGCAAGATCCAAGAGGAACATGAGAGTTAAGCGTGCTAGAGCTAGAGTAGTTCTAGGATGGGTGACCCCCTGGGAAGTGGGGCGTCACACACACTGTGATTGGTCCGAGCAGGGGTGGGAACCGGGCGACGGTGAGGCAGCATTTAGAGGACCCTAGACACTGAGGCTATTATACTTTATAGTTTTATGGTTATCTCTCTTTGTTTTGGTTAGTATGTATGAGATTGCTTGTGATTGGTTTATTGTGGATGTTGGATTGAGATCTTAGCTTAGGAATGATTTCTTATATCTGTGATTGTGGAGATTTATGAATGCGGCTTGTTTTCAAATATAAACATGGTTTCAAAAGCGTTTTCAAACCAAGTGTCGTGTGGGCACTAATTTCTAAACCCATGGATTTATCCTTTCAAGCAATATTTCCGCGTAAAAGAGATTGCAAAAACGTTTTGCAAAATCGGGTGTCGTGTGGACACCGTCTTTCAAACCTATGGATTTATCCTTTCAAAAAGTGTGGTGATTATGATTGTATGGTTAGGTGTGATCTCTCCTTATTATTGCTCAATGATTGCATGGTTAAAGTACTAGTCGTGCTCGGGACGCCGTACATATACAAAGGAGGCTCCGCCCGTTTGGGGAGTAAATTTGTATATGTGGCGGGTCTGGCGCGCACCGGAGGCAAGGTTCATTTAAAGAAAAAAAAAATGTATACGTTTTCCGCTCTTTTAGAACCTCCGGGGCGTGACAACTGCTATTCCCGACGCTGAGACTATGTGTCCCAAAAAGTCTACCTCCCGGAGCCAGAACTCATACTTTTTGGGTTTGGCGTACAATTTCTGGTCCCGTAGGGTCTGGAGGGTTACTTGTAGGTGTTCCTCCTTGGCGTCTACATCCCTCCCAAGCCACACACGCCGTCCTCCACTTACAACATCAACACTAGCCTTATCCATCTCGTCATGGGTAGCCGGATCAACTGCCACGAGATTGGGTTCTCGCTCCCATTCCGGAGGTTTCCCGCCATCCCAACAGGGGCGCTTCGACCTCACCCACACTTGCCCCTCGGTACGAGGTTCGGCTGTGGCCCTAAGTCCGCAGACTTAGGTGGTATGGTTTGAACCTAGGTCTAGCAATGTCACTCGCGTTCGTCTCTCCGGTTGGGCCGCTTCCTGCGGTGGCGTGAGCCTCCTTGCCGGTTGCAGTGGTGCCTCCCCAGCCGACCTGCTAGCTTAACCCCCTTACCGTCCTCTGGCAGTTTGACTTTCGGTTAGTCACTGCTTAGTGGTTACGCGGGGCGCCGGAAGGTAGGGTTCTAGATCAGGTGGCTGGATCTACCGAAACACGAAGGAATTACTCGACTACCCTTCCCCGGTTTTCTTATCCGCGATGGGGAAAAAGAACGGTAGGTCGTAGACGTCCTCCTGAGTAAGGCTCGCACGTTTCGGCGTGCCCCATTCCCGGAATGCACCAGGGACTTAGTTCGGTTGATCACTGCTTCAGGATTGCTGTGACAGTCAATTCTGAGTGCCACGCCAAGTACCCCAAGCAAGGTCTACCCCCAGCTCTTAATGCACCAAAATTTTTACTCACCCGTGCAGGCTGGGGAGGGATTAACTAAAGGCCTATGAGGGTTTCTCCCCACCGCTCGAATACATCTACCCCTAAGGTGGGATTCAAGAGAGCGGCGAGGGTAGAAGGGAAAGGGGGATTTTCCCTACTAACACAGGGTAGGGCGAGAAATAGGAGAGAGGGAGAGAGAGAATCGGACAAAAGTGGGATGCTCTAGTGTGATAGGTACTCCTAAATCGAAGAGAAAACTAGAAGCATTACCTGTTATTACTCTTTCCGGGACATCGCGTCCTCTATTGGGTCGGCTCGGGGGACCCGACCACAACCCTTGGGCCAACGGCGCACGGCATGACGGGGCAGGGACCCGGAATCGTCGTGATCTACCATGCGTTGACTGCCAGGTAGGTCCTTCTGCGGGGCGGGGGCTGCGGTGTTTCCTCGTTCCTCCTGTTGCGGTGCTGTGATGGTAGTCGCTGGCCTCTGGAGGCAAGAGGCACGGAAGTGGCCCGGCTTGCCACAATGGAAACAATGGTTGTACCTCCATGGACAACCGGCCACCTGGTGTGCCCTCCCACAGATGACGCAAGGCTTTCCTCGTGGTTTCGGCCCTCCCGTCGGCGCACAGCCGATTTCCTGCTCTGCCTTCGGGCGTTTGGTCGCCCGGCCTCCCGGAAAAGGTCCTCCTCACGACAGGGGTGCGGATGCCTCTGGCCCCGATATGGTCCGGGGCGCCCCCGCTGGGCACGAGCGTCGGCAAGCTCCCGCTCCACCCATGTGGCTGTGTCAACCGCTTCTCGAAAGGTGGGAAATCCTGCGGTTCGTATCCCACGAAGAGTGTCGCCGCTGGTGCTCTAATTAAAATGGTCGGTACTTCCTATGTCCTGTGTCAGTAAGCACATCCGCTCGGTAAGCGTAAGCAGTTGCCCAGCCACGTCGCGCAACTGGTTTCGGAGTAGGCGGTTTCCCGCGGCTGCCGAGTCCATCCTATCCATTTCAGCGTTGCCGATTAATGATCAAGTCTGGCTGTTATCTGTGCACACAAAGAAACCGCGTCAATCCTACGTTTAATTGGTCTAACACCTTGACCTACGTACACTGGGACTCTACCCCTTTTTCCCGCACTCACGCTCGTACTTGACACACCTACACCTTGGTTACCAAATTGGTTAGTTACTTGTGGTATTGAACTCTGTGGATGTTGGTCACTGACCGCCATGGTTAAAGTTGTTTTTCTTTGATACCATATAATCTGTCGTGCCCCGGAGGTTCTAAAAGAGCGAAAAAACGTGTATATTTTTTTCTTAAAATTAACCTCGCCTCCGGTGCGCACCAGACCCGCCCCATATACAAATTCACTCCACAAACGGACGGAGTGTGGTGACCTGGATCTTTGCAGGGCTTCTACAGTGTGACCGGCAGCTTCTGGAGGCCTAAGTGGCATGTCGGCGGTGTTCGTGCGCCAATTTGGATACAAGTGTTGGGCTTTGGGCTTAAATGGATCACGTGGGTGATCGGTCGACTCCGTCGGATCTTTAGAAGTGGTTTCGCGTGAAACGGATATTAAAATTTGGCTCAGCGCGAAGTTTGGACAAAGGAACACCTTTCCGGATGCATTCGGCAAATTTTAGGATTCGAATTTGGCAAATCGGACACCAAATTTGGACTCAGCGCGCGAAAACGGTCAAAATGGGCTATTTACATGTATTTTTCGGAGCTTGCTACAGTAATTTTACTGTTCACCGCCGGAACAGTGTTCTCGGCGATCGCCGGCGCCGGCGGCGGCATGGGCAGCGGCGGAGAGCGGCGGCGCGGCCTCGGGCAGGCGGCACAGCGGTGCGGGCAGGCGCGTGGGGGCGCGGGCAGGTGCGCGGTCCACGCGGCGGGCGTGCACCAGGGCGGTGCCACGTGGCGGTTTGTGTTTGGATGGTTCAGGCGGCGCGGTCCACGAAATTTTGCCGGTGCACGGTGGACCGAAGGTGGACACGTGGCGGCTTTTGTCTTGATGGTGTTGTGGACCCGGTCCACGGAGCAGGAGGCGGTTACCTCGGGTTGCATGCACGGTATGGGCGCGGCACCGCGCGCACGTGGGCGCGAATCCCGAGGCGCGGGCACGCGGGAATGGGAGGCCACGTGTCGCGCGGGGAGTGGCCCGGGTTGGTGTTTGCTGTGCGGGTGCCACGTGGCACGCCGTGAGCGGCCCGTTTTGGTGTTTCCTGTTCGGCGGGACACAGAGGTAATTTTCCGAAAAGATTTTCTGGTTTTGCCTATTTGTTGCATCCGAGAGGCATTCAAGGGGAGTTTTCACCACGTTTGAGGCCATTTCTCCCTGAGAGATGAGAAGATGAAATCTTCTCCAAGAAGAGAGGAATGCTCCTGTGAAGTTTTGGATTTTTCAGCAGCATGGATTACGAGATTTCTATTTTACTGGCGCGGCGCGACGTTTCTTCTTCGGTGTTCTTCTCCATCGCATTTCGGTGTACGAGCTTCCCCGGCCTACCCCGAGCTTCTTTTTCTGTGATTTTTGCACCGTTGGCTTCACGACAGGTAGGGCTTCAACTATCGTGTTTTGAGCTCCTCCTAATTCCGAGAATTTCTTGGAGTTTTTCGAGCTTCTCTTTGACCCATTTTCTATTGCGGAGTATTTGGACAGCACCGTGGTATGTCGGCGATATCTCCGCAACCGGGCATTGGATTGAGACGTTCCAAAAGGCATTTTGCATATGCACATCGCAAGGAGCATGTTGGTATTTTTTCTTGGATTTTTATGGGATTCCCCCGAAGGTGAAAATCCCACTTTCTGGACAAAGTGTTACAGATTTTTGGTATTTGGGATCTTTAGAGGTGGTCACCTTGCCGATTTTGTATCTTGGCCTACAGGTGTCGGATTTGGACGTGCGAGTACTCGTTTCGACCGGCTCGACGCGACGAACGCAGCGGTTATTTTCTTGGATTTTTCTGAGTTCATCTTGCAGGTGAAAACAATGCATTTTTGGGACTGATTTTGGGACATCGGGTAACTTGGATTATTGTGTGTAATTTGGACACCCCTGTGTACAATTTTGCAGTTATCGTGGAAGGTGATCTTTTATTGGGCGAGGGCACTTTTGAGACTTGGATTGCGTTTTCCAGGTGGGTGGTTGTTATATCCCTCTTTTCTGATGTACCCACTAGGAATATTAGAGAGATCCTCTCTATTTGGACATATTGAACGGTCACCTAATGGACATGCATGCTTAACTAAAATAATTGCGAGCCTATCATCTGGAAAACACTGTAGTGGAAACTTGTTAGTGGTTGGAACTTATACATGCTTACTTGGACATCATATTGGCATTTAACTGTGCATAGGGGATGTACTTTCATGTTGAGATATTGTGAAACGTCTTGTTGGAGGGTACCACTTGAGGATTTTTGGACAGGCATAGGTGGATGATTCATGTGAGGGTGATTAGCAGGTTATAGACATGTGTGTGGTTGGATTATGATTTAGCATGATGATTATACCCAGGTGGAGCTATTATTTGATACACATGTGGAACCACTATTTGTCACGCCCCGGGGCTCGAATCGCGCGGAAGAAGAGCCACCGATGCTCCTGATTCAGCCATATATATTTTTTTTTTGTAAACCAATGCTCCCCGGTGCGTGTCCAGACCCGCCGCATACACAAATTCACTCTGCAAACAGGCATAGTCTCCTTTGTATATGCACGGCGTCTCAAATACAAAATGTCTCACAAGGCGTAGCACATACAATCTCTAACCACATCAGTTGGGGTCTCGTTCACATACAACCAAACAACTCACATGATATTCTAGCATTCACTTAGAACATAGAGGCCGATGTTTTGAAAGGATAAATAATCACAAGGTTTTGAAAGCGGCATCCACACGATGCCATCGTTTTAGGAAAGACCGTTCGAAAGCCACATAAATCCACAAGGTTTGTAAAATCCGGCGCCCACACGACGCCCACGTTTTAAAAGTAGTTTTCGCAAACGGTTTTCTTTGCTTTTCATTATTTAAAATGGCCAAGTATGAGAGAATGTAACAATCATTCGTTTATTCGAAAAAGGGAAAAGGGCAACATCCACTTCGACCCTACGGGGGTGTCGCAATCCACAAACTAGCTAACATGAGTAATAAAAGGAAAAGGAGAGAAGAGTCACTGTATCTGAAGTCACTAAAAATCAGTACAGCATCCTCGTGGCCTCACCGGTGCCCTAGCACTCGCCCCTGGACGAACCTGTCACGGAGTGGGAAATCAGTGACTAGAAATAGCATGATAAGCATAAAAGAAACAATAATAGGGCAAACCACAAAACCGGAGCAACCATCCCTCTCATGCATCATCCACCTTAACCACACCCTGTATCAAAACAACATCGGGCACCTTTCCCGATGTCCACCGCCGAGCACCTGCCTCGACATCACCGCTCAAACCCCCCACCCATGGGGGCCCCCATTCCTAACGCCACCGTCGCGTGGGGTACACGGGTCAACGTACCACTTTTCCGGAAAAGCACACCCTTGCGGTGGCCAAACCGCTGGTGTGCGTGTAGCAAAACTTGAGCCTCAGATTGATATTAAGTACAATAACATAACAGGGTTAGTGCATAAACAGAAGGAGACTAACAATTCCACCTTGCCCCAACATGCTATTTCTAACAGTAAATCCCTATTACCGAAATCCCCGGGAATGTACCCACCTTGTGTGCGTCGTCCTGCGTTCGTCCAGTCCGCGTCCGTGCACCAATCGCCAACAGCGTCCCGCACTACTGAAGGAACATGGGCAAGTCAAGACTTAGAGGTCCGAAACTCACATCGACTCCCAACAGCGTGCGGCGGAGTTCCCCGCACGGCACCGGCCCGTGCGGCGCACACTCCGCCTGGGCACAGCCCCGCGCGGCACCAGCCCGCGCGGGCGCCCCTCCTGCGGGCGGCCCCGCGCGGGCGCGCTGCGCGCGGTGCGGGGCGACCCCGCGCGGCACCAGCCCGCGCGGGCGCCCCTCCTGCGGGCGGCCCCGGGCGGCCGAGCACCGCGCGGGCGCGCTGCCCGCGGTGCGGGGCGACCCCGCGCGGGCGCCCCTCCTGCGGGCGGCCCCGCGCGGCCGAGCGCCGCGCGGGCGCGCTGCCCGCTGTGACGCCCCACTTCCCAGAGGGTCACCCATCCTAGAACTACTCTAGCTCTAGCACGCTTAACTCTCATGTTCCTCTTGGATCTTGCTACCATCCAAAATGCTATAGCCGGGTTAGAGATTTAGTCCTATTATATCATTTATATAGAGGACTAATCCAAATTCCGGGGGTGTTACATTCTTCCCCCCTTTAAGCCCTGACGTCCACGTCAGGCTCAAGCACACTCACAAGCACCATGCGATGTGAGACTCGTCTCGCTAGCCATAGCCGACCTTGTGAGGAGCTGCACTCCACTGACAACGGTCATTAGCCGGGGAGCCTCGCTCTACCCGCTAAATAACCCTGGCTCAGCCGAGACTCATCTCACATTTCCGGCTGGTGAATGGCTCTGATACCAACTGTGACGCCCCACTTCCTAGGGGGTCACCCATCCTAGAACTACTCTAGCTCTAGCACGCTTAACTCTCATGTTCCTCTTGGATCTTGCTACCATCCAAAATGCTATAGCCGGGTTAGAGATTTAGTCCTATTATATCATTTATATAGAGGACTAATCCAAATTCCGGGGGTGTTACACCCGCGGTGCGGGGTGACCCCGCGCGGCACCAGCCCGTGCGGGCGCCCCTCCTGCGGGCGGCCCCGCGCGGCCGAGCGCCGCGCGGGCGCGCTGCCCGCGGTGCTGGGCGACCCCGCGTGGCACCAGCCCGCGCGGGCGCCCCTCCTGTGGGCGGCCCCGCGTGGCACCAGCCCGCGCGGGCGCCCCTCCTGTGGGCGGCCCCGTGCGGCCGAGCGCCGCGCGGGCGCGCTGCCCGCGGTGTGGGGCGACCCCGCGCGGCACCTGCCCGCGCGGGCGCCCCACCCACGGCCGGCCCCGCGCGCGGCGGTGCGCGACGGCACCGCCCCTCCTCTCTCCTCGTGACCAACAAAACAAAAGGAAAAAGATTACCCGAACGAAAACGCACCCCGACTCACCTCGATGCGCGAAAGAGGAGGAAGGAGAGGGATCGTCCGCTTGCCTCCACCGGTCCACCCTCGCCCGAGTCCTTGGTTACTCCTTGCCGGCGGCTACGAGGGGAGAAGTAAAAGAAAAGAGGCGGCCACAAAAACAAAAGGAACCCTAATTCCCTTTCCCATCCGGCTATATATATACTAAAAAGTTAGGGTTTACCTTAAAAGATGTGCCGGTTGCCAACACGGATCCCGAGACGCCTAAGGGGACCCCAACTTCGAGAATTAATTCTGGTCAGACCGGAAGTCGGAAATTGAAACCGATCGCGCCTGCGCGCTCCGCTCCGCGAGCTCTACCGCCTAAAAATATCTGCGGGCCCCGACGGTCTGTCCGGAAAAACACCAAAATGAGGCCCTCGGTCGGACATTACCAGAAGAGGGTGACAAGAAGTGTTTAGGAAAGACCGGGTCTTACACCACTTACCGCTAAAAACAAGTTTCGTCCCCGAAACATAAACTTCCCCAGCGGCGAACAGGTCCGGGTAGCACTCCCTCATCTTTGACTCGGGTTCCCAAGTTGCCTCACGCTCTTCCTGATTGCTCCAAAGCACCTTTACGTAGGGAATTGTCCGACTACGCAGCTTTTTGTCCTCCCGTGCTAGGATCCGTACCGGTACTTCCGCGAAACTTAAATCCTCTTTGAGCTCAATCGCAGAGACGTCAAGCACTCATAATGGATCGGGGAGGTACTTCCGAAGCATGGATACATGGAACACATCATGAACTCGGTCAAGGTTCGGTGGTAGGGCGAGGCGGTAGGCTACCGGGCCGATGCGCTCCAGAATCTCAAACGGCCCCACGTACCGCGGGCTCAACTTGCCTCTCAACCCAAACCGCTTCACCCCTTTTGACGGCGACACCCGCAACAACACGTGCTCTCCCACCTGGAATTCCAAGTCGCGACGTCTCTGGTCTGCATAGCTCTTCTGCCGGCTCTGGGCGGTCGCCAATCGTCGCCTGATGAGGCGCACCTTTTCCTCAGTCTCAACCACCAGGTCCGGCCCCAAAAACTTTCTCTCCCCCAGATCGTCCCAACAGATCGGGGATCTACAGCGTCTGCCGTACAATGCTTCGTCCGTCGCCATCTGGATGCTCGCTTGGTAGCTATTGTTATAAGCGAACTCTGCAAGGGGTAGGTAGCGCGACCATCCGTCTCCCAAATCCAGTACGCACGCTCGAAGCATGTCCTCGAGTATCTGAATCACCCACTCGGATTGCCCATCCGTCTGGGGGTGAAAGGCTGAGCTGAAGTGTAACTTGGTCCCCAAGGCTCGTTGTAGACTCTGCCAAAAGTTCGAAACGAACCTTGTGTCTCTGTCCGAAGTAATCGTTGTCGGCACCCCATGTAGCCTCACGATCTCGCTGAGGTAGACTTGAGCCAGCCGGTCGCGTGTCCAGGTCGTGTGGATGGGTAGGAAATGAGCTGACTTCGTTAACCGATCCACGACAACCCAGATAGCGTCGTGTCCCTGCTGCGAACGTGGGAATCCGGTGACAAAGTCCATTGTGATTTGCTCCCATTTCCATTCGGGCACGGGTAGAGGTTGCAATTTCCCCGCCGGCCGTTGATGCTCGGCTTTCACCTGTTGGCAAATCAAGCAGTGTGCCACAAACAGCGTCACGTCTCCCTTCAATCTTGGCCACCAGAAGGTCTGTCGGAGATCCCGGTACATCTTGGTGCCTCCAGGGTGCGCCACGTAGGGGGCGCAATGTGCTTCAGTCAGGATTTCCTTCTTTAGGTTCGGCAGATCAGGCACGCAAATCCGTCCTCGGAACCGAAGGGTGCCGTCTGTTCCACTGCAAAAGTCTCCTTTCTGCTCCGGTGAAATCTTATCTCGTTCCAGCTGCAGCTGTGGATCCGCACCTTGGCCTTCTCGAATCCTCTCCAATAGGGTCGGCGCGACCGTTAAAGACAAAAGCCGTTCGACCGTCCCTGCTGGTACCACCTCCAATCTCAGTCGTGAGAACTCCGCGATCAAGTCATTCTGCTGCGTGATCGTGCCCGCCGAAGTTCCTTCTGCTTTTCCATTCCTGCTTAGGGCATCGGCTACCACATTTGCTTTCCCCGGGTGGTACTGGATGGTTAAGTCGTAATCCTTCAGTAGCTCCAACCACCTCCTCTGCCGTAGGTTAAGCTCCTTCTGGGTGAAAATGTACTTAAGGCTTTGGTGGTCTGAGAACACGTTGCAATGCACACCGTAGAGATAGTGCCTCCACAGTTTCAGAACGAAGACTACTGCGACAAGCTCCAGGTCATGGATCGGGTAGTTCTGTTCGTAATCCTTGAGTTGCCTTGAGGCATAGGCTATGACTCTTCCTTGCTGCATTAGTACTCCTCCCAGTCCTATTCGCGATGCATCGCAGTAGACTTCGTAGTCTTCCCCGGGGGTTGGTAAGGCAAGCACAGGCGCTCTTGTTAACCGCTTCTTAAGTTCTTCAAAATTCTCTTGGCATTGGGCCGTCCAAATGAACTTTACTCCTTTCCGGGTTAGGCGGTTCAGAGGGGTCGCAATCTTCGAGAAACCCTCCACGAAACGCCTGTAGTACCCTGCAAGGCCCAGGAAGCTGCGCACCTCTGTCACCGTTGTAAAGTACCGGATTTTCGGCACATAATAAATGTAAATGAAGATGGTATGAAATACTATTGTTATGAAAGTTAGGGGAGTAAAGAATATGTGGACGCGAGTTGGGCCCAAATCGGGTTAAAATGAAGAGATATAAAAATTTATTGGAGAAAGGGGGCCCGAATTTTTAGTGAAAAATCCGCAGTGTCAGAAAATTCCGAAAAAATTACGGGAGCCCCGTAAATATGTTTTAAGGTCACAGAAAAAGTTTCGCGTTAATCGGAAGCCGGATAGTGGGAACGGACTCCGCCAACAGTGTCGAAAAATTCTGAGAAAATTACGGGAGCTTTGTAATTATGTTTTAAGCTCCCAGTAAAAATTTCGCGTGGATCGGATACCCGGATTGCGAGAACGGGGTCCACTAATGATTCTGGACACAGCGGGGCTTTTGGTGGCCCAAAAATGGCCAAAAGTGAAAATTTAAATTTTTCTGTGGTAAATTAAGCTGAAACGAACCCGCCTGTCAAATTTGGACGGAAACGGACAAAAAATGGATAGAAAACGAGACAAAAACGGATTTTCGAGAAGACGGTGGCACGCGGCTCGAGGGGTCGCGTACTGCGCAAGCCACGCAGCTGGCGCGCAGCCTTCCTGCGCGGGACGCGCGCCACGTGGCGCGGAGGCGCTGCCTGGACCGTGTGCGCGTCCCCCTTCATGGTGGACCGCCGCTTGGCGGGTCCCTATTGGAGGGGCCCGTGGACCCGGTCCACGGGTCACACCCTCTCCTTTCTCTTCTTCTTTTTCTTTTCTTCTTCTTCCTTCTCCCTCGCAGACACTTCCTCCTCTCCTTTCTGTTCATCTTCGCCAACCGTGCTGAGAGAGAGAGAGAGAGAGAGAGAGAGAGAGAGAGAAAGAAAAAGGAGAGGAAATTTTGTGAGATGGAACGGTGCGACTGTACGAGCTAAGCCCCGCACGTTATTTTTATGGTATTTTTGGCACAATTTTTATGCCTCCTTTGGGTTTGTATTTCACCCCATTATCGTGTTGCGTGTTAGAAACCGAGTTATATGCACCGTTTAGCGTGCAACCTTACAGTTAAACTTGCACCGTTTGGCGTGCAGATAATTTTATCGTGCACCGTTTTGCGTGCAGTTTATAATATTATACATCATTTTTCGTGCAGGGATAGAAAAATATGCACCGATTTGCGTGCAATTTTACAATTAAGCTTGCACCGTTTTGGGTGCAGATAATTTTATCGTGCACCGTTTTACGTGCAGTTTATAATATTATACATCATTTTTCGTGCAGGGATAGAAAAATGTGTATCGTTTTGCGTGCAACTCTACAGTTAAACGTGCATCATTTTGCGTGCAAATTTGAGGTACGTGCACCGTTTTGCGTGCAGGTTGAATTAACGTGCACCGTTTTGCGTGCAGTTTGAAATTGCACGCACCGTTTTGCATGCGAATTTTTAATAACGTGCACCGTTTTGCGTGCAGGCAAGGAAAACGTGTATCGTTTTGCGTGCAGACTCGAGGAAGGTGCATCGTTTTGCGTGCAAGCTCGAGGGAACAAGTGGAATCGCGCGGAGACCAATTGCAAGTGTCTACAAGCAATTGGTAACACCACAAGGTGGGGAATTCTGCCGAAATTGGGTGACCTCTCCCCTTGCTCCTTTGCTTTTCGATTCGAAGCATGATAGTAGCCTGTTAGAGGCGTTAGGTTGATCATGATTATGATTGCTTTTGTAGATGGATTCAGATGGAATAAGGGCAACTGTTGGTTGCCAGAGATAGGGGAATAGATGTGTGTGTGCAAATTGACACAGAGATAAAGTGCAACTGTTGGTTGCCAAAGATACTTGATGAATATGCATGCGTAGAAGTAATTACTATTTGATGAATAAAATGAAATAATTGCATGTATGAGAAAGATTTGTTGATTATGAGTGTGATCATGTTAGGGTATAACCCTAGGAATCATGTGGCATTAAGGAAAAGGACATTTTGGTAGTAAGACTAGGAGAAAACCTAGATTCAGGGTTTAACGAGTGACATCAAACTTAGGAGTTATCCTAGGGAGGACGAGTGGCATGGTCTTAGGTGATAACCTAAGGACACTGGATAGAGTGCTCAACATAGAGTCAGAGAATTCTATGGTGTATATGGCATGGAACTTAGGTAAAGAGAACCTAAGGAGAATTAGTGTTCAACATAGAGTCAAGGAACTCTAAGATGAGTATGACATGGATCTTAGGTAAAGGAAACCTAAGGTGAATTAGAGGTCAGCATAGAGTCAAGTTGACTCTGGGATTCAGTAAGGAATCAAGAGAATGGAACAATGGATCAAATGTGGAGATATGAAAGGGAAAACAGGAAAGTTGTTACGGAATTTGAGTTGGCGTAGTTTCGTGAAAGTCTCAAGTCTTGAAGATTGAAGGTGAAGAAAGTTGGATCGTTTAACTCAATCTCAAGAAAGAAGAATTCAAAAGGATCAGGTATGTTTAACTAAAGAATTTGTGTGATCCGAATACTTCTTGTAGTGTAGAAACACTTGGAAGAATCTTTCATTGCATAAAAAATCAAAAACTGGACTTGGGACATGTTCAGGATCCGGATCAGGCTGTTCGATCCGGATCCCGAAGGTGGTTCGTTCATACATCGTCGCAATCCGGATTGTAGTCTCTTGATCCGGATCCCGAACGTTGAGTTTACCATCTACCTTGAACGATCCGGATCTTGCTTCGCAATCCGGATCCCGAACGTTGATGTTTGGTGAACTGTATGAACGATCCGGATCGTAGTCACATGATCCGGATCCCGAACCTTTGTTTTTCTGGAATTGGCTGTTTCGTTATGACGATCCGGATCTCAGTTATCACGATCCGGATCGCCGTCCGTAAAATTCCAGAAATGGCAGGTTTTTGATTCTTATCTCCTTCCTAGGGTTTCTAACCTATAAATAGACCCTATGTCTTTCTTTCTAGGGTCAATCCACATAGCCGTCATTTTCATATATCATCATATACGGCTATAGATCCACATATAGAGAAGAAAGGAAATCATTAGAGAATACTCTATGTTTCTTCATCTATATTGATTAGTTTGATTCTAGGTTTTCATACTCACAACTTGAGTTGAATCAAACTAATGAATACTTAGATGGTATTTCCGATCTATCTTTGATCTAAGTATTCGGCGGATCATCACCACCCAAAAACAACGATTACCCCAAAATCGGCGCGTGGATTCGCGTGTCCTTGTGGATTCAAGGTTCATTCGCTCTCGTGGATTCGGAGCGAGGCACGTTCGTGGATTCGAAGGGTGCTATTGGGTGAAGACCGTGGATTCGGTCGGACGTCGTGGATTCGACGTTGGACGCCGTGGATTCGGCGTTGGGCGCAGATCGTGGATTCGAGAAGCGTCTGGAGCGAGCGGAGAAGATCCTCTAGGAGCATATGGAAAAGGTTGAGTCGTAAGTGTGTACGGTAAATCACCTTGTACGTGTTTTAATTCTAGTGGATTTCTGCCGTGTTATCGGTCCCGTGGTTTTTTACTCCTGTGATGGAGTTTTCCACGTAAAAATCTTGCGAGTTATTTTCATTTCCGCATTGGGTTTTTATCGCAACGATTTTTGAGTGTTTATACGTTTACACCTATTCACCCCCCTCTAGGTGTTTCTTCCCCTATTTAGATCCGTATTATATACGACCCAACAAGTGGTATCAGAGAGGGAATAGGGTTGTGAACAATGGTTGAAGGTGGAAACATCAATCGACCCCCTTTCTTTGATGGAACAAATTATGCGTACTGGAAAGTACGGATGAAAGCCTTTTTATCTTCCATCGACGAAAGGGTGTGGCATTCAATTGAATCAGGATGGACTAATCCAACTGAACTTATCTCTGATGTTCACACCTTAAAACCTAGGTCGAAATGGACCAAGGAAGAGTTTGAGTTATCTTCTTACAATGGCAAGGGAATTAATGCTATTTTTAATGCCTTATCTCAAACTGAATTCTCTCGCGTCTCGGCATGTGAGACTGCGAAAGAAATCTGGGATGTTCTCCAGGTTACACATGAGGGAACTAACCTCGTGAAGATTCAGAAACTGCAGATGCTTACGAGCAAGTTTGACTCTATTTTGATGGCAGAAAATGAATCTTTCACGGACTACTATACACGATTGCAAGACATTGTAAACTCATGTGCTAATCTGGGAGAGAAGATTCCAGAATTTAAGATTGTAAGAAAAATCTTAAGAACTCTTCCTGAACGATTTCGCCCAAAGGTTACTGCCATTGAAACTATTAAACACCCGGACGAAATACGTGTAGAAGAATTAGTTGGTTCATTACAAACTTATGAAATGACTTTTAATACTAACAATTCTTCTGGAAAAGCATCCACTTCTAAGTCTTCAGGTTATGCGTTGAAAACAACTAAGGAAGAAGACGCGGATACATCCTCCTCGGACGATGACGAGAACCTTTCTATGGAGGAATTTGAGAAGCAGCTCGCTCTCTTGACAAGGAATTTTCGCCGCAACTTTCGAAGGGGTAATTCAAGCAAATCTCCATCCTTCAGAAAGTGGAACAAAGGCAAGGGTACTCCAAGTCACAAGTCAAGAAAGCAGGAGAACTTCTCAAAGGATAAGAAAAGTTCAGAAGGACAACTGCAATGCTTCAAATGTCGAGGCTACGGCCACATTGCAACGGAGTGTCCTAACAAGTATCCGGCAAAGAAGAAGGCGATGCAAGTCGTCACTTGGGATGACAACTCAACGTCAAATGAGTCGTCTTCAAGTGATGAAGAAAAGAGCTCCACGGCTTTCCACGCGTCCACATCTTCACCATTCATGTGCTTTATGGCAAGTACGTCTGAATCATTGTCCAACCCCACTGTTGAAAAGAATGCAATGGACAATGAATCGGATGATTCGGAAGGTGAAGAGTTTGCTCTAGCCTATCACAGATCTTTACAGGATTTAAAGAAACCGGCTAAGCAAAACAAGGGGTTGAGAGGGAGATTGCAGGATCTCGAAGAAGAAGTAAAAAGGGTAACTTCTCTCTCGACCGATCTTGAAGTGGAAAGGGATAGTTTGATAAAAGCAAATGTTTCCCTTCAAGAGTCCAATGAGCAGCTCGAGAAGAACTATATAGATATGGTGAACAAAGCAAACTACTTCTTGAAGCTCTATGGCGAGGGCCGACAGGAAAGACGGGAAATGACAGAGACCATTCTCCAACTCAAGGATGACTTACAGCAATTCTCTTCAGGAAGGAGTAAGTTGGATAAACTCCTTGGTCTTGGTCAAACAAATCGGTTCGGCCTCGGGTACACTCAAACTGGAAACAGTCCAAGTTCGAGTGGGACAGTCTTTGTGCCTCAGTCGGTATCTCCTCCTCCGACATCGGAATTCAAGACAAACAACGACAACAAACCTACCTCATCCTCTTCGGAATCGTCAAGCTCAAAGGTATGTTTTCGTTGTAATTTTGCAGGGCACATCGAAAGAAATTGCGAGATTGGAGCTCAAAGAACAAATCAACCACATCTTGCAATCGCTACCAATAAGCTCACTTCCCGGAATTCAAGGAAGGATTTTTCAAAAGCAAAGAACATTGGTAGCACCTCAAACAAGACGACGACAAAGGAAAAAAATCAATCATACAAGACGTCGTCTTCAAGGAGAATCTCTCAACCTTTACCAACATACTCCAAAACTCAAAAGGTTTGGGTATGCAAAGGTGAAACCCCTCCTTGTCCTTAATCGTTCTACGATTAAATCTTGTATAGTTTGTGTAGACTATTTTCTTTTCTTCTTTTTCTTTTGGCCAACCCGTCAACCATCTTTGGGAGGTAAATGGTACATCTTTTATTGGTTGATGATTTCTCTCGGTTTTCTTGGGTAGCATTTTTGAGAGAGAAAGCTGATACGTTTGACTCTATTCATGAGATTTGCCATCGTATTATGATTGAAAAGAATGAAAAGATCATTCGTGTTAGAAGTGATAGGGGTGGAGAATTCATAAATTCAAAATTCATTGACTTTTGTACTTCAAATGGCATTAAACATGAATTCTCGGCACCCTATACACCTCAGCAGAATGGTGTTGTTGAGCGCAAAAAACAGGGTTGTTCAAGAGATGGCGCGTGTGATGCTTCATAGCCGGAAATTACCGCTACATTTTTGGGCTGAAGCTGTGAACACCGCTGTCTATGTCATTAACAGAGTGTATTTGCGCCCAGGAACCTTGAATACACCATATGAGCTGTGGTTTTGTAGAAAACCGGATATCAAGTACTTTCGTATCTTCGGGAGTCGATGTTACATCTTACGTGACCGTGAAAATCTTGGAAAGTTCGACTCTCGAAGTGATGAAGGGATCTTTTTGGGTTATTCTACGAATAGCAGAGCATATCGAGTATTTAACATTGAATCTAAAACGATCGTAGAATCTATAAATGTTAAGTAGATGAAGCTTCTCATTTTGAATCTGAAAATCTACCCTCGATATCTCTCTAGATGATGATTCTCCTGCTAGTGCATCTTCTCATAATAATACT
Source organism: Tillandsia leiboldiana (assembly GCA_029204045.2). Classification (NCBI taxonomy): domain Eukaryota; kingdom Viridiplantae; phylum Streptophyta; class Magnoliopsida; order Poales; family Bromeliaceae; genus Tillandsia; species Tillandsia leiboldiana. The sequence continues at coordinate 29,716,292 of CM055065.1, forward strand.
TCCAATATTAATGATGCATCTAATGGTTCTTCTAGTTTATCTGATGTGCAGGAACCATCTCGTGTACCTCCGAGTACTCCGTTTCAACAAATGCTACGAATCTCCAAGGATCATCCGGAATCGAACATCATTGGAGATCCACAAGAAGGAGTTAGAACTCGAAGGCAGTTGGTTTGCGGATTTGCTTGCTACGTATCTTTAATCGAACCAAAGACAATAGATGAAGCTCTTCAGGATGACTACTGGATTAAAGCAATGCAGGAAGAGCTCCATCAATTTGAGCGAAACAAAGTCTGGGAATTAACGAAGCCTCCAAAGCAACATAATGTGATAGGTACCAAATGGATCTTCAAGAACAAGAAAGATGAAAGATGGTACTATCATCAGGAACAAGGCACGACTAGTTGCTCAAGGCTACTCTCAAGTAGAAGGTATAGACTTTGACGAAACTTTCGCCCCTGTAGCTAGACTCGAGTCCATTCGTATATTGTTTGCTATTGCTTGTCATTTTAAAAATCAGATTATTTCAAATGGACGTCAAGAGCGCATTTCTAAATGGGTTTTTAAATGAGGAAGTTTATGTAGCTCAACCGAAAGGTTTTGTAGATCATAAACAACCTAACCATGTTTTTCGTTTGAAAAAGGCTCTTTACGGTCTGAAACAAGCACCGCGAGCATGGTACGAAAGGTTAACAAAGCACCTTTTGGAGAAGGGCTATACTCGAGGGGGAGCTGACAGGACTCTCTTTGTGAAGCATTATCAAAATAATTCATTGTAGCACAAATCTATGTCGATGACATTGTATTTGGTGCAACAAAAGATAATGATGCTTCTAAATTCGCGGAGACCATGGAAAGCGAATTTGAGATGTCCATGATGGGCGAACTGTCTTATTTTCTTGGATTGCAAATTAACAAAATGATGAAGGTATTCACTTGAGTCAATCCAAGTATGCACTGGAGTTGGTCAAAAAGTTTGATATAGAAAATTGTAAAGATTTTCCAACTCCAATGGGAACTAGCCACAAGGGACTTGGAAGTGAATCACATAGTGAGAATGTAGACGAGAAACTGTATAGAAGTATGATTGGAAGTCTACTTTACCTCACGGCTAGTCGCCCGGATATATCCTTTAGTGTTGGGATTTGCGCGAGATATCAATCAGCACCAAAGGAGGTTCACCAGAAAGCGGTGAAACGGATCATCCGGTACATCAAAGGATCAATTAATTTCGGAATTTGGTATCCTATGGGAACAAGTCTGGACATTGTTGGATACTCAGATGCCGATTGGGCAGGATCAGTGGATGATCGGAAAAGTACGAGTGGTGCATGCTTCTATCTTGGCCATTGCCTTGTTGCATGGCACAGTAAAAAGCAGAATTGCATAGCACTCTAGACTGCCGAAGCGGAATACATTTCAGCTGGAAGTTGCTCAACTCAACTCATTTGGATGAAAAGCGTATTGAGTGACTTCCGCATTTCAGCATCTTCGGTAACAATTCTTTGTGACAACACAAGTGCAATTAACATTTCTAAAAATCCTGTGTTGCACTCTAAAACAAAACATATTGAACTTAGATATCATTTTCTTAGAGAGCTAGTTGAATCAAATACTCTTCAACTTTCATATATTTCAACTGAGGATCAATTAGCTGACATTCTAACAAAACCTTTGGATCAAAAACGTTTTATTCATTTACGAAAAGCAATTGGGATGCTTTCCTTGAAATAATCTTCTTTTTGAAATCTTTGCTTAGAATAGGTTTTGTATTTGTTTTTGTTTTGTTCTTTATCTATGTTTGTACATAGGACATTAATTGAGCATAGATCATAATTGACTTTAATTGCATCTTTTCGCACATTTAGAAATTTATTATGCTTTTGCCATCATAATATTTTACTGTTGCAATGATCATTTATGTTAATTAAATCATCTTCTAAAGTGATCAAAGTCAATTTCTCTCTCTCAATGATCTCTTGGTATAGTCATTATCTTATTTGACTGTTTAGTCGAGTATGAAATCGAGATCAATTTTTGGTTGAATACTTTATATCTTAAATAATTGATAGCCAATTGAGGGGGAGTCAAAGATAATGAAAAATGCTCAAAAGATGTGGAAAGAGTTACATCCCAATGAGGAGTGTGAAAACTACCACCACATGGAGGAAAGAGCTACCACCTCGGTCGTCCGAGTTTTGTGTGCAGCTACCACATGTATACCAAGCATGGTTGTTCAAATTTTTGATAAGTAAAATGCATGTTGAAATACTTGACTCTGTCAAATTCAAGGTTGGTATAAGGTGGGATTTTAACGAAAGATGCTCAAAGAGGCACTCTCTTCAATAGATTGTCTAGAAATATTATCTACCATATTTGGGATTTCAAACATCTATTGATCTTTGTATTTCATTTTCTTTACTGAATTGATGATTTGATAAAGGCATTACTCATAAGATCAAGTTAGATGTGATTGATGGTGTTCAACTTTAAGGGATTTAATTCTTGTAAATTTCGTTTCATTTTGGATATTACTGATAGATTTGGCATAATCTAATTCTTGTTGTGTGAAACGATGCTTTTTGTTTAAAGTTGATACACCTTTGTGCTTACAATCTTTTTCTGGATTTTTCTTGAATTTCTCTGAAATTTTTCTAAAGAAAAAGTTGGGGCCGATCCGGATCGGCAAGGTGATCCGGATCCCGAACGTAGGAATTCTTCTGCGGGCTGACGATCCGGATTGTATCTGCCGATCCGAATCCCGAACGCAGTTTTCTCACTGCGGGTAGCCGATCCGGATCGCAGTTATGAACTGATCCGGATCGCGGCTAGGTTTTATAAGGAACGAAAGGGGTTTTTGATTTCTTTACTCCAATCTTTTGTTCCGAAGTTTCCAGAGCGCTTCTCTCTAGATTTCATCCTCCTTGGAAGCTTTCTAACTCAAGTTCTTCAGTTCCAAGTAAGTTTTATTGATCAAATCTCGGTTTTTCACCGTTTTTCTCTTTCCTCCTCAAACGTACGAATTTCTTGGATCAACTTTGTTTGTGGATGGTTTTTTGATCAAATTTCTTTTGAAATAAGAACTCTGGGTAGATTAGTTTTGATTATATGCTAGGTATTCTCCTGATTACCGGATTTTTAGGCTTCGATTTCTAAAATTTCGGTTTTAGGGCATATAATAAGGATTTTCGAAATTCATGCAATTGATCTATTTATAAGAGTCCTTTTGCAAAACTAATTTGATTCTTAGTCTCACTACATGATTATGATTGTTGGGTACAATTTTTTCAATTTTTGAAAACTAAGAATTTTTGTGTTCTTAGAGTTGGTCTACTCAGGATTCCTTTTCTCAAGAAACCATAAGCAATGGTGATCACTTGGATTGTTTTTCTACTTGCGGCTATGGTTCATACGAGAGACACCGTCAAGCCCAAGAGGGCTAAGAAGGCTAAGAAAGCGAAGAAGGCTAAAGATGATTCCGATACAGAATCTGAAACGGAATCAATTGATTGGGATGAACTGCAAGTTGAAGCAACGACTGTTCCGACTGCTCAGAGGGAAAAGCACCTGCAGAAACATCGAAGGCTCCGCCTACTGCTGCTGAAAAAGGGAAAGCTCCAATGGAAGAAACTTCTGGGAAGACAAGAAGAAAAAGTGTTGCTCGCAAGAGAGGAAGTGCTCGAGGAATCACCATTGAGCAACCAGCTGCTGACCAAGCACCTGCACAAGACCTTTGTCAGCTCGGCTAGAATAAAGGATTTTGAAAACAGAGAATGCATTGGAGAAAGGCATGTTGATGTAAAGCCTTAACGCAACGTTCTCAGCGTTCAGGACTTTGTTTGACCAGAGAGGTCTTGCTCCATTTGCGATTTCCGGAGACCACTGGGTATTGTCTCACTCAGTGAGGATGTTTATCAGAATGCCTGCTATCTAGTTGATCAGGAAAGCGGGCGTCGGGGATTTCAAACATTAGTCAAGAATGTCAGAATCAAAGTAACGCCTCAGCTAATTGGTGAAGTACTAGGGATGGACGCCCGAGCCGATGGTACTCATTACCTGAAGAATCAAGTCTTCAACACCTTCTCCTGGAGAGTGGTAGTTGATGGAATCTGTGTTCCAAATACTCGGTCGACAGGAAACTCCGTGTTCTCGAAAGAACTACGACCAGAGTACCGCATCTTAAATCTCATTGTTTTGTTACAATTTATTCCAAACATGAACACAAAGGTTCTTCGGTGGGAAAGAATGATTATCTTTATCTACTTGGAAACCCGCAGCAGCAATGGGAGCTAACCTAAACATTCCCTACGTCATCTGGCAAGGATGGCACGATATGTGGAGCAAGCTCATCCGTCAGAGAGACTACCTTTCCAATGATCATCATGCGCATTCTTCCGAAAATTAAAGCTGAAACAAATGCAAGTCCTATCTGCACAGTTTAGGACAGATCAATGACACAACAATTGTTAAAGTCCTTT
>CM055065.1:29720869-29799162 GCA_029204045.2 Tillandsia leiboldiana
ATTCCCAAAGGCGAAGTCCCAGATCAGTCCAACACACCACCAATCGACAATACCCCGAAGTAAAAATACATAAGCTTAACATCACAATTCCAAATCTGTCCCCCAAACACAGTCCACAGTTTCAACTTAAGTTTTACCTGCGAATCTCCAGAAAAATCCAGATAAAAATACTATCGGCGATCCGTGAGCCAGCCGTCGAAAGATAATGCACCCCAATTTGGATGTTCCTACGCTGCGATAAAAAACCCGACAAGGGGTACAACCCAAATCCAACTGCACTAAATTCCTGTAACAAGGAACCACAGAGAAAGGAGATCTCACACCTCGAGTAAAATCCAGAAAATCTACTCTACACAATCCAGGAGACTCCTTGCGAAGCGTAGATGAAAATGCCTTTTGAATCGCCTCGTCCGACGCCTCGAGCGGAAAAGATATGGCAAGAACACTGCGGCTGCTGTCCCAAAAGTCCGCGAAGAAAAGGGTCAATGGGTGCTAAAAAAACTCCAAGATCAGCACGGAAATCGAGGAACCATAAAACACAGGAGTTGAAGCCCTACCTGTCGTGAGTCCAACGGCGCAAGAATCGGCGAATTCCGAGGTCGGGGGTGGGTCGAAAGGAGTCCCAAACACTGAGAAGGGGCGAAGAGGATCGCCGAAGAACAAGCGTCGCGCCGCGCCGTTAAAATGGTGAACCTCGGGATGCGTGCCTCCAAAAATCTTCAAACTTCTCCAAAGGGTTGAGCTCTGAGAGAGGAGGAATCGCTGTGAAGAAAGCCCAGTGAAAAGAAGCCCAAAAAAAAGCTAAAGGGGCGAATGGGGGGAGCTATTTAAAGGCCCAGCCCAAATGGCTTAAGGCCCGGTTTTCGGGCGCAGTTTCCGGGCGCACTGCGCCCGGAAACCGGGGTTGTATGGAACCCGTCCGACGCGCCCGAAAGTTTCTGGGACCGCCACGTCGCCCCGAACAGGGACAGCGGATCCCCGCGGCCCGCACACGACACGTGGCCCCCCCGCAGTCAAGGGGGGTAGGTACGGCCGGCCAATCTCGAGGCGACACGTGTCGCACTCGAGTGCGGCCGACCGCCCCGCCTGGCGCCACTGTGCGCGCACGTGCGCGCACAGTACCGAGGCGCCCTCCCCCGCGCACCCGTGGACCGCGCCCACGTGGACCGACGAATCCGAAAGCCGCCACGTGTCATGCGCCCGGTCCACCGCAAACCCGCAGTTCAGTGAGCCGTGCCGCGTGCGCCCGCCTACCAGGGCCCGCCACGCGTCCACCCGCCGCGGTCCATGCACCGCCGCGCCACTGCGTGGACCCAGCCGCGTGAGCCGGCCAATAAAAGGGTGCCACGTGGCGCTGGCCGGTCCACGTGTCCACCCCCGTGCACCGAAAATCCCCCAAATCTTCCGGAAGCCCGCATTTGGTCATTCCGGACTCCAAATTCAACAAGCAAATAGCCGTTTTCAAGCGTTTTTTCCGCGCTGAATCCAATTCTAACCTCAGATTGGCCCAAAACCTTTTCTAAAATTCGGCAATTACAGCCGAAGGCCAATTCCGCTATCAAAGTCTCACGAGGTCCATCTGTGGCACCCCTTCGATGCACCATGGGCCAGACACACCACACTAGGTGTTCTACACAGTGGATTCATCGGAAAGTCGCAAGGGTAAACCCAGTACACTACATCCTCCCCTACAAGAAAAAAGTTTCGTCCTCGAAACAAAAGTCATACCTCAGACAGGAGCCTCAAACAAGTGGGGGTGAGCATCCATCATCGCTGACTCCAACTCCCAGGTAGCCTCGCGCTCGTCATGACTGCTCCAGAGGATCTTCACATAAGGGATGGCTCGACTGCGCAACTCCCTAACCTCGCGGTCCAAGATCCTCAACGGCCGCTCAACATAGCTCAGGTCCTCCGCAACCTCCAATGGGGTGAAATCGATGACATGGGACGGGTCATGAACATACCTCCTCAGCGTCGATACATGAAACACATTGTGAACACCTGAAAGCCTGGGAGGAAGCGCAAGCCTGTAGGCAACTGGCCCTAAGCACTCCAACACCTCAAAAGGTCCAATAAAACGAGGGCTCAGTTTCCCACGAATACCAAATCTCCGAATCCCCTTCGAAGGCGAGACTTTCAGAAAAACATGGTCACCCACCTGAAACTCTAAGTCTCGCCGTCGAGTATCAGCATAACTCCTCTGTCGACTCTGGGCGGTCTCTAGGTGTCGTCGTATCAATCTGACCTTTTCTTCTGCCTCTAACAGTAGATCAGGACCCAAAGTCTTCTTCTCACCCACGTCACTCCAATAAAGGGGTGACCGACACTTGCGTCCATACAACGCTTCAAACGGAGCCATCTGAATGCTCGCTTGATAGCTGTTGTTGTACGCAAACTCAACTAATCCCAAGTGTCGGTACCATCCTCCTCCAAAGTCCAGAATGCATGCTCTCAACATATCCTCGAGGGTCTGAATAGTGCGCTCTGACTGTCCATCGGTCTGTGGGTGGAATGCTGTACTAAATCGGAGCTGCGTCCCCAAGGCTGTCTGTAAACTCCTCCAGAAATGCGAGACAAACCTCGGGTCTCTATCTGATACGATGGAAACGGGTACCCCGTGCAATCTAACCACCTCAGCCAAGTACACCTGCGCCAGTCGCTCCATCGGCCAAGTCATCTGAACCGGTAAAAAGTGAGCGGATTTGGTAAGCCTGTCCACGACTACCCAGATAGCATCCGCTCCCGTCTGTGCTCTCGGCAACCCAGTGACAAAATCCATCGTAACATGTTCCCATTTCCATTCAGGGATTGGGAGACTCTGCAGCTTGCCAGCAGGTACACGATGCTCAGCCTTTACTTGCTGACAAGTTAAACAGTGCGCTACAAATCTCCCAATGTCTCTTTTCATCCCATTCCACCAAAACTGTGCCTTCAGATCCCTATACATCTTAGTCCCACCAGGGTGGATGGTATAAGGTGTATAGTGGGCCTCCCTCAAGATCTGCTCTCGAATCTCTGCATCCATAGGCACGCAAGCTCGGTCCCTGTACCGGAGTACTCCCGCAGCATCAACTGAAAAGTCCCCTAACAAACCAGTCTGCATCTGCTCTCGAATCCTCACCAGGTGGGGGTCCTCACTCTGTCTCTCCCGAATCCTGTCCAACAGAGTGGGCTGCACGACTAGAGACATAAGTCTAGCAGAGACCCCAGGGGACACAACCTCGAGCTCTAACCGCCTCATCTGCTCAAGTAATGGCGCCTGATCGGTGATCCTCAAAGATAGACTCTGTACTGCTCTCCTGCTCAGGGCATCAGCAACCACGTTGGCCTTGCCAGGGTGGTATAAAATGTCTACATCGTAATCTTTCAACAATTCCAACCATCTACGCTGCCTCAAGTTGAGCTCCTTCTGTGTGAACAGGTATTTCAAGCTCTTGTGGTCGGTGTAAATCTCGCAGTGTTCCCCATACAGGTAGTGGCGCCACAACTTTAGTGCAAAAATCACTGCAGCTAGCTCCAAATCATGGGTAGGGTAATTCTTTTCATAATCCTTCAGTTGCCGAGAGGCGTAAGCGATTACCCTACCATCCTGCATCAGCACGCAACCAAGTCCACTGTGCGATGCATCACTATAAATCACGTATCCTTTCCCCATAACAGGGAGGGAAAGGATAGGAGCCGACATCAACCTGATCTTTAATTCCTCAAAGCTCCTCTGGCAGTCCTCACTCCAAATAAACTTAATCCCTTTTCGCGTCAAACGAGTGAGGGGTGTGGAAAGTTTCGCAAAACCTTCCACAAACCGACGGTAATATCCTGCTAAGCCCATGAAACTACGGACCTCTGATACCGTCGTCGGTCGGGGCCAATCCCGGACTGCCTCGATCTTCGCCGGGTCTACTGCCACTCCAGCGGCTGAAATCACGTGGCCCAAAAGGCAACCTCCCGAAGCCAGAAATCACACTTAGATAGCTTGGCATACAACTTTCTCTCTCTCAGAAGTTGTAGCACAATCCTCAGGTGCTCCTCGTGCTCCACATCGCTTCGGGAATAAACTAGGATGTCATCAATAAAAACAACGACGAACCGATCCAGGTATGGTCGAAAAATCCTGTTCATCAAATCCATAAAAGCTGCAGGGGCATTTGTCAGTCCAAAAGGCATGACGGTGAACTCATAATGCCCGTACCGCGACCTGAATGCCGTCTTTGGGATGTCCTTGGCCTTCACCTTCAATTGGTGGTAACCAGACTGTAAATCAATCTTGGAGAAGACACAAGACCCTTGCAGCTGGTCGAATAAGTCATCAATGCGCGGCAAAGGGTACTTGTTCTTGATGGTCACTTTATTCAGCTCCCGGTAATCTACACACAGTCGAAGTGAACCATCCTTCTTCTTCACAAATAGCACCGGCGCTCCCCAAGGTGATACACTCGGCCTCACAAAACCCTTGTCCATTAAATCCTGGAGTTGCGCCTTTAACTCCCGCAGCTCGGCCGGTGCCATTCGGTAAGGAGCCTTAGAGATTGGCGCAGTTCCTGGAACTACGTCAATCAAAAACTCAACCTCCCTATCCGGCGGCATATGAACTAGCTCCGGAGGAAAAACATCCGGGTACTCATGGACAATAGGGATATCCGTGAGTCCCGGTGCCGCCGTAGGCTCCTTAACCACCGATGCCAAAAAGGCCACGCATCCACTGCGCATCATCTGCCTCGCACGAGAGGTCGAAACCACAGAGGCAAAGAAAGCACTCTGGCACCCCCTGTAAACGAACACCTCCTGGCCTGGCTCGCTAAAGGTAACAGTCCTCGCGGCGCAATCAATCGTCGCGAAATAGCGAGCCAGCCAATCCATCCCCAGTACAATGTCGTAATCTTGCAGCTCACTAAGGACCATAAGGTCCGCTGGCAAGATCCAGGACTCAATCTGAACAGGGCAAGACCAACAACACTCCTCTACATGCAATGTATGATCAGGAATCTGTACCTCTACTGCATGTGGCAACCGACCTAACACTAGTCCATGAGATGATGCAAATACTCTACTGATAAAAGAATGTGATGCACCGGTATCAAATAAAGTGCGAGCTCTAGTACCAAGAAGTAAAGTGATACCTGCCACCACGTGGTCGGCTGCCGTGGAGTCCCCTACCTGGGCGGCGTAGACTCGCCCGCTCTGAGCTGGTGGTCGATAATCTGCAGGGTGGGAGGAAGGAGCCCTGCTCGCTGGAGCATAAGGCCGCTGCTGGGGCACTGAAGGGGCTGATGCCGAGGAAGGAGCTGTCGACGCTGCAAAAGGGCAAGTGGCTCGCATGTGACCAGACTGTCCACAGATAAAACATCGTCCCCACCGCTGATCACAAGTGCTGGGAAAGTGCGGCCCACCACAAAAGACACATCTCTCAGACGACTGGGACTGTCGGGACTGCTGCTGTGGTCTCCGAGACTGCTGCTGCTGCTGCCGCTGTGGCTGTCGCTGTGACCCCTGCTGTCGCGACTGCGACCTCTGCTGCTGCGAATGCTGCTGCTGTCGCTGGGGCTGCTGCTGCTGCTGCTGCTGTGGGGGTCTCTGGGATCCACCAGACCCTCGCCGCTCCGAACGCCCACGGCCCGTAAACTGCGGCGGTGGGGGTCGGGGCGGCCTCCATGAACTGGCCTGTCCCCCCTCATCTGGCATTGGCCGCTTCCTCTCAGAACTCTGAGCGGCCAAGCCCCCACGTCTAGCGACGACGTGATCTCCCCTCTCGACCCACTGTGCATGATCCACTGCCTCTGATAAAGTCTGAAGCCTCTGGGCGTGCACCAAGGTATAGATCTCGGGGCGCAAACCTGTCTCAAACAGCTCCACCTGGTGCAGCCCATCCCTGGCAACATAGGGTACGCAGTTGAGCAACTGCGTAAACTCCTGATAATAATCCCATACCGTCCTGTCCCCCTGCTGGAGATTCTTCAAATCATCCTCAAGCTTTTTCTTCACGCTCGTGGAGAAATAAGTGTCAAGGATCAACCGTCTAAACTCCGACCAGGGTAGCTGTCGGGTGATCTGAAACTCCAAGGGCTCGACCCGACGCCACCAAGCATCTGCATCCCCCTCTAGGCAATGTACAGCCATATGCACTCTGAACCTGTGGTCAATGAAGAAGTCTCTGAACAACTTCTCCATTGCTGCCAGCCATGATCCTATCTCCGATGGGTGAGTGCTCCTCCCTGAGAACCTAGGTGGTCCTCGCTTACAGAACTTGGCGAGTTTGTCAGCAAACTCCTCCTCCTCCGCTGGGGTCAACGGCCTGAACTCCCCCTGAGCCCCACTGCTCGACGACGGTGCCGTAGGGACTAATGGAATAGCTGGCGGTACAACTGGTGGTACAGGGGCCTCTACAGTAGTAGGGGGAGGGGCCCCAACCTGCGTAAGCAACTGCTCGAACCTCTGCTCCTGTCGGCGGTGGGTCGGAGGAGTCCAAACACTGAGAAGGGGCGAAGAGGATCGCCGAAGAACAAGCGTCGCGCCGCGCCGTAAAATGGTGAACCTCGGGATGCGTGCCTCCAAAAATCTTCAAACTTCTCCAAAGGGTTGAGCTCTGAGAGAGGAGGAATCGCTGTGAAGAAAGCCCAGTGAAAAGAAGCCCAAAAAAAGCTAAAGGGGCGAATGGGGGGAGCTATTTAAAGGCCCAGCCCAAATGGCTTAAGGCCCGGTTTTCGGGCGCAGTTTCCGGGCGCACTGCGCCCGGAAACCGGGTTGTATGGAACCCGTCCGACGCGCCCGAAAGTTTCTGGGACCGCCACGTCGCCCCGAACAGGGGACAGCGGATCCCCGCGGCCCGCACACGACACGTGGCCCCCCGCAGTCAAGGGGGGTAGGTACGGCCGGCCAATCTCAAGGCGACACGTGTCGCACTCGAGTGCGGCCGACCGCCCCGCCTGGCGCCACTGTGCGCGCACGTGCGCGCACAGTACCGAGGCGCCCTCCCCCGCGCACCCGTGGACCGCGCCCACGTGGACCGACGAATCCGAAGCCGCCACGTGTCATGCGCCCGGTCCACCGCAAACCCGCAGTTCCAGTGAGCCGTGCCGCGTGCGCCCGCCTACCAGGGCCCGCCACGCGTCCACCCGCCGCGGTCCATGCACCGCCGCGCCACTGCGTGGACCCAGCCGCGTGAGCCGGCCAATAAAAGGGTGCCACGTGGCGCTGGCCGGTCCACGTGTCACCCCCGTGCACCGAAAATCCCCCAAATCTTCCGGAAGCCCGCATTTGGTCATCCGGACTCCAAATTCAACAAGCAAATAGCCGTTTTCAAGCGTTTTTCCGCGCTGAATCCAATTCTAACCTCAGATTGGCCCAAAACCTTTTCTAAAATTCGGCAATTACAGCCGAAGGCCAATTCCGCTATCAAAGTCTCACGAGGTCCATCTGTGGCACCCCTTCGATGCACCATGGGCCAGACACACCAACACTAGGTGTTCTACACAGTGGATTCATCGGAAAGTCGCAAGGGAAAACCCAGTACACTACACTTCATCTACTTTAACATTTATAGATTCTATCATCGTTTTAGATTCCAAGTTAAATACCCGATATGCTCTATTGTTAGTAGAATAACCCATGAAAATCCCTTCGTCGCTTCGAGAGTCGAACTTACCAAGGTTTTCGCGATCACGCAGAATGAAACATCGACTCCCAAAGATACGAAAATATTTGATATTCGGTTTTCTACTAAACCACAGCTCATATGGTGTATTTAAAGTTCCAGGGCGCAAATACACTCGATTAATTACATAGACAGCAGTGTTCACAGCTTCAGCCCAAAAATATAACGGTAAATTCCGGCTATGAAGCATAACACGTGCCATCTCTTGAACAACCCTGTTTTTGCGCTCGACAACACCATTCTGCTGAAGTGTATAGGGTGCTGAGAATTCATGTTTTATCCTATTGGAAGTGCAAAAATCAATGAATTTAGAATTAATGAATTCTCCACCTCTATCACTTCGAACACGAACGATCTTTTCATTTCTTTCATTCATAATACGATGACAAACCTCATGAAAAGAGTCGAAAGTATCCGCTTTCTCTTTAGAAAAGTTACCCATGAATACCTAGAGAAATCATCAACCAAAAGAAAAATATACCATTTACCTCCCAAAGATGGTTGACGAATCGGCCCCATTAAATCCATATGCAGTAATTCCAAGGGCCGTTTGGTACCGACGTGGTTCAAGTTCTTGTGTGCAACTCTTGATTGTTTTCCCTTTTGACAACCACCACACACAATGTTTTCTTTAAATAAAAGTTTAGGAACTCCCTTAACCACGTCCTTATTTGAAATCCTTGCTAGTTCTTTAAAATTCATGTGACCTAGTCTTTCATGCCAAACAGTTTCATTATCCAAAGAAACTAGGTTACATTTTTCAGAAACTTTGTTTGAAACAACATAGCAATTATTTTCCGATCTAACCCCTTTTAAAAAGAATACCTGGTCCTTATCAGTTACAACACATTCTACAGAAGAAAATTTAACTGAGAACCCATTGTCACAAAGTTGACTTATACTAATGAGGTTAGTCTTAAGGCCTTCAACAAATAAAACATTGTTCAAAACCGGGCCTTCAGGAATAGCGATTGTTCCCTTTCCAACAATTTTGGAAGAACGACCGTCTCCGAAAACAACATGTCCTCCGGAGATTTTCTCTAAAGTTTGAAAACTGTTTTTGTCACCGGTCATGTGACAAGAATAACCACTATCCAAATACCAAGACGAATTATCATAAGCGTGTAAAGAAGTATGAACAACAAGACAAGGGAAGATTTCACCTTTGCGTACCCAAACCTTTTGAGTTTTGGAGTACGTCGGAAATGATTGTGAAGTTGATACCTTTGGTGAAAGCGTCTTGATTGATCCATCGCTTTTCCTTGACGTCGTCGTCTTGTTTGATGTACTACCAATGTTCTTTCCTTTTGAAAGATCCTTCTTTGATTTGCGGGAAATGAACTCATTGGTAGTAGTTGCAAGATGTGCTTGATTTGATCTTAGCGCTCCATTCTTGCAATTTCTTCTTATGTGCCCTGTATAACCACAACGAAAACATACCTTAGTGCTTGACGATCCCGAAGAGGGGGAAGTAGGTTTGTTGTCGTTGTTTGTCGTCAATTCCGGTGTCGGAGGAGGAGATACCGACTGGGGCACAAAGACTGTCCCAACCGAACTAAAATTGTCTTCAGTTCGATTGTATCCGAGGCCGAATTTGTTTGTTTGACCAAGACCAAGCATCTTATCCAACTTACTCCTTCCAGAAGAAAATTGCTTTAAATCATCCTTGAGTTGGAAAATGGTCTCCGTCATTTCCATTTTTTCCTGTCGAGCCTCGCCGTAGAGCTTCAAGAAGTAATTCGCTTTGTTCACCATATCTATATAATTCTTCTCGAAATGCTCATTGGACTCTTGAAGGGAAACATTTACTTTAATCAGATTATCCATTTCCACTTCAAGAGCGTTTGAGAGAGAAGTTGCCCTTTTTGCTTCTTCTTCGAGATCCTGCAATCTCCCTCTCAAACTCTTATTTTGCTTAGCCAGTTTCTTTGAATCCCTCAAAAGTCTGTGGTAGGCTAGAGCAAAATCTTCACCTTCAGAGTTACTCGATTCGTCGTCCGTTGCAGTTTTTTCAACCTGGGAGGAGTTGGACAATGAATCGGATGTACTTGCCATTAAGCATATGAAGGGTGAAGATGTGGACGCGTGGAATGCCGTTGCGTTGTTCTCTTCATCACTTGAAGATGACTCATTTGTCGTTGAGGTGTCATCCCAAGTGACGGCTTGCATCGCCTTCTTCTTGGACGGATTCTTATTTGGACACTCCGTTGAGATATGGTCGTATCCTCGGCACTTGAAGCATTGGTCTTGTCCTTCTAGGCTTTTCTTATCCTTTGAAAAACTTTCTTGCTTTCTTGACTTTTGGCTTGAAAAACCTTTGCCTTTCTTCCACTTTCCGGAGGATGAAGTTTTACTTGAATTACCCCTTCGAAAGTTTCGGCGAAAATTTCTTGTCAAGAGAGCAAGCTGCTTCTCAAAGTCCTCCATAGATAGGTTCTCGTCATCGCCTGAGGAGGATGAATCCGCGTCTTCTTCTTTTGTAGTTTTCAACGCAAAACCTAAAGACTTAGAAGTAGATGCTTTTCCAGAAGAATAGTTAGTAGGAAATGTCATTTGTTGGGTCGTATATAATACGGATCTAAATAGGGGAAGAAACACCTAGAGGGGGGTGAATAGGTGTAAACGTATAAACACTCAAAAATCGTTGCGATAAAAAACCCAATGCGGAAATGAAAATAACTCGCAAGATTTTTACGTGGAAAACTCCATCACCGGAGTAAAAAACCACGGGACCGATAACACGGCAGAAATCCACTAGAATTAAAACGCGTACAAGGTGATGTACCGTACACACTTACGACTCAACCTTTTCCATACGCTCCTAGAGGATCTTCTCCGCTCGCTCCAGACGCTTCTCGAATCCACGATCTGCGCCCAACGCCGAATCCACGGCGTCCAACGTCGAATCCACGACGTCCGACCGAATCCACGGTCTTCACCCAATAGCACCCTTCGAATCCACGAACGTGCCTCGCTCCGAATCCACGAGAGCGAATGAACCTTGAATCCACAAGGACACGCGAATCCACGCGCCGATTTTGGGGTAATCGTTGTTTTTTTGGGTGGTGATGATCCGCCGAATACTTAGATCAAAGATAGATCGGAAATACCATCTAAGTATTCATTAGTTTGATTCAACTCAAGATGTGAGTATGAAAACCTAGAATCAAACTAATCAATATAGATGAAGAAACATAGAGTATTCTCTAATGATTTCCTTTCTTCTCTATATGTGGATCTATAGCCGTATAAGATGATACATGAAAATGACGGCTATGTGGATTGACCCTAGAAAGAAAGACATAGGGTCTATTTATAGGTTAGAAACCCTAGGAAGGAGATAAGAATCAAAAACCTGCCATTTCTGGAATTTTACGGACGGCGATCCGGATCGTGATAACTGAGATCCGGATCGTCATAACGAAACAGCCAATTCCAGAAAAATGAAGGTTCGGGATCCGGATCATGTGACTACGATCCGGATCGTTCATACAGTTCACCAAACATCAACGTTCGGGATCCGGATTGCGAAGCAAGATCCGGATCGTTCAAGGTAGATGGTAAACTCAACGTTCGGGATCCGGATCAAGAGACTACGATCCGGATTGCGACGATGTATGAACGAACCACCTTCGGGATCCGGATCGAACAGCCTGATCCGGATCCTGAACATGTCCCAAGTCCAGTTTTTGATTTTTATGCAATGAAAGATTCTTCCAAGTGTTTCTACACTACAAGAAGTATTCGGATCACACAAATTCTTTAGTTAAACATACCTGATCCTTTTGAATTCTTCTTTCTTGAGATTGAGTTAAACGATCCAACTTTCTTCACCTTCAATCTTCAAGACTTGAGACTTTCACGAAACTACGCCAACTCAAATTCCGTAACAATCTCCCCCTTTGGCGGTTTCGTGACAAAACATAGATCCACTAAAGAAAATTCAAAAAGATATTTTTGTTGCTATCACCATACAACAAAAATTTACAATGGAGATCCAAAATACAATACATGAGTTAAACTCCTAAAACAGACTCTAGACTTAGACATCTGTACTCTCTGCAAAAAGAAATCATTCTTGACAAAAGAAATCGTTAAATACCTCAAGAATTTTGTATTATTCAAAAACCACAAACAGAGATGAAGTTTAAACTCATTTATACTTACCATGACATTTATATTCAGATATGTAAACTGATCATAGTTAAAAAAACACCAACATATCTTCTTTGCACGTAAAAACCAAATGTCATGAACATGTTTGTGACAAACTAATATATATATAGATATGTAATTGATCAGAGTTAAGAACCAACATATCTTCTATGCAATCAAAAACCAAGTGTCACAAACTTGTTAGTGAACATCAACTTGTTAGTTATATTACATGCCCAAATAGTTAGCAAAAAGTTAGTCGAGGCATGCATTCATACAGCTGAAAAACCTCAAGTTGAGATCATACTTACCTTGATGTATACAAAATCTTCATCATCAAGATTTTCACAATCATTGTTCATTGTTCAAATCATTGTCCTAAACTCTCTCATTGTTCTAAACTCTCTCCCCCTTTTTGTCACAAAGAAAGCCAAAAATTACAGAAGTGGAGAGAATGGTTAACAGTTTAAGTTCGAGAACTAAAAAACTCAAATTAAAACTTAAAAACCTGCACAACAGTAGGATTTAAACATGTGCATAAAAAAAACAGAAATTAGAAGGATACGGATCATTCAGACTCGTCTGAACTGATACAGCCGAGGATTTGGAAAATCTTCTTTATTCGCTTGTTCATTGCTGATTGATCTTCTTCGTTATTGTAATGTGAGCTGCCGTGGTAATCTCAAGCTCATTGGTAATTCTTTGTTGTTCCTTCAAAATTTATTCTTGCTTAACAGATAGTCGCTGTTGTTCCTTGATAATCGATGTCATTGATGCTTCAACATCTGTGCTGGGTGCTTGTCGAGATGGTGATGCGTTAGTGTTTGTACTGTGCTTCGTTCCAGATGCAGGAACTGGAGTGACATGCGGCAACTTATGGAGGGATTTGACAATGGTAGACTCATCTATCATGCTCAGACATTGATGATAAGTTGTTGAAGTAATGTCAACCTGAAATTTCTTTAAAATCCTCATTATAATCAAGGGAAATGGAATTCTCTCAGTGGGATGAGGATGCTCAACATATCGCGCCATTCTATTCCAGATAATGTACGGAATGTTGATATTCAATGCCGTTGCCTCTGATGGATGTCCTATAAGATACAAAAACAACAACCGGTCCCATCTCACAACCTTTGTCTGCATATTTGGAAGTATATTGTAACATGTGATGAAGTTTAAGAAGCGATATTCAAGACGAAGTTCTTTAGACCGAACAGATTTTTCGGTTGATTGTGTTCCCTCGAGACAAATTCCCTCTATAACTTTTTGCCATAATGTGTTTGTCAAATTTACCCCCTTTAAGTAGTGAACTCCTTTCTTGCTGGCTTCCATTCCCAAAACCTCGCCAATCAATTCTGGAGTAATCTTAAACCTTGTGCCTTGGATATTCGTGTAGAACTCCATAGGACCGTTCTCAGACTCTCGAAGATGCCGTGCATTAGTATAGAAGGTCCTCACAAGATGCAAACAGTAGCCAAGAGTTTCTGGGAAATGACATACTTGAATAAGGTTGGCTTGTTCAATCAGCAGACCAAAACCAGGGGAGTGACCTTGCAGAGCCTCAATGTTAACATGCCTTTCACCAATGCATTCGCGATGTGCAAAGGCTCGAAGACGATCAGTGTTAACGAATACATCTTCCAAGCGATGTGGGGAGTCAGGAGCTATCGGCGTGTCAACATTATTGTCCTGTCGTAGCCCACGGCGTCTAGTTATTCTCTTTCTTTTCAAGGAGATGGTTGGTGCTACCACTGATGCTTTTCCTGGTACCTTAGTTGCCTTTTCTTTTGGTTTAACAGACGCCTTTCTCCTTGAACCATCAGACGGTTCTTGTTCATACATTGAGTCATCATCATCCGTCAATGCCGCCCAGTCAATCTCATGACAATCTACCTCTGTGTCACTGACCTCGACAAATTCACCTTTTTGTTGGAGGTTCTTGGCTCTCTTTAGTTTATTTGTAGGGCGAGTGTGTACCATTGAGACCAGGAGAAGGATTAACCAAGAGAAACACATTGAATTAAGTGCCATTGATCAAAGTGCTTGAGTTCAGAAGGTGTCCTGTGAAAACCAACTCAAGAACACAAAAATTCTTAGTTTTCAAAAATTGGAAAAATTGTACCCAAACAATCATAATCATGTAGAGAGACTAAGAACCAAATTAGTTTTGCAAAAGAACTTTTTAAAAGTAGATCAATTGCATGAATTTCGAAAATCCTTATTATATGCCCTAAAACCGAAATTTTAGAAATCGAAGCCTAAAAATCCGTTAATCAGGAGAATACCTAGCATATAATCAAAACTAATCTACCCAGAGTTCTTATTTCAAAAGAAATTTGATCAAAAACCATCCACAAACAAAGTTGATCCAAGAAATTCATCATGTTTGAGGAGGAAAGGAGAAAAACGGTGAAAAAACCGAGATTTTGATCAATAAAACTTACTTGGAGTTGAAGAACCTGAGTTTGAAAGCTTCCAAGAAGGATGAAATCTAGAGAGAGAGAGCCTGGAAACTTCGGAACAAAAGATTGGAGTAAAGAAATCAAAAACCCCTTTCGTTCCTTATAAAACCTAGCCGCGATCCGGATCAGTTCATAACTGCGATCCGGATCGGCTACCCGCAGTGAGAAAACTGCGTTCGGGATCCGGATCGGCAGATACAATCCGGATCGTCAGCGCGCAGGAGAAAACCTGCGTTCGGGATCCGGATCACCTTGCCCGATCCGGATCGGCCCCAACTTTTTCTTTAGAAAATTTCAGAGAAATTCAGGAAGATCCAGAAAAAGATTGTAAGCACAAATGTGTATCAACTTTAAACAAAAATCATCGTTTCATACAACAAGAATTAGATTATGCCAAATCTATCAATAATATCCAAAAATGAAACGAAAATTTACAAAAATTAAATCCCTTAAAGTTGAACACCTTCAATCACATCTAACTTGATCTTATGAGTAATGCCTTTATCAAATCATCAATTCAGTAGAGAAAATGAAATACAAAGATCAATAGATGTTTGAAATCCCAAATATGGTAGATAATATTTCTAGACAATCTGTTGAAGAGAGTGGCTCTTTGAGCATCTTTCTTTAAAATCCCACCTTATACCAACCTTGAAATTTGACAGAGTCAAGTATTTCAACATGCATTTTACTTAATCAAAAATTTGAACAACCATGCTTGGTATACATGTGGTAGCTGCACACAATACTCGGACGACCGAGGTGGTAGCTCTTTCCTCCATGTGGTGGTAGTTTTCACACTCCTCATTGGGATGTAACTCTTTCCACATCTTTTGAGCATTTTACATTATCTTTGACTCCCCCTCAATTGGCTATCAATTATTTA
Organism: Tillandsia leiboldiana; assembly: GCA_029204045.2. Lineage (NCBI taxonomy): Eukaryota > Viridiplantae > Streptophyta > Magnoliopsida > Poales > Bromeliaceae > Tillandsia > Tillandsia leiboldiana. The sequence continues at coordinate 29,736,024 of CM055065.1, forward strand.
AGATATAAAGTATTCAACCAAAAATTGATCTCGATTTCATACTCGACTAAACAGTCAAATAAGATAATGACTATACCAAGAGATCATAGAGAGAGAGAAATTGACTTTGATCACTTTAGAAGATGATTTAATTAACATAAATGATCATTGCAACAGTGAAATATTATGATGGCAAAAGCATAATAAATTTCTAAATGTGCGAAAAGATGCAATTAAAGTCAATTATGATCTATGCTCAATTAATGTCCTATGTACAAACATAGATAAAGAACAAAACAAAAACAAATACAAAACCTATCCTAAGCAAAGATTTCAAAAAGAAGATTATTTCAAGGAAAGCATCCCAATTGCTTTTCGTAAATGAATAAAACGTTTTTGATCCAAAGGTTTTGTTAGAATGTCAGCTAATTGATCCTCAGTTGAAATATATGAAAGTTGAAGAGTATTTGATTCAACTAGCTCTCTAAGAAAATGATATCTAAGTTCAATATGTTTTGTTCTAGAGTGCAACACAGGGTTTTTAGAAATGTTAATTGCACTTGTGTTGTCACAAAGAATTGTTACCGAAGATGCTGAAATGCGGAAGTCACTCAATACGCTTTTCATCCAAATGAGTTGAGTTGAGCAACTTCCAGCTGAAATGTATTCCGCTTCGGCAGTCGAGAGTGCTATGCAATTCTGCTTTTTACTGTGCCATGCAACAAGGCAATGGCCAAGATAGAAGCATGCACCACTCGTGCTTTTCCGATCATCCACTGATCCTGCCCAATCGGCATCTGAGTATCCAACAATGTCCAGACTTGTTCCCATAGGATACCAAATTCCGAAATTAATTGATCCTTTGATGTACCGGATGATCCGTTTCACCGCTTTCAGGTGAACCTCCTTTGGTGCTGATTGATATCTCGCGCAAATCCCAACACTAAAGGATATATCCGGGCGACTAGCCGTGAGGTAAAGTAGACTTCCAATCATACTTCTATACAGTTTCTCGTCTACATTCTCACTATGTGATTCACTTCCAAGTCCCTTGTGGCTAGTTCCCATTGGAGTTGGAAAATCTTTACAATTTTCTAGATCAAACTTTTTGACCAACTCCAGTGCATACTTGGATTGACTCAAGTGAATACCTTCATCATTTTGTTTAATTTGCAATCCAAGAAAATAAGACAGTTCGCCCATCATGGACATCTCAAATTCGCTTTCCATGGTCTCCGCGAATTTAGAAGCATCATTATCTTTTGTTGCACCAAATACAATGTCATCGACATAGATTTGTGCTACAATGAAATTATTTTGATAATGCTTCACAAAGAGAGTCCTGTCAGCTCCCCCTCGAGTATAGCCCTTCTCCAAAAGGTGCTTTGTTAACCTTTCGTACCATGCTCGCGGTGCTTGTTTCAGACCGTAAAGAGCCTTTTTCAAACGAAAAACATGGTTAGGTTGTTTATGATCTACAAAACCTTTCGGTTGAGCTACATAAACTTCCTCATTTAAAAACCCATTTAGAAATGCGCTCTTGACGTCCATTTGAAATAATTTGATTTTAAAATGACAAGCAATAGCAAACAATATACGAATGGACTCGAGTCTAGCTACAGGGGCGAAAGTTTCGTCAAAGTCTATACCTTCTACTTGAGAGTAGCCTTGAGCAACTAGTCGTGCCTTGTTCCTGATGATAGTACCATCTTCATCTTTCTTGTTCTTGAAGATCCATTTGGTACCTATCACATTATGTTGCTTTGGAGGCTTCGTTAATTCCCAGACTTTGTTTCGCTCAAATTGATGGAGCTCTTCCTGCATTGCTTTAATCCAGTAGTCATCCTGAAGAGCTTCATCTATTGTCTTTGGTTCGATTAAAGATACGTAGCAAGCAAATCCGCAAACCAACTGCCTTCGAGTTCTAACTCCTTCTTGTGGATCTCCAATGATGTTCGATTCTGGATGATCCTTGGAGATTCGTAGCGTTTGTTGAAACGGAGTACTCGGAGGTACACGAGATGATTCCTGCACATCAGATAAACTAGAAGAACCATTAGATGCATCATTAATATTGGAAGTATTATTATGAGAAGATGCACTAGCAGGAGAATCATCATCTAGAGAGATATCGAGGGTAGATTTTTCAGATTCAAAATGAGAAGCTTCATCTACTTTAACATTTATAGATTCTACGATCGTCTTAGATTCAATGTTAAATACTCGATATGCTCTGCTATTCGTAGAATAACCCAAAAAGATCCCTTCATCACTTCGAGAGTCGAACTTTCCAAGATTTTCACGGTCACGTAAGATGTAACATCGACTCCCGAAGATACGAAAGTACTTGATATCCGGTTTTCTACTAAACCACAGCTCATATGGTGTATTCAAGGTTCCTGGGCGCAAATACACTCTGTTAATGACATAGACAGCGGTGTTCACAGCTTCAGCCCAAAAATGTAGCGGTAATTTCCGGCTATGAAGCATCACACGCGCCATCTCTTGAACAACCCTGTTTTTGCGCTCAACAACACCATTCTGCTGAGGTGTATAGGGTGCCGAGAATTCATGTTTAATGCCATTTGAAGTACAAAAGTCAATGAATTTTGAATTTATGAATTCTCCACCCCTATCACTTCTAACACGAATGATCTTTTCATTCTTTTCAATCATAATACGATGGCAAATCTCATGAAAAGAGTCAAACGTATCAGCTTTCTCTCTCAAAAATGCTACCCAAGAAAACCGAGAGAAATCATCAACCAATAAAAAGATGTACCATTTACCTCCCAAAGATGGTTGACGGGTCGGCCAAAAGAAAAAGAAGAAAAGAAAATAGTCTACACAAACTATACAAGATTTAATCGTAGAACGATTAAGGACAAGGAGGGGTTTCACCTTTGCATACCCAAACCTTTTGAGTTTTGGAGTATGTTGGTAAAGGTTGAGAGATTCTCCTTGAAGACGACGTCTTGTATGATTGATCTTTTTCCTTTGTCATCGTCTTGTTTGAGGTGCTACCAATGTTCTTTCCTTTTGAAAAATCCTTCCTTGAATTCCGGGAAGTGAGCTTATTGGTAGCAATTGCAAGATGTGGTTGATTTGTTCTTTGAGCTCCAATCTCGCAATTTCTTACGATGTGCCCTGCAAAATTACAACGAAAATATACCTTTGAGCTTGACGATTCCGAAGAGGATGAGGTAGGTTTGTTGTCGTTGTTTGTCTTGAATTCCGATGTCGGAGGAGGAGATACCGACTGAGGCACAAAGACTGTCCCACTCGAACTTGGACTGTTTCCAGTTTGAGTGTACCCGAGGCCGAACCGATTTGTTTGACCAAGACCAAGGAGTTTATCCAACTTACTCCTTCCTAAAGAGAATTGCTGTAAGTCATCCTTGAGTTGGAGAATGGTCTCTGTCATTTCCCGTCTTTCCTGTCGGCCCTCGCCATAGAGCTTCAAGAAGTAGTTTGCTTTGTTCACCATATCTATATAGTTCTTCTCGAGCTGCTCATTGGACTCTTGAAGGGAAACATTTGCTTTTATCAAACTATCCCTTTCCACTTCAAGATCGGTCGAGAGAGAAGTTACCCTTTTTACTTCTTCTTCGAGATCCTGCAATCTCCCTCTCAACCCCTTGTTTTGCTTAGCCGGTTTCTTTAAGTCCTGTAAAGATCTGTGATAGGCTAGAGCAAACTCTTCACCTTCCGAATCATCCGATTCATTGTCCATTGCATTCTTTTCAACAGTGGGGTTGGACAATGATTCAGACGTAGTTGCCATAAAGCACATGAATGGTGAAGATGTGGACGCGTGGAATGCCGTGGAGCTTTTTTCTTCATCACTTGAAGACGACTCATTTGACGTTGAGTTGTCATCCCAAGTGACGACTTGCATCGCCTTCTTCTTTGCCGGATACTTGTTAGGACACTCCGTTGCAATGTGGCCGTAGCCTCGACATTTGAAGCATTGCAGTTGTCCTTCTGAACTTTTCTTATCCTTTGAGAAGTTCTCCTGCTTTCTTGACTTGTGACTTGGAGTACCCTTGCCTTTGTTCCACTTTCTGAAGGATGGAGATTTGCTTGAATTACCCCTTCGAAAGTTGCGGCGAAAATTCCTTGTCAAGAGAGCGAGCTGCTTCTCAAATTCCTCCATAGAAAGGTTCTCGTCATCGTCCGAGGAGGATGTATCCGCGTCTTCTTCCTTAGTTGTTTTCAACGCATAACCTGAAGACTTAGAAGTGGATGCTTTTCCAGAAGAATTGTTAGCATTAAAAGTCATTTCATAAGTTTGTAATGAACCAACTAATTCTTCTACACGTATTTCGTCCGGGTGTTTAATAGTTTCAATGGCAGTAACCTTTGGGCGAAATCGTTCAGGAAGAGTTCTTAAGATTTTTCTTACAATCTTAAATTCTGGAATCTTCTCTCCCAGATTAGCACATGAGTTTACGATGTCTTGCAATCGTGTATAGTAGTCCGTGAAAGATTCATTTTCTGCCATCAAAATAGAGTCAAACTTGCTCGTAAGCATCTGCAGTTTCTGAATCTTCACGAGGTTAGTTCCCTCATGTGTAACCTGGAGAACATCCCAGATTTCTTTCGCAGTCTCACATGCCGAGACGCGAGAGAATTCAGTTTGAGATAAGGCATTAAAAATAGCATTAATTCCCTTGCCATTGTAAGAAGATAACTCAAACTCTTCCTTGGTCCATTTCGACCTAGGTTTTAAGGTGTGAACATCAGAGATAAGTTCAGTTGGATTAGTCCATCCTGATTCAATTGAATGCCACACCCTTTCGTCGATGGAAGATAAAAAGGCTTTCATCCGTACTTTCCAGTACGCATAATTTGTTCCATCAAAGAAAGGGGGTCGATTGATGTTTCCACCTTCAACCATTGTTCACAACCCTATTCCCGCTCTGATACCACTTGTTGGGTCGTATATAATACGGATCTAAATAGGGGAAGAAACACCTAGAGGGGGGTGAATAGGTGTAAACGTATAAACACTCAAAAATCGTTGCGATAAAAAACCCAATGCGGAAATGAAAATAACTCGCAAGATTTTTACGTGGAAAACTCCATCACCGGAGTAAAAAACCACGGGACCGATAACACGGCAGAAATCCACTAGAATTAAAACGCGTACAAGGTGATGTACCGTACACACTTACGACTCAACCTTTTCCATACGCTCCTAGAGGATCTTCTCCGCTCGCTCCAGACGCTTCTCGAATCCACGATCTGCGCCCAACGCCGAATCCACGGCGTCCAACGTCGAATCCACGACGTCCGACCGAATCCACGGTCTTCACCCAATAGCACCCTTCGAATCCACGAACGTGCCTCGCTCCGAATCCACGAGAGCGAATGAACCTTGAATCCACAAGGACACGCGAATCCACGCGCCGATTTTGGGGTAATCGTTGTTTTTTTGGGTGGTGATGATCCGCCGAATACTTAGATCAAAGATAGATCGGAAATACCATCTAAGTATTCATTAGTTTGATTCAACTCAAGATGTGAGTATGAAAACCTAGAATCAAACTAATCAATATAGATGAAGAAACATAGAGTATTCTCTAATGATTTCCTTTCTTCTCTATATGTGGATCTATAGCCGTATAAGATGATACATGAAAATGACGGCTATGTGGATTGACCCTAGAAAGAAAGACATAGGGTCTATTTATAGGTTAGAAACCCTAGGAAGGAGATAAGAATCAAAAACCTGCCATTTCTGGAATTTTACGGACGGCGATCCGGATCGTGATAACTGAGATCCGGATCGTCATAACGAAACAGCCAATTCCAGAAAAATGAAGGTTCGGGATCCGGATCATGTGACTACGATCCGGATCATTCATACAGTTCACCAAACATCAACGTTCGGGATCCGGATTGCGAAGCAAGATCCGGATCGTTCAAGGTAGATGGTAAACTCAACGTTCGGGATCCGGATCAAGAGACTACGATCCGGATTGCGACGATGTATGAACGAACCACCTTCGGGATCCGGATCGAACAGCCTGATCCGGATCCTGAACATGTCCCAAGTCCAGTTTTTGATTTTTATGCAATGAAAGATTCTTCCAAGTGTTTCTACACTACAAGATGTATTCGGATCACACAAATTCTTTAGTTAAACATACCTGATCCTTTTGAATTCTTCTTTCTTGAGATTGAGTTAAACGATCCAACTTTCTTCACCTTCAATCTTCAAGACTTGAGACTTTCACGAAACTACGCCAACTCAAATTCCGTAACATCATTTCATATGTTTGTAATGAACCAACTAATTCTTCTACACGGATTTCGTCCGGGTGTTTAATAGTTTCAATGGCCGTAACCTTGGAACGAAATCTTTCAGGAAGAGTTCTTAAGATCTTTCTTACAATTTTAAATTCTGGAATCTTCTCTCCCAAGTTAGCACATGTGTTTACGATGTCTTGCAATCGTGTATAGTAGTCTGTGAATGATTCATTTTCTGCCATGAAAATAGAGTCAAATCTGCTCGTAAGCATTTGCAGCTTTTGAATCTTCACAAGGTTAGTTCCCTCATGTGTAACTTGAAGAACATCCCAGATTTCTTTCGCAGTATCATATGCTGAGACGCGAGAGAATTCAGTTTGAGACAAGGCATTAAATAAAGCATTGATTCCTTTGCCATTGTAGGAAGATAAGTCTATCTCTTCCTTGGTCCATTTCGACCTAGGTTTGATGGTGTGAACATCAACAATAACTTCAGTTGGATTTGACCATCCTAACTCGATAGATTGCCACACCCGTTCGTCGATGGAAATAAGAAAGGCTTTCATCCTCACTTTCCAGTACGCATAATTTGTTCCATCGAAGAACGGAGGTCTGTTGATGTTTCCACCTTCAGCCATTGTTTACAACCCTATTCCCGCTCTGATACCACTTGTCGGGTTATGTATAATATGGATCTAAATAGGGGAAAAAATACCTAGAGGGGGGTGAATAGGTGTAAACGTTTAAACACTCAAAAATCGTTGCGCAATAAAACCCAATGCGGAAATAAAAAATAACACACAAGATTTTTACGTGGAAAACTCCAAACCGGAGTAAAAAACCACGGGACCGATAACACGGTGAAATCCACTAGAATTATAACATGTACAAAGGTGATATACCGTACTCACAGACGACTCAACCTTTTTCCATACGCTCCTAGTTGATCTTCTCCGCTCGCTCCGCAACGCTTCTCGAATCCACGATCTGCGTCCAACGCCGAATCCACGACGTCCAACGTCGAATCCACGACGTCTGACCGAATCCACGGTCTTCACCCAGTAGCACGTCGCGAATCCACGAACGTACCTCGCTCCGAATCCACGAGAGCGGTAGAACCTTGAATCCACAAGGCCACGCGAGTCCACGCGCCGATTTGGGGAAATCGTTGTTTTTTGGGTGGTGATGATCCGCCGAATACTTAGATTAGAAATAGATCGGAAATACCATCTAAGTATTCATTAATTTGATTCTACTCAAAATCTGAGTATGAAAACCTAGAATCAAATCAATCAATATAGAAGAAGAAACATAGGATTAAATCTATCGATTTCCTTTCTTCTCTATAGGTGGATTCTTCTTTTTATGGCCGTATTTTGACTTATTCGGCTTGCCCTAGAAAATGAATCATAGGGTCTATTTATAGGTTAGAAACTGTTGGAAGAGGATAAGAATCAAAAACTAACCTTTTCTGGAATTTTACAGGACGACGATCCGGATCGGATTTACGGCGATCCGAACTGTCGTAACGAAACAGACAATTTCCAGAAAAACAAAGGTTCGGGATCCGGATTGAAATGCCTGATCCGGACTGTTCATACATTTCAGCAAAAACCAATGTTCGGGATCCGGATCAGAAATGGCTTGGATCCGGATTGGATTTGCGTATGAACCAACACCCTTCGGGATCCGGACTGTCGTATCTGATCCGGATCCTGAACATGTCCCATGTCCAGTTTTTTATTTTTATGCAATTAAAAATTCATCCAAGTGTTTCTATACTATAAGAAGTATTCGGATCACCAAAATTAATTAGTTAAACATACCTGATCCTTTTGAATTCTTCTTTCTTGAGATTGAGTTATATGATCCAAACTTCTTCATCTTCAATCTTCAAGACTTAATACTTTCACGAAATGCGCCAAAACAAATTCTTTAACACTTTTCAACACTTCATCTATGTACATTGCTTGCGATAAACCAAGCAACTTCTTAGGTCTATCCCGATAGACCTTTATCCCTAGGATATAAGATGCTTCTCCAAGGTCTTTCATAGAAAACTCTTTGGATAACCATAACTTCACCGATGTTAACATAGGAATGTCATTCCCAATTAGGAGTATGTCATCCACGTACAATACGAGGAAGGTAACAGCACTCCCACTAACCTTTTTATACACACATGGCTCTTCCTCATTTCTGATGAAATCGAACGATTCGACTGCATCATTGAAACGAGTGTTCCAACTCCGAGAAGCTTGCTTCAACCCATAAATGGATCGTTGAAGCTTGCACACTTTATGACTTTTGTCTTTGGTAGTGAAACCCAAAGGCTGCTCCATATAGATTTCTTCTTCAAGATATCCATTCAGGAAAGCAGTTTTTACATCTATTTGCCAGATCTCGTAGTCATAATGTGCAGCAATAGCAAGCAGAGTTCTGATGGATTTAAGCATGGCTACAGGTGAAAAGGTATCCTGATAGTCAATGCCTTCACGTTGACTATAACCTTTTGCTACCAGCCTAGCTTTAATGGTCTCTACCTTTCCATCAGAACCAATCTTTCTCTTGAAGATCCATTTGCATCCAACGGGTACAATACCCTCTGGTGGATCAACCAAAGTCCAAACATGATTGGAGTACATTGAGTCTATTTCAGACTTCATAGCTTCCAACCATTTTTCGGAGTCGATGTCTGACATCGCCTCGCTATAAGTCTTAGGATCATCTTTATGATCCTTGTCTCCCACTAGGAACATTTCCTCCATGTCCTCTATAAATAATCCCATGTATTTATCAGGAGTATGAGAGATTCTACTAGACTTGCGAGGTGGCAGTGTAATCTCTGGTATCACAGAGTTATCAGGAAGGGCTCTTGGAATGTTCGATCCTAAAGAGACTTTCTCCTCTAGTTCTATTTTTCTCCCACTGCCTCCTTCTAAAATAAATTCATTTTCAAGAAAGAAGGCATGACGGCTCACAATCACATTATGACTTTCTGGGAGATAAAAATAGTATCCAAGTGATTCCTTGGGATAACCAATGAATCTTCCCTTGACTGATCTGCTTTCCAATTTGTCCATCTTTAATTTCTTAATATAAGCCGGACACCCCCAAGTCTTAATGTGAGTAAAACTTGGCTTCCTACCATGCCACATCTCATATGGTGTGGTGGGAACAGATTTGGAAGGTACTCTGTTCAAAATATAAATAGCCGTAAGAAGTGCATAACCCCAAAGTGACGTAGGTAAATCTGTAAAACTCATCATAGATCGAACCATATCTAATAAAGTTCGATTCCTCCGTTCAGACACCCCATTCAGTTCTGGTGTTCCAGGAGGAGTCCATTGAGAGACAATACCATTATTCTTGAGGTAGGTTAAGAAATCCGTGCTAAGGTATTCCCCTCCTCGATCGGATCGAAGAGCCTTAATCGGTTTTTCCATTTGCTTTTCTACTTCTTGTCTAAACTCTTTAAACTTTTCAAAGACTTCAGACTTGTGTTTAATTAAATACACGTACCCATACCGTGAATAATCATCAGTAAAGGTAATAAAGTAGAGATAGCCGCCCCAAGCAGACACATCGAATGGGCCACATACATCAGTATGTATCAGGGCGAGTACTTCGGTAGCTCTCTGTCCTTGTCCAACAAAGGGAGACTTAGTCATTTTTCCTTGAAGACATGATTCACAAGCTGGGTATGGTTCAGGGAGTAAGGATCCTAAGTTACCATCCTTAGCCAGCTTGTTAACCCTATCTTCTCCAATGTGACCAAGCCTCAGATGCCACAAGTATGTTTTGTTTACCTCCTCTCTAAGTCTTTTAAAACCAATAGTATTCTCATTCATGCCATTGACAACTGTATTCATACTAACATCCATATGTAAGTAATAGAGATTGTGTGGTGACCCGGATCTTTGCAGGGCTTCTACAGTGCGACCGGCAGCTTCTGGAAGCCTACGCGGCATGTTGGCGGTGTTCGTACGCCAATTTGGACACAAGTGGTGAACTCGGGGCTTAAAACGGATCACGTGGGTATTCGGGGGATCCCGTCGGAGGTTTAGAAGTGTTTCTGCGCAAAATGGATATCAAATTTGGACTCGGCGCGAAATTCAGATTAAAAATACCTTTCCGGGAGCCTCCGGAAAATTTTAGGATTGGAATTTGGCAAAACGGACGTCGTATTTGGAATCAGCGCGCGAAAACGGTCAAGATGGGCTATTTACTTGCTGTTTTTGAGCTTGCGGTTACTGTTCATGCCGGAACAGTGTCTCCGGCGATCGCCGGCGGCGGCCGGCGGCGGCGGGCAGCGTCGGCGGGCGGCGGCGCAGCCTCGGGCAGGCGGCAGGCGGCGGCACGCGGCGCGGGCAGGCCGCGGGCAGGCGTGCAGGGGCGCGGGCAGGCGCGCGGTCCACGGCGGCGGGCGTGCACCAGAGCGGTGCCACGTGGCGGATTATGGTTCGTTGGTCCAGGAGACGCGGTCCACGGGATTTCTTCGGGTGCACGGTGGACCGATGGGTGACACGTGGCATGGTGTAATTGGTCGGCTCTGTACACCCGGTCCACGGAACAGTGTTGGTTGCCTCGGGCCGAGTGCGCACGCGCGCGCCATGCCGCGCTGACGCCGCGCACTGTGCGCTGTTGACTTCGGAATGGGACATGTGGCGGCGTTTGAGTGGCCTTCTACGGCTGTCCTGTGTTTTGGGGACTTATCTGGTATTTAGGGAATTGTTTGGTTTGGTTTTCTTCAAGGTTGCCATCCGAGGGAGTTTCACTTAGCCGTTTTTGCCACTTCGAAGCTCCATCTCCCTGAGCTCCCCTCAGTGAAGATTTTCATCTTCGAGTTCTGGTTCTTGCTGCAGAGTTTCGGAATTTCTGAGTGCACGCATCCCGAGGTTTTGGATTTTACGGTGCGGCGCGACGTTGTGGTTCCTGTGTTCTTCTTCGGCGCAGCAGCGGTGTTTTAGCTCTCCTGGGCTACCCCGAGACCCTTCTTCTGTGATTTTTGCACCGACAGACTCTTAAGAGGTAGGGCTTCATCTTTTATTTTGATCACTCATTCTCATTTCGACTTCTTGGCTCGGATCCTGAGGCATTAATGGTCCCCCTTTTTCTGTGAGGGATTTTGGGACAGCAGCGGATTGGGGAGGCGATATCTTCGCGCACGAGCGTCACACGGAGATGAACTTATACAACTTTTTCATCTACGGATCGCAAGGAACGCACTCATATTTTTCTTAGAATTTCTTGAGATTTATTTCGAGGTGAAATCTCTGTTTTTCTCTGTGAACAGTGCAGAGTTTTTAGCACAGATTTTGTATGAATATACCCCCCTTGCCGAATTTATAACTTGACTTACCGGACTCAGATTTGGACGTGCAAGCTACCGTTGCGAAGATATCGACGCGAGGATCACTGTGGTATTTTTCTGGGAATTTTCTGGGCACTTTCTGCAGGTGAAAATTTAGCAGTTTTGGGACAGATATTGTATGTGATTGTAAGAGCATTATTTGGGAGCCTAAGTGTGTTTAGTGGATTTTGTATTGTACCAGGAGTGTTACGGGTGTGCTGAACTTGTTGGAGCAAGGGTTTGGAGTTTCTGGTATTTTCAGCTGTACGGGTCCGGACAGTTCGCACTTCAGGTGGGTGGTTGCTTTACTCCTCTTTTCTGATACACCCACTAGGAATATTAGAGTGATCCCCTTTATTGGACATGTTGAATGGTCACCTAATGGACATGCATGCTGAACTAAATAATTGTGAGCCTATCATACGGATAATATCTTAGTGGAAAACGTGATAGTGGTTGGAACTTACACATGCTTATGGGAACATTATTGGCATTTAACTTAGCATGGGAGATTTACTTTTATGCTGGAATATTATGATATGTCTTGCAGGAGGGTACCACTTGAGAATATTTTGGACATACATAGGGGGATTGTTTATATGATGGTGATTAGCAGGTTATAGACGGGTGTGGTCGGATTATGATTTTAGCGTGATGATTATACCCAGGTGAAGCTATTAATTGATACACTGGTCGAACCACTATTTGTCACTTTTTCTCCTATCTCTCATGAGGACATAGGCTGGCTTATTTGGACATTTTGTAGGGCCATTTCTTATCGCTACACTTTATGTTGGGATTTGATTTAGAAGAAACCTATTTGCTTCTTCTCCCCCTATTCTTAGTCAGGTGACTATTTGTTGCTCGGGTTTGAGCAGGGGATTGGCATAGTGTGGCCGGGGCCTGGATTTTAGCTTCTGGAGTATTATGGCTACCGCGGATAGCAGGCGGTGGACCAGATGTTATATGTGGGACATGTTGGTGATCATGGATGTTGTTATCCCCTACTTTTGATTACCCACTAGGCATTGTAGTAACTTCTATGATTAGAAGGCTGATTAATAAATTGTGGGCTTGGGCATGAGGTTTAGACAAGCACAGGTTATCTCTTATTTACTGTCCTTATGCATTCATCAGCATGCTTTAGCAAGGTAAGATCATATCGATATCTGCTTTATTTTATGTATATCATCTTGGGACATTTGCATGCTTGTATGGTCACCTAGATAGGCCACCTTTTTCTGCTACACTATCATGCTGGAATTGACATAGGAGAAACCCTTTTTATTATTCTTTTCTCTTTTTATTTGAGACTCAGGGTATTTGTAGCTCGTGCGCGAGCAGGGTGGATGGGATAGTGTAGTCAGGGTCTTGGGTTTTGGGACAGGCTGGGTATTGCGGCAACCGCGGACATTGGGCGGTTGACCGGAGATTTCTTATGCATCAGATTGGGTATCGGGTCTCTTGTGGATGGAGTTCCCACGGTTTGTCTATCTCGCACCAGGTTGAGATCGGGTCTTTCTTTAGTGGATGGAGTTTCCCACTTTGATCATAGTCATGATCCAGTCCTGCTATTATGAGACAGTGGTTACAGAGATGCTTGTTACAGTGATACTTTACTCGTGTGGGTCGCTCCCCTCGAGTGCCACTCCGGAGTAGGCTTTCCACGGTGCAGAGCGCCGGGCACCATGCTGGGTTCTTGAGTTCGACAGCAGAGCAGGCAGTACCAGTGTCTACTGGTGATCAGATTGGGTTATTCTAGCAGACATTTATTTTCTGATGCATACATTTAGCTATTCTATTAGCTCGGCATTTTAGAGGCATTCTAGTGGTAGCTTTTCATCAGGAGTCTTATTCTTTTAGCATACCACCTTTGTTTCCTTTTGCCTCTGGTAGACCTAGTGGGTGTGTCAGAGTTTGAGGTTTTACCCACTAGGGGAGGCTACTGGTTTACTAGTAGTTCTCACCCCCATTCTTCTTTCCTCTTTTTCTTCTCCCTTGTTTTGCAGAGTCTTCTGTGGGTGCTACTGGGCTTTCAGTGGCGGGTCGAGGATAGAGGACGGCTGAGTAGATAGACCTCGAGGCAGGATGAGCGTGTTAGCTGGACTGTTGGTGTACCCATGTTTTCCTCAGACGGTTGTACTTTCACTTTTGGGACTGGCTTTTGCCAGCAGGTTGTATTTATTTTTTTGAGCTGGGAGAGACTAATGTATCATTTATACAGATGTATCGTATTTTATTTCCAGCTTCAGTCTGAGATGTATTAGTTTTAGTTCAGCTCTGTTCTTATTGCTCTTTTATTTTACCTTTTATATCTGAGCAAGTTTTTGGCGCTTCGTGTACACGGGAAATACCGTGTGCATGGCGGATCTGTGGACGGGCCCGGGTTCTGGTTTTCACCCGGGGCGTGACAGATTGTCTATTAAAGAACCACAACCTATCAAATTATTTTTCAAATAAATTGAACAAATGTTTGATTCAAAAATAAACTTATAACCGTCCAATGCTAAACGTGAAACAGAAATTAGGTTTCTAGTCGCACTAGGAACATAAAGACAATCTCTAAGTTCTAAAACTACTCCTGTCGGTAGACATAAAGGATAAGTCCCTACAGCAACAGCAGCAACACTTGCTCCGTTTCCAACGCGTAGGGTAAGCTCTCCATCCCTAAGTCGTCTACTTTTCTTTAGCGCCTGCATTGAAATACACAAATGCGAGGTGCATCCCGAGTCAATGACCCATGTAAGAGTAGAACAAACCGATAAGCTAGTAGTTTCAATGATATGAATGTCGGACATACCTTCCAAAGTTTTATTCTTCACCTTGTCCTTCAGGCTAGCCAAATAGTCCGGGCAATTCCTCTTCCAGTGGCCATCCTTTTGACAGTGGAAGCAAGTTCCTTTGGCGGCCTTCTTTTTGGGATTTACCTTGACAGTGTCAGTCTTTGGCTTCTTCGCAGGCTTCTTCTTTCTCCATTTAGACTTTCTTTTGGAGGAAGCCCGTTCAACATCCAAAACTGAGCCCTTATTGACTTTTAGCATTCCTTCAGCCATGACCAACATATTCAACAGCTCGGCGAGAGTGCAAGTAATTTTATTCATTTGAAAATTTAAAATAAACTGAGAAAATGAATCAGGTAATGATTGTAAGATCAAATCAATTTGAAGTTCTGCGTCCATAGTCATTCCGAGCTTCTCAAGCTCCTCAATGTCCTTAATCATCGCCAAGCAATGATTATTGACTGAGTGACCATCAGACATCTTAGTCCTGAATAGTCGCCTTGACACCTCGTAACGAGCTGTTCGACTTTGCTCATCATACAACTCTTTAAGATGAAGCAAGATGTCAGCAGCACTCTCCATGTGCTCATGCTGGCGTTGCAACTTATTACTCATAGACGCAAGCATGCAGCATTTTACCTTCATATCATCATCAGTCCATTTATTTCTAGCATCTTTCTGTTGAGTTGTTGGATTTTCGGGCACTGCTGGAGCCTCCTTGTCCAACACATAGGCTAATTTCTCAGAATTGAGAACAATTCTCAAATTCCTCAGCCAATCGGTGAAATTCGGTCCAGTTAAGCGATTAGTATCAAGTATTCTGACAAGTGGGTTAGAGGCGGACATTTTCTGCATATGGTTAAGATTTTAATTAGTTGTGTACTTAATCATAATCCATTTTGATTAGGGACTTTAAATCTAAATGGTGCCTCCCACTAATTTTAGTGAATCTCCACACTCCCCGAGTGGAGAAAACGGAAATTTTACTAAAAGTTTCTAGTGGGAATTGCGGTCCCATCTATTTGCACACTACCTCATCCTAACAGATTCTTGGCAATGAGTAAAGAAATGAGTGAATAACTCTTGTTCAATGCTTCTCAAGCAAATCACAATTTTATCTTTGGCCTCCAAATATATAAGCCTCATCCTAACAGATTCTTGGCCTTATCTTTTGGTTAAGTTAGACCCACCGTTCATCATGCAAATAAAAAAATCATTGAATCCTCATCCTGACAGATTCTTGGATTCAACCCCTTTCTTACCACATAGCATCTCATGCCAATAGAATGGTTGCGGCTCCCTAATGCAACTGACCCCCGTGTCCGGGTGCATCAATCAACACTAAAGAGACGCCCACACCCTACAACGATGGAAGGCCACTAATGGGTTCATAACGCCATTAACTTAATATTTTATTTAGGGAGATTTGTTATCTCATCAGTTTTAATTTATTATTAACTTACATCTCATGCAAACCATCGCATCATATGCATACATATATCGCATATATTCAAAGAATAATAACTACCGGTGATGATCATGGATTTTAATTTGATTCGGGCCTGAGCCACCAGGCCGGAATCGGGTCAGAGGGTATTACACACAAAAAAAACTTGCTCTGCATCTTGATCAGATTGGAGTAAATCAACTCTTGTCGGCTCCCTCGATCAATATTTGGTCCAAACTTGATCTGCACCGCATCAACTCTTGAATGGAACAAATCGTCATGGAACCTGAACTACCCCTTTAGCCTTTAATTTTGCAACAATTACAATACAACCCATAATATTAATGAGACACGCAGGTCTCCAAATTACATAATATAATTGGTGCACGCAGGCACCCAAAATAAATCTAATACTGGGTCCTTATTAAATTACACCAATTCACATCATCACATGATACATTTACATCACAAGGTTGCTATCCATGATCATCACCTTATACACATCACAGGCATATAATATAAAATAAAATTCTCTAATTCGATTTCTAATTAATTGGGTTTCGCATTAATTTTAAATTACGATTTTTCACAAATCAACCACATGGCGCGCATGACTACATCATATAAAAGCATTCAAAACACATTGCGGCAAGCACGTGCAATGAAAACCATAAACTAATCAATTAGTGTTGCTATACACTAATCCGTCATGCATGGCAATGCTAATTAATTAGAGCTTGCATGCATGTCATCAATATGACCGTACGTCGCATGCTAATTAATTAGAGCACCCACCTTGACCGCATGCATGTCATGACCGTAGTCGCATGCTAATTAATTAGCGCACGCACCTTGACCGCATGCATGTCATGACTGTGCGTCGCATGCTAATTAATTAGCGCACACACCTTGACCGCATGCATGTCATGACCGTGCGTCGCATGCATAATTAATTTGAGCACGCACCTTGACCGTGCGATTAGTGAATCATGCGCTAATTTTAATTAATGTTACAAAACAATCAAAATAATATACTAAAAAACAATCTTCATTGTTTTGATTTTGATCGTTCCAGAAAACCCAATCAACATCGAAAAAGAGATAAGATCTAAAACAAACGATGAGGGTGGCTCCGATACCACTGTAAGAAAATAAACGGATATGCGCAGCGGAAGAAAGAAACGCAATTAAAAATTTTCTTAAACCAAAGATCACCTCATGTTTTATTTTAGATCGTTAAAAGGTAATCTAATTGATCTTATCAATTAGGATTTAATTTTTACCTTGCGCGGGTCGAGGTCACCGCTAAGCCGACGATCGTTGGTAAAAATTGTTCGTCCTTGATAGCCGCGCACGCACCCGGCCTCTACTCGCGTCCACACGGAATCACGCCCTTGATCGAAATAGTCAATCACCTTGATTCGCGATCCGATCACGAATTAACTCTTGCGTCGATGTAAGGAGGATGAATCAATCTTCTAATTGTGCTAGCAATATTCCGAAGATCGAGAACGATTAATTATGGAGGACTTTAGGAAGAGGGAGAGGATAGGCGGCTAGGGTTTTTTTTTTCTCTTTTTTCTATATGTCACATATGACATATATTTATAATGAGAAAACATTCGGATTCGATTCATATTGAAACTAACTTAAGGATAATGAATAATCCAATCGGATTTGGATTCGATTAAGGATAATGGATAATCCAATCGGATTAGGATTCGATTAGGATTAGGATTAGGGTTTTCTCATTATAAATATATGTCATATGTGACATATAGAAAAAAGAGAAAAAAAAAAACCCTAGCCGCCTATCCTCTCCCTCTTCCTAAAGTCCTCCATAATTTACTAACGATTAGCAAATACACCATGCAACTTTTGTACTTAAATACCTCTAATTTACAATAATTGCAAATTAGTCCTTTTACTAATAAATTAGTAAACTTTAGTATTGTGATTATAATTAATCCATTCTATAAACTTCTTTATCATCTCCATAATATCGATCATGCGCGATTCCTTATGTGTGTGACCTAATAGGTTCAATTCTGCAACACCTCGATCGTGAAGCACGGATCCAAATGAGCCCACACTCCAGGGAAACCTCGGTACACCGCAAAACTGCAACAAATAACCCAAACGAGGCACAATTAATTCTCAAATCCTCAATTTACCGTTGTCCACAAAACCAGCCAGAAAAAGGCTAAATTTCACCTGTGAGAAGACCTCAGAAAATTCCAGAAAAATAACCGTTGCGATCCTCGCGGTGAGCCGATCGGAACGAGTACTTGCACGACCAAATCCGACACCTGTAGGCCAAGATACAAAATAAACATCACAGCGAGCCCAAAACGTCCCACAATCAAATTCCTGTAGCATTTAGTCCAGAAATGTGGGATTATCACCTTCACAGCATCCTCCAAAAATTCCATAAAAATCATGACAATATTCCTTGCGATGCGTAGATGAAGATCAAGTACTTGCACTCCTCATTCCAATGCTTGTGGGCCGAGATATCCCACAAACACTCCAATGTTGTCCAAAACTCCGCCCCAGAAAATGGGGTCACAAAATGATCCGAAAAGCTCAAGAAAACCCCGGAAAGGAAAGAAACTGTAAACACGGAAATTGTAGCCCTACCTGTCGTGGAAACACCGGCGCAAGAATCGCCTAAAAAATCCTTCGGGGTAGCCCGGGGGAGTCTGCACACCAAAACGCGACGGAAAGGGTCGTTGGAGAAGAAGCGTCGATGTGCGCCGCAAAATCGAAAACGTCGATGAAGCAACCTCCAAAAATCCTAGAACTCCATCAAAGGGTGGAGGGAAGGGAGATGAAGAACTTCCCTAAAGAAATCCCTCAGAGAAACAGCCCGAAAAAAGGAAAAAATAAGCTGTTAAGGGCCTATTTATAGCCCAAGTCCACCCACATGCGGATCCGGATTCGGGCGCCGGATTCGGGCGCCCGAATCCGGCCCAGGCCCGCACTGTGCGCGCCCGAAATAGCCTCGGCGCGCCACGTCACCCAGCTCCGCGCCCCGCTCACCCGGCGCACGCGCGGCCGCCAATCGCGGCGCGCCGCGTGGCGACGCGGTCCACGGCGGGGACCGTGGGCCGCGGTTCACGCCGGATTCGCCGGGTCACTGCGCCCGCCAATGAGCGGGCGACACGTGGCCCGGGCGGTCCATCATGCGTCGCGCCCGGCCCCGTGTCGCGCGTGCGTTGACTGGCCAATCCCTGAGCGCCACGTGTCAGCGCCAACACTCGCTGCGCCCGGTGCACGAACCCGATGCACCCGCCGAATCCGAAGCCGCCACGTGTCTCAAGCGCGCCCAATGGGGAGCCGCCACGTGACACACCCAACTCTGAACACCGTGCCTGCCCGCGCCCGCGCCCGCGCCCGCGCCTGCGCCTGCCCGCACCCTTCTTCGCCGCGCTCCGCCGCCGCCGGCGCTGCCCCGGCTGCCGGAACAGTAACCTTTACCTCGAAATCCGTGTTTGCGCATCCAGGCTCCGAAAAATACAAGTAAATAGTTCATTTTCATCGTTTTCGCGCGCTGAGTCCAAATTCGAAGTCCGTTTTGCCAAATTCCGCTTCTAAAATTTGTCAAAGGCATCCGGAAAGGTATTCTTAATCCAAATGTTGCGCTGGGTCCAATCCTGAGGTCCAATTCGTGCGCAAACACCTCCAACTGTCACGCCCCGGGGTCGAAACTGCGACCCGGGCTCGCTAACAGATCCGCCATCTGTACGGAAACTGCCGTACAGACGAAGCGTCTAGCCTGCAAAAGACAAAACTACAGCTACACAGATATCAGAGCGGATAAAAAGCTGTACTATAAAATTTTTCAACTACAAAGTTGCAACAACTCATAGCCTATCTCCCAAAATCAGATGATACAAATAGAAGTCCACCTATACAACATCTACGAATCCAAATGGGAGATAGCTAAACAGGAAACATAACCAACTCCCACAATCCGGGATGGTACATCTACCTCTCTCTAAAGTAACAATGCTGGTAGGGAACTATCACGCGACTCCCTGTCCTCGGTCCGTCCAGTCAAGCTCGGCAGGAACGGAAGAAAGCCTCAGCAACCTGTCACCGACAGAGGGTGTGAGAACTACATCCTACAGTAGTTCTCAGTGGGTACCGTCTCCAAGAACCACGGTCTGCCCACTAAGTCTACCAGAGGCATAAGATAGAGAAAAGACTGATGATAATATAAATAAGCTGGAAAAGAATCTACAGCTATCATGCCTCTATCTACTATGCTCAAAAGGAAGAGACTATGGATGATGGTATGCAGTCACACACTGCTGACAATATGTCACAAGTACTAAGCCCAAGACGCTCTACTATGACACATGCTGCGCCATCACTCTCTCAGTGTAACCCAAATCTCAGCGACTGCCCCACAGGGTCCAGTCGAGTCAAGCCTGCGCCCCCTGGTGTATCAACCAGGGTGTCCAAACGGACAAACTCGATATCTCACACGGTGACCCCATGGTAGCATGGCCAGGGGTATCAAGCGACCTCTAGTATATGAACTAGGCGCATCATCGCAGCCTCGTCAGGCTCGGTATCATCATCGCAGCCTCATCAGGCTCGGAATCATCAACGCACCCGGGGCGTGGTTCGAGGGGTGCGACCCCACCGAACTCAAGTATCTCATCAGTATCACTGTCTCACAAGTGGCTCCTGCAGGCTGTAGTCCTCGATCAAACAGATCGGTATCTCGATGCTCAAAGCACAAACTCAGTCGGAGAACCCTCCACGACTCAATCTCACAACACAGACCCACTCAACGAAGGTACTACACAGCTGGGACCACCGTCTCTCCCAACGGCTCCCTCAACAACAACCCACTGAACTCAACACTCAACTCACGGCCGGAGCTACTCCACGGCCAGATCTGCGAAAGGTCCGAAACCCCGGGAGACTAACACCTACGTCCCCAAGAAAGAAGCAGCCCTTAGAACCCAGATCACTCGAATCCGCTCGGGTGGATAAGTTTATAAGAAACCATGTCATTTATTTCAGAAAATCATTCGATCTGAGAGAAATCCATCTTATTAATGATTTTTAGTCTTTTTAGGAAAACCCTTTGAAATCAAGCTTTATGCCCAAACCTCGAAGGGCTAATGCCCTCGTCCTATCACACAAGAACCGACTCAGGCAACCTTGCGAGGCTTGGAAGAAACATTGGCTGACTAAAATCATGTATTTATCCAAAAAGGTTCTGGGTTCAAGGTCCTGCTAACACACGTGCACCACGATCACAACCTGGTGGTGACGAGAAGAACAGCGGAAAGGAAAACCCCCGGGACCACCGTTTATCTGAAACGGTTCCCCAAAACACTAACACTGGCCTAACCCAGCCACCAGACCCCACTCGGCCCCCCGGGCCCGAGTGCAACACCCGTCCCACAACACTCTGACCACTCAGCCCACTACCCGGGCGAGGAAACTCTAAGTCCCGAAGGATATGAAAAGTGCGGGATGTCTAAAGCATAAAGGAACCTAGCCCAAATTAAGGTTCACAAATGGTCTGGTCAAACTCATGCACATATGACGGGGGTGCTAGTTAAGTTCCAAGAAAACACTTAAACTAGCATGCAATCCTATCACATTAGAATTAGAAGGAAGTCCGTAGACTTGGAGAGAAAACCAACCCACCTCAGAAAGCCACCAATTGCTCGTCGACACTTGCAATTGGCTCAGCGGCTTACCTGGCCTCCAAGGGGTCCGCACGCAACACGAAGCCCGATGCCAGAATCTGCACGCGAATCGAAGCACGCGGCGACCAACCACACGACCGCGCGCTCCGCGGAAGCTAAAACCGCACCGCAAGCTGCCAGAAGCGAAGAAATCGCAAAATCAATCAAAATGGTCAAAACCGAGCATCCGACAGCGAAAAACAGCCTCCGTTGGCGAAAACAGCCTCCGCCGGCGAAAACAGCCTCCGTCAGCGAAAAATCAGCGCCCGACGGCGAAAAACAGCCCGTCGGCGAAAACCAGCGCCCGACGGCGAAAACAGCTCCGTCGGCGCAAAAACTACTCAAAAACAGCTTGCGAAAAACCAGCGAAAACTGCGCAAACCGCTCGCGAAATCTGCTCGAAAAACGCGCCAAACCGCTCGCAAACTGCTCGCGAAAACGGCGGAAACCTGCGCGAAAACCTGCGCGAAACTGCGCGAAATCTGCGAGCGAAAACAGCGAAACCGCTTGCGAAACTGCTCGCAACCTGCTCGCGAAAAACGGCGAAAACCTGCGCGAAAACAGCGAGCGAAAACAGCGAAACCGCTTGCGAAACTGCTCGCAACCTGCTCGCGAAAAACGGCGAAAACCTGCGCGAAAACAGCGAGAAATCTGCGAGCGAAAACAGCAGCAGCCGACGGCGAAAAACTGCGCCCGACGGCGAAAACAGCGGCCGACGGCGACCCACGGGCTCCGACGGCGAAAACACGGCGCCGGCACGCAAACCGAGGAGTCGCCCGCCGTCCGGGAGCACGCCGAGCGTCCACCAGCCCTGCCGCGCGACGAGGGAGGCCCGCCGCGCGGCACCAAGCCAAACCGCGCGGCGCAGGGGCTGCTGCGCGGCCAAGCAGTGCCGCGCGCACCTGCGCGCGGCCATGCCGCGGGCACCTGCGCGCGGCCAAGCAGTGCCGCGCGCACCTGCGCGCGGCCAGGCAGCACCGCGCGCACCTGCGCGCGGCCCTGCCGCGCGCGGCCAGGCAGGGCCTGCCGCGCGCGCCTGCGCGCGGCCTGGCAGCGCCGCGTGCAGCACTTTGCTGCACGCGGCGCCGCGCCCAGCGGCACCTCGCCGCAGGGTGCTGCCAACAGCAGCACCCTGGCGCCGCGCGTGCGCCGTTGCGCGCGCGCGCGGCCGCCGGCGACGGCAAATCCAAAGAAACTTCGATAAAATCCGAAAATCCCAAAAATCCGATTTTAGCATTTTAAAAACCAATTAAAAATTCCTCAAAGCTCAAAACTCCAAAAAACTGCATAAATCATAATTTGCATACCTCGTTGCCGCTTGCCGCACGCCCACGAGCTCCACGCGGCCTCCAACGGCGAGTCCAAAAACCAAAAATGCCTCAAAGCCCTTTCCTTCCTCTTCTTCTTCTTCCTTTTCCTCTCTTTTCTTTTCCTTTCTTTCTTTCTTCCTTTTCTTTCTTTCTTCCTGCTGCAGAGGGAGGGTGGAAGCCTTTTTATAAAGCAAAAGGCTTTATAATTAATTAACTAATTAATTAATTCCAATAATCCAACTCCAACTCACTTTTTACCTTCGGGCTCTCCGCCGCTGCCCGGAACTTCCCGAACTCCGCTGTAAATCGAAAATACACGCGCTCACAGCTTTTTCTCTTCAAAAAGCTCATCCGTTGAGTCGGTGAGCTCAAATCAAATACCGGCTCCAAAACTGCCAGTTCCGACTCACTTTTTGCCTCCGGGTCCTCCGCGTCAGTCCGGAACCTCCCGAACCTCGCTGTAAATCAAAAGTACACGTGTCCACAGCTTTTTCTCCTCAAAAAGCTTATCCGTTGAGTCGGGGTTCTCAAATCAAATACCGGCTCCAAAACTGCCAGTTCCGACTCACTTTTTGCCTCCGGGTCCTCCGCGTCAGTCCGGAACCTCCCGAACCTCGCTGTAAATCAAAAGTACACGTGTCCACAGCTTTTTCTCCTCAAAAAGCTTATCCGTTGAGTCGGGGTGCTCAAATCAAATACCGGCTCCAAAACTGCCAGTTCCGACTCACTTTTTGCCTCCGGGTCCTCCGCGTCAGTCCGGAACCTCCCGAACCTCGCTGTAATCTGAAAGTACACCTGTTCCAAGTGTTCCCGAATTTCCGGCACTCCACGGTGAAGTCGGAAATTCCCAATCTCATCCTCAATCGGCCTACAAAGCCCGGAAAAACGCCGAATCGAGCTGGAGCTTCCGCGTTGATCCGAATCAACCCGGCATCCACTGTAAACTCAAATGCAACATGCCCAAGGCAATTCTCTGCTCCAAGCCATCTGTGTGGTCGGCGCGCTATCCAAAGTCCCGGTACTCTACACCAACACACTGCAAAGGCCTCTGAAAGCTGCTAAACACACTGCAGAAGCTCTGTTGATCCAACAGTAATCCTCTTGCGAAAATTCAGGTCCTCACAAATAAACCTTTACTTGTCCGGCAAAAACAGTGATCCCGACCACTGTCCGGAGGTGGACAGACCACACATCGGACTACGTACCGTGACATCCGGTCACCCGAACAAAACCCGTACCAGAAAAACAGCCGAACGCAACTGCGCCAAACGAACTACACCGTCAAGCGGACAGCCTCAAAGTCCTCGTCGGCAGCGGCGGCGACGGCAGCTGGCAGGGCAGCACACGGGTGCAAGCAAGGCCGAGCGGCGGCGGCCTGGCAGGGTGCGGCTTCCCCCTGCAGCGTTCATCTCTACGCGTGGCGCAGGTTGTGCCGAGTGGCGGCGGCATGGCAGGGCGCGGCCCTCCTGCAGCGTGCATCCCTGCACGCGGCGCAGGTTGCGCTTAGTGGCGGCGGCCTTGTAGGGCGCTGCCCTCTGCATGGCGTGGCGCTCGCGCAAGCAGCGCGGCGCGGTAGCCAACCTCAGCGGCGCGCGGCAGCCTGCATGGCGCGGCACGTGCAAGCCGCGCGGCGCGGCACGTGCAAGCCGCGCGGCGCGGCAGCAACCCCGGCGGCATGGCAGCAACCCTGGCAGCGCGCAGCAGCGCGCGGCCTAGCCCTGTGCGGGCATGCGAAAGCAACTCGGGGCCTAGCCCTGCGCGGGCACACGCAAGCAGAGCGGCGGCAGCAGCTCGGCTAGGGCATCGCGGCGGCGGCGCGGCTAGGGCATCGCTGCGGCGGCGCGGCTAGGGCATCGTTGCGGCGGCGGGGCTAGGGCGTCGCGGTGGCGGCGCGGCGGCACCACCGTTGACGAATGCTAACCCGCCCGCCGAAACGCCTAAGAAAAACCCAACACAACGCACGAAACGAAAAGCACAGGACAATCGAAACTAACGGGCTAACTAACATTGCTAGGACGGAGAAGACGACACGATTTCGATTTCCGGTGACGGTGGGGCTCACGGATCCGCTCCCCGGTGTTGGCGTCGTTTCCGTTTTCGATCCCCGACACGCACAACGAGAAAAAAAGAGAAGAGAAATAAGAAATTCTAACTTGGAAAGCGGTATTTAGAATTTATTTTCTTTTCTTTTCGTGTACGTACCAATCCCAAAACTCTGATATTTAAATAAGGATTTTCCAACAGATTTCACGATAAGCGTGCCACCCCCGAAGCGTCCTCAAAACGGTTAGGGCGGATTTTGATGCACCAAAAACCTTAACGGGTTTTTCCGAAAAATCCGTACTTATCCGATCGGACCCGTTAGCATTAAAGATCTTATTTCGGGAGATCCGTAAGTCGGATTTCCCCTCCGATCGCATCGTTGTTCTCCGTTTAACGAGCTCTACCGTAATACAGCGCTAACACCCGAAAACTCACAAGAGCACAAAGACAAGGATAAATACCTAAAAACTAACTTTATTCCAAACGTCGAACTAGTAAATAAATAAAATAATAATAATAAAAACGTGCTATTACAATAGTTATGACTATTACGCTTACACGTCGGTGGTACATAGCTGGGTGTAGCCGATTGTGATGGTTGTGCTGACAGGATGGGTTTTATACAAATTCACTAGATTGGGTTTATCTCGGTAGTTATCATTCACTGATGCATGCATATACAGTTGTTGTCATTCATTATAGCATTAGAGGAATGATAGTGGTAGTTTTTTTTATCAACAGAGTTATTTCTAGTTTTACCACTTCAGTTCCTTTCTTGTCTCTAGTAGACTCGGTGGATATGTCAGAGTATTGATGATTTATCTATTGATGACTACTATTTCTAGTAGTTCTCACACTCGTGGTTGCTCAGTCTTTATCAGATTTCTCCGCGGCGGTTGCGATGCCGGTGGATCGAGGTGAGGGGTCGAGGGCTAGATAGATCTCCTACCACATTTGTGAGCTAGCTGTGGACCCAGTATTACTTTATTTTGTTTATAATTTAGTTGAGCAGACTACTGTATATTTGGGTTTGGTTTTAGCCAGCTGGTTGTATTTTATAGCTTTTGAGAGTTGAACATGTATTATTTGTACTCTGGGAGATGCTGATGTACATAAATTTTTATTTATACAGTTTTAGTCTGAGATTATTTTAGTTTTCAGCTCTGTACTTTTGCTCTATTATATGCTTCTCTTATATCTGAGTAGGTTTTTGCGCTTCATGTACGCGGAAAATTTCGTGCACATGGCGGATATGTAGGCGAGTCCGGGTTCTGGTTTACACCCAGGGCGTGACAGGTTCGCTTATTTATATTTATTCAAATCACATAAACGACTGTGTATATCATAATTTAAGAAAAATCATCGCGCATCTCTCAACTACTTCCTTCAGAGTTGATTCTTCTCGGTTGAATAGTAGCTCTTTTCCGCCTACATTCATCCCCAAGATTGGTGCGCCGTGGTGTGATCCTTGGTGCTTATTATTGTAGGGCGATGTTCGCTAATCTCGCATTAGTTGCGTGATCCGCGCTCGAAATCTCGTGCTTACCTTCTTCAGAATCTTTTCTTTCGTGTTCGCATATGCTCCTTTTCAGCTCGAGCAACCGATTCTGGATCCTGATTTCGTCTCTTATCGTTGTTTGGCTGAGATAACTGATGACTTACAACTAACCGGAGTCAACCTTGGTCAAGACGTAAGCACCTTTCGTCGGCTTCTTTTTTTATCGGCTGATATTTTTAGACGATGGTTTATTTCATGTGTCGCCTTCTAATTTTATAACAGCGTATTTCACGTGATGATAATTTTTGTCCTCAATATTAATTTTAAAAGCAATTGACCTACACACATTACAAAATCTCATATAAATTTACAAAGAAATTACAAAGACCGAAGCATTCGAGACGTGCAAGCACTAGCACGTGGACTCGCCACACGCAATTATTCGAGTTGAATTTTTTTTCTTTCCAAGTAAAAACGCCTAATAAATAGTACATCAATTATTCCCGCATTTTCAAATACAGACTCTTCAATTAAAAATTTTATTATTTTATATTAATTTTATTATATACATTTTTTTAATATTAATTTTTTTTTTAAGAAAAAATGGACTTCAAATTAGGGATGTCAATGAGTACGAATATTTAAAATTTTATCTGAACTCGAATTCGAACGGATAGATCTATTCGATGTTAAACGGATATGAATTCGGATATGGATATAAAAAAAAAAAATTCTACGGATTCGAATTTGGATATGAATTTTGATTATATCCGATCCGAATCCGAATTAATTTTATATTATATAATATATATGTATATAAATATTTAATATTATATTTAAATTTATATTTTAAAATTTTAAATATAATATAATATATTTTAAAATATTATAAAAAAAAAATTAAATTTGAATTTTCAGATTCGAATCGGATTTTAAAATTTTGATCGACTTCGGATTTAAATATAAATTTTTAAAATCCCTCAAATTTAGATTTGGTTCGAATTTGGGTAGGCGGATTCGAATTTTTTAAAGTTTGCGCCGAATCGGACCGTTAACATCTCTAGTTCAAGTCCAATATATAGCGCCACCTAGGCACCTCGTACCGAGCGCATTCCAACCCAAAAGAAAAAAAAAAAATAATAATAATAATAATAATAAATAGAAAAGAAAAAGAAACTGCGGAAAGCCACTGCGTCTTTCTTTTTCTCTCTTTTTCTAATTCAAGTGTGCGTCATCTCCGACGGTGCCGTCAACAGACGCCGTCTATTACTCCCCTTACTTTCTTCACTCCGGCCCACTCCTCTCGACCCCCGCTCTCTCTTTCTCCTAGCGAGAATAGTTAGGGCGTCCGTGTTCTATTAATGGAAGCCGCCGTCCTCGTCCTTCTCCTCCTCGCCCTCGCGATTTACTCGATGCCCGCCGCGCAGGCCGCCGCCAATTCGTCTTCCCTGATCGGTGTCAACTACGGCCAGGTCGGCGACGACCTCCCCTCCCCGGCTTCCGTCCTCCCGCTGCTCCGCTCCCTCGGCGCCGCCCGCGTCCGCCTCTACGACGCCGACTCCCGCGTCCTGTCCGCCCTAGCCGGCACCTGCGTCGAGCTCGCCGTCGGCCTCCCCGACAGCCTCGTCCCGCGCCTCCGCGACCCCGGCGCCGCCGCCTCCTGGGTCCGCTCGGCCCTCCTCCCCCACGTTCCCGCCGCAAACGTCTCCCTCGTCACCGTCGGCAACGAGGTCCTCTCCAGCAACGACTCAGCCCTCGTCCGCGCCCTCGTCCCCGCCATGGACTCCCTCCGAGCCGCCCTCGACGCCGCCGGCCTCAGGGGCCGCGTGGCCGTCACCACCGCCCACTCGCTCGCCGTCCTCGCGTCCTCGTTCCCGCCCTCGTCCGCCGCATTCCGGCGCGAGCTCCTCCCCTTCGTGGGCCCGCTCCTCGACTTCCACGCGCGGACCCGCTCGCCCTTCCTCGTCAACGCCTACCCCTACTTCGCCTACAAGGCGGATCCCGAGCGGGTCGACATCAACTACGCGCTCTTCGAGCCCAACCCGGGGGTGGTGGACCCCGGCACGGGGCTACGCTACGAGAACATGCTGCACGCGCAGGTGGACGCGGTGCGCGCCGCGATCGCGCGCGCGGGGAAGGCAGCGGTGGGGGAGGTGGAGGTGATGGTGTCGGAGACGGGGTGGCCGTCGGCGGGTGACGAGGACGAGGCCGGGGCGACGGCCGAGAACGCCGCGAGGTACAACGGGAACCTCATCCGGATGGTGGCGGAGGGGAGCGGCACCCCAGCCGCGCCCGGGGAGCCGCTGCGGGCCTACGTGTTCGCCCTCTTCAACGAGAACCTCAAGCCCGGACCCGCATCGGAGCGCCACTACGGCCTCTTCAAGCCCGACGGCATGCCCGCCTACGACCTCGGCCTCCGTCCCGGCGCGGCGCCGCATAGCTCCGGGAACTCCACGGAAGCAGCCGGGGGCGGAGGAGGGTGGACTGAATCACCCGTCGGGGCTTCTTCTTCTTCTTCTTCTACCGGTTACTACACCATCTCGTCTGCTATGGTAATTATCACTCCTTGGTTTTCTATTTTAGTTTTAGTTGAGAGATTCTAGCTACTTCCGCCCAACTTTTTATTCTAATCTTATGATTTATCGATTGATTTTTTTTTTTTATACTACAAATCTAAGAAAAAAAAATAAAAATTGTATCTAAACGCTAGGGCCGCGTTTCGGCATAAACGAAAATTGATTATTTCGGAGATATATATAAGTTTAGGTATAAATCATAATTATAATAATTTTGTGTTTGGTTGAGTATAAGAAGTGGAGAGGAATAAGAAAAATTATGTTTGCTAAGTAAATATAAATAAGAATAATAAAGAGAATTAAAATTTATAAAATAAAATAAAAAAATTTAAATTTTATAAATTTAAATATCTTATAATTTTAAAAAATTTTATTAAAAAAAAAAAAATAATAAGCAACATATAGAATAATTGTTCCCACATACTTAAATGCCCTTTGAATATAAAGAGGTGGATAATTCTCTTATCCTTCTTATATCGATCGCCAAACGCAACCTAGAAGGATTGTATAAATTGTAGCGTGATAGTTGTACAAACTTTTTATTATTATTATAAACTCAGCCTTCTTTTTTTTTCATTTAAGATTTGAGTCTTAATTTTGCTTTTTGTAAGATGCCTCTCAAAATTTATTTCTCATTTTCGATAATTTTATGATATGATAAATTTTAAAAAGAAAAAATTGGAGGGGACGTCTCCGGCCGAATATTATTATTATTATTATTATTATTATTATTATTATCATAAAGGAGACTCTATACATAGAATTTTGATAACATTATTAAATAATC
This sequence comes from Tillandsia leiboldiana, assembly GCA_029204045.2. Lineage (NCBI taxonomy): Eukaryota > Viridiplantae > Streptophyta > Magnoliopsida > Poales > Bromeliaceae > Tillandsia > Tillandsia leiboldiana. Next base: position 29,765,769 of record CM055065.1, read on the forward strand.
TTTTGCCCTAATTATTTTTTCCCTGCGAATGATTTTCGATATAAATTCTTGTATTTTTATTTTTTATTTCTTTTATATATTTTTGATAATTTATCTATTTTATCATTATTTTTGTTTTTGTTCTTGCGTTCGTCGTAACACTTTGCACATAAAAACTTTAATCAATTTCCACACTGAACGCACAACTATTGTCTGAAGTTACACAATAATTTGTTAAATTTTATTGAAAAACTTCGTTAACTGATTCTGTATTTAAACACCAAGTTACTTTGTTGCATGCCTAATTGGTTTGTAATTGTATAAAAAAGATATTCTATTTTATTAGAATTAATATAAAATTGAATAATTTATTAGATTATTTATTTATTTATTTTTATTTTAAAAGTATAACTAATTATTTTTATCTATTTTTTATCTAGAATTTAATTATCATTTTATTTTTAAACATATTTTAGACAGTGATTATGTAAAAGAAAGAAATTATGATATTTGTTTATGTGCATATATAAGGTTGCCTTTTGAATTGTTCATGATTTAATTCTTTCTGTTATTTTTATAGAAGGAGAGATCGTATTGGAAGAAAAGAATGTCGGTGCTGCTGGTGACTGTGATGGGGCTGCTTTTGGAGTGGGCTTGAAGAGGAATGCTACTCGCACGTTCTAAAAAAAATATATTATTCATTTAAGATTAAAATATATTTTATTAATTATTTCGAAATAGTCAGTAAAATATATTTTATTTCAAAATAGATAGAGTGTAAGATGTATTCTTCTTTTAAAATGTACAAGAAATATTTTTTTTACCGAAACAATGGTTGATAATGCTTAATATTTTATGGTTAATTAATTTGATTTATCATTTAGTTTGTTTGTTTAGATTTTTTATCTCTGCAAAAGAGAAAAAAACAGCCAAAATGAGAACGAGAATTAGGTAGCCATCAGTTAGTTTAGGGGAGATTTTAAATTTGAATATGTTGATTCTGCATTCATTTGCTGGAGAGTAAAAGATTTGTCGCACCAGTATTGATTTCATCACATGGTCAATGTAGTGGTCCAGATTCCCATACAACCTTTCCGGTGAATCCACTGTGTATAACACCTATTGATGGTGTGTCTGTCCCATAGTGCATCAAAAGGATGCCACTGATGGACCCAGAGGGGTATCTTTAGCTGGATTGGTTTTCGGTTGTTTTTGCCGAATTTTAGAAAATGTCTGGGCCAAACAGATGTTGGATTTGGATTCAGCGCGGAAAAACGCTTGAAAACGGCTATTTGTTTGTTTGATTCTGAGTCCGGAGGCCCAAAAACGGACTCCCGGAAATTTCAGTGTATCTGGTGCATGGGAGGGGCTGTGGACCGCCGGCATGCCATGTGGCGGCCTGTCATTGGCCGGTTTGCAGCGCTCGGTCCACAGAGCGGCACGGCTAGGTGCATAGACCCGGCACAGGACACGTGGCGTGTGCTGGTTGGCCGGCGCAGAGTGCGCGGTCCACGGAGAATGAGCGGCGGTGCATGGACCTGAGCGGGGGGACACGTGTCAACCCCCGGTTGGTGGGCGCAGAGTGCGCGGTCCACAGAGTCCCCGCGGGGTGCATGGACCCGACGCAGGGACACGTGGCAGCATGCCATTGGCGGGCTCACGAGGCGCGGCGCACGGGGGCGCGGGCGAGCGCCTCGGGGCGCGTGCGTGGCAGGCGGTCAGACGGCGCCTGCCCGCACGTGCGACCCGTGACGCGGGTGGACACATGGCGCCCCGCTATTCGCGGGCGCGACCTACCCGTTTGACCGGGCAGGTGGCTCGTGGCGGCACCGCACGCGCCCCGCACAGCTGTTTGCAGTGCGGGACACGCGTCCAACTCCTGGAGGGCCACGTGGCCGCTCCCGACGCGCCCCGCACAGCTGTTTGCTGTGCGGGACACGTGTCAGCCCAGGGGAGTTTCGAGCGCTCCCCTGCAGTGCGGTGTGCCGCTAGATTCGGGCGCCCGAAACTTGTCCGAGCGCCCGAATCTGGGGACTTATCCGTCATTTCCGGATTTGTTTTCAATAGCCTATATAAAGGTCCGAGCCACCTTCTTCCTCCTTTTTTTCACGTTTTCGAGCCTCATCTCACCTCGGGCCCTTCTACGAAGTTGCTCCCCCACTTGTGCTGCACCATCTGTAGGATTCCTGGGATTTTACGTGGCACGCTTTTTGAGGTTTCCATTTCTTCGGCGCATCGCGACGTTCCTTCGCCGGTGATCACTTCCGTCGCGTTTCGGTGTGCGAGCTCGCCCGGCCTACTCCGACCACCTTTTTGGACGATTCTTACGCCGTTGGATCCACGACAGGCAGGGCTACGATCTTGGTATTTTCAGCTTCCCCTCGTTTCGAGTTATTCTTGGAGTTTTCCGGGCCTTCTTATGACCCATTTTCTGTGGTAGAGTTTTGGACAGCGGCACGGTATTTCGGCGTTATCTCCGCGCTCAGGCATCGGATTGAGGTGTGCCTATACTCTTTTTGCATCTACGCGTCGCAAGGATTATCGGCGTATTTTTTTGGGATTTTTTTGAGACTTGCCCGAAGGTATACTTTTCCCCCTTTTCTGTGCAAAGTGTTACAGTTGTTGTGTTGTGGAGTTTCGCGCTCACGGCGTTGCGGAATTTGTAACTCGGCCTACGGGGCTCGGATTGAGACATGCAGGTACTCGTTTCGAAGGGCTCGACATGACGATCGCAGCGGTATTTTTGTCAGATTTTTCGGAGTCCATTCTGTAGGTGAAAACCGAGCCACATTGTGACTGTTTTTGGGGACAACAGTTGATTGCGGAATTGTATGTTTAATTGGGCACCGGTTGGTATTTTTTCAGTTGTTGCGGCGGGCGACTTATTCTTGGGCGCGAGTGCTTCCTGGATTTGGAGTTAGCGATTGAGGTGGGTGTTGTTGTGAACCTCCTACTTTTGAATACCCACTAGGCATATTAGAGTAACCCCCCCCCCCCCCCCTTTTTGTGATAATATCTTAATTGCGCCCTTGGGATAACATTTGCATGCTTACTTGAGTTCAAAGGGCGTTCTTCTAGTGATGAGCCTGCATGTGAGATTGTTTATTTAGGGATGGAATATCTTGTTATATAAACCACTAGAAAGTTGTTAATTGTATTTACTATTACCTTGGGATATTTGCATGCGTGTATGGACATCTAAATATGCCACCTTTTTCTGCTACACTTTCATGTTGGAATCTGACTTAGGAGAAACCATGTTTAGCTGTTCTCCTTTTTATTCAGATGCATGTTGCTCGAGTTAGAGCAGGGGTTTGGGATAGTGTAGTTGAGGCCATTAAGTCTGGGACAGGTTAGACTCGATTATGGATTGTGGGGCATTGTGGTAACCGCGGACATTAGGCGGTTAGCCAGATGTTGATTACTTTATCAGATCTTGGACTTGTGGGGTGTTGCGGCGACCGCGGACATTGGGCGGTTCACCGGATGTTTACTTATGCATCAGATTGGGTATCAGATTTCTTTAGTGGATGGATTTTCCCACTTTGATCAAAGTCATGATCCAGTCCTGCTATATTGAGATACTTGACAGAGATACTTGTGATACTGGTGACAGAGATACTTTACTCGTGTGGGTCGCTACCCTCGAGTGCCACTCCGGAGTAGGCTTTAGACCGTGACGGGTACCGGTCCATCTTATTGGGATTTCGAGCCTTATGTGCTGGTCCCTTGGGATTTCGAGCCATGTGTGCTGGTCCCCTACTGAGTTCTTGAGTTCGACAGCAGAGCAGGCAGTACCAGTTTTACTGGTGGCTAGATTGGGTTTGTTTGGACAGATACTGTTTTCTGATGCATTCATACAGTCATTTCTTTCGATACTGCATTTAGAGGCATAGTAGTGGTAGTTTCCTTTATCAGTAGCCTTTATAGCTTACTACTGTTCTTCCCCTTTTTGCCTCTAGTAGTCCTAGTGGGCACGTCAGAGTTTGAGGCTTTTCCCACTAGGGGAGGCTACTGTTTTATATAGTAGTTCTCACCCCCCCCCCCATTGTCTGTCTTTTCTTTTCCCCCTTTATTTTGCAGAGTCTTCTGCGGGAGTTGCAGGGCCGTCTTCGGCAGATCGAGGTAAGAGGATAGCGGATTAGATAGTTCTGTTGGTTTTTATATATCCCGAAGGATCTAAATAGGTACTATCAAACAACTAGAGGGGGGGTGAATAGGTGTAATACTTATAAAACCAAATCTCAGTGCAAAATAAAAACCAATGCGGAAAATAAGAATAGCACACCGAGATATACGTGGAAACTCCAATCCAGGAGAAAAACCACGGGACCAACACGCAATAACAATCCACTAAGAATAGAAGAATAACAAGGTGATTACCGACTCCACGGACTCAAACCCCTCCTTCAGCTTCTTCGGACCTTGCGCTGACCGGTTGGATGTCCACGCAATAACAATCCACTAAGAAAAGAAGAATAACAAGGTGATTACCGTCTCCACGGATTTAACCCCTCCTTCAACTTCTTCGGACCTTGCGCTCCACCGATTGCACGTCCACTGCACACGTTCGAATCCACGAACGCCACTCGAATCCACGAGCACATGTTTCGAATCCACGAAACGCCTTTAGCACACCGAATCCACGATGCCACGTCGAATCCACGACGCAAACTCAGCCGGTAAGAATATTGGCTTCGATGGTGATCCTTTGCTTAGATTATCAATGAAGATCCATGGGAAAAATCTCTAAGCAAAGTTTAGATCAATTCGACAAAAGATATGTTCTTGAAAGAACCATTGAATTGACCTAAAAGAGGCTATAAAGAAGAACGATAAAAACCTAGCCTCTAGGGTTGCTCTCAAGTGTTTTATCAATTGATCGGCCGTGCTACCCACGTTTTTGAGAAACCCTAAGTGTCTATTTATAGTTTAGAAACATTTGGAAAGAGATAAGAATCAAAAACTTACCTTATCTGGAAATTTTAAGGACGGCGATCCGGATCGGATTTACTGTGATCCGGATCGTCGTAACGAGTCAGGCTATTCCAGAAAAACAGGGTTCGGGATCCGGATTGAAATGCCCGATCCGGATCGTTCATGTATTCCAGCAAAAGCCCATGTTCGGGATCCGGATCGAAATGACCTTTGATCCGGATCGGATTTGCCAATGAACAAGCACCCTTCGGGATCCGGATTGGACTGTCTGATCCGGATCCTGAACATGTCCCATGTCCAGTTTTTGATTTTTATGCAATTAAAAATTCATTCAAGTGTTTCTACACTATAAGAAAGTATTCGGATCACCAAAATTATTTAGTTAACCATACCTGATCCTTTTGAATACATTCTTCTTGAGATTGATGTAACTGATCCACAATTCTTCAACTTCAATCTTCAAGACTCAAGACACTGAGTGTCAACTTGAGCTCTTGTTGAATCTTCTCTAAGTCTTTGATTGCTGATTGACAATTTGATCCCTTTAAGACTCCGACTCAACTCACTGACTTGACTCACGAAATATGCCAACACTAAAATGCCGTAACAATCTCCCCCTTTGGCAATTTCGTGACAAAACCCAAAAATACATAAAAACGCTCAAGTCACTCATCTTAAACCAAAAAGTCGAAATTCAATATTATCACCAAAACATGTATTTTCTTTGCGTGAGAGATCCAATAAATACAAAATTACATTTGAACCAAACAATCCTAGAACATACTCTATGACTTAGGACTTGGAGTCTTAAAGTGTTGTAATTCCTGCAAAACAAAACTCCAAACAAAATCAAACGTTAGTCGTTAGAAATTAAAATCCTACATTTGATTCGTCCTTTTGGTTCTTTTGTTTTTCGGCTCCTTTTTCACATCTCCTTTCTTCTTCTCGATGATCTCATCTCCGTCTCCCCCTATCTCGATGATCTCATCTCTGTCTCCCCCTATCTCGATGATCTCTTCTCCCCTATTTCTCTCTTCTCCCCTATTTCTCTTCTCCCCCTTTTTGTCACAAATTGTCAAACAGTGAACATACTAGACAAAAGAAAATCACTAACAGCATTAGTCCATAGTGAAAGAGAGATAAAAGCTCAGTTCCGGTATATAACAAAAACATAGATTGCGTACCGGTACTCGAACGCAAAAATCAAATAATTTCTTGAAACAAATCCAGATTTTGAAATATTTGAATTACCGATTTGTATTCCATCAAGAAAATAATTTAAGTGCTTGAGAATAATATGAGATCACATAGATGTCATTCAATCCAATTAATTTCACAAAAATTAAAAAGATTTACTCCGAAATCATGAAAAATAAAGATAAAACATTATAAACCGTTTTTCACATTATATACGTCAAACACAAGTCATCAAAAATAATCTTGAGATCCAAAGTCTATCAAGATGTAACGGATGTACAAAGATGACTTACAGAGATTTCCAAATGACATCAATTTGATTTCTTACCCTTTCAAATTTGAGATAAGCACTAAAATACCTAAGGGTGGCTCTTTGAGCATCTTTCAACTATCCCACCTTATACCAACCAGGAGATTGTTCAGAATATAAGAACTTTGAATATGAATCTCCGAATGCTTCAACTAAACAAAATTTCATAAAATATTTTTCAAGCATCCAAAACATGTGGTAGCTTTTTCCAACATGTGGTGGTAGTTTTCACACTCCTTCCGGATGTAACTCTATCCACATCTTTTACAATTCATTTATTTACCCTTGTAAGAATGCAATCTCTTACGTGAAAGAATTAAATCCCAAATTTTAGTCTATCGGTTGTCTCACGTTTATCACAATGAATTCACACAACCGAGATAGAATAATCATCTAAAGATCACACATGATTTCTAAAATTTGATGAATATAATTATCAAAAACTCCTATAATGAAATATCTTCAAGAATTATGATTATGGAGTAAAGTTGATAATTCAAATAAAATTAAATTGGAGTGATTGAAAGTGAAAACCCTTTTTATTCAATGCACTTGTTCGTTAAAATCCTTTTGTTTTAAAAAAAAAACAAAACATAAAAACGAAGAGCATTGAAAACATGTAATGCAGAGATTCAGAAAAATATGAAAGGAAAACCAATCAAAGCATTACATACAGTCATAAGCTATTTAGAACTTAAGACAAGGAAAGATATCACCTTTCCGAATCCAAAATTGTCGAATTTTGGGTTGTCTTGATTCATTGTGGTTGGGAGATGATAGCTTTGACTGTTGATCCACCTTAGGTCTTTGCCTCGCAGTGATCCACTTGTATGATTGATGATGTGGCTCGGACCTTTGGTGGGTTGAGTGAACTCCTTTGACTTGATGTGTCTTTTGATTCCGTTGAGTTCGCTCCGTAGATGAAGTTGCCGAAGGACTCTTCTTTCTCTTTTTCGGGCAATTCTTCACCAAATGTCCTTCAAATCCACATAAGTGACAAGTTCTTCCTTTCAATTTCATTGTGGAACTTGAAGCATGCACAGTTTGGTCCTTTTTGAATCCCAAACCAACCTTGCTTGTTTGACCTAATCCGGACATACAATCATGTTTCTTCGAACCGGTTGAAATCCTTTGTATGTCGGATTTAAGTTGATGGACTTGCTTGGTCAAAGCTTGGTTGGTAACATGAATCTCCTCAAACTGCTTTTCTAGAAAATCAATCTTGTTAATATGGGAATTAACGACCGTTTCCGATTGATTTATCTTTTCCTAGAGGATTTTATTATTATCCAACAAAAGCTCTCGTTCCTCCTCGAGATCATGAAGTTTGATCTTTAAAGCATGATTCTCGTCTTGATTCTCAAGTCGTTGCTTCCTCAACTTCTTGATATGCTTGGCCATCTTCTTAGATTCCGCAAGAAGTTGTTGATATGCCTCAACGAGTTCTTCTTCGTCCGACTCCCCCTCACTTGATGACTCTCCGTTGGATGTTGATGTTTCATGCAAAATCAAAGGAATAGAGTCAGTGATTAAAGATGATAAACAAACATTAGAAGAGGGAATTTGAGAAGCATGTAAGGCAACGACTTTTTCCTCTTTACTTGAGGTCGATTCATTAGAAGTATAATCGTCCCAAGTTTTCGCTTGCAAAGCCTTCTTTCTATATGATTTCGGAGAAGGACATTCCGTTGAAAAATGGCCGTAGCCTTTGCATCTATAGCATTGGATTTCCCCTTCGAAATCATCTTTTTCTTTTTCTTTAGAAGGTTTTGCAAAGCTTTTGAGGTTAGAGGATTTAGAACCCGATGATCCTTTAGAAGGTTTCGTGGATGAAGATCCATCGATTCGATTCTTCCAAAACTTCCGACGAAATTTCTTTGTGATCCGCGCCAATTGTTCTTCAAAATCGGCAAAAGAGATTTCATCGTCGGAACTTGATTCGCTATCTTCTTCCTTTGTGGATTTGAATGCAATACCTGTAAGCTTAGAAGAAGACTTGGAAGAAACTTGATTAGTAGGAAAAGTCATCTCATAAGTTTGCAAAGCACCTACTAATTCCTCTACACTCTTCTCATCCGGATGACTAACGGTTTCAATGGCGGTAACCTTTGCCCTAAACCGTTCCGGAAGAGTCTGAAGTATCTTTCTTACAATTTTCAACTCCGGAATCTTTTCTCCTAAATTAGCACAAGTGTTGATTATATCTTGAAGTCTTGTGTAATAATCTGTAAACAATTCATGCTCTTCCATATGAATAGAGTCAAATTGACTTGTAAGCATCTGGAGCTTTTGAATTTTTACAAGGTTAGTACCCTCATGTGTAATTTTGAGAATATCCCAAATTTCCTTCGCGGTTTCACACGCGGAAATTCGTGTGAACTCAGTCGAGGAAAGAGAATTAAATAAAGCGTTCATACCTTTCCCATTGTAAGAAGATCTTTCAAATTCCTCTTTGGACCATCTAGAGCGAGGTTTTGGGGTAGTAGAATTTCCTACTTCCTCAACAGGATGCACCCAACCGTGTTCCACGGTTTGCCAAACTCGCTCATCAATTGAAATGAGAAAAGCTCTCATCCGCACTTTCCAATAAGCATAATTAGTCCCATCAAAAAGAGGAGGTCTATAAATATTACCACTTTCACCCATCATGATAGATAAACCTAAAACTCTCTCTGATACCAAATGTTGGTTTTTATATATCCCGAAGGATCTAAATAGGTACTATCAAACAACTAGAGGGGGGGTGAATAGGTGTAATACTTATAAAACCAAATCTCAGTGCAAAATAAAAACCAATGCGGAAAATAAGAATAGCACACCGAGATATACGTGGAAACTCCAATCCAGGAGAAAAACCACGGGACCAACACGCAATAACAATCCACTAAGAATAGAAGAATAACAAGGTGATTACCGACTCCACGGACTCAAACCCCTCCTTCAGCTTCTTCGGACCTTGCGCTGACCGGTTGGATGTCCACGCAATAACAATCCACTAAGAAAAGAAGAATAACAAGGTGATTACCGTCTCCACGGATTTAACCCCTCCTTCAACTTCTTCGGACCTTGCGCTCCACCGATTGCACGTCCACTGCACACGTTCGAATCCACGAACGCCACTCGAATCCACGAGCACACGTTTCGAATCCACGAAACGCCTTTAGCACACCGAATCCACGATGCCACGTCGAATCCACGACGCAAACTCAGCCGGTAAGAATATTGGCTTCGATGGTGATCCTTTGCTTAGATTATCAATGAAGATCCATGGGAAAAATCTCTAAGCAAAGTTTAGATCAATTCGACAAAAGATATGTTCTTGAAAGAACCATCGAATTGACCTAAAAGAGGCTATAAAGAAGAACGATAAAAACCTAGCCTCTAGGGTTGCTCTCAAGTGTTTTATCAATTGATCGGTCGTGCTACCCACGTTTTTGAGAAACCCTAAGTATCTATTTATAGTTTAGAAACCTTTGGAAAGAGATAAGAATCAAAAACTTACCTTATCTGGAAATTTTCAGGACGGCGATCCGGATCGGATTTACTGTGATCCGGATCGTCGTAACGAGTCAGGCTATTCCAGAAAAACAGGGTTCGGGATCCGGATTGAAATGCCCGATCCGGATCGTTTATGTATTCCAGCAAAAGCCCATGTTCGGGATCCGGATCGAAATGACCTTTGATCCGGATCGGATTTGCCAATGAACAAGCACCCTTCGGGATCCGGATTGGACTGTCTGATCCGGATCCTGAACATGTCCCATGTCCAGTTTTTGATTTTTATGCAATTAAAAATTCATCCAAGTGTTTCTACACTATAAGAAAGTATTCGGATCACCAAAATTATTTAGTTAACCATACCTGATCCTTTTGAATACATTCTTCTTGAGATTGATGTAACTGATCCACAATTCTTCAACTTCAATCTTCAAGACTCAAGACACTGAGTGTCAACTTGAGCTCTTGTTGAATCTTCTCTAAGTCTTTGATTGCTGATTGACAATTTGATCCCTTTAAGACTCCGACTCAACTCACTGACTTGACTCACGAAATATGCCAACACCAAAATGCCGTAACAAGTTCATCTACCCCGACTGCGAGCTTAGTTGTGTATCAGTTGTACCCTTTATTTCTCAGACAGTTGTAGTTGATTTTGGGTCTGGCTCTAGCCAGCTGTTTGTACATATTTGGTGAGCTGGGAGTGACACTTGTATATTTTGAGAGTTTTTATTGTACTTTTACTTTCCAGCTGTGGTCTGAGATGTATTAGTTTTAGTTTAGCTCTATTTTATGCTCCTTTATTATATCTTTTATATCTGAGCAGGTTACCAGCGCTTCGTGTATGCGGGAAATTCTGTGTGCACGGCGGATCTGTGGACGGGCCCGGGTTCTGGTTTACACCCGGGGTGTGACAGATTAGGTTGGTATCAGAGCTTAGGGATAGGTCAGTTGGGACTTAGGAAAACCCTAGGCTTTTGGCAGACCCTAGGATGATAGGGCGTGAGTGGCGTGATATTTTGCGAAAGTCGGTGAGTTTGGTCATTTGACTCTTCTAGTGAGTGAAGATGGATCGACATATCCTATTTCTGTTGAACAATTATGTTGGCTGTAGACAACATAAAGTTACAGAAATAGGGTCGTGTGGGGTTTTGTTGCTGATTTTTGGTTTCCTGTGGCAGGATGTCACCCCGTCGTCGTTCTCCCACCTGGGGTACCCCCACACCTTCCGAGGAGTCTGAGCGGGCGGTATCCGCCGAGTTGGGAGAACTGCGGGCCTTGGTGACCCAGTTAGTGGCGAGGAGCTTTCGTCAGGACCAGCGCCTGGAGTAGTTGCTGGCGCAGAGGGGTGACTTGGCGGTTGACGGGGGGGCCGGGGCTTCAGAGCAACGTCCAGAGAGGAAACACCCAGCCCCAGAGGATGATGGACAGGCCAGTTCAGGGAGACCGCCACGACCGCCGCGGCCCCAGTCTCCTGGCCGTGGGCGTCTTGATCGACGAGGACCTGGTAGATCTCAGAGGCCACCGCAGCAGCAGTCTCGACAGTCTCGGGCGTCGGTCTGGTGCGTTTTCTATAGGGGGCAGCATCCATCAGATACCTGTGGCTTGAGGGAGGGTCGATGCTTCCGATGTGGGCAGCCAGGCCACATCCGAGCTACATGCCCCCTTCGGACCTTAGTAGCACCTTCTTCAGTATTGGCCCCTACCGCATCCCAGCAGAGGTCGCGGTCACGACTATAGAGATGGCAACAGCAGCAGAGGCAGCCCCAGCAGGCTGGCAGTTGCATCTTCTGTGGAGGCCAGCACTTCGTCAGTACTTGTGATCAGCGGTGGGGACGTTGCTATCTTTGTGGCCAGTCTGGACATTTGCGGGCTTCGTGCCCCCAGCCGACATGTGCAGCACCGATTTCGGCATCTGTTCCTACCACTTCCCAGCTGCGACCGGGAGCTTCACCGACAGGTCTCTAGGCAGACCGAGTTTCGCCTCCACACCCTTCTGGTGAGAGACAGCCGTTGTTGAGCGGTCAGGATGGCTTAGCGCAGGCGAGGAATTCTGCTACAGTTGACTGTGTGGTGGCAGGTATGGTCTATTTCTGGCATTTAGATTCATATCTTATTTGTTATACGAGCATCGCATTCTTTCATGAGTAGATTAGTTGCATCATCACATGGGTTAGAGATAGGGCTTTACCACGTGCACGAGAGGTTCAGTTTTCCGATCACACTTCGCACGTGGAGGAGTGTTGTGGGTCCTGCCCGATGCAGATCGAGTCCTGAATTATGCCAGCGGACTTGATGGTTTTGAGACAGCTGAAGGACTTTCATGTAGTTCTCGGGATGGACTGGCTGGCTCGATATTTTGTGAATATTGATTGTGCCGCGAGGACGGTCACCTTTTGTGAGCCAGGCCAGGAGGTGTTTGTGTGCCAGGGATGCCAAAGTACCTTCTTCGCCTCTATAGTTTCGACTTCTCGAGCGAGGCAGATGATCCGCAGTGGATGCATAGCCTTTTTGGCTAGTGTGGTGGAGGAGCCTACGGCGTCTCCGGGACTCGGGGATATCCCTGTTGCTCATGAGTTCCCGGATGTTTTTCCCCCGGAGTTGACTAGTATGCCGCCGGATAGGGAGATTGAGTTTTTGATTGACGTAGTCCCAGGAACTGCGCCAATCTCTAAGGCTCCTTACCGAATGGCACCGGCTGAGCTGCGTGAGTTAGAGGCGCAACTTCAGGACTTGATGGATAAGGGTTTTGTTAGACCCAGTGTACCGCCTTGGGGAGCGCCGGCGCTATTCGTGAAGAGGATGGATGGTTCACTTCGGCTTTGTGTGGATTACCGAGAGTTGAATATAGTGACCATCAAGAACAAGTACCCTTTTTCCACGTATTGATGGCTTATTTGATCAGCTGCAAGGGTCTTGTGTCTTCTTGAAGATTGATCTGCAATCAGGTTACCACCAGCTAAAGGTGAAGGCCGAGGATATCCCAAAGACAGCATTCAGAACACGGTACGGGCATTATGAGTTTACAGTTATTCCTTTTGGATTGACTAATACCCCTGCCATCTTTATGGATTTGATGAACCGGATTTTTCGACCATACCTGGATCGGTTCGTGGTTGTGTTCATTGATGATATCCTAGTGTACTTCCGGAGCGACACGGATCACGAGGAGCACTTGAGGATTGTGCTGCAACTTCTGCGAGAGAGGAAGTTGTATGCCAAGTTACCTAAGTGCGAATTTTGGCTTCAGGAAGTTGTCTTTTTGGGCCATGTGATTTCAGCCGCAGGAGTGGCATTGGACCCGGCGAAGATTGAGGCAGTCCGGGATTGGCCCCGACCGACGACGGTATCAGAGGTTCGCAGTTTTATGGGCTTGGCCAGATATTACCGTCGGTTTGTGGAGGGTTTTGCGAAACTCTCCACACCCCTCACTCGTCTGACGCGTAAAGGGAGTAAGTTTATCTAGAGTGAGGATTGCCGGAGGAGCTTCGAGGATTTGAAGAACAGATTGATGTCGGCTCCTATCCTTTCCCTCCCTGTTATGGGGAAAGGATATGTGATTTATAGTGATGCATCGCACAGTGGACTTGGTTGCGTGCTGATGCAGGAGGGTAGGGTAATCGCTTATGCCTCTCGGCAACTTAAGGATTATGAAAAGAATTACCCTACCCATGACCTGGAGCTTGCTGCTGTGGTTTTCGCACTGAAGTTGTGGCGCCACTACCTGTACGGGGAATACTGCGAGATTTTTACCGACCACAAGAGCTTGAAGTACCTGTTTACACAGATGGAGCTCAACTTGAGGCAGTGCAGATGGTTGGAACTGTTAGAGGACTATGATGTGGATATACCTTACCATCCTGGCAAGGCCAATGTGGTTGCTGATGCCCTGAGTAGGAGAGCAGTGCAGAGCCTATCCATGATGATTACTGACCATGCGCCACTACTGGAGGAGATGAGACTGTCACGCCCCGGGGGTTTGTTTTAGCGGAAACGATTCACAAAAGTCAAACATTTGACGTATAAATTTTTTTTTGATAAAAGAAAACCTCTCTTCCCCGGCGCGTGCCCAGACCCGCCGCATATACAGAATCTCTCTGTAAACGGACAGAGTCTCCTCTGTATATGCACGGCGTAGCGTTTAGTACATGTTCCCAACACAAGCAACCATTCAATCACAACAGTTACTAACATACAACTAGTACCATAATTTATTTAAAACGTATGGCCAATCAATTTGAAAGGATAAATCCACAGTCGTTGAAAATGCGCCTACCCGGCACTCGAGTTTTGAAAACGCGTTTCGAAACCAGCATAAATCCACAGGGTTTTGAAATCAATGCCCACACGACACTCGAGTTTTGAAATTCATTTTCGCAATCCATAAATCCCCAGGGTTTTGAAATCAGTGCCCACACGACACTTAAATTTTGAAAACGGTTTTCGCAATCTTTTCTTTGGTTTTGCTTTTTCTTTTCCAAACGGCCAACAGAATTAAAGGAAGAATAAAAGTATAAGAGGACAACCAAATGTAAACTGTACCGACATCCACGCCGACCCCACGAGGGTATCGAGAACCTCACAAATAACTACAATGTAAATGAAATGTAAAGGTGAAAGAGGAAATACAGCCCAGGGTCCCCAGCGCCCCGGAAGCTCCTGCCCCGTCCTCACCGTCGCCTACCTCTCCCCTCGTCTGGACCGTGTCACCACGTGGGAAGTCAGTAATGTTGGGTTATATGTAATAAGGATCTAAATAGGGGAAAAAACACCTAGAGGGGGGTGAATAGGTGTAAACGTATAAACACTCAAAAATCGTTGCGATAAAAACCCAATAAGGAAATAAAAATAACTCGCAAGATTTTTACGTGGAAAACTCCATCACCGGAGTAAAAAACCACGGGACCGATAATACGGCAGAAATCCACTAGAATTAAAACACGTACAAGGTGATTTACCGTACACACTTACGACTCAACCTTTTCCATACGCTCCTAGAGGATCTTCTCCGCTCGCTCCGCGACGCTTCTCGAATCCACGATCTGCGCCCAACGCCGAATCCACGGCGTCCAACGTCGAATCCACGACGTCCGACCGAGTCCACGGTCTTCACCCAATAGCACCCTTCGAATCCACGAACGTGCCTCGCTCCGAATCCACGAGAGCGGTTGAACCTTGAATCCACAAGGACACGCGAATCCACGCGCCGATTTTGGGGAAATCGTTGTTTTTGGGTGGTGATGATCCGCCGAATACTTAGATCAAAGATAGATCGGAAATACCATCTAAGTATTCATTAGTTTGATTCAACTCAAGATGTGAGTATGAAAACCTAGAATCAAACTAATCAATATAGATGAAGAAACATAGAGTATTCTCTAATGATTTCCTTTCTTCTCTATATGTAGATCTAGAGCCGTAAAAGATGATATAAGAATATGACGGCTATTTTCCTTATTTTTGGATTAACCCTAGAAAAAGAGTCATAGGGTCTATTTATAGGTTAGAAACCCTAGGAAGGAGATAAGAATCAAAAACCTAACATTTCTGGAAATTTTACGGACGGCGATCCGGATCGGATTAGCTGTGATCCGGATCGTCGTAACGAGTCAGGCAATTCCAGAAAAACGAAGGTTCGGGATCCGAATCGAAGTGCTTGATCCGGATCGTTCATATAGTTCACCAAACATCAACGTTCGGGATCCGGATTGCGAAGCCTGATCCGGATCGATCAAGGAAGATGGTAAACTCAGTGTTCGGGATCCGGATCAAGAGAGGCTACGATCCGGATTGAACTAGTGTATGAACGAACCACCTTCGGGATCCGGATCGAATAACCTGATCCGGATCCCGAACATGTCCCAAGTCCAGTTTTTGATTTTTATGCAATGAAAGATTCTTCCAAGTGTTTCTACACTACAAGAAGTATTCGGATCACACAAAATCTTTAGTTAAACATACCTGATCCTTTTGAATTCTTCTTTATTGAGATTGAGTTAAATGATCCAACTTTCTTCACCTTCAATCTTCAAGACTTGAGACTTTCACGAAACTACGCCAACTCAAATTCCGTAGCAATCTCCCCCTTTGGCGGTTTCGTGACAAAACACAGATCCACTAAAGAAAATTCAAAAAGATATTTTTGTTGCTATCACCATATAACAAAAATTTACAATGGAGATCCAAAAATTTAAAAACATGAGATAAACTCCTAAAACAGACTCTAGACTTAGACATCTGTACTCTCTGCACAAAGAAATCATTCTTGACAAAAAGAGATCGTTAGATACCTCAAGAATATTTAACATTCAAAACCTAGTACAGAGATAGAGTTTATCTGATCATCATGACATTTGAGAATTCAGATATGTAAGAGAATCATAGTAAAAAACCAACATATCTTCTATGCAATCAAAAACCAAATGTCACAAAGTGTTAGTCCAACATCAACTTGTTAGTCATATTACATGCCCAAATAGTTAGTCGAATAGTTAGTAGAGACATGCACACAAATCACAAGATAAAAACCAAAGTTGAGGTTGAAGTGATACTTACCTTGATGTATACAAAATTTTCACATTAGCATTGTTCAAGTTCTCAGTCATCATTGTACCTTGATGTATACAAAATTTTCACATCATCATCATTGTTCATTGTTCTCTCTAAACTCTCTCCCCCTTTTTGTCACAAACAAAGCCAAAATTACAAAAATTTAAGGAGAGTTAAAAATTCCAACGAAGATGTTCCAAAATTTAAGAACTAGAACTAAGAGTAAGTCCTAAAAAGAAAAACTGAAAAACCTGCACAAGAAAAGGTTAGAAATCTGAAGTTCCTGTATAATAGAATTGTTAGACAGACGATTCAGGCATCTGAATCTGAGTCAACTGAGGCGGAGTCTTCAGAGCTCGTGCAACCCAGCTTTTTCAAAATTCCTTTAAGCATTCCCGAAATCGTAGAACACTCTTGCTTCATCTGATGTATGTCCCTGGACATTTTTCTGAGTTCTAGAGCCATTTTATCTTGTTCTTATTTTATGGAAGACTCTAAGTTTCCCTTTTGGTCAGTTCTTCTGAAAGTTGAAGAACGTTGTGTGACGAGTGACGGAGCAGTGTGACCTTCATTCCGAGGAGATCGTCTTGGCAAAGAAGGTGAATTGTCAAGGGGTTCATTGTTTGGCACATTCTTTTTCTTTGCTTGTTGCTTAAGTATTGAGGAAGACTTCAGTAGCTTCTTTTCCTTTAGGTAAACCTTATTTTCTTCATCAATACCTTGTTGTACTTCGTCAAGAAATGTGTCCCAATCTTCTTCGTCTTCTGATTCAGTGTCAATTTGAGAGGTATTCCTTGGGTTCTCTTGACATGGTTCATTTATTTCAATACCTCGTGCTCGTCCAGGTCGTCGAGCAAGTCTTTTTCTTTTTAAGAAAATGGATGAAGAGGTCATTGGTGCTTTTCCTTTTTCCGCAGCATTGAGCGAAGCCTTTTCCTTTGATGTCTCTGCATGGGCTTTCGCTTTCGATGCAACAGAGGTTTTCTGTGGCGATTCTCCAGGATGTGTTTCATCATCTGATAACTCATCCCAATTGACTTCATCCTTTTTAGCCCTCTTGGCAGTGTCTCTCGTATGTACCATGGCAGCAAGTAGGAAAACAACCCAAGTGATCACCATTGCTATTGGTTTCTTGAGAAAAAGAAATCCTGTGTGCAACAACTCAAGAACACGAAAAAATTGTTAATTTTCAAAAATTTGAAAAATTGTACCCAAACAATCATTATCGTGTAGAGAGACTAAGAATCAAATTAGTTTTGCAAAAGGACTTTTAAAAATAGATCAATTGCATGATTTTCGAAAATCCTTATTATATGCCCTAAAACCGAAATTCTAGAAATCGAAGTCTAAAAATCCGTTAATCAGGAGAATACCCAGCATATAATCAAAACTAATCTACCCAAAGTTCTTATTTCAAAAGAAATTTGATCAAAAACCATCCACAAACAAAATTGATCCAAGAATTTCATCACGTTTGAGGAGGAAAAGAGAAAAACGGTGAAAAACCGAGATTTTGATCAATAAAACTTACTTGGAGTTGAAGATCTTGAGTTTGAAAGTTTCCAAGAAGGGTGAAATCTAGAGAGAGAAGCTCTGGAAACTTTGGAACAAAAGATTGGAGTAAAAGAAATCAAAACCCTTTTGTTCTTTATAAAACCCTAGCCGCGATCCGGATCAGACCATGCTTGCGATCCGGATCGGCTACCCGCAGTGAGAAACTGCGTTCGGGATCCGGATCGGCAGGTCCAATCCGGATCGTCAGCCCGCAGAAGAATACCTGCGTTCGGGATCCGGATCATCTTGCCCGATCCGGATCGGCTCCAACTTTTTCGTTAGAAAATTTCAGAGAAATTCAAGAAAAACCAGAAAAAGATTGTAAGCACAAATGTGTATCAACTTTAAACAAAAGTCATCGTTTCATACAACAAGAATTAGATTATGCCAAATCTATCAATAATATCCAAAAATAAAACGAAAATTTACAAAAATTAAATCTCTTAAAGTTGAACACCTTCAATTACATCTAACTTGATCTTATAAGTAATGCCTTTATCAAATCATCAATTCAATAAAGAAAATGAAATACAAAGATCAATAGATGTTTGAAATCCCAAATATAGTAGATAATGTATCTAGACAATCTGTTGAAGAGAGTGGCTCTTTGAGCATCTTTCTTTAAAAACCCACCTTATACCAACCTTGAAATTTGACGGAGTCAAGTATTTCAACATGCATTTTACATAATCAAAAATTTGAACAACCATGCTTGGTATACATGTGGTAGCTGCACACAATACTCGGACGACCGAGGTGGTAGCTCTTTCCTCCATGTGGTGGTAGTTTTCACACTCCTCATTGGGATGTAACTCTTTCCACATCTTTTGAGCATTTTACTTTTCTTTGACTCCCCCTCAATTGGCTATCAATTATTTAAGATATAAAGTATTCAACCAAAAATTGATCTCGATTTCATACTCGACTAAGCAGTCAAATAAGATAATGACTATACCAAGAGATCATTGAGAGAGAGAAATTGACTTTGATCACTCAGAAGATGATTTAATTAACATAAATGATCATTGCAACAGTGAAATATTATGATGGCAAAAGCATAATAAATTTCTAAATGTGCGAAAAGATGCAATTAAAGTCAATTATGATCTAAGCTCAATTAATGTCCTATGTACAAACATAGATACTGAACAAAACAAAACAAAAACAAAACCTATCCTAAGCAAAGGTTTCAAAAAGAAGTTTATTTCAAGGAAAGCATTCCAATTGCTTTTCGCAAATGAATAAAACGTTTTTGATCCGAAGGTTTTGTTAGAATGTCAGCTAATTGATCCTTAGTTGAAATATATGAAAGTTGAAGAGTATTTGATTCAACTAGCTCTCTAAGAAATTGATATCTAAGTTCAATATGTTTTGTTCTAGAGTGCAACACAGGGTTTTTAGAAATGTTAATTGCACTTGTGTTGTCACAAAGTATTGTTACCGAAGATGCTGAAATCCGGAAGTCGCTCAGTACGCTTTTCATCCAAATGAGTTGAGTTGAACAACTTCCAGCTGAAATGTATTCCGCTTCGGCAGTCGAGAGTGCTATGCAATTCTGCTTTTTACTGTGCCATGCAACAAGGCAATGGCCAAGATAGAAGCATGCACCACTCGTGCTTTTCCGATCATCCACTGATCCTGCCCAATCGGCATCTGAGTATCCAACAATATCCAAACTTGTTCCCATAGGATACCAAATTCCAAAATTAATTGATCCTTTGATATACCGGATGATCCTTTTCACCGCTTTCAGGTGAACCTCCTTTGGTGCAGATTGATATCTCGCGCAGATCCCAACACCAAAAGATATATCCGGGCGACTAGCCGTGAGGTAAAGTAGACTTCCAATCATACTTCGATACAGTTTCTCGTCTACATTCTCACTTTGTGATTCACTTCCAAGTCCCTTGTGGCTAGTTCCCATTGGAGTCGGAAAATCCTTCGAATTTTCAAGATCAAACTTTTTAACCAACTCCATTGCATACTTGGATTGACTCAAGTGAATACCTTCATCATTTTGTTTAATTTGCAATCCAAGGAAATAAGTCAATTCGTCCATCATGGACATATCAAATTCGCTTTCCATGGTCTCCGCGAATTTAGAAGCATCATTATCTCTTGTTGCGCCAAATACAATGTCATCGACATAGATTTGTGCTACAATGAAATTGTTTTGATAATGCTTCACAAAGAGAGTCCTATCAGCTCCCCCTCGAGTGTAGCCCTTCTCCAAAAGGTGCTTTGTCAACCTTTCGTACCATGCTCGCGGTGCTTGTTTCAGACCGTAAAGAGCCTTTTTCAAACGAAAAACATGGTTAGGTTGTTTATGGTCTACAAAACCTTTCGGTTGAGCCACATAAACTTCCTCATTTAAAAACCCATTTAGAAATGCGCTCTTAACGTCCATTTGAAATAATTTGATTTTAAAATGACAAGCAATAGCAAACAGTATACGAATGGACTCGAGTCTAGCTACAGGGGCGAATGTTTCATCAAAGTCTATACCTTCTACTTGAGAGTAGCCTTGAGCAACTAATCGTGCCTTGTTCCTGATGATAGTACCATCCTCATTCTTCTTGTTCTTGAAGATCCATTTGGTACCTATCACATTATGTTGCTTTGGAGGCTTCGTTAATTCCCAGACTTTGTTTCGCTCAAATTGATGGAGCTCTTCCTGCATTGCTTTAATCCAGTAGTCATCCTGAAGAGCTTCATCTATGTTCTTTGGTTCTATTAAAGATACGTAGCAAGCGAATCCACAAACCAACTGCCTCCGAGTTCTAACTCCTTCTTGTGGATCTCCAATAATATTCGATTCCGGATGATCCTTGGAGATTCGTAGCGTTTGTTGAAACGGAGTACTCGGAGATATATGAGATGATTCCTGCACATTAGATAAACTAGAAGAACCATTAGATGCATCATTAATATTGGAAGTATTATTATGAGAAGATGCAACGGCAGGAGAATCATCATCTAGAGAGATATCGAGGGTAGATTTTTCAGATGCAAAGTGAAAAGCTTCATCTACTTTAACATTTATAGATTCTACGATCGTCTTAGATTCCAAGTTAAATACTCGATATGCTCTACTATTAGTAGAATACCCCAAGAAAATCCCTTCGTCACTTCGTGAGTCAAACTTTCCAAGATTTTCACGGTCACGTAAAATGTAACACCGACTCCCGAAGATGCGAAAATATTTGATATTGGGTTTTCTACCACACCATAGTTCATATGGTGTATTTAACGTTCCCGGGCGCAAAAACACTCGATTAATGACATAGACAGCGGTGTTCACAGTTTCAGCCCAAAAATGTAGCGGTAGGTTCCGGCTATGAAGCATCACACGCGCCATCTCTTGAACAACCCTGTTTTTGCGCTCGACAATACCATTCTGTTGAGGTGTATAGGGTGCAGAGAATTCATGCTTAATACCGTTTGAAGTACAAAAGTCAATGAATTTAGAATTAATGAATTCTCCACCTCTATCACTTCTAACACGAATGATCTTTTTATTCTTTTCAATCATAATACGAAGGCAAATCTCGTGAAAAGAATCAAAAGTATCAGCTTTCTCTTTTAAAAATGCTACCCAAGAATACCGAGAGAAATCATCAACCAATAAGAAAATATACCATTTACCTCCCAAAGATGGTTGACGGGTCGGCCCCATTAAATCCATGTGTAAAAGTTCCAAAGGCCATTTTGTACCAACGTGGTTCAAGTTCTTGTGTGCAGTTCTGGACTGTTTTCCCTTTTGGCAACCACCACACACAATGTTTTGTTTAAATAAAAGTTTTGGAACCCCCTTGACCACGTCCTTGTTTGAAATTTTAACAAGTTCCTTAAAATTTATGTGACCTAGCCTTTCATGCCAAAGTGTTTCATTATTTAAAGAAACTAGGTTACAATTTTCTGAAATTTTATTAGGAACAACATAGCAATTGTTTTCAGATCTAACCCCTTTTAAAAAGAAGACATGGTCCTTATCAGTTACAACGCATTCAACAGATGAAAAGTTAACTGAAAAACCATTGTCGCAAAGTTGACTTATGCTTATGAGGTTAGTCTTAAGGCCATCAACAAATAAGACGTTTTTCAAAATCGGGCCATCTGGAATAGCTACCGTCCCTTTTCCAACAATTTTGGAAGATCGACCGTCTCCGAAAACAACAAGTCCTCCGGAGATTTTCTCAAGATTTTGAAAACTATTTTTGTCACCGGTCATGTGACGGGAACAACCGCTATCCAGATACCAAGACGAACTATCATATGCATGCAAGGAAACATTGGTAACAAGACAAGGAAAGATTTCACCTTTGCGCACCCAATGTAGAAACCAGGATTTTAAAATCCAGAATTCAGGTTTAAATAATTTCCAGAATTATTTAAATAGCAAAAATTGGTAGATAGTAGTTCAATAGTGGCCCAGAAATGTCGACTTTTGATCGGGGTCTGATCTGGAAAATCCGAGATCACCATTGCGATCGTCTCGTCGAAACATAGAAGTTTCATATTCATATGTTTTCGATCCGACGGTCGGATCTTCCAGAAATCAGAAATCAAAAAGCGGGCCCCGCGACTTAAAGTGAATAGTAACCCTCGGTTTTTAATCCCTCGCTTTCACTAATGGCCGAACCACTATTTAGAGTTTTAACCTAGAGGTATGAGTAATGGATCCTAGCTATTTTCGACGTTCTGAGCGCAATGGCACTGACGGATTTCGCGTTTGGCGACCCGGGTGCATCGAAGTGCGTGCCACGCGCTATATTGAGTCGAACTTTATGGAACGACTTTTAATCCGGGCGTCGAACAAACCAAACAAACACGCTACCTGACAGGTCTCGACGAGCCGGACGTCGTGGCGAAGTCCGCTTCGCAAAACGGCGACCGGATTGTCTCGAATTGCGTGAAAGGTGCCGAAAAAGTGGGTATTTTTGAAGAAACCTTAATATTTTATGTAGCTAAATTAGTGGGATTAATACCATAGGGTGTTGGGTGCAAATTGTGTCTCCTGCGAAGACCCCAGAGTTGGGGATTGAGTGTGAACCGGGTTTATGGTTTTTGGAAAAGAATCTTGCATTTATGTGAGATGTCTCTTGGGCTACTCGTGTGGGAGTTACACGAGGTGACTCTTGAGATTTCATAACTCCCAGGAGTTATTTCTTTCATAACCCAGGTGTTGGGATGGCCGAGGGGTCACCCCTCCCATTGTTGCTACCCAAGAGAGAGAGAGAGAAAGAAGAAGTTGGACCAAAACTCTTCCAAGGTGGAGTTGGAGTTCTCTGAGGACTTCCTTGGTGTCTGTGGAGCATCTTGGGAGGTTGCCGTGGCCGCGCGAAGGAGGAGGAAGAGAACCGGCTTCTTCCATCTTCTACAACTCCGGCCAAGGTAAGGTTTTTAATAACCCCGGTTTGTTTGCACCCGAGACCCCTAGCAGTAGGTTTATTAGGTCTTTGTGATGCTCCATGCACAGCCTGAGTCTCCCATGCAAGTTGGTTGGCCGGCGGGAGCAAAGTCTCGCCGGAAACCTAGATGTGCTCCGCCTCGAAAGAACTCGGCAACCGCTGAACCAAAATAGCTAAAAATTTGTATGCAAGGACTTTAGGATATGTAGATTAAATCTGCAAAGTTTCATTGAATATGGCTAAGTATTTAGAAAGAAAATGGATGCCCTAGCTTTTTGAATTATTGCAAGTTGGCCGAGCTTCTTGCTCCGGCGCCGGCGGGCTTCTCCGACGCCGGCCACATGCCCAGAACTCTTCTAGGGACCGAGGGGAGTCCATCCATGCACTTGCATGGCAACCATGCAGCGCGGTTGAAGCGCGGCCAAGATGGGTTCGAAATGGGATCAAATCTCGGCCGCCGGCGTTCCGGCCATCTCCGGCCGGGGTGGGAAGGTCGGGAAGCTTTTTATGGACCAGAGGAAGCTTCCATGCAATTTAGAAGGCTTCCTATAGCCTCTGTAAAAATCCGCCATTAATGGGCTTGAGCTCCAAAATGGAGCTTTGCTCCCCGCCGCCGCCGCCGCACCCCGAGGCCAGCCAAGGGTATGGGAAGCTTCCAAGAGGCAAATAGCACCTATTGGTGCATTTGGTTGAGCCCCAGACCCTCTGGATGGAACATCACGAATTTCAAGAAAACATGTCATCTTCTTCCTCGAGCCAAGCCCAACTTGGAGGGTTTTCGAGTTGCTCCAGTTGAGGGGAAATGTTCCAGAATCTCTGGGGATATAGTTGATCCAAGTTGGAAGCCCTCAGGTGCCCTGGTTGCAGAGAACCAAGTTTCCCATGGTGTTGTGTGTATGTGTTGCAAATGTGCATGCTACCTGTTTGTAAAAATGCCTCAAAGAACTTTGAATTAGAATTTGATAAAACTATAAATATGAAACTTGCTCCAAATAGTCCCCTGAGCTCTGTGCTCACTTCAGTTCAAACAGAAACTGAGTGGATTAAAGTTTGGTGCATTGTGAATTAGGGTGTAAGCTTGACCTTGGTTCTGCTTGAACCAGCACCCCTGGGCCTCAACCAGGGTGAGCACTGAGGTCCTGGCAGTGCCCAGACCAACTTTGATATACAAAATGTTCTTGTTTGAAGTTTAAATTAAAAGATATAGTAGAAACAACATAAAACAATAATGTTGGAGCAAAACCTTATTCTAGGCTGTTAGCGAAGCCGCGACAGTGCATTCCTAGCTAATTTGGGGTCACTGAACGCGATGCTCGCGTTAGAAACAGTGTTTGAAGTCTCGGAGAAACAAAAATTCATTTTGGGCTATGTTAGAGAGGGTTTTCATGACCCAAAGTTTTCCTCGGGCACCGTGCTGCTGCAAATTGGTGAGCACGGTGTTCAGCAAGACATAAGTAACCTGCTGGAAGTGACGGAATGTTAAAATGATTTTCCAGTTGAAAGAACGAGCGAAAACAGTGCTAAAAAGGCACTAAAGTGTAATTTTTGGAAACTTTAGGGGTTTTAATGCAAAATAGACAATGTGTACTGGTTAGTAAAATGTTTAAATGATTCCTAAGCTTTTCGTTGGGAATCCATCGGCTTTCGTTGAGCGGAAATCGGATAACAGTTCGAGAATCGGCAAAATCGTCGATTTAACGGTATCCGGGTGACAATTAAAATAACTAAGAGGGTTTCAAATTGATCTGGGTTTAGGTTAGAGTTAGCGGGACTGAATTGATCCCTGATTGGTGATTTTTGATCCAGGTTGATTCAGTTTGCACCTGGAGTTGAGCATTTAGAGAATTACAGATTAATTGCCTGCGCATTGACAGGTGGGTTTATCTTCGGTCCGGGCTTTATCAGTTCGGCCCTCGGTGTACGGTATTGGTTGGACTCCTGTTTTTGGTAACCTAGTTTATCTTGAGCTTGTCTGCCTTTGGTTACAATATATATTACTGTTAGTTGCTTTGACTGATTGGCCATTTCGTAGTTGCACTCCTATGCTTGATTATTATATTGATCTACCAATGCTTGAGCCTGCCTTCCTTTGATTCAGTTATTTGCTACGTCATACCTGCTTTATGCCTGATTATGATCTTCTTTAGTGATCTTTACCATATCTGCTGATTAGTTGTTTCCAGTGGTTATATTATTGCTCTACATATTGCCATGCCTGTTTGGTCATCTGATAGTTGAGCTACGCCTGTTATCAGTTCTATTCTGCCTTACAGGATTATTCTTAGTGCCTCTGGTATTTATATCTTATCTTGGAACATTTCCATGGTTGATGAGTAAGCCTGTTTGTCCTGTCGATCAAATGATACACTGCTGAGCACATAGATTTGTTTAACTGATGTTTTTACCGAGCTTCGTAGGGTCGCCGGAGTCTGTTCTTGTTTGATAGGACAAAGGCAATTGCTCTGCGAGGTTTGGAAACCCAAGCTTCGTAGTGTCGCCTGAGTCTGTTCTTGTTTGATAGGACGAGGGCAATGCTCTTCGGGGTGTGGACTTTTCAAAACAGTTTTCTTAAAAATATGTGTTTAAGTGTTGTATCATTGGGTTGGTCTGCATGATTGAGTTGAGTTTTTCGGTTGAGCTTATGCTGAGTTGAGATTTGCCTTGGTCTTGCATATGAGTTGAGATTCAGTTGATTTGGTTATTGCATCCCAGTGGGGATTTCCCGGCTTGTTGCCGATTACCCGGTCAGTGGACCGCCAGTTTGAGCATTTGCACATGATTCGCCCGCACCGTTGTTCTTCACGTACACTAGCGGACTGATCCCCCGTAGCGGTGTACTTTACCGGTAAAGTGGTTAGCTGAGGCAACCCGTGACCCTAGTTTGGGGAATGTCAACCAGGTGGTGCCAAGTGGGCAGCCTTGCCTGAGGTCTTGTGAAGGCCAATATGGTAGCTTGTGATTGGGTCTTTGTGTTTTCATTTATTTGATGCATGTGTTGTTAAGTTGCTTTAACAAGCCTCCTTGATTCTTTGATCTGGCTTCTAGTTATCTGCCTGTATATGATTCTTTGTGATGCCTTTGATTATAGTTTCATTGTTATCTTGCTGATTGTCCTACTCCTTGATGCGTTGATTATCCTGATACATGTTTGTCCTATTTTAAATTCTGCTAAAAGTATCTTCTATGCTTGTACCCAGATTATAAGTTTTGCTTTCTTTACAGCACCAGTTATATATCTGCATATCCTAACTGTGATTATATATCTGTTGATCTTCATGATTGCCTATCTGATTATTCTAACCCCTGATTATTACTATCCTCTAGTATTGTATACCAGTAGGTACGATCTGCTATTTCTCGGCTCGTCGTGCCCACTGGGATACACTCCGGTGTGTCTCACACCCTCGGGTGACTGTTTTTCAGGCCGAGCGGGTGCTGGGATGTCGGGACGTGTTGGTGAGATTCCGTGTTAGATGCTGACCCTGGACAGCCGAAAGTTCATGTATTATTTGATGTTAAAGGAAAGAGTTGTAATTCAGATGTAAATAATTGTAAAGTTAATTGTAACTTTTGCATGTAGTTGTACGTAGTTAGTACTCTGATGATTGTTGCCAAGCTAGCCGTGCATATATAGAAAAGGCTCAATTCCATTGGGGATTGGGACTCTTCTATATATGTGGCGGTCTGTCATTGCCCTGGTTGTTTTTGCAACTCTGATTTTAAAAAAAAAAAATTTATACACTAGTTTTTGGACTCGGGGCGTGACACCCAAACCTTTTTGGAGTGCGTCGGTAATGGTCGTGAAGTTATATGCCTAGGTGAAAGCGTCTTGTTAAAACAATTGCTGCTCCTTGATGTAGTCGTCTTGCGCGGTAAACTACCAGGGTTCTTTTCTTTCAATTGATTTGGAATTGATTTCCGAGGAATCACCTTCGTGGTAGTCATTCCAAGAGATGTTTGAGGTGAGCATTTGACTCCCGTCTTGCAATATCTTCTTATGTGCCCTGAAACACCACAACGAAAACATACCTTAGATCTTGACGACCCCAAAGAGGATGAAGTAGGTTTGTTGTCGTTGTTTGTCTTGAATTCCGGTGTCGGAGGAGGAGATACCGACTGAGGCACAAAAACTGTCCCACTCGAACTTGGACTGTTTCCAGTTTGAGTGTATCCGAGGCCGAACCGATTTGATTGACCAAGACCAAGAAGTCTATCCAACTTACTCCTTCCTGAAGAGAATCGCTGTAAGTCATCCTTGAGTTGGAAAATGGTCTTTGTCATTTCCAGGTTATCCTGTCGAGCCTCGTTGTAGAGCTTTGAGAAGTGATTCGCTTTATCCACCAGATTTGTATGTTCCTTCTCAAAACGCTCATTGGACTCTTGAAGGGAAACATTTACTTTTATCAGATTTTTCCTTTCCACTTCAAGAGCGTTTGAGAGAGAAGTTGCTCTTTTTGCTTCTTCTTCGAGATCATGCACTCTCCCTCTCAAACTCTTGTTTTGCTTAGCCACTTTCTTTGAATCCCTCAAAAGTCTGTGGTAGGCTAAAGCAAAATCTTCACCTTCCGAATCATCCGATTCGTTGTCCGTTGCAATCTTTTCAACAGTGGAGTTGGACAACGACTCGGATGTACTTGCCATAAAGCACATGAAGGGTGAAGATATGGACGCGTGGAATGCCGTGGAGCTCTTTTCTTCATCACTTGAAGACGACTCATTTGACGTTGAGTTGTCATCCCAAGTGACGACTTGCATCGCATTCTTCTTCGCCGGATACTTGTTGGGACACTCCGTTGCAATGTGGCCGTAGCCTCGACATTTGAAGCATTGTAGTTGTCCCTCTGAACTTTTCTTATCCTTTGAGAAGTTCTCTTGCTTTCTTGACTTGTAACTTGAAGTACCCTTGCCTTTGTTCGACTTTCCGAAGGATGGAGATTTACTTGAATTACCCCTTCGAAAGTTGCGGCGAAACTTCCTTGTCAAGAGAGCGAGCTGCTTCTCAAATTCCTCCATAGAAAGGTTCTCGTCATCGTCTGAGGAGGATGTATCCGCGTCTTCTTCCTTAGTTGTTTTCAACGCATAACCTGAAGACTTAGAAGTGGATGCCTTTCCAGAAGAATTGTTAGTAGTAAATGTCATTTCATAAGTTTGTAATGCACCAACTAATTCTTCTACACGTATTTCATCCGGGTGTTTAATAGTTTCAATGGCAGTAACCTTTGGGCGAAATCGTTCAGGAAGAGTTCTTAAGATCTTTCTTACAATCTTAAATTCTGGAATCTTCTCTCCCAGGTTAGCACATGAGTTTACGATGTCTTGCAATCGTGTATAGTAGTCCGTGAAAGATTCATTTTCTGCCATCAAGATAGAGTCAAACTTGCTCGTAAGCATTTGCAGTTTCTGAATCTTCACGAGGTTAGTTCCCTCATGAGTAACCTGAAGAACATCCCAGATTTCTTTCGCAGTCTCACATGCCGAGACGCGAGAGAATTCAGTTTGAGATAAGGCATTAAAAATAGCATTAATTCCCTTGCCATTGTAAGAAGAAGAATCTAACTCTTCCTTGGTCCATTTCGACCTAGGTTTTAAGGTGTGAACATCACCAATAAATTCAGTTGGATTAGACCATCCTAATTCAATTGATTGCCACACCCGTTCGTCGATGGAAATTAAAAAGGCTTTCATCCGCACTTTCCAGTACGCATAATTTGTTCCATCGAAGAACGGGGGTCGGTTGATGTTTCCACCTTCAACCATTGTTTACAACCCTATTCCCGCTCTGATACCACTTGTTGGGTTATATGTAATAAGGATCTAAATAGGGGAAAAAACACCTAGAGGGGGGTGAATAGGTGTAAACGTATAAACACTCAAAAATCGTTGCGATAAAAACCCAATGCGGAAATAAAAATAACTCGCAAGATTTTTACGTGGAAAACTCCATCACCGGAGTAAAAAACTACGGGACCGATAACACGGCAGAAATCCACTAGAATTAAAACACGTACAAGGTGATTTACCGTACACACTTACGACTCAACCTTTTCCATACGCTCCTAGAGGATCTTCTCCGCTCGCTCCGCGACGCTTCTCGAATCCACGATCTGCGCCCAACGCCGAATCCACGGCGTCCAACGTCGAATCCACGACGTCCGACCGAGTCCACGGTCTTCACCCAATAGCACCCTTCGAATCCACGAACGTGCCTCGCTCCGAATCCACGAGAGCGGTTGAACCTTGAATCCACAAGGACACGCGAATCCACGCGCCGATTTTGGGGAAATCGTTGTTTTAGGGTGGTGATGATCCGCCGAATACTTAGATCAAAGATAGATCGGAAATACCATCTAAGTATTCATTAGTTTGATTCAACTCAAGATGTGAGTATGAAAACCTAGAATCAAACTAATCAATATAGATGAAGAAACATAGAGTATTCTCTAATGATTTCCTTTCTTCTCTATATGTGGATCTAGAGCCGTAAAAGATGATATAAGAATATGACGGCTATTTTCCTTCTTTTTGGATTGACCCTAGAAAAAGAGTCATAGGGTCTATTTATAGGTTAGAAACCCTAGGAAGGAGATAAGAATCAAAAACCTAACATTTCTGGAAATTTTACGGACGGCGATCCGGATCGGATTAGCTGTGATCCGGATCGTCGTAACGAGTCAGGCAATTCCAGAAAAACGAAGGTTCGGGATCCGGATCGAAGTGCTTGATCCGGATCGTTCATACAGTTCACCAAACATCAACGTTCGGGATCCGGATTGCGAAGCCTGATCCGGATCGATCAAGGAAGATGGTAAACTCAGTGTTCGGGATCCGGATCAAGAGAGGCTACGATCCGGATTGAACTGGTGTATGAACGAACCACCTTCGGAATCCGGATCGAACAACCTGATCCGGATCCTGAACATGTCCCAAGTCCAGTTTTTGATTTTTATGCAATGAAAGATTCTTCCAAGTGTTTCTACACTACAAGAAGTATTCGGATCACACAAAATCTTTAGTTAAACATACCTGATCCTTTTGAATTCTTCTTTCTTGAGATTGAGTTAAATGATCCAACTTTCTTCACCTTCAATCTTCAAGACTTGAGACTTTCACGAAACTACGCCAACTCAAATTCCGTAACAAGTAACGAATGATAGTAGAGCAGGAAAAGTAGTAAAACAAACCGTAAAGTCAACCGGAGCAACCACTCCCCTCAAAGGGAAAAGACAACCTGTACCCCTGTATCCTGCAATACCCGGCCACGTCGGACAACTAAACCGACGGCCGTACCGTACCTGCAATACCCGACCACGTCGGACAACTAAACCGACGGCCGTACCGTACCTACAATACCCGACCACGTCGGACAACTAAACCGACGGGTCGCACCGCTCGCACCTCGGCGCCTCAAACCCCACAACTACATAAGGGGCCCCACTACGTCACCTCGTGGGTATACACGGGTCAATAGACCGCTTTTCCGGAAAAGCGCACCCTTTGCGGTGGCCAAACCGCGGGTGCGCGTGCTGCAGCCTCGAGCCAAGTAACCATAACCACCATCATGTCAGTATCATAATATATAGCAAGAGTAGAACGGCAACATGCATAATCAAAAGTAAAACCGTAGCATACGCGATCGAAAGTAACCCGCTAACATGTATAATCAAAGTTAAGGCAATAATACGTGTACTCGAAGGTAACCCGCCAACATATAATTATCAAAAGGAGAACGACCGCCGGAGACCGACGCTAAACACCACGAAGAAACCCACCTCAATGCGAAGGAGAAGACATGCGGAACTCCAACTAAAACGCCCTCGCTGTGTGCCCAGACAGCTACAATAAAGATTAGACTTGTTAAAAACATCTTCGTGGTTAAAAACACTCAAAAACGGCGCGAAACGGGCTGAAAACGGAGTTTCTGGGCTCTTTTTTGGAACCCTGGTGCACGGGACCAGGCGTGGACCGGGTCCACGGCGGCGAGCGGGCGCGGCGCGGACCGGGAGCACACTGCAGTGGTGGACCGGGGCGTCTTGGGCCGGGCCGCGCACGGCTGCGGGCGCGCACCGGGTCCATGGCCCCGCTGCTGTTGTAACGAACGCCGGGTGCATGCCCGAGCGTGCACCGCGCGGCCTGGCGCACCGCCCCGTGCACCGGGTCCGCGCCCCCGGGCCGCGAGGGCGTGCGCCGGGTGCACGCCGGCCCGGTGGACCGCGCGGCCTGGCGCACAGCCTTGTGCGCCAGGTCTGCGGCCCCGGGCCGGAACGGCGTGCGCCGGGTGCACTAGTGCGTGTGGACCGCGGCCAGAGAACCCCAACAGTAGCCTCGTTTTCGGCTCCGATCGCGACCCCGCGGTCACGGCGGCTCCGACGATGACCTCGTGAACACGGTGACGGCGGCGGCGGCCTCCCGTTTAACCACGGCGGCGGCGGCCTCCCGTTTGGTCCCCAAATTCGCCTCGCACGCGTCCCGAGGCGAAGGAAAACCCACCCCGAAAAGCTCAAAGGATTTCCCCTCACCTTGCCCGAAACAAGAAAAAGAAAGAAAATAAATTCACCGCTTACCTTGGTCGCGGCGTCGGGGTTGCAAGAAGAGGGATCGTCCCGGGGGTGTGCGATCGTTCCTCCTCTCCTCGATCGCTTCGCCGCGGTAATCCACGCCGATCTATGGGAAGAAGAGGGTTTGGGGAAAACGTTCCTCGTCCGCGCTCGGGGTATCGTGCGTCCAGGTAAGAGGAACAAGAAGGGGTTCCCAAAACCTAATTCCCCAAAGCCAATTAATTGGTCGTTTAGGCGCAATCGGATTAAACCCAATTAGAAAGAAAAGAGAATAAATGATCGGGCGCACGTGAAATGGAGTGGGTAAATCCCCTACCTCAAACGGAAAGACTAGTCGATTGGGTGCGAACCAGGGTCCGGTCTGCCTCGATAATTGTGTAAGTCGCCTGAACCGTACTGAAACTTCCGTAATTTATTTCGGGAGATTCCGGAGTCGGAATCCAAAACCGATCGCGCCGCCATTCTCCGTTTGACGAGCTTTATTGTCTAAAAATACTTGCGAACCCCGACGGTCTGCCCAAAAATACAAAAAAAATAATTCACCCCCGGACCCCTTGGTCGAAAAGCGGTTCAGAAAAATTCAAAGGAAAGTCTAGAAAGACAAATAAACCCGCGGTTATTACACCACTCACCTCTTAAAAACGAGTTTCGTCCTCGAAACTCAAACCCGGGTGGTGGTGAAAAGGTCGGGGTGGCACTCCCTCATTTTAGATTCCAGCTCCCATGTTGCTTCTCGCTCCTCATGGTTGCTCCAAAGTACCTTCACGTAGGGGATGGCCCGATTTCGCAGCAATCTGTTTTCCCTTGCCAGGATTCTCACCGGGGTTTCCTCGAAGCTTAGGTCTTCCTTAAGTTCGAGTGCAGAGGCGTCCAGGACGTGTGATGGATCGGGAAGGTATTTCCGGAGCATCGAGACGTGGAAGACGTCATGGACTCGGTCGAGGTTTGGTGGTAGGGCAAGGCGGTAAGCCACTGGGCCAATGCGCTCCAGGATTTCGAATGGCCCCACAAACCGTGGGCTCAGCTTACCTCTCAGCCCGAAACGCTTGATTCCTCTGGACGGCGAGACCCGCAAAAACACATGCTCTCCCACTTGGAATTCCAAGTCGCGGCGCCTCTGGTCTGCGTAGCTCTTTTGTCGACTCTGCGCGGTCAGCAAGCGCTGTCTGATGAGGCGTACCTTCTCTTCCGTTTCCTCCACTAAGTCGGGTCCTAAGAATTTCCGTTCTCCCAAGTCGTCCCAACAGATCGGGGATCGGCAGTGCCTTCCATATAAGGCTTCATAGGGCGCCATCTGGATGCTGGCCTGGTAGCTGTTGTTGTAGGCAAATTCCACGAGAGGTAGGTAGCGTGACCAACCGATCCCCCAATCAAGCACACAGGCGCGAAGCAGGTCCTCGAGG
>CM055065.1:29799262-29821029 GCA_029204045.2 Tillandsia leiboldiana
GTTTGTATCACATGCTCCGACTGTTCGTCCGTCTGAGGGTGAAAGGCTATGCTGAACTGTAGTCTGGTCCCCATAGCCCGCTGAAGGCTCTGCCAAAACTTCGAGACAAAGCGCGTGTCCTGTCCGAGGTGATCGATGCCGGCACGCCATGTAGTCTCACGATCTCGCTAATATAGGCTTGAGCTAACCGTTCTCGGGTCCAGGTCGTGTGAATTGGCAAAAAGTGCGCTGACTTGGTTAACCGGTCGACTACGACCCAAATCGCGTCGTGGCCCTGTTGCGAACGTGGAAACCCCGTGACAAAGTCCATGGTGATCTGATCCCACTTGCACTCCGGCACCGGTAGAGGCTGTAGCTTCCCTGCTGGCCGCTGATGCTCGGGCTTTATCTGTTGGCACACTAGGCAATGAGCTACGTGTCGGGTGACGTCCTCCTTCATTTTGGGCCACCAGTAGATCTGTTTGAGGTCCCTGTACATCTTCGTGCCCCCTGGATGTGCCGCATAAGGGGCCCGGTGTGCCTCAGTCAAGATTTCCTCCTTCAACTCCGACGAATCCGGCACGCAGATCCGTCCGCGGAAACGTAAGGTGCCGTCAACTTCCGCCGCAAAATCGCTCTCTTGGTCCAGGGGAATTTTGTCTCGAACGCGCTGTAAGTGTGGGTCAGTCTGCTGTCCCTCCCGGATCTTCTCAAATAACGTCGGCTTGACCACCAAGGTTAGAAGTTGCATAACCGTGCCTGCCGGCACCACCTCCAACTGCATTCGTGCGAACTCCGCGATCAGGTGGTTCTGCTCCGTTATCGCGCTCCCTGACGCCTCTTCTTGATGCCCTTTTCTGCTCAAGGCGTCTGCCACCACGTTTGCCTTCCCGGGATGGTATTGAATCGTCAAGTCGTAATCCTTCAACAACTCTAGCCACCGCCTCTGCCGCAATTTTAATTCCTTTTGGGTAAAGATGTACTTAAGACTTTGATGATCCGAGAAGACGTTACAGTGGACTCCAAAGAGATAATGCCTCCACAGTTTTAAAACGAAGACTACGGCAGCCAATTCTAGGTCGTGTATCGGGTAGTTCTTTTCGTAATCCTTCAGTTGCCTGGACGCGTAGGCAATCACTCTCCCCTGTTGCATCAGAACACCTCCAAGACCGATCCTTGATGCGTCGCAGTACACTTCATAATCCTCTCCGGGTGTCGGTAGCACAAGTATTGGTGCCCTGGTTAATCTCCTCTTGAGTTCCTCAAAACTCTCCTGGCATTTTGCCGTCCATATGAACTTCTCCCCTTTTCTGGTTAACCGATTTAAAGGGGTAGCAATCTTCGCAAAATCTTCCACGAAGCGCCTGTAATATCCTGCCAATCCTAGGAAACTGCGGACCTCTGTCACCGTCGTCGGCGGCTGCCAGTCGAGCACTGATTCCACCTTCTTGGGGTCCACGGCGATTCCCTGTGCCAAGATCACATGTCCTAGGAAACCGACCTCGCGCAGCCAGAACTCACACTTCTTGAGTTTAGCGAACAGCTTCTGCTCTCTGAGGGTCTGGAGGATCGTTCGCAAATGGTCCTCGTGCTCCTCGTTGGTATTGGAATAAATCAGGATGTCGTCGATGAAAACCACCACGAACCGATCAAGGGAGGGTCTGAAGATCCGGTTCATCATGTCCATGAAGACTGCGGGGGCGTTCGTGAGTCCGAAGGGCATAACCGTGAACTCGTAGTGGCCATACCGGGTCCGGAAGGCAGTCTTCGGGATGACCTCGTCCCGAACCCGGAGTTGGTGGTAGCCCGATTGCAGATCGATTTTGGAGAAGACCGTCGCCCCTCTCAGCTGGTCGAAGAGGTCGTCTATTCTGGGCAGGGGGTACTTATTCTTCACTGTAACTTTGTTTATCCCTCTGTAATCGATGCAGAGACGCAGGCTTCCGTCTTTCTTTCGCACAAAAAGTACCGGTGCACCCCAGGGCGATACACTCGGTCTGATAAAACCTTTGTCCAAGAGGTCCTCAAGTTGTGCTTTAAGCTCATTCAGCTCTGCGAAGGCCATCCGGTAAGGCGCCTTCGTGATAGGCTGCGTGCCCGGTAGTAGCTCGATAGGGAACACCACCTCCCGCTCAGGGGGCATCCCAGGCAGTTCCGTGGGAAAAACGTCGGGGAAGTCCCTCACCACTGGGATATCCGAAAGTGTCGTCGGGGGTCGGGTAGCCAAATCCACCGATGCTAAATAGGCCACGCACCCTCCCTCCATCAGTCTTCTGGCCCGTGCCGCTGAGATAATCGCCGGGAAGGAGATGCTCTTGCCCATGATGTACACATGCTCAGGGAAACCCGGTTCTTGTAATTGCAGCTATCGCTTGTCGCAATCGATGAGTGCCTGGTACCTCGTGAGCCAGTTCATGCCCAACACCACGTCGTACTCCCTCAGGGGAATTACCACCAAATCCCCAGGGCAAGCCAGCCGCCCTAGCATAATCGGGCAGGCGGCCACAAAGCTGACCGCCTCCAACGTCCCTCCCGCCGTTTGAACCGTCAAGAAAGTTTGGAGGGGTGCCTCCTCGAGATCATGCATAAATACGAAATCACGAGAAATGAACGAGTGTGTTGCTCCGGTATCGAAAAGGGTTCTAGCACGGGAATTTGAAACGGAAGTAGTACCTGCAAGTGCGTCCTCCGGCGGATCTGTATCTTGGCGGGTCATTGAGAAAACTCTCCCGCCTGGTTGTGGCTGCCTGTACTCCTCGCGCCGTGGTGCAGGGGGTCTAGAAGTTGACGCCATAGGAGCTTTCCCCCGCCCTGAGAGCTGTGGCGTGGGCGTAGAAGCTGCAGAGGACGCAGATCCCCCGCCTAAGGGGCAGTTGCGGCGAAAGTGCCCCCGTTTGCCGCACCTGAAGCAGTGGTCGCCTCTTTGGGGGCATTCTCCCGCCAGGTGCCCTCCCCCGCATATGACACAAGGCCTAATCCCCGGCCCCGGTCCTCCTGCTGGCGCGCTCCGGGGCCCCGCCTGTGGTCTCCACCATTTGGGGGCCCCGCCCCCGCTCCAAGAGCCTCCCCCCGAGTTCTGCTGTTGCCGCTTCCGGTCCTCCAGCCGCGTCAAGTTCTCCCTTCTGGCGCGGGTGACCGCAAAACCCCGCTCCACCGTAGTGGCTCTGTCGACCACTTTCTGGAAGGTGTGCAGTTCGGCTGCTTGCACCACCTCGAAGATATTGCTCCGCAAGCCATCCACAAAGAGTTGCGCCTTGTGAGCCTCGTCCCTTATGACGAACGGGACGCAGTTTGCTAGCCGGACAAACTCCCGCTGATACTCCATGACAGTCCGGTTCCCCTGCTGGATGTGGTTCAGGTCATCCTCCAACTTTTTCTTGACACTGCTGGTGAAGAAGGCCCCGAACAGCTCCTGTTTGAATGTTACCCAGGACGGAAGTGCGGTACCCTTAGCAGGATCGGGGCGTACCATCTTCCACCACAAGCGGGCATTCCCCTCCAAGCAGTGGACTGCTAGGGGAACCCGCTCGTCATCCTCCATGAGTAAGTCTTCAAAAAGTTTCTCCATCGACCCCACCCATTTCTTGACGACCCAAGGATCAGTCGTGTCCCCTTCGAACGTGGGTGGGTCGTATTTCTTGAAGTCCTTCAGGTTGGCCTGCACCCGATCTCGCTCAGTCCTCACAACCGTCCCCTCCCCCGCGGCGGCGGCAGCCACGGTAGGGGTAGGTGTGACCCCAGTCTCCTCCAGAGTAACCCTGCTGGTTGTCCCCGGCGCCGGTCCCGTAGCCGCCGTCGGCGGTGGCACTGTCGGTGGTGCCGCGGCCGGTGCTGTCGGCCCCTGTGGAGGAACCGGGGCGACCGTCACCGTCGCGGCCTGCTGCTGTTGCGTCAACTGACGCACGTGCTCAGTGAGGTTTGCCAGATTCCCCGCCATCTCCCGCAGTTGCTGCCGCAGGAGCTGGTTCTCCGCGGCCGTCGACGTCGTCGCGTCTGCCTCTGCGTCCCCGGCCGATGATCTAGTACGGGCCATGTCTATCACACATCACAAGAGTCAACTTTAGACTACCCTACTAACAACAACCATAAAGTGAGAGAAAGGACTCAACATTTTCCCCCCCTCGGTCACTCACGTTCTACAGTCCTATGCCCTACCCATTTCATTCATGTGTAGGCAAGTGAGGTATTCCCACGGATGTCGGCACTAACTGTTGTGATTGAAAGAACTCTCTGATACCATTTAATCTGTCACGCCCCGGGGGTTTGTTTTAGCGGAAACGATTCACAAAAGTCAAACATTTGACGTATAAATTTTTTTTTGATAAAAGAAAACCTCTCTTCCCCGGCGCGTGCCCAGACCCGCCGCATATACAGAATCTCTCTGTAAACGGACAGAGTCTCCTCTGTATATGCACGGCGTAGCGTTTAGTACATGTTCCCAACACAAGCAACCATTCAATCACAACAGTTACTAACATACAACTAGTACCATAATTTATTTAAAACGTATGGCCAATCAATTTGAAAGGATAAATCCACAGTCGTTGAAAATGCGCCTACCCGGCACTCGAGTTTTGAAAACGCGTTTCGAAACCAGCATAAATCCACAGGGTTTTGAAATCAGTGCCCACACGACACTCGAGTTTTGAAATTCATTTTCGCAATCCATAAATCCGCAGGGTTTTGAAATCAGTGCCCACACGACACTTAAATTTTGAAAACGGTTTTAGCAATCTTTTCTTTGGTTTTGCTTTTTCTTTTCCAAACGGCCAACAGAATTAAAGGAAGAATAAAAGTATAAGAGGACAACCAAATGTAAACCGTACCGACATCCACGCCGACCCCACGAGGGTATCGAGAACCTCACAAATAACTACAATGTAAATGAAATGTAATGGTGAAAGAGGAAATACAGCCCAGGGTCCCCAGCGCCCCGGAAGCTCCTGCCCCGTCCTCACCGTCGCCTACCTCTCCCCTCGTCTGGACCCTGTCACCACGTGGGAAGTCAGTAACGAATGATAGTAGAGCAGGAAAAGTAGTAAAACAAACCGTAAAGTCAACCGGAGCAACCACTCCCCTCAAAGGGAAAAGACAACCTGTACCCCTGTATCCTGCAATACCCGGCCACGTCGGACAACTAAACCGACGGCCGTACCGTACCTGCAATACCCGACCACGTCGGACAACTAAACCGACGGCCGTACCGTACCTGCAATACCCGACCACGTCGGACAACTAAACCGACGGGTCGCACCGCACGCACCTCGGCGCCTCAAACCCCACAACTACATAAGGGGCCCCACTACGTCACCTCGTGGGTATACACGGGTCAATAGACCGCTTTTCCGGAAAAGCGCACCCTTTGCGGTGGCCAAACCGCGGGTGCGCGTGCTGCAGCCTCGAGCCAAGTAACCATAACCACCATCATGTCAGTATCATAATATATAGCAAGAGTAGAACGACAACATGCATAATCAAAAGTAAAACCGTAGCATACGCGATCGAAAGTAACCCGCTAACATGTATAATCAAAGTTAAGGCAATAATACGTGTACTCGAAGGTAACCCGCCAACATATAATTATCAAAAGGAGAACGACCGCCGGAGACCGACGCTAAACACCATGAAGAAACCCACCTCAATGCGAAGGAGAAGACGTGCGGAACTCCAACTAAAACGCCCTCGCTGTGTGCCCAGACAGCTACAATAAAGATGAGACTTGTTAAAAACATCTTCGTGGTTAAAAACACTCAAAAACGGCGCGAAACGGGCTGAAAACGGAGTTTCTGGGCTCTTTTTTGGAACCCTGGTGCACGGGACCAGGCGTGGACCGGGTCCACGGCGGCGAGCGGGCGCGGCGCGGACCGGGAGCACACTGCAGTGGTGGACCGGGGCGTCTTGGGCCGGGCCGCGCACGGGTGCGGGCGCGCACCGGGTCCATGGCCCCGCTGCTGTTGTGACGAACGCCGGGTGCACGCCCGGGCGTGCACCGCGCGGCCTGGCGCACCGCCCCATGCACCGGGTCCGCGCCCCCGGGCCGCGAGGGCGTGCGCCGGGTGCACGCCGGCCCGGTGGACCGCGCGGCTTGGCGCACAGCCTTGTGCGCCAGGTCTGCGGCCCCGGGCCGGAACGGCGTGCGCCGGGTGCACTAGTGCGTGTGGACCGCGGCCAGAGAACCCCAACAGTAACCTCGTTTTCGGCTCCGATCGCGACCCCGCGGTCACGGCGGTTCCGACGATGACCCCGTGAACACGGTGACGGCGGCGGCGGCCTCCCGTTTAACCACGGCGGCGACGGCCTCCCGTTTGGTCCCCAAATTCGCCTCGCACGCGTCCGGAGGCGAAGGAAAACCCACCTCGAAAAGCTCAAAGGATTTCCCCTCACCTTGCCCGAAACAAGAAAAAGAAAGAAAATAAATTCACCGCTTACCTTGGTCGCGGCGTCGGGGTTGCAAGAAGAGGGATCGTCCCGGGGGTGTGCGATCGTTCCTCCTCTCCTCGATCGCTTCGCCGCGGTAATCCACGCCGATCTATGGGAAGAAGAGGGTTTGGGGAAAACATTCCTCGTCCGCGCTCGGGGTATCGTGCGTCCAGGTAAGAGGAACAAGAAGGGGTTCCCAAAACCTAATTCCCCAAAGTCGATTAATTGGTCGTTTAGGCGCAATCGGATTAAACCCAATTAGAAAGAAAAGAGAATAAATGATCGGGCGCACGTGAAATGGAGTGGGTAAATCCCCTACCTCAAACGGAAAGACTAGTCGATTGGGTGCGAACCAGGGTCCGGTCTGCCTCGATAATTGTGTAAGTCGCCTGAACCGTACTGAAACTTCCGGAATTTATTTCGGGAGATTCCGGAGTCGGAATCCAAAACCGATCGCGCCGCCGTTCTCCGTTTGACGAGCTTTATTGTCTAAAAATACTTGCGAGCCCCGACGGTCTGCCCAAAAATACAGGAAAAATAATTCACCCCCGGACCCCTTGGTCGAAAAGCGGTTCAGAAAAATTCAAAGGAAAGTCTAGAAAGACAAATAAACCGCGGTTATTACAGAGACGGCTAGAGCTTGAGGTTGTGTCCCTTTGGGTCTCCGCTAGACTGACGTCCTTAGTTGTGCAATCCACTCTACTGGACAGAATCCGAGAGAGGCAGGGTGAGGACCCCCACTTGACCAGGATCAGAGGTCTGATTTCGAGCGAGCAGTCTGGGGACTTGGAGTTGATGCTGCAGGAGTACTGCGGTACAGGGACCGAGTGTGTTTGCCTGTGGACTCAGAGATCGGAGAGCAGATATTGAGATAGGCCCATTATACACCTTACACCCTCCATGCTGGTAGGACTAAGAGGTATAAGGACCTCAAGGCACACTTCTGGTGGAGCGGTATAAAAAGGGACATCGGGAGATTTGTAGCACAGTGTTTAACTTGCCAACAGGTGAAAGCTGAGCATCGAGTGTCGGCTGGCAAGTTACAGAGTCTCCCAATCCCTGAGTGGAAATAGGACCACTTCACGTTGGATTTTGTGGTCGGATTACCGAGGGCCCAGGGAGGTGAAGATGCCATTTGGGTGATTGTTGATCGACTCACGAAGTCTGCTCACTTCTTGCCGATGCAGACTACTTGGTCACTTGAGCGGCTGGCTCAACTGTACTTGGATGAGGTGGTGAGGTTACATGGAGTACCCGCCTCTATTGTATCAGATCGAGACCCGAGATTTGCGTCACGTTTTTGGAGGAGCTTACAGGACGCCTTGGGCACGCAGCTTAGATTCAGT
This sequence comes from Tillandsia leiboldiana, assembly GCA_029204045.2. Lineage (NCBI taxonomy): Eukaryota > Viridiplantae > Streptophyta > Magnoliopsida > Poales > Bromeliaceae > Tillandsia > Tillandsia leiboldiana. The sequence continues at coordinate 29,807,008 of CM055065.1, forward strand.
ACAGCTTTCCACCCACTGACGGATGGGCAGTCGGAGCGCACTATACAGATCCTCGAGGACATGCTCAGAGCTTGCATATTGGATTTTGGCGGTGGATGGATTCGACACCTATCTCTGGCTGAGTTTGCGTACAACAATAGCTTTCAGGCGAGCATCCAGAGGGCTCCGTTTGAAGCATTGTATGGACGCAGGTGTCGATCACCGCTTTACTGGAATGATGTGTGGGAGAGGCGGACATTGGGGCCAGAGTACTGTGAGAGGCAGAGGAAAAGGTCAGAGTGATCAGGCAGCATCTTCAGACCGCTCAGAGCAGGCAGAGGAGTTATACCGATGTGCGGCGACGAGGCCTAGAGTTTCAGATGGGAGATCATGTTTTTTGAAGGTCTCGCCGTCCATGGGGGTCATGAGATTCGGCATTCATGGGAAGTTTAGCTCCCGTTTTATTGGCCCTTCTGGGTATTGGATCGTATAGGGCCAGTTGCCTACAGGCTTGCACTTCCTCCCAGACTTGCTGGTGTTCACGATGTGTTTCATGTGTCCACTTTGAGGAGATATGTATTTGATCCGTCGCACGCCATCGACTTCACACCGTTGGAGATCAGCGAGGACTTGAGCTATGTTGAGCGGCCACTGCGAGTTCTGGATCGAGAGGTGAGAGAACTACGCAGTCGGACCATCCCTTATGTGAAGATCTTGTGGAGCGACCATGGCGAGCGCGAGGCTACCTGGGAGTCGACGATGTTGGATGTTTATCCCTACTTGTTCGAGGCCCCGGTTTGAGGTATGTTTTTCTTGTTTCGTGGGCGAAACTTCTTTTAGTGGGGAAGGATGTAGTGGTCCAGGTTCCCATGCAACCTTTCCAATGAATACACTGTGTATAACACCTATTAATGGTTTGTCTGGCCCATAGTGCATCAAAGGGATGCCACTGATGGACCCAGAGGGGTATCTTTAGCTGGATTGGCCTTCGGCTACTTTTGCCAAATTTTAGAAAATGTTTTGGGCCAAACAGAGGTTGGATTTGGATTCAGCACGGAAAAACGCTTGAAAACGGCTATTTGCTTGTTTGATTCTGAGTCCGGAGGCCCAAAAACGGACTCCCGGAAGTTTTCAGTGGTTTCTGGTGCATGGGAGGGGTTGTGGACCGTCGGCATGCCACGAGGCGGCCTGTCATTTGCCGGTTTGCAGCGCTCGGTCCACAGAGCGGCGCGGCTGGGTGCATAGGCCCGGCTCAGGACACGTGGCGTGTGCTGGTTGGCCGGCGCAGAGTGCGCGGTCCACGGAGAATGAGCAGCGGTGCATGGACCTGAGCGGGGGGACACGTGTCAACCCCCGGTTGGTGGGCGCAGAGTGCGCGGTCCACGGAGTCCCCGTGCGGGTGCATGGACCCGGCGCAGGGACACGTGGCAGCATGCCATTGGCGGGCTCACGAGGCGCGGCGCACGGGGGCGCGGGCGAGCGCCTCGGGGCGCGTGCGTGGCAGGCGGTCAGACGGCGCCTGCCCGCACGTGCGACCAGTGACGCGGGTGGACACGTGGCACCCCGCTATTCGCGGGCGCCACCTACCCGTTTGACCGGGCACGTGCCACGTGGCGGCACCGCATGCGCCCCGCACAGCTGTTTGCTGTGCGGGACACGTGTCCAACTCCTGGAGGGCCACGTGGCCGCTCCCGACGCGCCCCGCACAGCTGTTTGCTGTGCGGGACACGTGTCAGCCCAGGGAAGTTTCGGGCGCTCGCCTGCGGTGCGGTGTGCCGCCGGATTCGGGCGCCCGAAACCTGTCCGAGCGCCCGAATCCGGGGACTTATCCATCATTTCCGGATTTGTTTTTAGTAGCCTATATAAAGGCCCGAGCCACCTTCTTCCTCCTTTTTTCTGCGTTTTCGAGCCTCATCTCACCTCGGGCCCTTCTACGAAGTTGCTCCCCCACTTGTGCTGCACCATATGGAGGATTCCTGGGATTTTACATGGCACGCTTTTTGAGGTTTCCATTTCTTCGGCGCATCGCGACGTTCCTTCGCCGGTGATCCCTTCCGTCGCGTTTCGGTACGCGAGCTCCTCCGGCCTACTTCGACCACCTTTTCGGGCGACTCTTGCGCCGTTGGATCCACGACAGGTAGGGCTACGATCTTGGTATTTTCAGCTTCCCCTCATTTCGAGTTATTCTTCGAGTTTTCCGAGCCTTCTTATGACCCTTTTTCCGTGGTAGAGTTTTGGACAGCGGCACGGTATTTCGGCGTTATCTCCGTACTCAGGCATCAGATTGAGGAGTGCCTATACTCTTTTTGCATCTACGCGTCGCAAGGATTATCGTCGTATTTTTCTAGAATTTTTCTGAGACTTACCCGAAGGTATACTTTTCCCCCTTTTCTGTGCAAAGTGTTACAGTTGTTGTGTTGTGGAGTTTCGCGCTCACGGCATTGCGGAATTTCTAACTCGGCCTACGGGGCTCGGATTGAGACGTGCAGGTACTCGTTTCGAAGGGCTCGACGCGACGATCGCAACGGTATTTTTGTCGGATTTTTCGGAGTCCATTCTGTAGGTGAAAACCGAGCCACATTGTGACTATTTTTGGGAACAACAGTTGATTGCAGAATTGTATGTTTAATTGGGCATCGGTTGGTATTTTTTCAGTTGTTGCGGCGGGCGACTTATTCTTGGGCGCGAGTGTTTCCTGGATATGGAGTTAGCGATTGAGGTGGGTGTTGTTGTGAACCTCCTACTTTTGATTACCCACTAGGCATATTAGAGTAACCCCCCCCCCCCTTTTTGTGATAATATCTTAATTGCGCCCTTGGGATAACATTTGCATGCTTACTTGTGTTCAAAGGGCATTCTTCTAGTGATGAGTCTGCATGTGAGATTGTTTATTTAGGGATGGAATATCTTGTTATATAAACCACTAGAAAGTTGTTAATTGTATTTACTATTACCTTGGGACATTTGCATGCGTGTATGGACATCTAGATAGGCCACCTTTTTCTGCTACAATTTCATGTTGGAATCTGACTTAGGAGAAACCATGTCTAGCTGTTCTCCTTTTTAGTCAGATGCATGTTGCTCGAGTTAGAGCAGGGGTTTGGGATAGTGTAGTTGAGGCCATTGAGTCTGGGACAGGTTAGACTCGATTATGGATTGTGGGGCATTGTGGTAACCGTGGACATTAGGCGGTTAGCCAGATGTTGATTACTTTATCAGATCTTGGACTTGTGGGGTGTTGCGGCGACCGCGGACATTGGGCGGTTGACCGGATGTTTACTTATGCATCAGATTGGGTATCAGATTTCTTTAGTGGATGGATTTTTCCACTTTGATCATAGTCATGATCCAGTCCTGCTATATTGAGATACTTGACAAAGATACTTGTGATACTGGTGACAGAGATACTTTACTCGTGTGGGTCGCTCCCCTCGAGTGCCACTCCGGAGTAGGCTTTAGACCGTGACAGGTACCGGTCAATCTTATTGGGATTTCGAGCCTTGTGTGCTGGTCCCTTGGGATTTCGAGCCATGTGTGCTGGTCCCCTACTGAGTTCTTGAGTTCGACAGCAGAGCAGGCAGTACCAGTTTTACTGGTGGCTAGATTGGGTTTATTTGGACAGATACTGTTTTTGTTACGGAATTTGAGTTGGCGTAATTTCGTGAAAGGTTCAAGTCTTGAAGATTGAAGGTGAAGAAGGTTGGATCATTTAACTCAATCTCAAGAAAGAAGAATTCAAAAGGATCAGGTATGTTTAACTAAATATTTTTGGTGATCCGAATACGTCTTGTAGTGTAGAAACACTTGGAAGAATTTTTCATTGCATAAAAATCAAAAACTAAACATAGGACATGTTCAGGATCCGGATCAGATTGTTCAATCCGGATCCCGAAGGTGGTTCGTTCATACACCAGTTCAATCCGGATCGTAGCTTCTCTTGATCCGGATCCCGAACATTGAGTTTACCATTTTCCTTGAACGATCCGGATCAGGCTTCGCAATCCGGATCCCGAACGTTGATGTTTGGTGAACTGTATGAACGATCCGGATCAAGCACTTCGATCCGGATCCCGAACCTTCGTTTTTCTGGAATTGTCTGACTCGTTACGACGAACCGGATCACAGCTAATCCGATCCGGATCGCCGTCCGTAAAATTTCCAGAAATGGTAGGTTTTTGATTCTTATCTCCTTCCTAGGGTTTCTAAGCTATAAATAGACCCTATGATTCATTTTTCTAGGGTTAAGGAAAATAGCCGTCATAATCAAATATCATTTTATACGGCCTAAGATCCACATATAGAGAAGAAAGGAAATCATTAGATATTACTCTATGTTTCTTCATCTATATTGATTAGTTTGATTCTAGGTTTTCATACTCACATCTTGAGTTGAATCAAACTAATGAATACTTAGATGGTATTTCCTATCTATCTTTGATCTAAGTATTCGGCGGATCATCACCACCCAAAAAACAACGATTTACCCCAAAATCGGCGCGTGGATTCGCGTGTCCTTGTGGATTCATGGTTCAACCGCTCTCGTGGATTCGGAGCGAGGTACGTTCGTGGATTCGAAGCGTACTACTGGGTGAAGACCGTGGATTCGGTCAGACGTCGTGGACTCGACGTTGGACGCCGTGGATTCGGCGTTGGACGCAGATCGTGGATTCGAGACGCGTTGCGGAATGAGCGGAGAAGATCAACTAGGAGCATATGAAAAGGTTGAGTCGTCAGTGAGTACGGTATATCACCTTGTACGTGTTTAATTCTAGTGGATTTCACCGTGTTATCGGTCCCGTGGTTTTTTACTCCGGTTTGGAGTTTTCCACGTAAAAATCTTGCGTGTTCATTTATATTTCCGCATTGGGTTTTTATTGCGCAATGATTTTTTGAGTGTTTATTGTTTACACCTATTCACCCCCCTCTAGGTGTTTTTTCCCCTATTTAGATCTATATTACATACAACCCAACAAGTGGTATCAGAGCGGGAATAGGGTTGTAAACAATGGTTGAAGGTGGAAACATCAATCGACTCCCTTTCTTTGATGGAACAAATTATGCGTACTGGAAAGTACGGATGAAAGCCTTTTTAATTTCCATCGACGAAAGGGTGTGGCAATCAATTGAATTAGGATGGTCTAATCCAACTGAATTTATTGGTGATGTTCGCACCATCAAACCTAGGTCGAAATGGACCAAGGAAGAGTTAGATTCATCTTCTTACAATGGCAAGGGAATTAATGCTATTTTTAATGCCTTATCTCAAACTGAATTCTCTCGCGTCTCGGCATGTGAGACTGCGAAAGAAATCTGGAATGTTCTTCAGGTTACACATGAGGGAACTAACCTCGTGAAGATTCAAAAGCTGCAAATGCTTATGAGCAGATTTGACTCCATTTTTATGGCAGAAAATGAATCTTTCACGGATTACTATACACGATTGCAAGACATCGTAAATTCAATTGCTAACCTGGGTGAGAAGATTCCAGAATTTAAGGTTGTAAGAAAGATCTTAAGAACTCTTCCTGAACGATTTCGCCTAAAGGTTACAGCCATTGAAACTATTAAACACCCGGACGAAATACGTGTAGAAGAATTAGTTGGTTCATTACAAACTTATGAAATGACATTTACTACTAACTATTCTTCTGGAAAAGCATCCTCTTCTAAGTCTTCAGGTTATGCTTTGAAAACAACTAAGGAAGAAGACACGGATACATCCTCCTCAGACGATGACGAGAACCTTTCTATGGAGGACTTTGAGAAGCAACTCGCTCTCTTGACAAGGAAGTTTCGCCGCAACTTTCGAAGGGGTAATTCAAGTAAATCTCCATCCTTCGGAAAGTCGAAGAAAGGCAAGGGTACTTCAAGTTACAAGTCAAGAAAGCAAGAGAACTTTTCAAATGATAAGAAAAGTTCAGAAGGACAAGTCCAATGCTTCAAGTGCCGAGGATACGGCCATATCTCAACGGAGTGTCCAACTAAGAATCCGTCGAAGAAGAAAGTGATGCAAGCCGTCACTTGGGATGACAACTCAACGTCAAATGAGTCATCCTCAAGTGATGAAGAAGAAAGCGCAACGGCATTCCACGCGTCCACATCTTCACCATTCATGTGCTTAATGGCAAGTACATCCGAGTCATTGTTCAACTCCACTGTTGAAAAGAATGCAACGGACAATGAATCGGATGATTCGGAAGGTGAAGATTTTGTTTTAGCCTACCACAGACTGTTACGGGATTCAAAGAAACTGGCTAAACAAAACAAGAGTTTGAGAGGGAGATTGCATGATCTCGAAGAAGAAGTAAAAAGGGTAACTTCTCTCTCGACCGATCTTGAAGTGGAAAGGGATAATCTGATAAAAGCAAATGTTTCCCTTCAAGAGTCCAATGAGCAACTCGAGAAGAATTATATAGATATGGTGAACAAAGCGAATTACTTCTTGAAGCTCTACGGCGATGCCCGACAGGAAAAATTGGAAATGACAGAGACCATTGTCCAACTCAAGGATGACTTGCAGTATTTTTCATCAGGAAGGAGTAAGTTGGATAAGCTTCTTGGTCTTGGTCAATCAAACAAGTTCGGCCTCGGATACAATCGAACTAAAGACGATTTTAGTTCGGTTGGGACAGTTTTCGTGCCTCAGTCGGTATCTCCTCCTCCGACACCGGAATTCACGACAACCAACGACAACAAGCCTACTTCACCCTCTTCGGAATAGTCAAGCACAAAGGTATGTTTTCGTTGTAATTTTACAGGGCACATTGAAAGAAATTGCAAGATTGGAGCTCAAAGATCAAATCAACCACATCTTGCAACTGCTACCAATAAGTTCACTCCCCGGAATTCAAAGAAGGACTTTTCAAAAGAAAAGAACATTGGTAGTACTTCAAACAAGACGATGACAAAAGAAAAAGATCAATCATACAAGACGTCTTCATCAAGGAAAATTTCTCAACCATTGCCAACATACTCCAAAACTCAAAAGGTTTGGGTATGCAAAGGTGAAATCCTTCCCTGTCTTTAATCGTTCTACGATTAAATGTTGTGTAGTTTATGTAGACTATTTTTTTCTTTCTTTTGGCCGACCCGTCAACCATCTTTGGGAGGTAAATGGTATATTTTCTTATTGGTTGATGATTTCTCTCGGTATTCTTGGGTAGCATTTTTAAAAGAGAAAGCTGATACGTTTGATTCTTTTCATGAGATTTGCCATCGTATTATGATTGAAAAGAATGAAAAGATCATTCGTGTTAGAAGTGATAGAGGTGGAGAATTCATTAATTCCAAATTCATTGATTTTTGCACTTCCAACGGCATAAAACATGAATTCTCGGCACCCTATACACCTCAGCAGAATGGTGTTGTTGAGCGCAAAAACAGGGTTGTTCAAGAGATGGCACGTGTGATGCTTCATAGCCGGAATTTACCGCTATATTTTTGGGCTGAGGCTGTGAACACCGCTGTCTATGTCATTAATCGAGTGTATTTGCGCCCAGGAACTTTAAATACACCATATGAGCTGTGGTTTAGTAGAAAACCGGATATCAAATACTTTCGGATCTTTGGGAGTCGATGTTTTATTTTGCGTGATCGCGAAAATCTTGGTAAGCTCGATTCTCGAAGTGACGAAGGGATCTTTTTGGGTTATTCTACAAATAGCAGAGCATATCGGGTATTTAACATGGAATCTAAAATGATTGTAGAATCTATAAATGTTAAAGTAGATGAAGCTTTTCACTTTGCATCTGAAAAATCTACCCTCGATATCTCTCTTGATGATGATACACCTGCCAATGCATCTTCTCATGATAATACTTCCAATATTAATGATGCATCTAATGGTTCTTCAAGTTTATCTGATGTGCAGGAATCGTCTCATATACCTCCGAGTACTCCGTTACCTCAAACGTTACGCATCTCCAAGGATCATCCGGAATCGAATATTATTGGAGACCCACAAGGAGTTAGAACTCGGAGGCAGTTGGTTTGTGGATTCGCTTGCTACGTACCTTTAATCGAACCAAAGAATATAGATGAAGCTCTTCAGGATGACTACTGGATTGAAGCAATGCAGGAAGAGCTCCATCAATTTGAGCGAAACAAAGTCTGGGAATTAACGAAGCCTCCAAAGTAACATAATGTGATAGGTACCAAATGGATTTTCAAGAACAAGAAAAATGAGGATGGTACTATCATCAGGAACAAGGCACGATTAGTTGCTCAAGGCTACTCTCAAGTAGAAGGTATAGACTTTGATGAAACTTTCGCCCCTGTAGCTAGACTCGAGTCCATTCGTATACTATTTGCTATTGCTTGTCATTTTAAAATCAAATTATTTCAAATGGACGTTAAGAGCGCGTTTCTAAATGGGTTTTTAAATGAGGAAGTTTATGTGGCTCAACCGAAAGGTTTTGTAGACCATAAACAACCTAACCATGTTTTTCGTTTGAAAAAGGCTCTTTACGGTCTGAAACAAGCACCGCGAGCATGGTACGAAAGGTTGACAAAGCACCTTTTGGAGAAGGGCTATACTCGAGGGGGAGCTGACAGGACTCTCTTTGTGAAGCATTATCAAAACAATTTTATTGTAGCACAAATCTATGTCGATGACATTGTATTTGGCGCAACAAGAGATAATGATGCTTCTAAATTCGCGGAGACCATGGAAAGCGAATTTGAGATGTCCATGATGGGCGAATTGACTTATTTTCTTGGATTGCAAATTAAACAAAATGATGAAGATATTCACTTGTGTCAATCCAAGTATGCAATGGAGTTGGTTAAAAAGTTTGACTTAGAAAATTCGAAGGATTTTCCGACTCCAATGGGAACTAGCCACAAGGGACTTGGAAGTGAATCACATAGTGAGAATGTAGACGAGAAACTGTATCGAAGTATGATTGGAAGTCTACTTTATCTCACGGCTAGTCGCCCGGATATATCTTTTGGTGTTGGGATTTGCGCGAGATATCAATCTGCACCAAAGGAGGTTCACCTGAAAGCGGTGAAAAGGATAATCCGGTACATCAAAGGATCAATTAATTTCGGAATTTGGTATCCTATGGGAACTAGTTTGGACATTGTTGGATACTCAGATGCCGATTGGGCAGGATCAGTGGATGATCGGAAAAGCACGAGTGGTGCATGCTTCTATCTTGGCCATTGCCTTGTTGCATGGCACAGTAAAAAGCAGAATTGCATAGTACTCTCGACTGCCGAAGCGGAATACATTTCAGCGGGTAGTTGTTCAACCCAACTCATTTGGATGAAAAGTGTGTTGAGCGACTTCCGGATTTCAGCATCTTCGGTAACAATTCTTTGTGACAACACTAGTGCTATAAACATTTCCAAAAACCCTGTGTTGCACTCTAGAACAAAACACATTGAACTTAGATATCATTTTCTTAGAGAGCTAGTTGAATCAAATACTCTTCAACTTTCATATATTTCTACTGAAGATCAATTAGCTGACATTTTAACAAAACCTTTGGATCAAAAACGTTTTATTCATTTGCGTAAAGCAATTGGAATGCTTTCCTTGAAGTAAACTTCTTTTTTGAAACTTTTGCTTAGGTTAGGTTTTGTTTTTGTGTTTTTGTTCTTTATCTATGTTTATACATAGTACATTAATTGAGCATGTGTATTATTGACTTTACTTGCATCCTTTTATATATTTAGAAATCTATTATGCTTTAGATATCATAATATTTCATTTGATGCAATGATCATTTATGTCAATTAACTCATCTTTGTTTTGATCAAAGTCAATTTCTCTCTCGATGATCTCTTGGTATAGTTTTTATTTTATTTGACTGTTTAGTCGAGTATGAAATCGAGATCAATATTTGGCTAAATACTTTATATCTTAAATAATTGATAGTCAATTGAGGGGGAGTCAAAGAAAAAGTAAAATGCTCAAAAGATGTGGAAAGAGTTACATCCCAATGAGGAGTGTGAAAACTACCACCACATGGAGGAAAGAGCTACCACCTCGGTCGTCTGAGTACTGTGTGCAGCTACCACATGAATACCAAGCAAGGTTTTTCAAGTTTGATTAAATAAAATGCATGTTGAAATACTTGACTCTGTCAAAATTTCAAGGTTGGTATAAGGTGGGATTTTTAATGAAAGATGCTCAAAGAGCCACTCTCTTCAATAAATTGACTAGATATATTATCTAACTTATCGGGGATGTTAGACATCTATTGATCTTTGTATTTCATTTTCTTTACCAAATTGATGATTTGATAAAGGCATTACTCATAAGATCAAGTTAGATGTAATTGAAGTTGTTCAACTTTAAGGGATTTAATTTTTATAAATTTTCGTTTCGTTTGTTGGATGTTATTGATAGATTTGGTATAATCTATTTCTTGTTGTATGAAACGATGATTTTTGTTTAAAGTTGATACACAAAAGTGCTCACAATCTTTTTCTGGTTTTTCTTGAATTTCTCTGAAATTTTCTAAAGAAAAAAATTAGAGCCGATCCGGATTGGACCTGCCGATCCGGATCCCGAACGCAGATATTCTCCTGCGGGCAGACGATCCGGATTGGACCTGCCGATCCGGATCCCGAACGCAGTTTTTCACTGCGGGTAGCCGATCCGGATCGCAATCATGAACTGATCCGGATCGCGGCTGTTACGGAATTTGAGTTGGCGTAGTTTCGTGAAAGTCTCAAGTCTTGAAGATTGAAGGTGAAGAAAGTTGAATCATTTAACTCAATCTCAAGAAAGAAGAATTCAAAAGGATCAGGTATGTTTAACTAAAGAATTTGTGTGATCCGAATACTTCTTGTAGTGTAGAAACACTTGGAAGAATCTTTCATTGCATAAAAATCAAAAACTGGACTTGGGACATGTTCAGGATCCGGATCAGGCTGTTCGATCCGGATCCCGAAGGTGGTTCGTTCATACATCGTCGCAATCCGGATCGTAGTCTCTTGATCCGGATCCCGAACGTTGAGTTTACCATCTACCTTGAACGATCCGGATCTTGCTTCGCAATCCGGATCCCGAACGTTGATGTTTGGTGAACTGTATGAACGATCTGGATCGTAGTTACATGATCCGGATCCCGAACCTTCGTTTTTCTGGAATTGGCTGTTTCGTTATGACGATCCGGATCTCAGTTATCACGATCCGGATCGCCGTCCGTAAAATTCCAGAAATGGCAGGTTTTTGATTCTTATCTCCTTCCTAGGGTTTCTAACCTATAAATAGACCCTATGTCTTTCTTTCTAGGGTCAATCCACATAGCCGTCATTTTCATGTATCATCTTATACGGCTATAGATCCACATATAGAGAAGAAAGGAAATCATTAGAGAATACTCTATGTTTCTTCATCTATATTGATTAGTTTGATTCTAGGTTTTCATACTCACATCTTGAGTTGAATCAAACTAATGAATACTTAGATGGTATTTCCGATCTATCTTTGATCTAAGTATTCGGCGGATCATCACCACCCAAAAACAACGATTACCCCCAAAATCGGCGCGTGGATTCGCGTGTCCTTGTGGATTCAAGGTTCATTCGCTCTCGTGGATTCGGAGCGAGGCACGTTCGTGGATTCGAAGGGTGCTATTGGGTGAAGACCGTGGATTCGGTCGGACGTCGTGGATTCGACGTTGGACGCCGTGGATTCGGCGTTGGGCGCAGATCGTGGATTCGAGAAGCGCTGGAGCGAGCGGAGAAGATCCTCTAGGAGCGTATGGAAAAGGTTGAGTCGTAAGTGTGTACGGTAAATCACCTTGTACGTGTTTTAATTCTAGTGGATTTCTGCCGTGTTATCGGTCCCGTGGTTTTTTACTCCGGTGATGGAGTTTTCCACGTAAAAATCTTGCGAGTTATTTTCATTTCCGCATTGGGTTTTTTTATCGCAACGATTTTTGAGTGTTTATACGTTTACACCTATTCACCCCCCTCTAGGTGTTTCTTCCCCTATTTAGATCCGTATTATATACGACCCAACAAGTGGTATCAGAGAGGGAATAGGGTTGTGAACAATGGTTGAAGGTGGAAACATCAATCGACCCCCTTTCTTTGATGGAACAAATTATGCGTACTGGAAAGTACGGATGAAAGCCTTTTTATCTTCCATCGACGAAAGGGTGTGGCATTCAATTGAATCAGGATGGACTAATCCAACTGAACTTATCTCTGATGTTCACACCTTAAAACCTAGGTCGAAATGGACCAAGGAAGAGTTTGAGTTATCTTCTTACAATGGCAAGGGAATTAATGCTATTTTAATGCCTTATCTCAAACTGAATTCTCTCGCGTCTCGGCATGTGAGACTGCGAAAGAAATCTGGGATGTTCTCCAGGTTACACATGAGGGAACTAACCTCGTGAAGATTCAGAAACTGCAGATGCTTACGAGCAAGTTTGACTCTATTTTGATGGCAGAAAATGAATCTTTCACGGACTACTATACACGATTGCAAGACATCGTAAACTCATGTGCTAATCTGGGAGAGAAGATTCCAGAATTTAAGATTGTAAGAAAAATCTTAAGAACTCTTCCTGAACGATTTCGCCCAAAGGTTACTGCCATTGAAACTATTAAACACCCGGACGAAATACGTGTAGAAGAATTAGTTGGTTCATTACAAACTTATGAAATGACTTTTAATACTAACAATTCTTCTGGAAAAGCATCCACTTCTAAGTCTTCAGGTTATGCGTTGAAAACAACTAAGGAAGAAGACGCGGATACATCCTCCTCGGACGATGACGAGAACCTTTCTATGGAGGAATTTGAGAAGCAGCTCGCTCTCTTGACAAGGAATTTTCGCCGCAAACTTTCGAAGGGGTAATTCAAGCAAATCTCCATCCTTCAGAAAGTGGAACAAAGGCAAGGGTACTCCAAGTCACAAGTCAAGAAAGCAGGAGAACTTCTCAAAGGATAAGAAAAGTTCAGAAGGACAACTGCAATGCTTCAAATGTCGAGGCTACGGCCACATTGCAACGGAGTGTCCTAACAAGTATCCGGCAAAGAAGAAGGCGATGCAAGTCGTCACTTGGGATGACAACTCAACGTCAAATGAGTCGTCTTCAAGTGATGAAGAAAAGAGCTCCACGGCATTCCACGCGTCCACATCTTCACCATTCATGTGCTTTATGGCAACTACGTCTGAATCATTGTCCAACTCCACTGTTGAAAAGAATGCAATGGACAATGAATCGGATGATTCGGAAGGTGAAGAGTTTGCTCTAGCCTACCACAGACTTTTGAGGGACTCAAAGAAAGTGGCTAAGCAAAACAAGAGTTTGAGAGGGAGATTGCATGATCTCGAAGAAGAAGCAAAAAGAGCGACTTCTCTCTCAAACGCTCTTGAAGTGGAAAGGGAAAACCTGATAAAAGAAAATGCTTCCCTTCAAGAGTCCAATGAGCAACTTGAAAAGGAACATACAAATCTGGTGGATAACGCGAATCACTTTTCAAAGCTCTACAACGAGGCTCGACAGGATAACCTGGAAATGACAAAGACCATTTTCCAACTCAAGAATGACTTACAGCGATTCTCTTCAGGAAGGAGTAAGTTGGATAGACTTCTTGGTCTTGGTCAATCAAATAGGTTCGGCCTCGGATACACTCAAACTGGAAACAGTCCAAGTTCGAGTGAGACAGTTTTTGTGCCTCAGTCGGTATCTCCTCCTCCGACACCGGAATTCAAGACAAACAACGACAACAAACCTACTTCATCCTCTTTGGGATCGTCAAGATCTAAGGTATGTTTTCGTTGTGGTGTTTCAGGGCACATAAGAAGATATTGCAAGACGGGAGTCGAACGCTCATCTCAAAGACCTCTTGCAACAACTACCAAAATGGCTCCTCCCCGAAAATCAAAGCAAAACTTTTCAAATGAAAAGAGACTTGGTAGTTCATCGCGCAAGACGATCTCATCAAGGAACAACAATCGCTATAACAAGACGCCTTCACCTAGGCATATAACTTCTCGACCATTACCGACGCACTCCAAAAGGGTTTGGGTGCGCAAAGGTGAAATTTTCCCTTGTCTTGTTTCCAAAT
>CM055065.1:29821129-29885651 GCA_029204045.2 Tillandsia leiboldiana
ACCAAGCAAGGTTTTTCAGTTGTGATTAATAAAATGCATGTGAGAATCTTAACTCTGTCAAAATTTCAAGGTTGGATATAAAGGGTGGTATTTTTAATGAAAGATGCCAAAGAGCCACTCTCTTCACTAAATTGACTAGTATTTATCTAACTTATCGAGGATTTTAGACATCTATTGATCTTTGATTCATTTTCTTTACCAATTGATGACTTTGATAAATGCATTACTCATACGACACTTAGATGAATTGAAGTTGTTCAACTTTAAGGTTTAATTTTTATAAATTTTCGTTTCGTTCTTGTTGATGTTATTGATCGATTTGAGATAATCTATTTCTGGTTGTAGTGAAACGATGATTTTTGATTTAAAGTTGATAACAAAAGTGCTCACAATCTTTCTCTGTTTTTCTAGATTTCTCTGAAATTTTCTAAAGAAAAATTGGAGCCGATCCGGATTGGACCTGCCGATCCGGATCCCCGAACGCGATTTCTTCTGCGGCAGACGATCCGGATTGGGACACTTCCTGATCCGGATCCCGAACCGCGTTTTTCACTGGTAGCCGAATCGCTCGCAATCATTACTGATCCGGATCGCTCTGTGTTAACGGAATTTGAGTTGGCGTAGTTTCGTGAAAGTCTCAAGTCTTGAAGATTGAAGGAAGAAAGTTGGATCATTTAACTCAATCTCAAGAAAGAAGAATTCAAAAGGATCAGTATGTTTAACTAAAGAATTTGTGTGATCCGAATACTTCTTGTAGTGTAGAAACACTTGGAAGAATCTTTCATTGCATAAAAATCAAAACTGGACTTGGGACATGTTCAGGATCCGGATCAGGTTCGATCCGGATCCCGAAGGTGGTTCGTTCATACATCGTCGATCCGGATCGTAGTCTCTTGATCCGGATCCCGAACGTTGATTTACCATCTACCTTGAACGATCCGGATCTTGCTTCGCAATCCGGATCCCGAACGTTGATGTTTGGTGAACTGTATGAACGATCCGGATCGTAGTTCATGATCCGGATCCCGAACCTTCGTTTTTCTGGAATTGGCTGTTTCGTTATGACGATCCGATCTCAGTTATCACGATCCGGATCGCCGTCCGTAAATTCCAGAAATGGCAGGTTTTTGATTCTTATCTCCTTCCTAGGGTTTCTAACCTATAAATAGACCCTATGTCTTTCTTTCTAGGTCAATCCACATAGCCGTCATTTTCATGTATCATCTTATACGGCTATAGATCCACATATAGAGAAGAAAGGAAATCATTAGAGAATACTCTATGTTTCTTCATCTATATTGATTAGTTTGATTCTAGGTTTTCATACTCACATCTTGAGTTGAATCAAACTAATGAATACTTAGATGGTATTTCCGATCTATCTTTGATCTAAGTATTCGGCGGATCATCACCACCCAAAAACAACGATTACCCCAAAAATCGGCGCGTGGATTCGCGTGTCCTTGTGGATTCAAGGTTCAATCGCTCTCGTGGATTCGGAGCGAGGCACGTTCGTGGATTCGAAGGTGCTATTGGTGAAGACCGTGGATTCGGTCGACGTCGTGGATTCGACGTTGGACGCCGTGGATTCGGCGTTGGGCGCAGATCGTGGATTCGAGAAGCGTCTGGAGCGAGCGGAGAAGATCCTCTAGGAGCGTATGGAAAAGGTTGAGTCGTAAGTGTGTACGGTAAATCACCTTGTACGTGTTTAATTCTAGTGGATTTCTGCGTGTTATCGGTCCCGTGGTTTTTTACTCCGGTGATGGAGTTTTCCACGTAAAAATCTTGCGTGTTATTTTATTTCCGCATTGGGTTTTTATCGCAACGATTTTTGAGTGTTTATACGTTTACACCTATTCACCCCCCTCTAGGTGTTTCTTTCCCCTATTTAGATCCGTATTATATACGACCCAACAAGTGGTATCAGAGCGGGAATAGGGTTGTGAACAATGGTTGAAGGTGGAAACATCAATCGACCCCCTTTCTTTGATGGAACAAATTATGCGTACTGGAAAGTACGGATGAAAGCCTTTTTATCTTCCATCGACGAAAGGGTGTGGCATTCAATTGAATCAGGATGGACTAATCCAACTGAACTTATCTCTGATGTTCACACCTTAAAACCTAGGTCGAAATGGACCAAGGAAGAGTTTGAGTTATCTTCTTACAATGGCAAGGGAATTAATGCTATTTTTAATGCCTTATCTCAAACTGAATTCTCTCGCGTCTCGCATGAGACTGCGAAAGAAATCTGGGATGTTCTCCAGGTTACACATGAGGGAACTAACCTCGTGAAGATTCAGAAACTGCAGATGCTTACGAGCAAGTTTGACTCTATCTTGATGGCAGAAAATGAATCTTTCACGGACTACTATACACGATGCAAGACATCGTAAACTCATGTGCTAATCTGGGAGAGAAGATTCCAGAATTTAAGATTGTAAGAAAATCTTAAGAACTCTTCCTGAACGATTTCGCCCAAAGGTTACTGCCATTGAAACTATTAAACACCCGGACGAAATACGTGTAGAAGAATTAGTTGGTTCATTACAAACTTATGAAATGACTTTTAATACTAACATTCTTCTGGAAAAGCATCCACTTCTAAGTCTTCAGGTTATGCGTTGAAAACAACTAAGGAAGAAGACGCGGATACATCCTCCTCGACGATGACGAGAACCTTTCTATGGAGGAATTTGAGAAGCAGCTCGCTCTCTTGACAAGAATTTCGCCGCAACTTTCGAAGGGGTAATTCAAGCAAATCTCCATCCTTCGGAAAGTGAACAAAGGCAAGGGTACTCCAAGTCACAAGTCAAGAAAGCAGGAGAACTTCTCAAAGGATAAGAAAAGTTCAGAAGGACAACTGCAATGCTTCAAATGTCGAGGCTACGGCCACATTGCAACGGAGTGTCCTAACAAGTATCCGGCAAAGAAGAAGGCGATGCAAGTCGTCACTTGGGATGACAACTCAACGTCAAATGAGTCGTCTTCAAGTGATGAAGAAAAGAGCTCCACGGCATTCCACGCGTCCACATCTTCACCATTCATGTGCTTTATGGCAAGTACATCTGAGTCGTTGTCCAACTCCACTGTTGAAAAGAATGCAACGGACAATGAATCGGATGATTCGGAAGGTGAAGATTTTGCTCTAGCCTACCACAGACTTTTGAGGGACTCAAAGAAAGTGGCTAAGCAAAACAAGAGTTTGAGAGGGAGATGCATGATCTCGAAGAAGAAGCAAAAAGAGCGACTTCTCTCTCAAACGCTCTTGAAGTGGAAAGGGAAAACCTGATAAAAGAAAATGCTTCCCTTCAAGAGTCCAATGAGCAACTTGAAAAGGAACATACAAATCTGGTGGATAACGCGAATCACTTTTCAAAGCTCTACAACGAGGCTCGACAGGATAACCTGGAAATGACAAAGACCATTTTCCAACTCAAGAATGACTTACAGCGATTCTCTTCAGGAAGGAGTAAGTTGGATAGACTTCTTGGTCTTGGTCAAATCAAATAGGTTCGGCCCTCGATACCACTCAAACTGGAAACAGTCCAAGTTCGAGTGAGACAGTTTTTGTGCCTCAGTCGGTATCTCCGTCCTCCGACACCGAATTCAAAGACAAACAACGACAACATAACCTACTTCATCTCTTTGGGATCGTCAAGATCTAAGGTATGTTTTCGTTTGGTGTTCAGGGGCACATAAGAAGATATTGCAAGACGGGAGTCGAACGCTCATTGCTCAAAGACCTCTTGCAACAACTACCAAAATGGCTCCTCCCCGAAAATCAAAGCAAAACTTTTCAAATGAAAAGAGACTTGGTAGTTCATCGCGCCAAGACGATCTCATCAAGGAACAACAAATCGCTATAACAAGACGCCTTCACCTAGGCATATAACTTCTCGCCTTACCGACGCCACTCCAAAAGGGTTTGGGTGCGGCAAAGGTGAAATTGTTCCCTTGTCTTGTTTCCAATATTTCCTTGCATGCTATGATAGCTCGTCTTGGTATCTGGATAGCGGGTGTTCCCGTCACATGACCGGTGACAAAAATAGTTTTCAAAATCTTGAGAAAATCTCCGGAGGACACGTTGTTTTCGGAGACTAGGTCGATCTTCCAAAATTGTTGGAAAAGGGACGGTAGCTATTCCAGATGGCCCGATTTGAAAAACGTCTTATTTGTTGATGGCCTTAAGACTAACCTCATAAGCATAAGTCAACTTTGCGACAATGGTTTTTCAGTTAACTTTTCATCGGTTGAATGCGTTGTACTGATAAGGACCATGCTTCTTTCTAAAAGGGGTTAGATCTGAAAACAATTGTTATGTGTGTTCCTAATAAATTTTCTGAAAATTGTAACTTAGGCCGCTTTGAATAATGAAACTCTTTGGCATGAAAGGCTAGGTCACTTAATTTAAGGAACTTACTAGAATTTCAAACAAGGACGTGGTCAAGGGGATTCCAAAGCTTTATTTAACAAAACGTTGTGTGTGGTGTTGCCAAAAGGGAAAACAGTCTAGGACTGCACACAAGAACCTTGAACCACGTTGGTACAAAACGGCCCTTGGAACTTTTGCACATGGACTTAATGGGGCCGACCCGTCCAACCATCTTTGGGAGTAAATGGTACAGTCGTTTTTATTGGTTGATGATTTCTCCCTCGGTTTTCCTTGGGGTAGCATTTTTGAGAGAGGAAAGCTGATACGTTTGACTCTTTCATGAGAATTTGCCATCGTATTATGATTGAAAAGAATGAAAAGATCATTCGTGTTAGAAGTGATAGGGGTGGAGAATTCATAAATTCAAATTCATTGACTTTTGTACTTCAAATGGCATTACCATGAATTCTCGGCACCCTATAACACCTCAGCAGAATGGTGTTGTTGAGCGCAAAAACAGGGTTGTTCAAGAGATGGCGCGTGTGATGCTTCATAGCCGGAATTACCGCTACATTTTTGGGCTGAAGCTGTGAACACCGCTGTTCATGTCATTAAGCAGAGTGTATTTGCGCCCAGGAACCTTGAATACACCATATGAGCTGTGGTTTAGTAGAAAACCGGATATCAAGTACTTTCGTATCTTCGGGAGTCGATGTTACATCTTACGTGACCGGTGAAAATCTTGGAAAGTTGACTCTCGAAGTGAAGAAGGGATCTTTTTGGGTTATTCTACGAATAGCAAGAGCATATCGAGTATTTAACATTGAATCTAAAACGATCGTTGAATCTATAAATGTTAAAGTAGATGAAGCTTCTCATTTTGAATCTGAAAATCTACCCTCGGATATCTCTCTAGATGATGATTCTCCTGCTAGTGCATCTTCTCATAATAATACTTCCAATATTAATGATGCATCTAATGGTTCTTCTAGTTTATCTGATGTGCAGGAATCATCTCGTTGTACCTCCGAGTACTCCCGTTTCAACAAAACGCTACGAATCATCCAAGGATCATCCGGAATCGAACATCATTGGAGATCCACAAGAAGGAGTTAGAACTCGAAGGCAAGTTGGTTTGCGGATTTGCTTGCTACGTATCTTTAATCGAACCAAAGACAATAGATGAAGCTCTTCAGGATGACTACTGGATTAAAGCAATGCAGGAAGAGCTCCATCAATTTGAGCGAAAACAAAGTCTGGGAATTAACGAAGCCTCCAAAAGCACATAATGTGATAGGTACCAAATGGATCTTCAAGAACAAGAAAGATGAAGATGGTACTATCATCAGGGAACAAGGCACGACTAGTTGCTCAAGGCTACTCTCAAGTAGAAGGTATAGACTTTGACGAAACTTTCGCCCCTGTAGCTAGACTCGAGTCCATTCGTATATTGTTTGCTATTGCTTGTCATTTTAAAATCAAATTATTTCAAATGGACGTCAAGAGCGCATTTCTAAATGGGTTTTTAAAATGAGGAAGTTTATGTAGCTCAACCGAAAGGTTTTGTAGATCATAAACAACCTAACCATGTTTTTTCGTTTGAAAAAGGCTCTTTACGGTCTGAAACAAGCACCAGCGAGCATGGTACGAAAGGTTAACAAAGCACCTTTTGGAGAAGGGCTATACTCGAGGGGGAGGCTGACAGGACTCTCTTTGTGAAGCATTATCAAAATAATTTCATTGTAGCACAAATCTATGTCGATGACACTTGTATTTGGTGCAACAAAAGATAATGATGCTTCTAAATTCGCGGAGACCATGGAAAGCGAATTTGAGATGTCCATGATGGCGAAACTGTCTTATTTTCTTGGATTGCAAATTAACAAAATGATGAAGGTATTCACTTGAGTCAATCCAAGTATGCACTGGAGTTGGTCAAAAAGTTTGATCTAGAAAATTGTAAAGATTTCCAACTCCAATGGGAACTAGCCACAAGGGACGTGGAAGTGAATCACATAGTGAGAATGTAGACGAGAAACTGTATAGAAGTATGATTGGAAGTCTACTTTACCTCACGGCTAGTCGCCCGGATATATCCTTTAGTGTTGGGATTTGCGCGAGATATCAATCAGCACCAAAGGAGGTTCACCTGAAAGCGGTGAAACGGATCATCGCGTACATCAAAGGATCAATTAATTTCGAATTTGGTATCCTATGGGAACAAGTCTGGACATTGTTGGATACTCAGATGCCGATTGGGCAGGATCAGTGGATGATTGGAAAAGCACGAGTGGTGCATGCTTCTATCTGGCCATTGCCTTGTTGCATGGCACAGTAAAAAAGCAGAATTGCATAGCACTCTCGACTGCCGAAGCGGAATACATTTCAGCTGGAAGTTGCTCAACTCAACTCATTTGGATGAAAAGCTATTGAGTGACTTTCCGCATTTCAGCATCTGCGGTAACAATTCTTTGTGAAAACACAAGTGCAATTAACATTTCTAAAAAACCCTGTGTTGCACTCTAGAACAAACATATTGAACTTAGATATCATTTTCTTAGAGAGCTAGTTGAATCAAATACTCTTCAACTTTCATATATTTCAACTGAGGATCAATTAGCTGGACAGTCTAACAAAAACCTTTGGATCAAAACGTTTATCATTTACGAAAAGCATTGGGATGCTTTCCTTGAAATAATCTTCTTTGTGAAATCTTTGCTTAGGATAGGTTTTGTACTTTGTTTTGTTTTGTTCTTTATCGATGTTTGTACATAGGACATTAGATGGAGCATAGATCATAATTGACTTTAATTGCATCTGTTCGCACATTTAGAAATTTATTATGCTTTTTGCCATCATAATATTTCACTGTTGCAATGATCATTTATGTTAATTAAATCATCTTCTAAAGTGATCAAAGTCAATTTCTCTCTCTCTATGATCTCTTGGTATAGTCATTATCTTATTTGACTGTTTAGTCGAGTATGAAATCGAGATCAATATTTGGTTTGAATACTTTATATCTTAAATAATTGATAGCCATTGAGGGGGAGTCAAAGATAATGTAAAATGCTCAAAAGATGTGGAAAGAGTTACATCCCAATGAGGAGTGTGAAACTACCACCACATGGAGGAAAGAGCTACCACCTCGGTCGTCCGAGTATTGTGTGCAGCTACCACATGTATACCAAGCATGGTTGTTCAAATTTTTGATTAAGTAAAATGCATGTTGAAATACTTGACTTCTGTCAAATTTCAAGGTTGGTATAAGGTGGGATTTTAAAGAAAAGATGCCTCAAAGAGCCACTCTCTTCAACAGATTGTCTAGAAATATTATCTACCATATTTGGGATTTCAAACATCTATTGATCTTGTATTTTATTTTCTTTACTGAATTGATGATTTGATAAAGGCATTACTCATAAGATCAAGTTAGATGTGATTGAAGGTGTTCAACTTTAAGGGATTTAATTTTTGTAAATTTTTCGTTTCATTTTTGGATATTATTGATAGATTTGGCATAATCTAATTCTTGTTGTATGAAACGATGAGTTTTGTTTAAAGTTGATACACATTTGTGCTTACAATCTTTTTCTGGATCTTTCCTGAATTTCTCTGAAATTTTCTAAAGAAAAAGTTGGGGCCGATCCGGATCGGGCAAGGTGATCCGGATCCCGAACGCAGGTTTTCTCCTGCGGGCTGACGATCCGGATTGTATCTGCCGATCCGGATCCCGAACGCAGTTTTTCTCACTGCGGGTAGCCGATCCGGATCGCAGGTTATGAAACTGATCCGGATCGCGGCTAGGTTTTATAGGAACGAAAGGGGTTTTTGATTTCTTTACTCCAATCTTTTGTTCAAAAGTTTCCAGAGCGCTTCTCTCTAGATTTCATCCTCTTTGGAAACTTTCTAACTCAAGTTCTTCAGTTCCAAGTAAGTTTTATTGATCAAAATCTCGGTTTTTCACCGTTTTTCTCTTTTCCTCCTCAAACGTACGAAATTCTTGGATCGATTTTGTTTGTGGATGGTTTTTGATCAAATTTCTTTTGAAATAAGACTCTGGGTTGTTTAGTTTTGATATATGCTAGGTTTTCTCCTGATTAACGGAATTTTAGGCTTCGATTTCTAAAATTTCGGTTTTAGGGCATATAATAAGGATTTTCGAAAATTCATGCAATTGATCTATTTTTAAAAGTCCTTTTGCAAAACTAATTTGATTCTTAGTCTCTCTACATGATTATGATTGTTTGGGTACAATTTTCAAATTTTTGAAAACTAAGAATTTTTGTGTCTTGAGTTGGTCTACTCAGGATTCCTTTTTCTCAAGAAACCATTAGCAATGGTGATCACTTGGATTGTTTTTCTACTTGCGGCTATGGTTCATACGAGAGACACCGTCAAGCCCAAGAGGGCTAAGAAGGCTAAGAAAGCGAAGAAGGCTAAAGATGATTCCGATACAGAATCTGAAACGGAATCAATTGATTGGGATGAACTGCAAGTTGAAGCAACGACTGTTCCGACTGCTTCAAAGGGAAAAGCACCTGCAGAAACATCGAAGGCTCCGCCTACTGCTGCTGAAAAAGGGAAAGCTCCAATGGAAGAAACTTCTGGGAAGACAAGAAGAAAAAGTGTTGCTCGCAAGAGAGGAAGTGCTCGAGGAATCACCATTGAGCAACCAGCTGCTGACCAAGCACCTGCACAAGACTTTGTCAGCTCGGCTAGAATAAAGGATTTTGAAAACAGAGAATGCATTGGAGAAAGGCATGTTGATGTAAAAGCCTTAACGCAAACGTTCTCAGACGTTCGGGACTTTGTTTGACCAGAGAGGTCTTGCTCCCATTTGCGATTTCCCGGAGACCACTGGGTATTGTCTTCACTCAGTGAGGATGTTCTATCAGAATGCTTGCTATCTAGTTGATCAGGAAAGCGGGCGTCGGGATTTTCAAACATTAGTCAAGAATGTCAGAATCAAAGTAACGCCTCAGCTAATTGGTGAAGTACTAGGGATGGACGCCCGAGCCGATGGCACTCATTACCTGAAGAATCAAAACTTCAACACCTTCTCCTGGAGAGTGGTAGTTGATGGAATCTGTGTTCCAGATACTCGGTCGACAGGAAACTCCGTTTTCTCGAAAGAACTACGACCTGAGTACCGCATCTTAAATCTTATTGTTTGTTACAATATTATTCCAAACATGAACACAAAGGTTCTTCGGTGGGAAAGAATGATATTCCTTTATCTACTTGGAAACCCCGCAGCAGCAATGGGAGCGAACTTAAACATTCCCTACATCATCTGGTCAAGGATGGCACGATATGTGGAGCAAGCTCATCCGTCAGAGAGACTACCTTTTCCAATGATCATCATGCGCATTCTTCGCAAATTTAAAGCTGACACAAATGCGAGTTCCTATCTGCACAGTCTAGGAACGATCAATGACACGACAATTGTAAAGTCTCTTTCGACGAAGCCAGATGAACCTTTCATACCTCTTCACCGGCAACGAGAACAACGACAACAAGCAACAACCTCTGCACCGGCAGCAGCTCCTCCAACTCAACCAGCACCTCCGGCACAAGAAGCACCACAATCAACTTCTGATGATGATGCTTCTGTTACCTCAATCTATAAAGAACAGCAAAGGCTCTCCAACGAGCAAGAACGTATATCAAATGAACTGATTGAAGTAAAGGAAGAAATAAAGAAAGTAAATAAAAATCAATCAGCAATGAACAAGCGAATAAAGAAGATTTTCCAAATCCTCGGCTGTATCAGTTCAGACGAGTCTGAATGATCCGTATCCTTCTAATTTCTGTTTATTATGCACATGTTTAAATCCTACTGTTGTGCAGGTTTTTAAGTTTTAATTTGAGTTTTTAGTTCTCGAACTTAAACTGTTAACCATTCTCTCCACTTCTGTAATTTTTGGCTTTGTTTTGTGACAAAAAGGGGGAGAGAGTTAGAGAGAACTTTGAACAATGTTGACTGCATGAAACATCAAGGTAAGTGAACAATGTTTGATATGAAAACTGGATGAATATCAAGGTAAGTATTACTCCAACTTCCATTCTCAACTTGAGGTTTTTCAGCTGTATGAATGCATGCATCGACTAACTATTTGCTAACTATTTGGGCATGTAATATAACTAACAAGTTGATGTTCACTAACAAGTTTGTGACACTTGGTTTTTGATTGCATAGAAGATATGTTGGTTTCTTAACTCTGATCAATTACATATCTATATATATATTAGTTTGTCACAAACATGTTCATGACATTTGGTTTTTACGTGCAAAGAAGATATGTTGGTATTTTTTTAACTATGATCAGTTTACATATCTGAATATAAATGTCATGGTAAGTATAAATGAGTTTAAACTTCATCTCTGTTTGTGGTTTTTGAATAATACAAAATTCTTGAGGTATCTAACGATTTCTTTTGTCAAGAATGATTTCTTTTTGCAGAGAGTACAGATGTCTAAGTCTAGAGTCTGTTTTAGGAGTTTAACTCATGTATTGTATTTTGGATCTCCATTGTAAATTTTTGTTGTATGGTGATAGCAACAAAAATATCTTTTTGAATTTTCTTTAGTGGATCTGTGTTTTGTCACGAAACCGCCAAAGGGGGAGATTGTTACGGAATTTGAGTTGGCGTAGTTTCGTGAAAGTCTCAAGTCTTGAAGATTGAAGGTGAAGAAAGTTGAATCATTTAACTCAATCTCAAGAAAGAAGAATTCAAAAGGATCAGGTATGTTTAACTAAAGAATTTGTGTGATCCGAATACTTCTTGTAGTGTAGAAACAC
Source organism: Tillandsia leiboldiana (assembly GCA_029204045.2). NCBI lineage: Eukaryota > Viridiplantae > Streptophyta > Magnoliopsida > Poales > Bromeliaceae > Tillandsia > Tillandsia leiboldiana. Next base: position 29,832,311 of record CM055065.1, read on the forward strand.
TTGGAAGAATCTTTCATTGCATAAAAATCAAAAACTGGACTTGGGACATGTTCAGGATCCGGATCAGGCTGTTCGATCCGGATCCCGAAGGTGGTTCGTTCATACATCGTCGCAATCCGGATCGTAGTCTCTTGATCCGGATCCCGAACGTTGAGTTTACCATCTACCTTGAACGATCCGGATCTTGCTTCGCAATCCGGATCCCGAACGTTGATGTTTGGTGAACTGTATGAACGATCCGGATCGTAGTTACATGATCCGGATCCCGAACCTTCGTTTTTCTGGAATTGGCTGTTTCGTTATGACGATCCGGATCTCAGTTATCACGATCCGGATCGCCGTCCGTAAAATTCCAGAAATGGCAGGTTTTTGATTCTTATCTCCTTCATAGGGTTTCTAACCTATAAATAGACCCTATGTCTTTCTTTCTAGGGTCAATCCACATAGCCGTCATTTTCATGTATCATCTTATACGGCTATAGATCCACATATAGAGAAGAAAGGAAATCATTAGAGAATACTCTATGTTTCTTCATCTATATTGATTAGTTTGATTCTAGGTTTTCATACTCACATCTTGAGTTGAATCAAACTAATGAATACTTAGATGGTATTTCCGATCTATCTTTGATCTAAGTATTCGGCGGATCATCACCACCCAAAAACAACGATTACCCCAAAATCGGCGCGTGGATTCGCGTGTCCTTGTGGATTCAAGGTTCATTCGCTCTCGTGGATTCGGAGCGAGTCACGTTCGTGGATTCGAAGGGTGCTATTGGGTGAAGACCGTGGATTCGGTCGGACGTCGTGGATTCGACGTTGGACGCCGTGGATTCGGCGTTGGGCGCAGATCGTGGATTCGAGAAGCGTCTGGAGCGAGCGGAGAAGATCCTCTAGGAGCGTATGGAAAAGGTTGAGTCGTAAGTGTGTACGGTAAATCACCTTGTACGTGTTTTAATTCTAGTGGATTTCTGCCGTGTTATCGGTCCCGTGGTTTTTTACTCCGGTGATGGAGTTTTCCACGTAAAAATCTTGCGAGTTATTTTCATTTCCGCATTGGGTTTTTTTATCGCAATGATTTTTGAGTGTTTATACGTTTACACCTATTCACCCCCCTCTAGGTGTTTCTTCCCCTATTTAGATCCGTATTATATACGACCCAACAGCGGCTAGGGTTTTATAAAGAACAAAAGGGTTTTGATTTCTTTTACTCCAATCTTTTGTTCCAAAGTTTCCAGAGCTTCTCTCTCTAGATTTCATCCATCTTGGAAGCTTTCAAACTCAAGTTCTTCAACTCCAAATAAGTTTTATTGATCAAATCTCGGTTTTTCACCGTTCTTGTTATTCCTCCTCAAAACGTGATGAATTCCTTGTATCGATTTCGTTTGTGGATGGTTTTTGATCAAATCTCTTTTGAAATAAGAACTCTGGGTAGATTAGTTTTGATTATATGCTAGGTATTCTCAAGATAAACGGATTTTTGGTCTTCGATTTCAAAGAATTCGGTTTTAGGGCATATAATGGGAATTTTCCAAAATCATGCAATTGATCTATTTTTAAATTTTCTTTTGCAAAACTAATTTGATCCCTAGTCTCTCTACACGATAATGATTGTTTGGGTACAATTTTTTTAATTTCTGAAAATTTAACAATTTTTCGTGTTCTTGAGTTGTTGCTCACAGGATTTCTTTTCTCAAGAAACCAATAGCAATGGTGATCACGTGGATCATTTTTCTTCTGGCTGCTATGGTTCATACGAGAGACACTGTCAAGCCCAAGAGGGCTAAGAAGACTAAGAAAGCGAAGAAAGCTAAAGATGATTTCGATACAGAATCTGAAACGGAATCAATTGATTGGGATGAACTGCAAGTTGAAGCAACGACTATTCCCACTGCTTCAAATGGAAAAGCACCTGCAGAAACATCGAAGGCTCCGCCTACTGCTGCTGAGAAAGGCAAAGCTCCAATGGAAGAAACTTCTGGGAAGACAAGAAGAAAAAGTGTTGCTCGCAAAAGAGGGAGTGCTCGAGGAATCTCCATTGAGCAACCAGTTGATAGCCAAGCACCTCCACAAGACTTTATCAGCTCGGCTAGAATAAAGGATTTTGAAAACAGGGAATGCATTGGAGAAAGGCATGTTGATGTAAAAGCCTTAAAGGAGCGTTCTCAGCCATTTGGGACTTTGTTTGACCAGATAGGTCTTGCTCCCACTGCTGCTGAGAAAGGCAAAGCTCCAATGGAAGAAACTTCTGGGAAGACAAGAAGAAAAAGTGTTGCTCGCAAAAGAGGGAGTGCTCGAGGAATCTCCATTGAGCAACCAGTTGATAGCCAAGCACCTCCACAAGACTTTATCAGCTCGGCTAGAATAAAGGATTTTGAAAACAGGGAATGCATTGGAGAAAGGCATGTTGATGTAAAAGCCTTAAAGGAGCGTTCTCAGCCATTTGGGACTTTGTTTGACCAGATAGGTCTTGCTCCCATTTGCGACTTCCCGGAGACCACTGGGTATTGTCTTCACTCAGTGAGAATGTTTTATCAGAATGCTTGCTATCTAGTTGATCAGGAGAGCGGACGCCGAGACTTTCAAACATTGGTCAAGAATGTTAAGATCAAAGTGACGCCCCAACTGATTGGAGAGGTATTAGGGATGGACGCCCGAGCCGATGGCACTCATTACCTGAAGAATCAAGTCTTCAACACCTACTCCTGGAGAGTGGTAGTTGATGGAATCTGTCTTCCAGATACTCGGTCGACAGGAAACTCCGTTTTCTCGAAAGAACTACGACCAGAGTACCGCTTCTTAAACTTAATTGTTTGTTATAATGTCATTCCAAACATGAACACAAAGGTTCTTCGGTGGGATAGAATGATATTCCTTTATCTACTTGGAAACCCCACAGCAGCAATGGGAGCTAACTTAAACATTCCTTACGTCATCTGGACAAAGATGGCGCGATATGTGGAGCATGCTCATCACTCAGAGAGACTACCTTATCCAATGATCATCATGCGCATTCTTCGCAAATTTAAAGCTGACACAAATGCAAGTTCCTATATGCACAGTCTAGGAACGATCAATGAAACAACAATTGTGAAGTCTCTCTCGACGAAGCCAGATGAACCCATAATACCTCCTCACCGGCAACGAGCACAACAACAACAAGCGACAACCTCTGCACCGGCAACAACTCCTCCAGTCCAACCAGCACATCCAGCACAACAAGCACCTCAATCAACTTCTGATGATGATGCATCTGTTACCTCAATCTATAAAGAACAGCAAAGGCTCTCCAACGAGCAAGAACGTATATCAAATGAACTAATTGAGGTAAAGGAAGAAATAAAGAAGGTAAATAAGAATCAATCATCAATGAACAAGCGATTAAAGAAAATATTCCAAATTCTCGGCTGTATCAGTTCAGATGAGTCTGAATAATCCGTATCCTTCCAATTTCTGTTTATTATGCATATGTTTAAATCTTTCTTTTGTGCAGGTCTTTAAGTTTTAGTTTTAGTTTTTAGTTCTCAAACTTGAATTGTTGACCATTCTCTCCATTTCTGTAATTTTGGCTTAGTTTGTGACAAAAAGGGGGAGAGAGTTTAGAGAGAACTTGAACAATGATGATGTGAAAACTGTGTGAATGTGTGAACATCAAGGTAAGTGAACATCAAGGTAAGTATCACTTCAACTTCAATTTTGGTTTTATCTTGTGATTTGTTGCATGTCACTAACTATTCATCTAACTATTTGGGCATGTAATATGACTAACAAGTTGATGTTGGACTAACACTTTGTGACATTTGGTTTTTGATTGCATAGAAGATATGTTGGTTTTTGACTATGATTCTCTTACATATCTGAATTCTCAAATGTCATGATGATCAGATAAACTCTATCTCTGTACTTGGTTTTGTATGTTTCAATTCTTGAGGTATCTAACGATTCTTTTTGTTAAGAATGATTTCTTTGTGCAGAGAGTACAGATGTCTAAGTCTAGAGTCTGTTTTAGGAGTTTATCTCATGTTTTTAAATTTTTGGATCTCCATTGTAAATTTTTGTTGTATGGTGATAGCAACAAAAATATCTTTTTGAATTTTCTTTAGTGGATCTGTGTTTTGTCACGAAACCGCCAAAGGGGGAGATTGTTACGGAATTTGAGTTGGCGTAATTTCGTGAAAGGTTCAAGTCTTGAAGATTGAAGGTGAAGAAGGTTGGATCATTTAACTCAATCTCAAGAAAGAAGAATTCAAAAGGATCAGGTATGCTTAACTAAATATTTTTGGTGATCCGAATACTTCTTGTAGTGTAGAAACACTTGGAAGAATTTTTCATTGCATAAAAATCAAAAACTGGACATAGGACATGTTCAGGATCCGGATTAGATTGTTCAATCTGGATCCCGAAGGTGGTTCGTTCATACACCAGTTCAATCCGGATCGTAGCTTCTCTTGATCCGGATCCCGAACATTGAGTTTACCATTTTCCTTGAACGATCCGGATCAGGCTTCGCAATCCGGATCCCGAACGTTGATGTTTGGTGAACTGTATGAACGATCCGGATCAAGCATTTCGATCCGGATCCCGAACCTTCGTTTTTCTGGAATTGTCTGACTCGTTACGACGATCCGGATCACAGCTAATCCGATCCGGATCGCCGTCTGTAAAATTTCCAGAAATGGTAGGTTTTTGATTCTTATCTCCTTCCTAGGGTTTCTAACCTATAAATAGACCCTATGATTCATTTTTCTAGGGTTAAGGAAAATAGCCGTCATAATCAAATATCATTTTATACGGCCTAAGATCCACATATAGAGAAGAAAGGAAATCATTAGATATTACTCTATGTTTCTTCATCTATATTGATTAGTTTGATTCTAGGTTTTCATACTCACATCTTGAGTTGAATCAAACTAATGAATACTTAGATGGTATTTCCTATCTATCTTTGATCTAAGTATTCGGCGGATCATCACCACCCAAAAAACAACGATTTACCCCAAAATCGGCGCGTGGATTCGCGTGTCCTTGTGGATTCAAGGTTCAACCGCTCTCGTGGATTCGGAGCGAGGTACGTTCGTGGATTCGAAGCATACTACTGGGTGAAGACCGTGGATTCGGTCAGACGTCGTGGACTCGACGTTGGACGCCGTGGATTCGGCGTTGGACGCAGATCGTGGATTCGAGACGCGTTGCGGAACGAGCGGAGAAGATCAACTAGGAGCGTATGAAAAGGTTGAGTCGTCAGTGAGTACGGTATATCACCTTGTACGTGTTTAATTCTAGTGGATTTCACCGTGTTATCGGTCCCGTGGTTTTTTACTCCGGTTTGGAGTTTTCCACGTAAAAATCTTGCGTGTTCATTTATATTTCCGCATTGGGTTTTTATTGCGCAATGATTTTTTGAGTGTTTATTGTTTACACCTATTCACCCCCCTCTAGGTGTTTTTTCCCCTATTTAGATCTATATTACATACAACCCAACAGTTTTCTGATGCATTCATACAGTCATTTCTTTCGATACTGCATTTAGAGGCATAGTAGTGGTAGTTTCCTTTATCAGTAGCCTTTATAGCTTACTACTGTTCTTCCCCTTTTTGCCTCTAGTAGTCCTAGTGGGCACGTCAGAGTTTGAGGCTTTTCCCACTAGGGGAGGCTACTGTTTTATATAGTAGTTCTCACCCCCCCCATTGTCTCTCTTTTCTTTTCCCCCTTTATTTTGCAGAGTCTTCTGCGGGAGTTGCAGGGCCGTCTTCGACAGATCGAGGTAAGAGGATAGCGGATTAGATAGTTCATCTACCCCGACTGCGAGCTTAGTTGTGTATCAGTTGTACCCTTTATTTCTCAGACAGTTGTAGTTTATTTTGGGTCTGGCTCTAGCCAGCTGTTTGTACATATTTGCTAAGCTGGGAGTGACACTTGTATATTTTGAGAGTTTTTATTGTACTTTTACTTTCCAGCTGTGGTCTGAGATGTATTAGTTTTAGTTTAGCTCTGTTTTATGCTCCTTTATTATATCTTTTATATCTGAGCAGGTTACCAGCGCTTCGTGTACACGAAAAATTCTGTATGCACGGCGGATCTGTGGATGGGCCCGGGTTCTGGTTTACACCCGGGGCGTGACAGTCAATGAGGTAGTCTCAAATCCATCCGTATGTTTAAGAAAAAGGGCGTACCATAATAGGATGAATATTTTATTTCATTAGATGTATCGGATGAGAAAGAAGTGACGTCACATTTATCTTATGAGACACTACAATAAAAACATATTTTACCTATATATTTCTAAAAGAATTTATAAAAATATGTTGAAATTTTTTATTTAATGCCTTATATGCTGTATTTTTTAAAACAACTACTAAGTTTTGGTAAAATATCATTTTAACTTTTTTTCGCTAGTCATTAACAGACTATTTTATCCTTACTTCAACTTAGAATCCAAATCCACTAAAAAAAGCCCTCGAAAGGACGCCTTCAAAAAAAAAAAACACAGTCCCCGTTAAGATTGTTGGCAGTGGGCCTTCCTATTCAGCAGTGGGCTCAAGCTTCTTTGTTGAGATCATGAATTTCAATTGTCATGTCCCAAACAATAGCAGAAGCAAATCACACGTGTCAAATAAGCAATTCTAGAAGCTCACAACTAAACAAATATTCTAGAAGTCAACCACTAAACATCATAAATATCATAGTCAGAAAATAAATTGTATAAATATAACTACGCTGTACATATATCATCCATCACCAAAACAACTCAAAATAATATAGTATACAACAATTCTGTGGAACCAGTCCATAACAAAAGGTATTGTGTGCTATATATATAGATCTCTAGCTCATATCCTCCTCTAGCCTATCTATACAGGTAGGAGACGCTATCTAGCTCGCTATACCCTTTCCTCGATCAAAAGCAAGTGCTGAGAACTTTGAAACAAAAAAATAATAAAAAGAGAGCGTAAGAACCATTAAACAATAGTTCCCAGTAGATCACAGCCACTAACCACGACAACCTACATCACTAGGTCTACTAGAGAGAAAAATAGAAAATAATTGAGTAGATAATAAAGCATAAGTTGAATTAGAAAGAAATCTAACTATCATGCCTCTAAGATAATAACTGTCAGCTATAGCTGTAAACAGATAAACTATTGTTGAGACCAAAATTTTTCGTTACCTGAGGAGGTGACACGTGGCGTATATTATCGGCTAAAGATATCAGCCGACTGAAGAATGAGTCAACAAAGAGGGACTCGTGTCTCGATTAAGATCGGTCTTAATCGCGTGAGAGTGCAGCACATGACATACGCTAGTCGGCCAAAGGCATCAGCCGACAGAAAAAGCGGCCAAAACAAGGAGATCATCGTCTCGTCTGAAATCAACCTCGACTGAAGACGAAAGCCAGACCGCCCAGTCGAGTTGACGAGGAAGGTGAAGTCGTAGTCAATTCTCGGCTAACTCAAGCCGAATATGGAAAGACTTTGAAAGGAAAAAGCGCGAGATTTGGGCGCGAATCACGTAACTGACTCCGGAAAACGGCTAGCGGCACCCAGCATTGGAGAGCGCCGAAGATCACGCTTCGGCGCGTCAATTAGGGGATGGATTTGGACGAAAAAATGGCTACCATCATATTTGAGGAAGTTCGACTCAAAATGAAGTAGTTGAGGATTTCTCGATAACTGTCCCCAAATCACGCCGATTATTCAAATCGGCGATTATACGCATGGCTCGGGAATGTATAAATACCCGAACCATCGAAGAAGAAGATGTTCTGCAACCTCGTAAGCCAGGACCACCCCCTTGCTTTTTCATATCTTTCATATCTGCATTTACCGCATTTTCTAGGAGTAGATTAACTTGTAATTGGCTACCTGTTACTCTTGTAACCCCCACTTCAATCAATACAAATTTCTAATCGGCTCCTTAGCTGTATCAAATCTCTGTCTCCATACCCTAGTTCGGATGTTCTAGGACGAACTCTCTCTTTCTCTACCTCCATATCCCGATTCGGCTAATCTAAGCCTGACGGTTGCGAGAGTTTGATTGAGAAGAACCCGGCCGAGCGGATCCCTCCTCGGCCTGATTGCTTAATCTATTGGCACACGACACATCACATCCAGAGGGTCAACCAACCCGGGGTCAATCGACGACCGAACCCGGTCAACGGTAAGCGCGGCATTTTTCTTGGCACGCCCGGTGGGACGATCAGGTAACTCTTATCTTCCTACCATAAATATGTCAGAAGACAACAGTCTGAACCTCAGGAGTATAGGCATTCCTGGACATCCAGGGAACGACCGTCCTACGAACGTTGGACACACGAGTGATCCGCCACCGACACTAGTAGAGGTTCCTGAGACCAATAAGAGGTAGGCACCACCGGAGCCGACCCTGTCGCCACTATTCGGGCAAATGACTCGAATGATGAGATCTCTTGAGAGAACACAGTTGTCTCTCAAAGGAGTGCCCAAGCCCATGGCGCTCGCTCGGACACGCCGGCCGACATCACGACCTCAGATGAGAGTATTTCCCGGCTCGGGCATTTTTTAGCCCGAAGCGAACCATGCCACGGAGGTCTACTGGCATCTCCACCAGCTCTGCCACCACTAGTGCCGACACAAATGATTCTGACGACGCCGGTAACAATGGCGGCACAGTAGGTTGCGCCCCTCACAACGGCACAGTCTCTGGGGGCAGTACAGCTAGAAGAGTTCCCGTACCATACGGGAATGGGGCCGATGGGGCATAACATCGGCCATCAACAAGAAAACTACTTGGGGGTTCATCTGCCTCCCCCACCACCGTTCGTCCGGCCTTAGGCTGGGGGCAGGATCGGCGTGCAAGTCCCCTCTTAGGGACCACTTCAGCAACAGGCTGGCCATTACGGGCCATCACCTTCGCCAGTACAGTCGGTGGCTTAGGTACCTCAGGCCAGGCATGCTGAAGTCGCAGGAATGATAGGCAGGTCCCTCCACAGGGACCACCTCAGAATCAGGCCGGCCAGTATGGGGTGCCACCTCCACCGACGCAACCGACGGCCCCAGCACCTGCAGTGGGGCTCACCAATATTCACGCCCAAGCGAACGAAGTAATTCGCAATACCTTTGAAATGGAGGTCGGGTCTGTGACTCGGTCGTTGATAAGCGAAGGCGAATCTTCGGCCAAAGAGGCCGAAGTATGTGCGGCCGAATTGATACCCGGCTGCCAGCCCCACACATGTCAGATGCTCAAGCTAAGTCAGGCCCAAGAGTTCAAAACTCAGGCATCGGCTAATGCTTTTACTTTCGACGCGTCCAATTCGATCGATTGTATAAAGACGGTCGAATCAAGCTCCAGGAGGGCCAGTCAATCTGTCACGCCCCGGGGTCGAACTGCGACCCGGGCTCGCCAACAGATCCGCCGTCTGTACGGAAACTGCCGTACAGACGAAGCGTCTAACCTGCAAAGAGATCTATAGCTATGCAAATATCAGAGCTGAAAAGAAGCTATAAAGAAGGAAGAAAACGGAATAACTGAACCACTAAGTAAAAAGTCCAAATACACAAGTCCACTAACACAAAATATAAATACAATATCTCAGACTAGTACAAAAGTGGAAATCCAAAAGTACAGGTCACTCTATCTCTGACTCGACAGACTCGGGTAGGAACTAGTCGGCGACGCCCTTACCTCGGTCTGAAGACTCCGCACGAGCTAAGCCTGGAATAGACGCCTCAGGAACACCTGTCACACGCAGCGGGTGTGAGATCAACTGCAAAAGCATATCTCAGTGGGTACCGTTGCCAGAACTCACGGTGTGCCAACCAAGTCCGCTGGAGGTAAAGACAGATAGATAGATAGATAGATAGATAGATAGATAGAGTATGCATGCAGGAAATGAATCTACCACTATATGCCTCAATAATATGCTCGAAGGAAAACCATCTAGGAACATATGCAACATCACCCGCTCATGTCACCCAATCTCAACGACTGCCACAAAGGGTCCAGTCAAGCCTGCGCCTGTCGACTAGGAACGCACCTGCCCACCACCGCACATCCACTTGAGGACGGAATTTACGTGGGGCGTCCTGTCCGACTGTCTCAATCTCACTCAAGTAGCCACCTGGTAGCTCGGCCAGGGGCTGTTATGGCATTTTGGTGTTGCCATATTTCGTGAGTCAAGTCAGTGAGTTGAGTCGGAGTCTTAAAGGGATCAAATTGTCAATCAGCAATCAAAGACTTAGAGAAGATTCAACAAGAGCTCAAGTTGACACTCAGTGTCTTGAGTCTTGAAGATTGAAGTTGAAGAATTGTGGATCAGTTACATCAATCTCAAGAAGAAAGTATTCAAAAGGATCAGGTATGGTTAACTAAATAATTTTGGTGATCCGAATACTTTCTTATAGTGTAGAAACACTTGGATGAATTTTTAATTGCATAAAAATCAAAAACTGGACATGGGACATGTTCAGGATCCGGATCAGACAGTCCAATCCGGATCCCGAAGGGTGCTTGTTCATTGGCAAATCCGATCCGGATCAAAGGTCTTTTCGATCCGGATCCCGAACATGGGTTTTTGCTGGAATACACGAACGATCCGGATCGGGCATTTCAATCCGAATCCCGAACCCTGTTTTTTCTGGAATAGCCTGACTCGCTACGACGATCCGGATCGCAGTAAATCTGATCCGGATCGCCGTCCTGAAAATTTCCAGATAAGGTAAGTTTTTGATTCTTATCTCTTTCCAAAGGTCTCTAAACTATAAATAGACATTTAGGGTTTCTCAAAAACGTGGGGAGCACGGCCGATGAATTTATAAAACACTTGAGAGCAACCCTAGAGGCTAGGTTTTTATCGTTCTTCTTTTTAGCCTCTTTTAGGTCAAATCGACGGTTTTTTCAAGAACATATCTTTTGTCGAATTGATCTAATCTTTGCTTAGAAATTTCTTCTACGGTTCCTCAATGAGAATCTAAGCAAAGGATCACCATCGAAGTCAATATTCTTATCGACTGAGTTTGTGTCATGGATTCGACGTGGCATCGTGGATTCGGTGTGCTAAAGGCGTTTCGTGGATTCGAAACGTGTGCTCGTGGATTCGAGTGGCGTTCGTGGATTCGAACGTGTGCAGTGGACGTGCAATCGGTGGAGCGCGAGGTCCGAAGAAATTGAATGAGGGGTTAAATCCGTGGAGACTGTAATCACCTTGTTATTCTTCTTTTCTTAGTGGATTGTTATTGCGTGGACATCCAACCGGTCAGCGCAAGGTCCGAAGAAGCTGAAGGAGGGGTTGAGTCCGTGGAGTCGGTAATCACCTTGTTATTCTTCTATTCTTAGTGGATTGTTATTGCGTGTTGGTCCCGTGGTTTTTCTCCTGGATTGGAGTTTCCACATATATATCGGTGTGCTGTTTTTATTTTCCGCATTGGTTTTTATTTTGCACTGAGATTTGGTTTTATAAGTATTACACCTATTCACCCCCCCTCTAGTTGTTTGATAGTACCTATTTAGATCCTCCGGGATATATAAAAACCAACATTTGGTATCAGAGAGGGTTTTAGGTTTATCTATCATGATGGGTGAAAGTGGTAATATTTATAGACCTCCTCTTTTTGATGGGACTAATTATGCTTATTGGAAAGTGCGGATGAGAGCTTTTCTCATTTCAATTGATGAGCGAGTTTGGCAAACCGTGGAACACGGTTGGGTGCATCCTGTTGAGGAAGTAGGAAATTCTACTACCCCAAAACCTCGCTCTAGATGGTCCAAAGAGGAATTTGAAAGATCTTCTTACAGTGGGAAAGGTATGAACGCTTTATTTAATTCTCTTTCCTCGACTGAGTTCACACGAATTTCTGCGTGTGAAACCGCGAAGGAAATTTGGGATATTCTCAAAATTACACATGAGGGTACTAATCTTGTAAAAATTCAAAAGCTCCAGATGCTTACAAGTCAATTTGACTCTATTCATATGGAAGAGCATGAATTGTTTACAGATTATTACACTAGACTTCAAGATGTAATCAATACTTGTGCTAATTTAGGAGAAAAGATCCCGGAGTCGAAAATTGTAAGAAAGATACTTCGGACTCTTCCGGAACGGTTTAGGGCAAAGGTTACTGCCATTGAAACCGTTAGTCATCCGGATGAGATGAGTGTAGAGGAATTAGTAGGTGCTTTGCAAACTTATGAAATAACTTTTCCTACTAATCAAGTTTCTTCCAAGTCTTCTTCTAAGCTTACAGGTATTGCATTCAAATCAACAAAGGAAGAAGATAGCGAATCAAGTTCCGATGATGAAATCTCTTTTGCCGATTTTGAAGAACAATTGGCGCGGATCACAAAGAAATTTCGTCGGAAGTTTTGGAAGAATCGAACCGATGGATCTTCATCCACGAAACCTTCTAAAAGATCATCGGGTTCTAAATCCTCTAACCTCAAAAGCTTTGCAAAACCTTCTAAAGAAAAAGAAAAAGATGATTTCGAAGGGGAAATCCAATGCTATAGATGCAAAGGCTACGGCCATTTTTCAACGGAATGTCCTTCTCCGAAATCATATAAAAAGAAGGCTTTGCAAGCGAAAACTTGGGACGATTCTACTTCTAATGAATCGACCTCAAGTAAAGAGGAAAAAGTCGTTGCCTTACATGCTTCTCAAATTCCCTCTTCTAATGTTTGTTTATCATCTTTAATCACTGACTCTATTCATTTGATTTTGCATGAAACATCAACATCCGGCGGAGAGTCATCAAGTGAGGGGGAGTCGGACGAAGAAGAACTCGTTGAGGCATATCAACAACTTCTTGCGGAATCTAAGAAGATGGCCAAGCATATCAAGAAGTTGAGGAAGCAACGACTTGAGAATCAAGACGAGAATCATGCTTTAAAGATAAAACTTCATGATCTCGAGGAGGAACAAGGACGTTTATTGAATAACAATAAAATCCTCCAAGAAAAGCTAAACCAATCGGAGACAAACGCTAAATCATATATGGACAAGATTGGTTTTCTAGAAAAACAGTTTGAGGAGATTCATGTCACCAACCAAGTTTTGACCAAGCAAGTTCATGAACTCAAATTCGACATACAAAGGCTTTCAACCGGTTCCAAGAAACTAGATTGTATGTCCGGATTAGGTCAAACAAGCAATGTTGGTTTGGGATTCAAAAAGGACCAAACTGTGCATGCTTCAAGTTCCACAATGAAATTGAAAGGAAGAACTTGTCACTTATGTGGACTTGAAGGACATTTGGTGAAGAATTGCCCGAAAAAGAGAAAGAAGAGTCCTTCGGCAACTTCATCTACGGAGCGAACTCAACGGAATCAAAAGACACATCAAGTCAAAGGAGTTCACTCAACCCACCAAAGGTCCGAGCCACATCATCAATCATACAAGTGGATCACTACGAGGCAAAGACCTAAGGTGGACCAACCGTCAAAGCGGACAACCCCCGGCCACAACGAATCAAGACAACCCAAAATCCAGCGATTTTGGATTCGGAAAGGTGATATCTTTTCTTGTCTTAAGTTCTAAATAGCTTATGACTGTATGTAATGCTTTGATTGGTTTACTCTTCATATTTTTCTTAATCTTTGCATTACATGTTTTTTCAATGCTCTTGGTTTTATGTTTTGTTCTTGAACAAAAGGTTTTTAACGAACAAGTACATTGAATAAAAAGGGTTTCACGTTCATTCACTCCAAATTAATTTTATATGGATTATCAACTTTACTCCATATCATAATCTTGGAGCATTGGTCATATTGACTTTAATTGCATCTTTTCACGCATTTAGAAATCTATTATGCTTCTGACATCATAATATTTCGATGTTGCAATGATCATTTATGTTAATTAAGTCATCTTTTAAGTGATCAAAGTCAATTTCTCTCTCGATGATCTCTTGGTATAGTTTTTATCTTATTTGACTGTTTAGTCGAGTATGAAATCGAGATCAATATTTGGCTGAATACTTTATATCTTAAATAATTGATAGCCAATTGAGGGGGAGTCAAAGAAAAAGTATTATGTTCAAAAGATGTGGAAAGAGTTACATCCCAATGAGGAGTGTGAAAACTACCACCACATGGAGGAAAGAGCTACCACCTCGGTCGTCCGAGTACTGTGTGCAGCTACCACATGTATACCAAGCAAGGTTTTTCAAGTTTGATTAAATAAAATGCATGTTGAAATACTTGACTCTGTCAAAATTTCAAGGTTGGTATAAGGTGGGATTTTTAATGAAAGATGCTCAAAGAGCCACTCTCTTCAATAAATTGACTAGATACATTATCTAATTTATCTGGGATGTTAGACATCTATTGATCTTGGTATTTTATTTTCTTTACCAAATTGATGATTTGATAAAGGCATTACGCATAAGATCATGTTAGATGTGATTGAAGTTGTTCAACTTTAAGGGTTTTAATTTCCATAAATTTTCGTTTCATTTTTGAGTATTTTTGATATATTTGGTATAATCTATTTCTTGTTGCATGAAACGATGACTTTTGTTTAAAGTTGATGCGCTAAAGTGCTTACATACTTTTTCTGGTTTTTATGGATATCATGAAAAAGTGTTTATAATGCCTTATCTTTGTTTTTCATGATTTTGGAGTAAATCTTTTTAATTTCGTGAAATTAATTGGATTGAATGGCATCTGTGTGAATTCATTGTTTAAAGCACTTAAATTGATTTCTTGATGGAATACAAATCGGTATTTGAAAAGATTCCAAAATCTGGATTTGTTTCAAGAAATTATTTGATTTTTGCTTTTTGGTACAGGTACGCAATCTGCATTTTTGTTATATACCGGAACTGAGCTTTTATCTCTCTTTCTCTATGAACTAATGCTGTTAGTGATTTCCTTTTGTCTAGTATGTTCACTGTTTGACAATTTGTGACAAAAAGGGGGGGAACAGAAAGTAATGATCGTATCACAAAGGGGGAGAACATAAATGCTCAAGACAGGGGGAGAACATGGAGAACATGGAGAACATGTTAGAGATGCTCAGGATAGGGGGAGATAAAGAAAAGATTGAAAGAGCCGAAAAACAAAAGAACCAAAAGGACGAATCAAATGTAGGATTCTAATTTCTAACGACTAACGTTTGATTTTGTTTGGAGTTTCGTTTTGCAGGAATTACATCACTTTAAGACTCCAAGTCCTAAGTCATAGAGTATGTTCTAGGACTGTTTGGTTCAAATGTAATTTTGTATTTATTGGATCTTTCACGCAAAGAAAATCAATGTTTTGGTGATAACATTGAATTTCGACTTTTTGGTTTAAGATGAGTGACTTGAGCGCTTTTATGTATTTTTGGGTTTTGTCACGAAATTGCCAAAGGGGGAGATTGTTACGGCATTTTGGTGTTGGCATATTTCGTGAGTCAAGTCAGTGAGTTGAGTCGGAGTCTTAAAGGGATCAAATTGTCAATCAGCAATCAAAGACTTAGAGAAGATTCAACAAGAGCTCAAGTTGACACTCAGTGTCTTGAGTCTTGAAGATTGAAGTTGAAGAATTGTGGATCAGTTACATCAATCTCAAGAAGAAAGTATTCAAAAGGATCAGGTATGGTTAACTAAATAATTTTGGTGATCCGAATACTTTCTTATAGTGTAGAAACACTTGGATGAATTTTTAATTGCATAAAAATCAAAAACTGGACATGGGACATGTTCAGGATCCGGATCAGACAGTCCAATCCGGATCCCGAAGGGTGCTTGTTCATTGGCAAATCCGATCCGGATCAAAGGTCTTTTCGATCCGGATCCCGAACATGGGTTTTTGCTGGAATACATGAACGATTCGGATCGGGCATTTCAATCCGGATCCCGAACCCTGTTTTTTCTGGAATAGCCTGACTCGCTACGACGATCCGGATCGCAGTAAATCCGATCCGGATCGCCGTCCTGAAAATTTCCAGATAAGGTAAGTTTTTGATTCTTATCTCTTTCCAAAGGTCTCTAAACTATAAATAGACATTTAGGGTTTCTCAAAAACGTGGGGAGCACGGCCGATGAATTTATAAAACACTTGAGAGCAACCCTAGAGGCTAGGTTTTTATCGTTCTTCTTTTTAGCCTCTTTTAGGTCAATTCGACGGTTCTTTCAAGAACATATCTTTTATCGAATTGATCTAATCTTTGCTTAGAGATTTCTTCTACGGTTCCTCAATGAGAATCTAAGCAAAGGATCACCATCGAAGTCAATATTCTTATCGACTGAGTTTGCGTCGTGGATTCGACGTGGCATCGTGGATTCGGTGTGCTAAAGGCATTTCGTGGATTCGAAACGTGTGCTCGTGGATTCGAGTGGCGTTCGTGGATTCGAACGTGTGCAGTGGACGTGCAATCGGTGGAGCGCGAGGTCCGAAGAAATTGAAGGAGGGGTTAAATCCGTGGAGACGGTAATCACCTTGTTATTCTTCTTTTCTTAGTGGATTGTTATTGCGTGGACATCCAACCGGTCAGCGCAAGGTCCGAAGAAGCTGAAGGAGGGGTTGAGTCCGTGGAGTCGGTAATCACCTTGTTATTCTTCTATTCTTAGTGGATTGTTATTGCGTGTTGGTCCCGTGGTTTTTCTCCTGGATTGGAGTTTCCACGTATATCTCGGTGTGCTGTTTTTATTTTCCGCATTAGTTTTTATTTTGCACTGAGATTTGATTTTATAAGTATTACACTTATTCACCCCCCCTCTAGTTGTTTGATAGTACCTATTTAGATCCTTGTGGATCCTATATAAACCTACAGGGGCGAGTACCCACCTGGTAACTCGGCCAGGGGTATCAATCTCTCAACGCGTCCGGAGCGTGACCCGAGGGGAGCGACCCCATCGAGTATCAAACATGTCACATCTATCTCAGCAAGCGGCATATGCAGGCTATAGTCCACGATAAAAAAGATCGGAAAAACTCGAACGACACTACTCACACACACACTCAAGTCGGAAAATGAACCCTCGACTGAAACTGATAACCCTGCTAAAATCCCGAGACTCTGGAGTATAACTAGAAAATCCATGAACCCCTTTTTCTCGGCCCCCGGCCCGAGATCAAATACTCTCAAGGGGTTTCCAACAATTTACTACAATATCCCGGCAGATACCAGATAAGAGTAATGGTGAAAAGGGACACGATACCTTTGCCTTCCGGAGCAATGTAGAGCATTCCACAATTTTAGGAATAAAACAACCCACCTGTACTCAACTGCAAAAAGCGCACGCCAAACGGAGGTCCCGATGCGATCCCACAGCTCCACGCGGCACAATGCGCACCCCCGACCGCGTAGACAAGCAAGCACCAAGTCACCACTGCGAAAACGGTGAAAACAGGGATCAGAAAAACCCCGCAGCCAAAAACCGCGCTCAAAACGGCGGGACAAACCCAACCGGCGACGAAGAACGTCGGGCGTTGCGCGGAAAGCCCATCGCGCACCCGCCACGACGCACCGTCGAGCCGAAGACAATGGCACAGAGCGGCTCACGGCCGTACAGTCCAAGGAACCCGGCCCCGCGCGGCGGCGGCCAGCCGCGCGGCCGGCAGCGCCGCGCGGCCCAAGGGCTGCCCGCGCGGCACCCTGCAGTGCCGCGCGCCAAGCGCGCAGCCTGCAGGTCCGCGCGGCCCCATGGGCCGCCCGCGCGGCATCCTGCAGTGCCGCGCGCCAAGCGCGCGGCCTGCAGGGCCGCCCGCGCGGCGCCCTGCAGTGCCGCGCGGCACAGGGGCCGCCCGCGCGGCACCCCAGCAGTGCAGCGCGGCACCCCTGCAGTGCCGCGCGCCAAGCGCGCGGCCTGCAGGGCCGCGCGGCCCCATGCCGCAGCTCCCGAGCAGTCCGGCGCCCTGCTGCACAAACATGGCAGCAGGGCGCATGCTGCGCGCGGCGCTCATGCGCGCCCGCGCAGCGGCAGCCCTCACAGCCACGCGCCGCCAATAATCGCGCGCGCGCGGCTCGTGCATAATCTCCCACCCCGGACAACAAGTCCGCACTGCCGCAACGACGGGGAAAGAAAAGAAAGAAGAAGAAGAGAACTCAAAAGAAAACCCAAGATAATAAATTAAGCGAAAATGAACACCAACCTCGTCGTTGCCGTCACGCGCACCTCGCTCGGCGCTCCCCGGCAACCAACAGGCGGTTCACTCCAAGAGGTCTCCTTTAAAGCCTCAGCTTTTCCCCCTTCTTCCCTTCTTCTCTGCTTCTCACCAAGCCAAAGAGAAGCTGCTGGCTTGCTACTAGCTACTTGCTAAAGAGAAGGGTGAAGTGGCAGTGAGGGTGGTGAGCTATTTAAATAGGCAAAAGCAAAAAGATGCTAAGGGATTTAATTAGCCACCTACCCACTAATTAAAAACCCTCTCCAACTCCTCTGCCAAACACCCACACAGCTACACACCAAAAAAAAAACCAAGTTTCAGATAACACCCCTTTTTCAAATAAATAAATAAAAAAAGAATAAATAATCCAAAAGTGCCCCGGTAACTCACTTTCTGACCTCGGGCCTTCCACCGCAGTCCGGAACCTCCCGAGCTCCGCTGTAATCAGAAAATATACATGCTCGCAGCTTTTCTCACCCAAAAAGCCTGTCTGTAGAGTCGGTAGGCTCAAACTGAAAACCGGCATACTACACTCTCCCCCCCTTCAAAAGGTTTCGTCCTCGAAACCCAAAAAGCTCCATACTCAGGAAGGGGTCTCAAATAAGTCAGGATAGGTAGTTCTCAGCTCCTCCTCGGGCTCCCAAGTAACCTCTCTCTCATCATGGTGGCTCCAAAGTACCTTCACATAAGGTATAACCCGATTGCGCAATTCTCTCGTCTCGCGAGCAAGAATCCGCATCGGGCGCTCCTGGAAGTGTAGCTCCTCATCCATCTCTAGGGAAGTGAAATCCAGTATGTGCGAGGGATCATACACATACTTCCTCAAAATGGACACATGGAATACGTCATGAGTACCAGCTAAGCGCGGCGGTAGAGCAACCCGATAGGCGACAGGTCCGATGCGCTCTAAAATCTCAAATGGTCCAATAAAACGCGGGCTCAGCTCCCCGCGCACTCCAAAGCGTCGAATCCCTCGAGCAGGCGAGACTTTCAGAAATACATGATCCCCTACCTGAAACACCAAGTCTCGCCGTCTCCTATCGGCGTAGCTCCTCTGTCGGCTCTGCGCAGTCACCAAATGACGCCGAATAACCTTTACTTTTTCCTCGGCTTCCAAAAGCAATTCTGGCCCCAAAGTTTTCCTTTCACCCACGTCACTCCAAAATAAAGGCGATCGACATTTCCTACCATACAATGCTTCATAAGGCGCCATCTGGATACTCGCCTGGAAGCTATTGTTGTAGGCAAACTCCGCTAACCTCAAATGTCGATCCCAACTGCCACTAAAGCTCAGGACGCAAGCTCTCAACATGTCCTCCAGAGTCTGAATAGTCCGCTCGGACTGTCCGTCGGTCTGTGGGTGAAAGGCGGTGCTAAACTGAAGCTGGGTCCCCAAGGCCGTCTGCAAGCTCCTCCAAAACTGCGAAGTGAACCTCGGGTCCCTATCCGACACAATAGACGCTGGCACCCCATGAAGCCTCACAACCTCGTCAAGATATAGCTGTGCTAACCTCTCCAAAGTCCAACCTGACTGAATCGGCAGAAAGTGGGCTGATTTGGTCAATCGATCCACAACCACCCATATAGCATCTGCTCCACTCTGAGTCCTCGGCAGACCAACAATGAAATCCATGGTGACACAATCCCATTTCCATTCAGGTATTGGAAGGCTCTGTAACTTGCTAGCTGGAACCCGATGCTCAGCTTTGACTTGCTGGCAAGTTAGACAGTGAGCCACAAACCTTCCAATATCTCTCTTCATGCCCTGCCACCAGAACTGTGCCCTCAAATCTCTATACATCTTTGTCCCCCCTGGGTGGAGGGTGTAAGGTGTATAGTGAGCCTCCCTAAGGATCAGCTCTCTAATCTCTGAGTCCACGGGCACACAGTAGTGGTCCCTGTACCTGAGTACTCCCGCTGCATCCACAGAAAAGTCCCCACCCTGACCACGCTGCACCTGGTCTCTGATCCTCTCAAGATAGGGGTCTCCACTCTGCTTCTCTCTAATTCTGTCCAGCAAAGTGGGTTGCAAGACCATAGACATCAGTCTTGCAGAAACCCCAGGGGACACAACCTCCAAATCCAATCTCCTCAGCTGCTCTCTCAGTGGCCTCTGCTGGGTGATAAGCATGCTCAAGGTCTGCCCTGCTCGCCGGCTCAAAGCATCCGCGACTACGTTGGCCTTGCCGGTATGATATAGAATACTCAAGTCATAATCCTTCAGCAGCTCAAGCCACCGGCGCTGCCTTAAATTGAGTTCCTTCTGAGTGAACAGGTATTTCAAACTCTGATGATCAGTGAAGATCTCACAGTGCTCGCCGTACAAATAGTGTCGCCAGAGCTTCAACGCAAAAACAACAGCGGCTAGCTCTAGGTCATGCGTAGGGTAATTTCTCTCATAATCCTTTAACTGGCGCGAAGCAAAGGCAATTACCCTACCATGCTGCATCAACACGCATCCAAGGCCGCTGTGGGAGGCGTCACTGTAAATCACGTACCCCTCTCCCATAACTGGTAGTGCAAGGACTGGCGCTGTAGTCAACCTCTGCTTCAACTCCTCGAAGCTCTGTTGGCATTGTTCTGTCCAAACAAACCTTACCCCTTTCCTGGTCAATCTAGTGAGGGGAGTAGAGAGCTTCGCAAAGCCCTCTACAAACCGACGGTAGTAGCCTGCAAGGCCCAAGAAACTCCGTATCTCAGTCACCGTCGTCGGTCTAGGCCAATCCCGAACTGCATCTATCTTCGTCGGGTCCACTGCCACTCCTGCGGCTGAAACTACATGGCCTAGAAAAGAAACCTCCCGAAGCCAGAAGGCGCACTTTTTCAACTTGGCATACAACTCCTTCTCTCTCAGAAGCTGCAGCACTATCCTCAAGTGCTCCTCGTGCTCAAAATCGCTACGGGAATAAACCAAAATGTCATCTATGAAAACCACCACGAAACGGTCCAAGTACGGCTGGAACACTCGGTTCATCAGATCCATAAACGCAGCCGGGGCATTCGTCAAACCAAAAGGTAACACTGTGAACTCATAATGCCCATACCGAGTCCTAAACGCCGTCTTGGATACATCCTCGGCCCTCACCCTCAGCTGGTGGTAACCGGATTGAAGATCTATCTTCGAGAAGACCGTAGCTCCCTGAAGCTGATCAAATAAATCATCAATCCGAGGAAGTGGATACTTGTTCTTGACGGTCACTTTATTTAGCTCTCGGTAGTCCACACAAAGCCTAAGTGACCCGTCCTTCTTCTTTACAAATAGAATCGGGGCTCCCCAAGGAGAAACACTAGGTCGCACAAACCCGCGATTCAAGAGATCCTGTAGCTGAGCCTTTAACTCCCTCAGTTCAGCAGGGGCCATCTTGTAGGGTGCCTTAGAGATTGGTGCAGTTCCGGGAACTACATCAATCACGAACTCAATCTCTCGATCCGGCGGCATGGACGATAACTCTGGAGGGAACACATCTGGATACTCTCGGACGATAGGAATGTCCTCGAGCCCAGGCATCGCCGTAGGCACCTCTACAACAGTAGCTAAAAAAGTGATACATCCACGGCTCATCATCTGTCGAGCTCCAGCAGAAGAGATTGTCGCAGCAAAAAGAGTACTCTGACAACCCCTAAAAACAAGCTCCTGTTGACCCGGCTCACGAAGGGTCACAGTCCTCTCTCTACAATCGATGGTGGCATAATACTGAGTCAACCAGTCCATACCCAGCACTACATCGAAATCCCGGAGCTGACGAAGGACCAAAAGATCAACAGGCAAAATCCAAGGCCCTAACTGCACTGGGCAGGACCAACAACACTCATCTACGTGCAACACGTGATCAGGTATCTGTACCTCATGAGCACAAGCTAACGGTCCTATCTCTAGCCCATGCATGGATGCAAATGTCCTACTAATGAATGAATGCGATGCTCCGGTATCAAATAAAGCTCTAGTGCGAGTAGAGGAGATAAGGATAATACCTGCCACCACATGGCTAGCTGCCCCCGAATCCTCGACCTGTGCTGCCTAGACTCTCCCGCTCGGGGGTGGTCGCCTGTCTGACTGCCGCGACGAAGTGGCCCTATCCCCCTGGCCATAACCTGTCGAGGCTCCGCCTGTCTGGAAGGGCGGAGGAGGAGCCGAAGCTGTCGATGCCACAACTGACCCCGCTCTAGGACAAGACCATGCTCTGTGCCCTGCCTGCCCACACTGGAAGCACCGGCCCTGCCGCTGATCACACTGTGAAGGTGCGTGGGGTCCGCCGCAAATCACACATCTGTCACTGCGCCTCTGCTGCGGCTGCTGCTGCTGCTGCTGTCTAGGGGGTCGAGAGCCCCCCGATCTCTGCCTCCTCTGCGTCCCGCGGCCTCGAGGCTGGAACGGTGGGGGTCTCGGGGGCCTCGGTCTGCTAGACTGCCCAAAATCAGATGGCGCTGGGCGCTTCTCTCCAGAACTAGTCCCAGGCGCCAGCCCCCGCTCAGCCATAACCACGGATCCTCTGTCGACCCACTTCGCATGCTCGATAGCCGCATCCAAAGTCTGGGCTCTAAATGAGTGAACATGGGGGTATATATCCTGGTGCAGACCTCTCTCAAACAGCTCAACCCTCTGGGCCTCATCCTGGGCAACGTGAGGCACGCTACCCAACAGCCGCTGAAATTCAAGAACATACGTCCCGAGGGGCCGGTCCCCCTGCTGCAGCCGTCGCAAATCTCCCTCTAGCTTCTGCTTTGCACTGTCGGGAAAATAGACCCCGAGCAGCAAAGCACGAAACTCAGCCCAAGTCAGTAAAGGTACACCCGGCGGTCCCACAGACCGAACACGACGCCACCCGGTCTCAGCGTCCTTCTCCAAGAAGTGTGTGGCCAGGTACACTTGATGCTTCTCCTTGATAAACAGGTTTTCAAATAACTTCTCCATCGCTGAAATCCAGTTTTTGGCCTCCCAAGGCTCTGAGCTCTGCCCTGCAAATCACGGAGGATGAAACTGGGTGATGTAGGATAGTCGATCTGTGAGCTCCCTCTGCTCTGACTCTGTCAACGGGGCGATCTGCGATGAGGTCAACGAAGTCGCTACTGGAGGCGCTGCTGGAGATGTCCTCTGCTCAAGTAACCTCATCATACGCTCCATATTTTCCTCTTGGCGCTTGGCCGCCTCCTCTTGGCGTCGCAACGCCTCTGACATCTGGGCCACTTGGGCCACTAGCTCCGGAACCTCGCCCTGTGCGGCCTCCTGCTGCTCGGGCTCGTCATCAGACGCAGAATGCGCCCTCGTCGTCGCGTGACGTCTCAGAGGCATCTCAGGCAACTGCAATAAAGAAATCAAGTGTCAGAGAAAGAACTCTCACGACCCAATCAAGCGAAAGTCTAAACATGTTACCCGTTCTAAAGCATTATGCTGTCTGCAGCCAACATAACCACTTTTAGCGAATAAACATGTAAAGTCACTCGCCCCAATCCCCTGGGGGAGTTGCAACTCAATCAGGACTCTCGCTACAATCTCGTCTCTCACGACAGTCATCCTACTGTCCAACCAATAGCCTAGGGTCTCTAAGTCCCCAATGACCTATACACCTAGGCTCTGATACCACCTAAATCTGTCACGCCCCGGGGTCGAACTGCGACCCGGGCTCGCCAACAGATCCGCCGTCTGTACGGAAACTGCCGTACAGACGAAACGTCTAACCTGCAAAGAGATCTATAGCTATGCAAATATCAGAGCTGAAAAGAAGCTATAAAGAAGGAAGAAAATGGAATAACTGAACCACTAAGTAAAAAGTCCAAATACACAAGTCCACTAACACAAAATATAAATACAATATCTTAGACTAGTACAAAAGTGGAAACCCAAAAGTACAGGTCACTCTATCTCTGACTCGACAGACTCGGGTAGGAACTAGTCGGCGACGCCCTTACCTCGGTCTGAAGACTCCGCACGAGCTAAGCCTGGAATAGACGCCTCAGGAACACCTGTCACACGCAGCGGGTGTGAGATCAACTGCAAAAGCATATCTCAGTGGGTACCGTTGCCAGAACTCACGCTGTGCCCACCAAGTCCGCTGGAGGCAAAGACAGATAGATAGATAGATAGATAGATAGATAGATAGATAGATAGAGTATGCATGCAGGAAATGAATCTACCACTATATGCCTCAATAATATGCTCGAAGGAAAACCATCTAGGACCATATGCAACATCACCCGCTCATGTCACCCAATCTCAACGACTGCCACAAAGGGTCCAGTCAAGCCTGCGCCTGTCGACTAGGAACGCACCTGCCCACCACCGCACATCCACTTGAGGACGGGATTTACGTGGGGCGTCCTGTCCGACTGTCTCAATCTCACTCAAGTAGCCACCTGGTAGCTCGGCCAGGGGCGAGTACCCACCTGGTAACTCGGCCAGGGGTATCAATCTCTCAACGCGTCCGGAGCGTGACCCGAGGGGAGCGACCCCACCGAGTATCAAACATGTCACTTCTATCTCAGCAAGCGGCATATGCAGGCTATAGTCCACGATCAAAAAGATCAGAAAAACTCGAACGACACTACTCACACACACACTCAAGTCGGAAAATGAATCCTCGACTGAAACTGATAACCCTGCTAAAATCCCGAGACTCTGGAGTATAACTAGAAAATCCATGAACCCCTTTTTCTCGGCCCCCGGCCCGAGATCAAATACTCTCAAGGGGTTTCCAACAATTTACTACAATATCCCGGTAGATACCAGATAAGAGTAATGGTCAAAAGGGACACGATACCTTTGCCTTCCGGAGCAATGTAGAGCATTCCATAATTTTAGGAATAAAACAACCCACCTGTGCTCAACTGCAAAAATCGCACGCCAAACGGAGGTCCCGATGCGATCCCACAGCTCCACGCGGCACAATGCGCACCCCCGACCGCGTAGACAAGCAAGCACCAAGTCACCACTGCGAAAAGGGTGAAAACAGGGATCAGAAAAACCCCGCGGCCAAAAACCGCGCTCAAAACGGCGGGACAAACCCAACCGGCGACGAAGAACGTTGGGCGTTGCGCGGAAAGCCCATCGCGCACCCGCCGCGGTGCACCGTCGAGCCGAAGACAATGGCACAGAGCGGCTCACGGCCGTACAGTCCAAGGAACCCGGCCCCGCGCGGCGGCGGCCAGCCGCTCGGCCGGCAGCGCCGCGCGGCCCAAGGGCTGCCCGCGCGGCACCCTGCAGTGCCGCGCGGCACAGGGGCCGCCCGCGCAGCGCCCTGCAGTGCCGCGCGGCACAGGGGCCGCCCGCGCGGCGCTCTGCAGTGCCGCGCGGCACCCCTGCAGTGCCGCGCGCCAAGCGCGCGGCCTGCAGTGCCGCGCGGCACAGGGGCCGCCCGCGCGGCACCCCTGCAGTGCCGCGCGGCCCCATGCCGCAGCTCCCGAGCAGTCCGGCGCCCTGCTGCACAAACATGGCAGCAGGGCGCATGCTGCGCGCGGCGCTCATGCGAGCCCGCGCAGCGGCAGCCCTCACAGCCACGCGCCGCCAATAATCGCGCGCGCGGCTCGTGCAGCATCTGCCACCCCGGACAACAAGTCCGCACTGCCGCAACGACGGGGAAAGAAAAGAAAGAAGAAGAAGAGAACTCAAAAGAAAACCCAAGATAATAAATTAAGCGAAGATGAACACCAACCTCGTCGTTGCCGTCGCGCGCACCTCGCTAGGCGCTTCCCGGCAACCAACAGGCGGTTCACTCCAAGAGGCCTCCTTTAAAGCCTCAGCTTTTCCCCCTTCTTCCCTTCTTCTCTGCTTCTCACCAAGCCAAAGAGAAGCTGCTGGCTTGCTACTAGCTACTTGCTAAAGAGAAGGGTGAAGTGGCAGTGAGGGTGGTGAGCTACTTAAATAGGCAAAAGCAAAAAGATGCTAAGGGATTTAATTAGCCACCTACCCACTAATTAAAAACCCTCTCCAACTCCTCTGCCAAACACCCACACAGCTACACACCAAAAAAAAAACCAAGTTTCAGATAACACCCCTTTTTCAAATAAATAAATAAAAAAAAAAGAATAAATAATCCAAAAGTGCCCCGGTAACTCACTTTCTGACCTTGGGCCTTCCGCCGCAGTCCGGAACCTCCCGAGCTCCGCTGTAATCAGAAAATATACATGCTCGTAGCTTTTCTCACCCAAAAAGCCTGTCTGTAGAGTCGGTAGGCTCAAACTGAAAACCGGCATACTACACAATCCCTCCATATGAGGAGTTTTGTAGGCGGAAGTTTTGCAAGTGGCATCATTCCTAGAGCCACCAAATAGGCGACTGCTCCGCCTTTAAGAAGCAGATACAGAAAGAAATTGATAAGGGCCGGCTTATTTTTACCGACCACGGAAAAGAGAACGCTATGGAGGTCGACACTAACCCTTTTCATACGCAGGTGAACATGGTTGACTCCAAAGGAAAAAAGCCGATGCACGGGCCCGAGTCTCGCACGAAACAAAAATTGGCACGAAACATGTTTTGGCTCTGCATCCGCTGCAAGGCCGAAATGACCGAAGAAGATTGGGATGATCTCCTCCTCGGTGTGTCGGAGGAAGCAAAGAAATGGTTCGCCTTCCTCAACTGCGATGAAGGTACAGACCACCCTGACCACCGGTCGAATCCAAGTTCGGCCGAAGGGTCCAACAAGCAGTCCTCCGGAGAGGAGGGCAAGAAGGAAGAGCAAGACCTTTCCATCCGGAGGGTTTTGCGAGGGTGCTACGTGTCACGCCCCGAGAGCAATTGTAAAGCGGAAACTGCTGGATTTTTTGAACCATTTTTTTTTTACGAATCACCCACTCTAGAAACGTGCACAGACCCACCACATATACAAGATCTCTCTATTCAAACGGACAGAGTCTCCCCTGTATATGCACGGCGTCGCAATCACAAGTATATCAACCATATACGATTTCTTATACACAGAGTGCTAATGTTTGATATAAATATTCATTCAGAAAACAACACCCATCCGGCGTATCATAAGTTGAAAGGATAAAACCACAAGGTTTAAAAACAGTGCCCACACGACACTCAGTTTTTCTAAAACCATTTTCATAAATCTTTTATTAATTTAAAAGCTCACGTCCACAAGACGCATTCGGAAAACCATAACCCGAAAACTGAGTTTTTGATGCTTGGGAGATGTTTATATGATTGAGGACACATTGAATTCACTGTTTGGAGCTTCCCTTGGACATGTGTAATGCAGAATTTTATCCCCTTAATCATCTAAGTTCATGCTGAAATTCTGGACTTAATCCGCGCAACGAGCATTGGTTTGGCGATTGCGCCAAATCCGGGAGGCGGATTTGGATGATTTCTGCGGCATTGGTTTCCTGAGGAGCCGAGGATTCTACACGCCGAGGTTTAGCTAGATCGGGCGTTGGATCGACTACTTTCTAGGTGGGTTATTCTTGTCTCCAAAACCGGTGGACGGTTCTCTAACTCTATTTGTTAGTAAGCATGCATGTTTAATGTACAACTTATATGTTTGAGGTGTAAGCATGAAAAATGGTCTAAACTATGTGTAATGAGGCTTACATGATTAATTGTACATGTTATGTGGATTTGAGAACTTACATGTGTAATTAATTGTCTTTAAGTGTGAATGAGAGCTTATATGATGAATATGTTTACCCTATGCTAGTTGAGAGCATGTTTGAGGAAGATAATGTTCACACTTGCTTGTTAGAGATTATGTAAAGTAAAAGAGGTGCTCTGATTACTAGTAGGATGTGTATATCGTTTTCTTTCCGCTTGTTGTTGTAGATGCCTTGTGTGTACCGGGGGTACCTTGTGCACACGGCGGGGTTGTGCACGTGCCGGGTAGGCTTCCGCTGGGGCCCAGGGCATGACATTTGGTGTCCTTAGGGCATCTTGTAACCCTGGAGTAAAGAAACTTAGGATGAATGTGCAATTGAGTGAACAAGAGAATTCTAACTTAAATTGGTGTTCTTGGGGTATCCTAACTATCCTAGAGTTAATAACTCAGGGTAAAAGAGAAAAGTAAAGCTTCCGGAAGCGAGTGAAAAGTGCCAACGAGAGGGGTGAGCATATATCGACTCCCAGGGGAAGTGAGCGAGCAAGACTCGGCTTCCCGAGTGAATGAGTGCCAAAATGCCTTAAACTCATTCGAGACAAGTGGGAGAGTGCGCGAGCAAGACTCGGCTCTCCGTCGAAAGATGGCTCAAAATGGGCCCAAACAACCGCCTAGTAGAGAGGGTTCCGCACATATGTTGACTCTTTACAAAGCACAGCTATGAATTCTAAATCATAATATAATTAGTGTGATCGGGTGCGGTCAGGTTAGTTGCAACTCTTTTATAGCGGCATAGTGGTCGGGATATGTTTTAGTTGCCTTGTATGGCACGGCATAGTAGCATATGGCATTGAGCATGGACTAGTAGTGTAGAAATTTCTTATCTGCATAATAGCATAGTATTTACAGCTTTCCATATTATATTGCTACTATTGTTTTCATTGGACCAAGAGGTGTAGAACATGTTTCTCGGTGGATGAATCCACTGGGAACTATTCGTGGTTCTCACACCCCGTTGGTTTTCACTTTTTGCAGATCCAGGTATAGCCGGTGAGACACACGACAGGGGCAAGAACCCAGCAGTATAGAGACCTAAAGGGTTTAGTGGTATTTTACCTTATTTTTGTATTTAGAGTGAACATTGTATTTTTCGTGAGGTTGAACAAAAGAAAAATTGTAACTAATTGATATATGTCAATTGTTCATTCTAACATTTTATTTCAGTTTTATCCCGTTGTATTTATGTTTAAAGTTGAATGTTTAGTTTAGTATTAGCTTTACTCTGATATTGTATCTCATTATACTTCTTGTATTGTTTGAGACGTATGTTTCGTTCCTTTTGGGTATAGAGAAGTTATGCCCAATTGGCGGGTCTGTTAACGTGCCCGAACTGACCAAATAGAAGCGTGACAGATTAGAATGGTATTAGAGCCTAGGAGAAAGAGAGAGTTTGACCGGAGAAGAGAGAGAGGAGAGGGAACGAATAAGATTGAGAAAAGGAGAGAAAGAGGGAGGATAAGATCGAGAGGAGAGAGATGAAGAGGTGCGTAGAAGAGAGATGACGAAGGAGAGGCCGCCATGTGGATTGAAGAAGGTATCAAATAATATATTTGTATTGTATGGATACTTTTAAAAATTAAATGTATCAAACTTTTTAAAGAAATAAAAACTCGTGTACTTATGGTGTAATAATTTATGAGCAATGCTACATGTACGCCCCAAAGAGGGTGTACATCTTACACCCACCTATCTAAGGATAAGGGGGTCACTTATAAAAATTGTGAAGTGACCCCTCACCACACCTCACCTATTGGATGGGTGGGGTGTGGGATGTACACCCCAAATGGGGTGTATAAGTAGCATTTTTCATAATTTATAAGCTATTGTACCTTCACAAATTTAGTAGGTATTTAGCATAACTTTAAAAAAATAATTTTAGGCCCAAAAGTGATTTTTGGCTCAATAGAGCGTTTTACAATCTCATTTTCAAATTTTAATTCTGATTTTAGAATTAATTTTTTAATTTTCAAGGCCCAAAATCAGAAACAACTAAAACCTGATTCTTCAAATCTGATTCTGATTTTGGACTCAAATTTTAAAATTTTATTTTAATTTTAGATTTAAATTTTAAATTTAAATTCAATTTTTACTTATACATTTTTTTATTTTATATTTAAATTTTTAAATTTCAAATTTCAAATTTTTAAATTTTAAATCTCAAATTTAAAATTTCAAATTTTCCAATTCAAAACTCCAAATTTAAAATTTAAAATTTAAAATTATAAGTTTTAATTTTCAAATTATAAATTTTAAAATTTTATATTTTAATTTCAAAATTTTAATTTTTAATTTTGAATTTTAAATTGTAAATTTTAAAATTTAAATTTTGAATTTTAAATTTAAATTTTTGATTTTTGAATTTTAAAATTTATATTTAGCTTTTAAATTTGAAATTGAAAATTTATATTATTATTTAAATATTCAAATTTTAAATTTGGAAATTTTTAATTTTAAATCTGTATTTTAAATTTAAATATCAAATTAAATTTTTTTTTTTGTAAATTGAAATTTTAAATTATTTTAGAATAAAAGTTAGAAAAAAAATTATTATTTGCAAAGAGAAATTTTTTTTTACTAAACAACTTTGTAAATCATTTTAAAAAAATTATATTTTATTTAAATTCAGCCCTACACTTTATTATTTTTAAGTCAAAATTAATTTTTAAATTGTAAAAATCATGTTTTCAGATTTTTGACCAAACGCGGGCTCATGTTAGTCTTCCAACCGTGACATGTAACCGTTATACTGAATGCCACCTACGAGCTCGGAAATCCTCACCGAGCTGTCTTTGACTCGTAACGCCGGTATCTTGCATTCAATTAACTAATAAAAGGAAATCCCTGTCAGCACCTATCTTCCTGTCTTAATTTTTCGTCCTTTTTCTCTAACCCCTGCTTGCCAAATATAACTCGTCATCGGGCTCCCACGAAAATCCCAAAGAAAGGCCCTCCGCCTCTACTTCCAAATCCTTATCCTGACCTCTGCGCCCCTATCAGAATCGCCTAATATTCCTCTCCCTCTCATCAGTTTTTGATCGCCTCTCTTTTTGTTTTCATTTTTCCTTTCCTTCTCTCTCTCCTCCTCTCGAATCCCTCGAACCGTCGCGGCGCGCATCTGCCCACGATTCCGACGAGTTCAGAGGGTAGGGTTTCGATCCATGGCGCTGGTTCTCGACGCCATTGTTGAGATCTTGCGGAAGCCGAGCGTGTGGAGCGTCGTCTCCGAGCTCCTCCTCTTCGTGAGCCCCATTTGGATCGCCGTGCTCGTGGGGCTCTTGGTCGGGTGGGCGTGGAAGCCCAAATGGGCGGCGGGGCTCGTCGGAGGTGAGCACGAATGGTCGGGATCGCCCCGGAGCCTTCCGCGGTTCGATTTTTGGAGGCCTCCGATTCCCGGCTTCGCCTCCTCGTTCGCTTCTCAACAAAGCATATCCAGGGAGGAGGAGATTGTATCAGGGTATATTAATTTTTATTAATGTTCGGTTTTGTTATATTATGCGATGATATGGTTACTTATATTGCTTTTGATTGTAGCTCGCCGGTAGTGGGAACTCAGAAATTGGATGTGAGTGAAGATGATTTGGTGCATTTATGGCGCCTTGTTGAGGAGAGAGATGGGGGGCCGCTATGGCATCAGATGATGGATAAGACACTGCCCAGCATGAGCTATAAGGCATGGAGGAGAGATACTGAGGTAACTGATCTGTCTCCGTAGGATTATTGTAGATTGTGGCTTTGGTATTCTATTGACTATCAACTATTCAACATTTTTTCATTTAATACCTGATTGGGACTGGATATTGCGGAATTAAATTTGATTGTGGGGACATTGTCAGCTTTTTCTGCACATTATATTGTATCTTTAACTTTGGACATTTTTGACTAGAGCTATTACAAGAGGCTTTAAAAGCATTTTTTATTAATTAAAAATCTCCCGTAACAGCTTCACCTTGCAGCTAAGTTCAGAAGCTTGAACTGGAACTTCTGCTTTAGGGTTAAAACACTAATTTTGGCTTCTTACCCTATAAGGAGCTGCTCTTCTTTTGTTTTAAACGGCTGGCTTTTATTTCTCAAGTAGAGAAGTTGTTCTCAAAGCAGAAGCTCTTCATTAGTACCGGTTTTATGATTCGGTTAAATGCTTTTTTATTTTGTCAGAATGTCCCTCCACAATATCGTAGTAGGACTGTCTTTGAGGATGTAACTCCGGAAGTTGTGAGGGATTTCTTTGGGGATGATGAATTTAGAATGAAGAACAAGTGGGATGACATGCTTATCTACCACAACACATTAGAAGAGTGCCCAACAACAGGAACCAAGGTTGTTCATTGGATCCGGAAGGTGGGCTTTTATTGTTCTTCTAACTTATTTAGATTCTGTTTGTTGTCTGTTGCGCTGACTTAGTGCTTCACGTGCCACAGTTTCCCTTCTTCTGCAGTGATAGGGAGTATATAATTGGTCGCCGAATATGGGAGTCAGAGAGATTGTATTATTGTGTGACAAAGGTAATGCCCTGTAAATATTTATATTAATCATTTATGGATACATACGAAATGGAAGCCCAATAGCTATGTTGTGAATGCTCTGACTAGTAGATATTCAACCTTGTAATCTATTGATTCTCTCTTCTATAAAAACATGAGAGAATATCATCCCTGATCACTTATTTGGAAGGTAGAAGTAAAACATCACTTTATATTCCTATATTGCTTGTTCCCCACTTGGTGTTTGTTACTTTGTATAACAGATGTGTATCTGTAGGAAAAATGCCAAGTTCTTGGATATTCTCTTGTCACAATAGGTTGGTCATGTACCAAGGATCACAATCTTTTTTGTTATCTAAATACTTCATTTGGAAATGCTATTGTGAGTGATGCTTGTAGGCCTTTTTTGCAATAACAGTACTGTATATGTGAATTTTTCCCCCATCTGTTGCTCTCTAACTTTTTAAGAGAATTGCCTTCTATTTGACTTATGCTAAATTATAATCAGCATATGCCTATTCAAATAAATTAAAGAGCCATATTTGAATTTGGGAGAGAATTTGAAAATCATTTTGGGAATTTGCTTTTCTATGGTTTGCCTCCTTTTCTCATGTTGTCACCATTGTTTAACAAAGTCCATATATGCTTGTGCTATAAAAAGTGTAACTGTTGTTATCCAATTTGTTCCTATAATACCTATATTATTGTTTTCAGAAACTCTCAGTCGTGCTACAGAATAAGCTTAGAGAAGAGCTCTAATTATATTCTGGGATTACGATGTTGTACAATGTGAAATTTGTGGTCATTGTGGAATTTTGAGTGAAACAAGATTAAAATTGCTTTTTTATGATTGAAAATCTCTACGCCATTTTGCAAATTAGTTATCATCTTTCAAATAGGAGTAGACGTCATTCTTGGTAATCTCTTTCAACTTTACTAAGGAAGAAACATCTATTACTCGATGAAAATAGAAGGTCTGACAAATTAGTTGTCTTTGTTTCATATACCGTATGCACCCAAATATTGGGTTTTTTTTTCTTGTTTTTTCATTCTCTTTTTTCGTTTCCTTTTTCTATCTTCTGCTGTACATGAACTTCTGGATCCAAATTGTTCCACCATGTGGTTTTTTGAACTGTTTTGTAGTATTGATGGAACAAAGTAACAGTAAATAAAGCTAAATTTCTGAGACGGGTAAGAGAAGTATAAAAAGATTTTCATTTTCTTTTTTTTTTTATCCTCTTTACCTGCTTTGCATGAAAGTTGATGCCAATTTTTCATGCTTTTTTTAAATTATGTAATTTTCCTAGAAACAAAGGTATGTTGTATGTAAAAAAGGAAGGGAAAAGATGCAACTATAAGTGTTTAATTGTAGAATTAAACAAAAAACCAAAGTCAAAGCTTCAGTCAATTAAGCCACACCTCCACTTCTCTCACAATAACCTATGCATTTATGCACTCGTTGACTGCAGGATCTAAAATGCTAAGTTACAGTCTCTCTAGGAGTCATGTTGGAGATGAAATACAAACCAGGATCAACCTTGCCAAAGTAATAACCATGTCTTTGTTTATAGCTTGATCAAACTTCCCGGTGGGAAAAAGAATGAGGATATAGCATTTTATCATTTCACATTGTTTGGGCAGTCTCTAGTTGCCATACAACTAGTATAGCTAGGAAGATAGCTCATTTTTCTTTGTTAGCTTAGTTTGGATTCAACAGCCAACTCAATATCACAAATTACTGCACATAATCAAATTACTGTAAATTGAACAAGAATTGTAGCTTTAAATGCTCCCTAGTATTGTTGTGATGATATTGCAATGCCAAAATTCTGATTTTTCACATATGTATGTTGCTCTCTCTTTTATTTATCATAATAGTAGTTAACATAACAAGGTTTGACATAATTTTCTTTCTTTCCGTTTATGGCATATTTCTTTTCTTCTTTTCATTTAACTCTTCCGGAAGTATGTTTCTTGTTTCTTTCTCTGTTTTATCTACTAGGCATCCTATATTCTGTAGTGATGCTTGTAGTTGTGGCTTATTAATTTCTTTATTAGATTGGATCAAATTCTGCACCCATATTGAGATTTCCATTTGGACCATCTTCTTTTGCTCACCATTTGGATCACCTTGTTTTAACCCATTTGTTAAGAATGGTATTTAGATAATCAATTCTGTCAACAGCATGTCAAATTATATGCATTGACTTATTTTTTCTATTAGCTTCTATACTAGATATAAGAATAACATTTAGGCACTTCATATTGTAGGCTTCATTGCGGCTGACTGAAAAGCTTTATCCAAAGTTACCGGGCAATTAAGTTACTTTAGTTAAGGGTGGGACCATTCATACTTTCTTAATGGTTCTTTGTACGATCAGAATTCAACACTGACCTTCTGTTGACATCGAATATCTTAATAGTTAAAACAGCACTAAAATATAACCTTAAGAGCTACGGCCAGAGTTTAGAGATTTAGAATGCTTAGTAAAAGCCAATTAAGTCATTACTTTTGAGCCTTTTATGTTGTAATCGTCTAGTTGCTTAGTTTTCATCTTTTCCTACTAATGTTATGTTTGGTTCCTCATAAAATTAGACCAAAAACTATTTTTTGGCTCAGAATTTTTTTTTTGTTTTTCATTCGTTGGGTTGCTTGTAAAAATTTTTTCTCGTAAAATGATTTTACGGACTTTTCAGAAAACTTG
The DNA here is from genome assembly GCA_029204045.2 of Tillandsia leiboldiana. NCBI lineage: Eukaryota > Viridiplantae > Streptophyta > Magnoliopsida > Poales > Bromeliaceae > Tillandsia > Tillandsia leiboldiana. The sequence continues at coordinate 29,867,141 of CM055065.1, forward strand.
ACTTTTCATTTTTCGCTCGAAATGAGCGGCAAATGAGTGGGAAAAAAAAATATTCCCATGGAAAAATCACGGCCCATGGGATAACTGCACACGGTCCATGAGCTCACGCAGGATCTCGTGGATCGCATGAGAGGCATGCTAATACGCTACTCAGGTGTCTTTTTTAGAAGGGATACCAAGTGACATATTTTACATATTATATTTTTATCATATTTTATTTTTCTACGTAGGTATACTATTATATAGTATTTTATTATTATATATATTTTGTTTATATATTTAAATTTATAGTATTAAATATAAACTATTATATATACTATCTCATATATTATCGTATAATATTATTTTGAATGTATTTAATTTATAAATATAAATCATAATACAAATATATGCAGTCTGATAAATATCATTTATAAATTACATAATATAAATCTAATAAATAATATATAACAGAAGAAAATATATAAAATAGTTTTTCACTATTTTTTTTTCTTTGAACCAAACAAGTGTAATTGAAAAAGTAATTTTTCATTTCCTACAAAGCAAACACTAGAGAGCATAATTTTTTTTTTTCCACTGAAAATTATTTTTCAGAGTTTTACGTGGAACCAAACTGCCTTTATACTGAATGGTTTGAAAATAAGGTTTCTTTTATACCAATTTGCTTGTCTGGCCAATATACCTAATATGCTTGCCTTTTATAGTCAACTGAACCCTTTTTGGGCCAGATTTAATTTGTATCAATTCATTAATTTCTGGAATGGAAGAGATAATTTAGTTTGAAATGCTCTACATCACGTAAGATCATATTAGTCGTGCTATACAATGTTCTTTTGGAGTAAATGGAATTTGCTTTAGCTAATCTAGTTTGAATCAAATATATGATGGATTTGTATTTCTGGTAAGCTTGCTTTTCAGTGTATCTCATCCTGAACCTTCAATATCTAGGGAGTTCCATGCTCAACCATACCCAGGCGCAACAAGCCCAGACGTGTCGACTTGTATTATTCAAGCTGGTGCATTCGAGCAGGTAATCTCAAGTTGCCTTTTCTGTTAAAATCTCCTCTCTCGCCCTCTCACATCTAGTTTGGCTTTGGTGTCTTAGTGGAATCAAGAAGAGGGGATGGCCAGATGACAGCCTGCGAGGTTCTGCTGTTCCATTACGAGGACATGGGTATCCCTTGGGAGATCGCAAAGCTCGGGATTCGGCAGGGCATGTGGGGCTGCGTCAGAAGGATCGAGCCAGGCCTTCGGGCCTACCAGAAGGCCAGGATGAATGGGGAACCCTTGTCTCCAAGTGCCTTAGCAGCCCAGATCAACACCAAGTTCAATCACGAACTTATAATATCGTTGGAAGCTAATAATAACAGCGATTCATCGGACATCGTGGAAGCAACAGAAGAGAAACCATGGGGCGGCAAAATACCAAAATTGCTTTTGCTGGGAGGGGCAGTGGCACTTGCTTGTACTTTTGATCAGGGGCTATTGACTAAGGCAGTCATATTTGGGGTTGCTAGGAGGTTTGTAAGGCAGAGAAAAGGGTTGTGACCAATGAATCTTCATCTCCAATGTTCTTTATCGGCGGCTTGTTTCGGCCAGATTCGATTCATTGTGGTGAATGGCGGAAAGAGAGGTTATAGTAGTCTATGTGTATTTCAATTGGAAAAGGGTATAACTACTTATATAGTAAACTTCTCGAGTCTTGTTAATCTTACTTTTCCTTTTTTTCCGCCCTCCAGTGAAGTTTCTTTTCCGTGTCCACATTTAACGTTGTTTTTGTTTATAGTTAGTTCCGTTCATGAGAAGCAAAGCTAAGTTCACTTTGTTTATTTGTCCAGAGTGCATAAAAAAACTTGACCTGCCATGTGTTGATTTGACTCGTTGGACTGCCTTTTTTTTTTGGAAAATGCTACCTGTAAAGTTAATAAAAACATTAACCTACATTTAATAATCTACATTTAATAACCTACATTTAATACTACTAGTGAGAGAGAGATAGAGAGATAATTTATTATATTAAATAAATTTTACCCAGGATTTGTGTACCCCATGTGTACCGGTACAAGGATTGTGTACCCCATGTGTACCGGTACACAATCCTGGGTACCGGTACAAGGTGGTCTTCGCCATGATAGAGTTGTACCGGTACCGAGGATGTACCAGTACACAATCCTGGGTACCGGTACAAGGTGGTCTTCGCCATGATAGAGTTGTACCGGTACCGAGGATTGTGTACCGGAACATTAAGTACCGGTACACATTGTAATACTAGGATTGTGTGCCGGAACATTGAATGAAAAAAAGACACCCTAACAGGGGTTTAGCCATAGTATTACTGTGGAAAATAATAGAGAATAAAATGAGGGGATTGAAATGTACATATGGCGTCGCCCTCGCGAAGGCGTCGTAGATCGTCGAAACAACAGAGAGAGAGAGGGGGCGAGGGGCCGAGGGGCCGAGGGGATGGAAGCATACACAGAGCTTCTCGTCGACGTAAGGGATCGTGGCCTTATAGGGGGCGTCGCCCTCGCGAAGGCCTCGTAGATTGTCGAAGCGAGAGAGAGAGAGAGAGAGAGAGAGAGAGAGAGAGAGAGAGAGAGAGACTTGTCGTCGAGAGAGAGAGAGAGAGGGAGCGGGAGGAGAGGATTGAGGTGCTCTGAATAGAAAGGGAAAGAAAAGGAGGGAAAGAGTATGCCCTAAAAATTTAGGAGTGACAATATTACTCCTTTTTTTTAATGACTACAGTGTTTAATCCAGCCCCTCCATTAAGGGGTGTAGGATGTACACCCCTTAATGGGGTGTACAGGTAGCATTTTCCAAAAGGGGTAGTGCTATGGGTACACCCCTGTTAGGGGTGTATATCATACACCCCTAACAGGGATGGCTGGGATTGATATATTTGTAAAATTACTTTAATTTTTCACTCTATTCAGTGTACGAAAAATTATTAATTGAAAAAATATTTGGAAAATTAAAAATAGTGTAAAGTTGGATTCTGTACACTCATATATACAAAAGGCTACCCTTGTAGGCAATCCAAATTCAAGAAGATATGTAAATATAGTCAAAAGTTGGTGTTGTTAATTGGTGTAGCTTTGTTAACAGAGGGATTACATCCATATCTAGCTTTGTAAATATGTCTAGTCCAAATGCAAGTGGGAGCTGCCAATTGGTTTAGGGAACAGCCTTAGATGGGTTCTGTACAGTCATATATCAAACAATAGGGAACACTTGTAGGGAAGAAAACATTCTTTCTTTGGTCTATAAATAGAATGACGTTGATATGAAATAGCAGGTACAAGGTAAAGTAGGGGCTAATATGTTGACTTTTGACCGATATAGGAGAGCACCCATTTATAGTTTATTACAATGTACTATATAATATGTAATAGAATGTTTTGACAATTACATTATATATAATATTATGTTAATAGTTTACGGTTTAGGGTTTAGTAGAACATGTAGATCATATAATGCTGCTTTATAATTTGGTTAGTATTAATGTGGAACATGTATTAGCTGTAAGGATACATTTTGAGGGTATAGTAGAATAATGCCTTTACACATAATCTGTAAAAATACAAATCTATATATACATTATATATAATTTTTCGTAAATTCCACAATTTTTTTCTTCTTTAACCACAATTTCAAGTTTGTATTAGGAGTAAATATGATGTGTTACAGGTCATAATTGTCACGCCCCGGGGTCGAAACTGCGACCCGGGCTCACTAACAGATCCGCCATCTGTACGGAAACTGCCGTACAGACGAAGCGTCTAATCTGCAAAAAGAATCAACTACAGAAATACAGATATCAGAGCTGAAAGTAAACTACTAAGAACTGAAAACCAAACACTGTACAACTGAAAATAATACAATATCCATCTCCCAAATACGATCGTATACAAAGTCCTATGATACAAAACTCAAAAGGGAGATATCTCCAATAAAGTACATCGGTGTACAAGCTCTCACTACAAAAATATCCTCACTATATCAGTCTCTCAAACTGTAAAATAAAGTACAACTCTATACCTCACAACAAAGGTCTCTCAACAGAGGAAAAAGAAGTAAACTGAAGCTCTCCTCTGAAGGGGTACCGCTACACTCCAACGACGGGTAGGGAACTAGCTCGCGACTCCCTCGCCTCGGTCAGAAGGATCAGCAACTGGAGCAACAGGAACAGGAGAAGAAGTTCCTGGGGAAAAGACACCACGACGGGTGTGAGAACTACTTCCCACAGTAGTTCTCAGTGGGTGCCGTCAACAAGCCCAACGGTCTGCCCACTAAGTCTACTAGAGGTAAAAGATGACAGTGCAATGAAATCTGTACAAGAAAAGCTGGAGCTACTCTACAGCTACCATGCCTCTATCTAGATACTCAAAAAGTGGAACAGATGAAAGTAAAAAGACCACTCGCACCCAAGGTGCTCAATAGACCCAATCGAACTGACTGCCTCATAGGGTCCAGTTAAGCCTGCGCCTGTCGACTAGGAACGCACCTGCCCACTACCACACATCCACATGAGGACGGGATTTACGTGGGGCGTCCTGCCCGACTAACTCACCCCTCGCGCAAAACTGCCTCAACAGGCCCATCGTTGCATCCACTGCGGAAAACTGCCTCAACAGGCCAACCATCGTATCCACAGCGGCATCTCAGGGACGCGACTCCAACTGAGGAAAACGGCGCGGCATAGAGTATCACAAATTGGCATAAGCAGGCTATAGTCAAAAACCACGCTCACTCCCAGAACGGTAGGACTCAAGATCCCCAAATATCTCGCACAACAGTCGGAGCACTCTCGACGACTCAGCTGATCAGCTCACACGAAACACGAGACACTAGCCTCTCCAACAGCTCGCAGCACAAAGCACACTGGCTGGAGGTACTCCACTGTGAGGTCCCGGAATCCCCCGCATAGGGTTGCTGGTTGTTGGGCAGCTTTCGGTCGCCGTTGGGGGTGTTGGTGCGCGTGTCGGGCCCAAGAAATGGATTTGTGATGCAATTTGGGATTTAGTTGCATCACTGGGGCCTGCGTGATGTGTCGGCGGTGTTTGCGCGCCTTTTGGACACAAGTGTTGGACTTCGGGCTTATAAGGAGACCCCGTGAGAATTTGGGGGTCCCGTCGGGTGTTTGGAAGTGATTTCGCGCGATTCAGATGTCAAAATTGGAATCCGGGCAAATTCTGGATTAATGTTACCTCTCCGGCTGCCATCGGGAATTTTTAGAGTTGTATTTTGGCAAATCGGACTTCAGATTTGGACCCGGCGTGGAAAATCGGATCAAGTGGGCTATCCGGGGGCACTCCGCAATTTTCGGATGAGAATTTGGGAAAATGGACATCGTTTTTGGATTCAGCGCGCGAAATCGTTAGGAATAGACTATTTATTTGTTGGATTTGGAGCCCGGATGAAGTGCGCGTTTTTCGAGGCAAAACGGCATGTTTATCGAGGTGTGCACGGCACGGGTCCCGAGGAAGCGGCGGCGCGCCATTCGAGGCGGCCGCGTGACAGGATGCGCAGCAGCGCGTCAGGGGGGGGGCGCGGGGAGGCGCGCCTCCTGCGCGGGCCACGTGGGGGGCCGCCACGTGGCGGACCCCCGTTGGCGCCCGCGCGGGCACAGGGGCGCACGCCCGTGTCACGGGCGCGTGTCCCGCGCCTGTGGGCGGCACGGTGTCACGCGCCCGTGTGGCGCGTGAGCTGCGCGCCCGCGTGGCGTGCGGGGATACGGCCACGTGGCCCCGCCTGTCGCTGCCTGGACCGGGTGCACCCGCATGGGTGCGGTGGACCGGCGGGTGCACCGTGCACCGTAGGCCGTGGACCACCTTCCCTCTCTCCCTTCTTTTCTTCTTCTTCTTCCTCCCCCGCAAGCGTTTTTCTCCCTTTCTTTTCCTTCTTCTGCACCCGAGAGCGAGAGGGAGTGAGGGAGGAGGTTGTGGGAGATGGCGTTTCGCGTCGCGGGCCTCGTGGAGCGCGCGAGGCTTCCGTTGGGGGCGTTGCGGCGGCGGCGGCGCGGTCGGGTAAGTCCCGCGCTTTGCTTTTACTGTATTTTCGTACAGTTTTTGGAGCGTTCTTTTAGACTGTAATTGACCCTCTTGCTCTTTTCTGTGTTGGGCACCGTGCACCGTTTTGCGTGCGGACTCCGTTTTGCGTGCGAATCCTGGCACCGTCTCCGTTTTGCGTGCGGATCCTGGCACCGTGCACCGTTTTGCGTGCAGACTCCGTTTTGCGTGCGGATCCTGGCACCGTGCACTGTTTTGCGTGCGGACTCCGTTTTGCGTGCGGATCCTGGCACCGTGCACCGTTTTGCGTGCGAACTCCGTTTTGCGTGCGGATCCTGGCACCGTGCACCGTTTTGCGTGCGGACTCCATTTGACGTGCGGATTCCGGCACCGTGCTCCGTTTTGCGTGCAGACTCCGTTTGACGTGCGGATTCTAGCACCGTGCTCCGTTTTGCGTGCGGACTCCGGCAGCGGACACCGTTTTGCGTGCGGACTCCGTTTGACGTGCGGATTCCGACACCGTGCTCCGTTTTGCGTGCGGACTCCGGCAGCGGACATCGTTTTGCGTGCGGATCACGTGGAGGCCAATTGTAAGTGTCTACGAGCAATTGGTGGCAAATCGAGGTGGGTGGCCTTATCTCCAAGTTTTATGGACTGTATAGTATTTCTACTGATGTAGGACTATGCATGATAGTTTATTTCATTTGTGTAGCATGCTAGATTGTAGGAATTGTTATTCCTTTTATCATCTGTTAATACAGCTATCTTGGAACTTGACCTAGCACCCTCGTCATATGTTGCATGTGTAACCAGACCAGTAGAAAACCCTCACTTGGGCTAGGGTTATTTTATGCTTAGACATCCACACTGTTCTTTCATTCCTGGACATAGTGTTATCCTCGCCCGGGTAGTGGGCCGAGAGGTCGGGACTTGCTTGTAGTGTGGGATGCTTTTGCACTCTTGCTTGGGAGCAGAGTGGAGTCTGGTAGTTGTAGCGGGTTGCTTATCTGTGCCGGGAGCCGTTTGGGTAAACGGTAGTCCCGGGAGGTCTAGTATCCCTGTTGCGCTGTCGTGGGAGGGAGCCGTTGAGCAGGCGGTAGCCCCGGGCCGTCGAGTATCTTCCGGCCAGGGTTGTTGGGAACCGTTGGGCTTAACGGTGATCCCAGGTCGTTGAGTGTTGTCCGACCAGTATTGTTAGCTTGAGTTGTGGGTCGTTCCTGGCTGTGGAGTGCCTCCAGCCAGTGTGCCTTGTGCTGCGAGCTGTTGGAGAGGCTAGTGTCTCGTGTTTCGTGTTAGCCGATCAGCTGAGTCGTCGAGAGTGCTCCGACTGTTGTGCGAGATATTTGGGGATCTTGAGTCCTACCGTTCTGGGAGTGAGCGTGGTTTGACTATAGCCTGCTTATGCCAATTAGTGATACTTGTTGGGTTAGTTGTAATAAGGATCTAAATAGGTACTATCAAACAACTAGAGGGGGGTGAATAGGTGTAATACTTATAAAACCAAATCTCAGTGCAAAATAAAAACCAATGCGGAAAATAAAAACAGCACACTGAGATATACGTGGAAACTCCAATCCAGGAGAAAAACCACGGGACCAACACGCAATAACAATCCACTAAGAATAGAAGAATAACAAGGTGATTACCGTCTCCACGGATTTAACCCCTCCTTCAATTTCTTGGACCTCGCGCTCCACCGATTTTGCACGCCCACTGCACACGTTCGAATCCACGAACGCCACTCGAATCCACGAGCACACGTTTCGAATCCACGAAACGCCTTTAGCACACCGAATCCACGATGCCATGTCGAATCCACGACGCAAACTCAGTCGATAAGAATATTGACTTCGATGGTGATCCTTTGCTTAGATTCTCATTGAGGAACCGTAGAAGAAATCTCTAAGCAAAGATTAGATCAATTCGACAAAAGATATGTTCTTGAAAGAACCATCGAATTGACCTAAAAGAGGCTATAAAGAAGATCGATAAAAACCTAGCCTCTAGGGTTGCTCTCAAGAGTTTTATAAAAAGATCGGCCGTAGCTCCCACGTTTTTGAGAAACCCTAAATGTCTATTTATAGTTTAGAAACCTTTGGAAAGAGATAAGAATCAAAAACATACCTTATCTGGAAATTTTCAGGACGGCGATCCGGATCGGATTTACTGCGATCCGGATCGTCGTAACGAGATTGACGATTCCAGAAAACCAAGGGTTCGGGATCCGGATTGCAAGGCCAGATCCGGATCGTTCATACAAATCAGAAGACTTAACATTCGGGATCCGGATCGGAAATTGCATGGATCCGGATCGAAGTCTTGTATGAAGCAACAACCTTCGGGATCCGGATCGTTGGCTCTGATCCGGATCCTGAACAAGTCCGAACACCAGTTTTTGATTATTATGCAATTAAAAGTTCATCCAAGTGTTTCTACACTATAAGAAAGTATTCGGATCACCACAATTATTTAGTTAAACATACCTGATCCTCTTGAATACTTTCTTCTTGAGATTGATGTAACTGATCCACAATTCTTCAACTTCAATCTTCAAGATTCAAGACACTGAGTGTCAACTTGAGCTCTTGTTGAATCTTCTCTAAGTCTTTGATTGCTGATTGACAATTTGATCCCTTTAAGACTCCGACTCAACTTACTGACTTGACTCACGAAATATGCCAATACCAAAATGCCGTAACAATCTCCCCCTTTGGCAATTTCGTGACAAAACCCAAAAATACATAAAAGCGCTCAAGTCACTCATCTTAAACCAAAAAATCGAAACTCAATGTCATCACCAAAACATTGATTTTCTTTGCGTGAAAGATCCAATAAATACAAAATTACATTTGAACCAAACAGTCCTAGAACATACTCTATGACTTAGGACTTGGAGTCTTAAAGTGATGTAATTCCTGCAAAACAAAACTCCAAACAAAATCAAACGTTAGTCGTTAGAAATTACAATCCTACATTTGATCCGTCTTCCTTTTGGTTCTTTTGTTTTTCTGCTCTTTCAATTTTTTCTGTCTCCCCCTATCTTGAGCATCTCTAACATGTTTTCCATGTTCTCCATGTTCTTGAGCATCTATGTTCTCCCCCTTTGTGATACGATCATCATTTTCCGTTCTCCCCCATTTTTCATTTTCGTTTCGTTTATCCTCTCTTGATGATCTCATCTCCGTCATTTCTCTTCTCCCCCTTTTTGTCACAAATTGTCAAACAGTGAACATACTAGACAAAAGGAAATCACTAACAATATTAGTTCATAGAGAAAGAGAGATAAAAGCTCAGTTCTGGTATATAACAAAAATGGAGATTCCGTACCTGTACCAGAAAGCAAAAATCAAATAATTTCTTGAAACAAATCCAGATTTTAGAATCTTTTCAAATACCGATTTGTATTCCATCAAGAAATCAATTTAAGTGCTTTAAACAGTGAATTCACACAGATGTCATTCAATCCAATTAATTTCACAAAATTAAAAAGATTTACTCCAAAATCATGAAAAATAAAGGTAAAACATTATAAACCGTTTTTCATGTTATATTCATCAAACACAAGTCATCAAAAATAATCTTGAGATCCAAAGTCTATCAAGATGTAACGGATGTACAAAGATGACTTACAGAGATTTCCAAATAACATCAATTTGATTTCTTACCCTTTCAAATTTGAGATAAGCACTAAAATACCTAAGGGTGGCTCTTTGAGCATCTTTCAACTATCCCACCTTATACCAACCAGGAGATTATTCAAAATATAAGAGCTTTGCATATAAATCTCCAAATGCTTCAACTAAAAATTTCAAGAAAATATTTTTCAAGCATCAAAACATGTGGTAGCTTCACACACAGACCGGACGACCGGGGTGGCAGCTCTTTCCAACATGTGGTGGTAGTTTTCACACTCCTTTCGGATGTAACTCTTTCCACATCTTTTGCAAATTATTTCAATACCCTTGTAAGAATACAATCTCTTACGTGAAAGAATTATATCCCAAATTTTAGTCTATCGGTTGTCTCACGTTTATCACAATGAATTCACACAACCGAGATAGATTAAGCATCTAAAGATCACACATGATTTCTAAAATTTGATGCTTATAATATCAAAAACTCCTATAATGAAGTATCTTCAAGATTATGATTAAGGAGTAAAGTTGATAATCCAAATAAAATTAATTTGGAGTGAATAAAAATGAAGCCCTTTTTATTCAATGCACTTGTTCAGTAAAAACCCTTTTGTTCAAAAACAAAGTATAAAAACGAAGAGCATTGAAACCCATGTAATGCAAAGATTAAGAAAGATATGAAGGGAAAACCAATCAAAGCATTACATACAGTCATAAGCTAATTAGAACTTAAGACAAGGAAAGATATCACCTTTCCGAATCCAAAATTGTCGAATTCTGGGTTGTCTTGATTCATTGTGGTTGGGAGATGATAGCTTTGACTGTTGATCCACCTTAGGTCTTTGCCTCGCAGTGATCCACTTGTATGATTGATGATGTGGCTCGGACCTTTGGTGGGTTGAGTGAACTCCTTTGACTTGATGTGTCTTTTGATTCCGTTGAGTTCGCTCCGTAGATGAAGTTGCCGAAGAATTCTTCTTTCTTTTTTTTCGGGCAATTCTTCACCAAATGTCCTTCAAGTCCACATAAGTGACAAGTTCTTCCTTTCAATTTCATTGTGGAACTTGAAGCCTGCACAGTTTGATCCTTTTTAGAACCCAAACCAACCTTACTTGTTTGACCTAATCCGGACATACAATCATGTTTCTTCGAACCGGTTGAAATCCTTTGTATGTCGGATTTAAGTTGATGGACTTGCTTGGTCAAAGCTTGGTTGGTAACATGAATCTCCTCAAACTGCTTTTCAAGAAAATCAATCTTGTTAATATGGGAATTAACGATCGTTTCCGATTGATTTATCTTTTCCTGGAGGATTTTATTATTATCCAATAAAAGCTCTCGTTCCTCCTCGAGATCATGAAGTTTGATCTTTAAAGCATGATTCTCGTCTTGATTCTCAAGTCGTTGCTTCCTCAACTTCTTGATATGCTTGGCAGTCTTCTTAGATTCCGCAAGAAGTTATTGATATGCCTCAACGAGTTCTTCTTCGTCCGACTCCCCCTCACTTGATGACTCTCCGCCGGATGTTGATGTTTCATGCAAAATCAAAGGAATAGAGTCAGTGATTAATGATGATAAGCAAACATTAGAGGAGGGAATTTGAGAAGCATGTAAGGCAACGACTTTTTCCTCTTTACTTGAGGTCGATTCATTAGAAGTAGAATCGTCCCAAGTTTTCGCTTGCAAAGCCTTCTTTTTGTATGATTTCTTAGAAGGACAATCCGTTGAAAAATGGCCGTAGCCTTTGCATCGATAGCATTGGATTTCCCCTTCGAAATCATCTTTTTCTTTTTCTTTAGAAGGTTTCGCAACGCCTTTGAGATAAGAGGATTTAGAACCCGATGATCCTTTAGATGGTTTCGAGGATGAAGATCCATCGGTTCGATTCTTCCAAAACTTCCGACGAAATTTCTTTACGATCCGCGCCAATTGTTCTTCAAAATCGGCAAAAGAGATTTCATCGTCGGAACTTGATTCGCTATCTTCTTCCTTTGTTGATTTGAATGCAATACCTGTAAGCTTAGAAGAAGACTTGGAAGAAACTTGATTAGTAGGAAAAGTCATTTCATAAGTTTGCAAAGCACCTACTAATTCCTCTACACTCATCTCATCCGGATGACTAACGGTTTCAATGGCGGTAACCTTTGCCCTAAACCGTTCCGGAAGAGTCCGAAGTATCTTTCTTACAATTTTCGACTCCGGGATCTTTTCTCCTAAATTAGCACATGTATTTATTACATCTTGAAGTCTAGTGTAATAATCTGTAAACAATTCATGCTCTTCCATATGAATAGAGTCAAATTGACTTGTAAGCATCTGGAGCTTTTGAATTTTTACAAGATTAGTACCCTCATGTGTAATTTTGAGAATATCCCAAATTTCCTTCGCGGTTTCACACGCGGAAATTCGTGTGAACTCAGTCGAGGAAAGAGAATTAAATAAAGCGTTCATACCTTTCCCATTGTAAGAAGATCTTTCAAATTCCTCTTTGGACCATCTAGAGCGAGGTTTTGGGGTAGTAGAATTTCCTACTTCCTCAACAGGATGCACCCAACCGTATTCCACGGATTGCCATACCCGCTCATCAATTGCAATGAGAAAAGCTCTCATCCGCACTTTCCAATAAGCATAATTAGTCCCATCAAAAAGAGGAGGTCTATAAATATTACCACTTTCACCCATCATGATAGATAAACCTAAAACCCGCTCTGATACCAATTGCTGGGTTAGTTGTAATAAGGATCTAAATAGGTACTATCAAACAACTAGAGGGGGGGTGAATAGGTGTAATACTTATAAAACCAAATCTCAGTGCAAAATAAAAACCAATGCGGAAAATAAAAACAGCACACCGAGATATACGTGGAAACTCCAATCCAGGAGAAAAACCACGGGACCAACACGCAATAACAATCCACTAAGAATAGAAGAATAACAAGGTGATTACCGACTCCACGGACTCAACCCCTCCTTCAGCTTCTTCGGACCTTGCGCTGACCGGTTGGATATCCACGCAATAACAATCCCTAAGAAAAGAAGAATAACAAGGTGATTACCGTCTCCACGGATTTAACCCCTCCTTCAATTTCTTGGACCTCGCGCTCCACCAATTTTGCACGCCCACTGCACACGTTCGAATCCACGAACGCCACTCGAATCCACGAGCACACGTTTCGAATCCACGAAACGCCTTTAGCACACCGAATCCACGATGCCACGTCGAATCCACGACGCAAACTCAGTCGATAAGAATATTGACTTCGATGGTGATCCTTTGCTTAGATTCTCATTGAGGAACCGTAGAAGAAATCTCTAAGCAAAGATTAGATCAATTCGACAAAAGATATGTTCTTGAAAGAACCATCGAATTGACCTAAAAGAGGCTATAAAGAAGATCGATAAAAACCTAGCCTCTAGGGTTGCTCTCAAGAGTTTTATAAAAAGATCGGCCGTAGCTCCCACGTTTTTGAGAAACCCTAAATGTCTATTTATAGTTTAGAAACCTTTGGAAAGAGATAAGAATAAAAAACATACCTTATCTGGAAATTTTCAGGACGGCGATCCGAATCGGATTTACTGCGATCCGGATCGTCGTAACGAGATTGACGATTCCAGAAAACCAAGGGTTCGGGATTCGGATTGCAAGGCCCGATCCGGATCGTTCATACAAATCAGAAAACTTAACATTCGGGATCCGGATCGGAAATTGCATGGATCCGGATCGAAGTCTTGTATGAAGCAACAACCTTCGGGATCCGGATCGTTGGCTCTGATCCGGATCCTGAACAAGTCCGAACACCAGTTTTTGATTATTATGCAATTAAAAGTTCATCCAAGTGTTTCTACACTATAAGAAAGTATTCGGATCACCACAATTATTTAGTTAAACATACCTGATCCTCTTGAATACTTTCTTCTTGAGATTGATGTAACTGATCCACAATTCTTCAACTTCAATCTTCAAGATTCAAGACACTGAGTGTCAACTTGAGCTCTTGTTGAATCTTTTCTAAGTCTTTGATTGCTGATTGACAATTTGATCCCTTTAAGACTCCGACTCAACTTACTGACTTGACTCACGAAATATGCCAATACCAAAATACGGTAACAATACTCTATGCCGCGCCGTTTTCCTCAGTTGGAGTCGCGTCCCTGAGATGCCGCTGTGGATACGATGGGCCTGTTTAGGCAGTTTTGCGCGAGGGGTGAGTTAGTCGGGCAGGACGCCCCACGTAAATCCCGTCCTCATGGGGATGTGTGGTAGTGGGCAGGCGCGTTCCTAGTCGACAGGCGCAGGCTTGACTGGACCCTATGAGGCAGTCAGGTCGATTGGGTCTATTGAGCACCTTGGGTGCGAGTGGTCTCTTTTACTTTCATCTGTTCCACTTTTTGAGTATCTAGATAGAGGTATGGTAGCTGTAGAGTAGCTCCAGCTTTTCTTGCTCAGATTTCATTGCACTGTTATCTTTTACCTCTAGTAGACTTAGTGGGCAGACCGTTGGGCTTGTTGACGGCACCCACTGAGAACTACTGTGGGAAGTAGTTCTCACACCCGTCGTGGTGTCTTTTTCCCCAGGAACTTCTTCTCCTGTTCCTGTTGCTCCAGTTGCTGATCCTTCTGACCGAGGCGAGGGAGTCGTGAGCTAGTTCCCTACCCGTCGTTGGAGTGTAGCGGTACCCCTTCCGAGGAGAGCTTCAGTAGATTAGTTTACCTCCTTTTCCTCTGTTGAGTGACCTTTGTTGTGAGGTATAGAGTTGTACTTTATTTTACAGTTTGAGAGACTGATGTAGTGAGGATATTTGTATCGAGAGCTTGTACACTGATGTTTTTGGAAATATCTCCCTTTTGGGTTTTTGTATCAGAGGACTCTTTATATGATCGGATTTGGGAGATGGATATTGTTTTTATTTTTCAGTTGTACAGTGTTTGGATTTCAGTTTTAGTAGTTTACTTTCAGCTCTGATATCTGTATACTGTAGTTGATTTCTTTCTGCAGGTTAGACGCTTTGTCTGTACGGCAGTTTCCGTACAGATGGCGGATCTGTTAGTGAGCCCGGGTCGCAGTTTCGACCCCGGGGCGTGACATCCACAGCCAGGAACGACCCACAACTCAGGCCAACAGTACTGGTCGGACAAAACTCAACGACCTGGGACCACCGTTAACCCCAACGGTTCCCAACATCACTGACCGGAAGATACTCGACGGCCCGGGACCACCGTCTGCTCAACGGCTCCCTCCCACGACAGCACAACAGGGATACAAGACCTCCCGGGACTACCGTTTACCCAAACGGCTCCCGGCACAGATAAGCAACCCACAACAACCACCAGACTCCACTCTGCTCCCAAGCACGAGTGCAAACGCATCCCACACTAAAAGACAGTCCCGACCTCTCGGCCCACTACCCGGGCGAGGATAACACTATGTCCAGGAATAGAAAAACAGTGTGGGTGTCTAAACATAAATAACCCTAGCCCAAATGAGGGTTTTCTACTGGTCTGGTTACACATGCAACATATGACGGGGGTGCTAGGTCAAGTTCCAAGATAACTATATTAACAGATGATAAAAGGAATAACAATTCCTACAATCTATCATGCTACACAAGAAAATAAACTATCATGCGTAGTCCTACATCAGTAGAATTATTGTACAGTCCATAGAACTTGGAGATAAGGCCACCCACCTCGATTTGCCACCAATTGCTCGTAGACACTTGCAATTGGCCTCCACGCGATCCGCACGCAAAACGGAGCACGGTGCCGGAGTCCGCCCGCAAAACGGAGTCCGCACGCAAAATGGTGCACGATGCCGGAGTCCGCACGCAAAATGGTGCACGGTGTCGGAGTCCGCACGCAAAACAGACTCCGCACGCAAAACGGTGCTTGATGCCGGAGTCCGCACGCAAAACGGTGTACGGTGCCGGAGTCCGCACGCAAAATGGAGTCCGCACGCAAAACGGTGCACGGTGCCGAAATCCGCACGCAAAACGGAGTCCGCACGCAAAACAGAGCACGCCGTCGGGGACCGCACGCAAAACGGTGCAGAAAAACACAGTCCCTAACACAGATAAGAACAAGGGGTTAATTACAGTCCAAACGAACGCCCCAAAACTGTGCCAGAAACACCGTAAAATTAACACACGGGACCTACACGACTGCGCCGCCGTCGCCGAAACGCTCCCCTCGAAAAATCTCGCGCGCTCCACGAGGCCCACGACGCACCGCCGCACCACACACAATCCTCTCCCTCACACCCTCTCGCTCTCGGTTGGAGAAGAAAAGGAAAGAAGAAGAGAAAATGGCGTGTGCGGGGAGGAAGAAGAAGAAGAAAAAGAGAAAGGGAGAGAGAGATGGTCCACGGGCCCGGGGTCCACGGTGCACCCGCCGGTCCACAGCACCTGTGCGGGCGCACCCGGTCCAGGCAAAGCAAAAGGCGGCCACATGGCCGCGCTCCCTGCGCGCCACGCGGCCGCACAGCCCGGGGCCGCATGCGCGGCGTTACACCGCGCAACCCCCAGGCGCGGGACACGCGCCCGTGACACGGGTGTGCGCCCCCGCGCCCGCGCGGGCGCCAACGGGGGCCCGCCACGTGGCGGCCCCCGCGTGGCCCGCGCTGAAGGCGCGCCTCCCCGCGCACCTAACGCGCCTGCCGCACGTGCCTCGAGCCCCGTGCCGCCACCTCGGGATCCACGCCGCGCCAACGTCTCGGTTTGCGTGCCTCGTAGTCTCGAAAAACGCACACACCTACCGGACTCCAAAACCAACAAATAAATAGTCCATTTTTAGCGATTTCGCGCGCTGAATCCAAAAACGAAGTCCGTTTCTCCAAGTTCTCGTCCGAAAATTTGCCGAATGCCCACTCGATCCGATTTCCACACCGGGTCCATTTTTAAAGTCCGATTTGCCAAATTCCAACTCTAAAAATTCCCGAAGGCGACCGGAGAGGTAAACTTTTATCCAAACTTCGCCCGGAGTCCAATCTTGACATCTGAATCGCGCGAAACCACTTCCAAACACCCGACGGGTCCTCCAAATTCCCACGGGATCTCAATTTAAACCCGAAGTCCACCACTTGTGTCCAAATTGCGCGCAAACATCACTGACACACCACGCAGGCCTCCAGTGATGTAACTAAATTCCAAATTGCATCACAAATCCATTTCTCGGGCCCGACATGCGCACAACCACTCCCAACGGCCACTAAAAGCTGCCCAACAACCAGCGACCCTACGCGGGGGATTCCGGGACCTCACATCCTCCCCCACTAAAAGAAAGTTTCGTCCTCGAAACTAAATCAAGTCCATCAGGAGTCACAAATACCACGGGTAGGTATCCATCAATACGCCTCCAGCTCCCGAAACACCACTCACTCCCCGTGATTACTTCGCAACAACAACAGCAACAAGTACGGTATGGCCCGATGTGCAATTCTCTCATCTCTCGAGCCAGAAATTGCAACGGGCGTCACTCGTACTCCAACAATCGCAGATCTCAAAAGGGCAGGTCAATCACGGGCGAGGAAAAACACATCACTCCTGAGCTGAGACGTGAAATACCAAAGGGGCTCCAATAAGAGGCTGGGGGAAACTGAAATAACCACTAGTGCGACACGCACCAAACCACATCATGGTGCCAACCTCAACAAGACGACCCGACGTATAACCCACACATTCATCCAATAAGGAAGGGAATCTAATAAGTTGGGTCTTCACTCGGTTATTTCCCGATCCAAAACCACTCGAGTGGACTACACAACTGCAGGCTACCCTCAAAAGGGATCCTCAAGAGACACCATCTCGTGCCACAGTTGGTCGCTCAACATACTATCATAAAGCTGATGCCCAAACTCGCGGTCAAAAGTCCGAAGCATCCCAAAAACTCTCACCGTTGTGTACCTACAACGTGGCATCACTGCCGTGCACCAACAGCGTGGCATCACCACCGTATATCAACGGTGTGGCATCACCACCGTGTATCAACGGTGTGGCAACACCACCGTGTGTCAACGGTGTGGCATCACCACCGTGTATCAACGGTGTGGCATCACCACCGTGTGTCAACGGTGTGGCATCACCACCGTGTGTCAACGGTGTGGCATCACCACCGTGTATCAACGGTGTGGCATCACCACCGTGTGTCAATGGTGTGGCATCACCACCGTGTATCAACGGTGTGGCATCAACACCGTGTATCAACGGTGTGGCATCACCACCGTGTATCAACGGTGTGGCATCACTCGAGCATTAAGGTCTCAGATCCTCACAGTCCTATACCCAACACTACCTCGAAATCCCGGAGCTGAGGAAGGGCCAAAAGATCAACAGGCAAAAACCAGGGCCCTAACTGCACTGGGCAGGACCAACAACACTCATCTATGTGTAACACGTGATCAGGTATCTGAACCTCACGAGCACAAGCTAAGGGTCCTATCTCTAGCCCATACAACAATGCAAATGCCCTACAGAAGAAATGAATGCGATGCTCCGGTAACAAATAACGCTCAAGTGCGTGCAGGGGAGATAAGATTAATACCTGCCACCACGTGGTCGTTCGTCAGACTGCCGCGACATAGACGCTCCCGCTCGGGGGTGGTCGTTCGTCGGACTGCCGCGAAGAAGTGGCCCTAACTATCTGGCCATAACCTGTCGAAGCTCCGCCTGTCTGGAAGAGCGGAGAAGGAGGAACCGAAGCTGCCCAAGCGACTGATGACCCCGCTTTAGGACAAGACCATGATCAGTGCCCTGCCTGTAGTCACACTGCGGCGCAAAATGCGGCCCACGACCAAGGACACAGTCATCCCGCTGCTGCTGCTGATACATCGGCTGCGGAGAACCTCCTGGTCCCTGTCTCCTCTGAGACTCACG
>CM055065.1:29885661-29919090 GCA_029204045.2 Tillandsia leiboldiana
ATGCACGGCGGATCTGTAGACGGGCCCGGGTTCTGGTTTACACCCGGGGCGTGACAGATTAAGTTGGTATCAGAGCTTAGGGATGGTCAGTTGGGACTTAGGAAACCCTAGGCTTTTGGACAGACCCTAGGATGATAGGGCGTGAGTGGCGTAACATTTTGCGAAAGTCGGTGATTTTGTAGTTGACTCTTCCTGTGAGTGAAGAGAGATCGACATAGCCTATTTCTGTTGGACCATTATGTTGGCTGCAGACAACATAAGGTGACAGAAATAGGAGGATGTCTTTTGACTTTCGCCATTGGGTCGTGTGGTTTTGTTGCTGATGATTGTTTTCTTGTGGCAGGATGCCTCCTCGACGTCGGATTCCCACTCGGGTGTCCCTTCACCCCCTGTTGAGCCAGAGCAGCCTACCCCCCCCCGAGCTTACGAGTTGCGGGCCTTGGTGGCCCAGTTGGCGGAGGGTCAGCGCCGCCAGGAGCAGAGGATTGAGCAGCTGCTTGCTCAGAGGGAGGCACCACCCCCAGCTGTTCCTGAGGCCCCTGTGCCTCTTGTTGTACCTTTTGTGCGACGGCACCATCTTCTAGTAGCGGGGCTCCTGGAGCTATTCAGCCTTTGACTGCGGAGGAGGAGCGGGATTTTTCTGACAAACCGCTGCGTTTGTTAAGCGGGGACCACCTAGATTCTCGGGGCGGGATGCTCAGCCCCGGGCTGTTGGGAGATGGCTTTCTGCGATGGAGAAGCTTTTTCGGGACTTCTTCATCGACCCGAGGTATCGAGTGCACATGGCGGTGCACTGTTTGGATGGAGATGCTGATTTTTGGTGGCAGCGAGTTGAGCCACTGGAGTTCCGGATCACTCGGCAGTTGCCTTGGGAGGAGTTCAACGGATGGTGTTGGACACCTATTTTTCTACCAGTGTGAAGAAGAAGTTGGAGGACGACTTGAAGAATCTGCAGCAGGGCGATCGATCGGCCCATGTCTATTTCCAGGAGTTCATGGAGTTGCTGAACTGTGTGCCCTTCGTCGCTCGTGACGGTCCACACCAGGTAGAGATGTTTGAGGGAGGCCTTCGCCAGAGATTTTCACACTGTGCATGCACAGAGATTTCAGACCCTTGAGGCAGCCGCAGAGCACGCACAGTGGGTGGAGAGAGCGATCAGGAGGTGGCCAGACGGAGGGCCGCGGTCGCGCAGAGTTCCGACAGGAAGCGACCAGCCCCAGAGGACGGGGGACAGGCCAGCTCATGGAGACCGCCACGGCCGCCGCAGTCCCAGTCTTATGGCCGTGGGCGATCTGAGAGGAGAGGGCCTGGTGGACCCCAGAGACCGCAGCAGCAGCAGCAGCACACACCAGCAGCAGAGATCGCAGCAGAGGCAGCAGAGATCTCAGCAGCAGTCCTCGAGGCAGCAGCAGTCGAGGCATCCGCCATCTGATAGGTGTGTTTTCTGCAGGGGGCAGCACCCGTCAGATACATGTGACCAGAGATGGGGACGATGCTTCCGATGTGGACAGCCAGGGCATGTGCGAGCTACCTGCCCCCTACTACTTCCTCGGCACCTTCTTCGGCATCGGTCCATATCCCCCTCAGCAGCAGCGACCACCAGACTCAGCGGCCTTATGCTCCAGCGAGCAGGCCGTCCACTTCTTACCCTGTGGATTCTCGACCACCCAGCACCGAGCGGGCGGGTGTATGCCGCCCAGTTGGCGGATTCTCCAGCGGCAGACCAGGTGGTGGCAGGTATTATTCTACTCTTTGGTATTCGGACTCGTACTTTATTCGACACTGGAGCATCTCATTCTTTCATTAGTCGAGCATTTGCATCCCTGCATAGTTTAGAGTTAGAGTCCTTGTCACATGCATTAGAGGTGCGGATTCCCGATCATATTTTGCATGTCGAGGAGCATTGTGTGGCCATGCCCGGTACAGTTGGGGCCTTGGATATTGCCTGCAGACTTGCTGGTCTGCAGCAGCTCCATGATTTTGACTTGGTGTTGGGGATGGATTGGCTATCTCGGTACTCCGCCACTATCGACTGCAGAGAGAGGACGGTGACTCTTCGCGAGCCAGGACAGGAGGAGTTCATCTTCAGAGGCTGCCAGAGCACGCTTTTCGCAGCGACCATTTCCTCGGCGAGGGCTAGGAGGATGTTGAGCAGAGGTTGTACTGCCTTTTTGGCCACGGTTGTGGAGGTGCCTACGGCGGCACCTGGGACTCGAGGATATCCCTATTGTCCGAGAGTTCCAGATGTGTTTCCCCCAGAGCTGACGGCGATGCCGCCGGAGAGGGAGATTGAGTTCGTGATTGATGTGGTCCCTGGGACTGCACCAATCTCAAAGGCACCCTATAGGATGGCGCCAGCCGAGTTAAGGGAGTTGAAAGCCCAGCTTCAGGATCTTTTGGATAGGGGCTTCATCCGACCCAGTGTTTCTCCGTGGGGAGCGCCTGTGTTGTTTGTTAAGAAGAAGGATGGGTCACTCCGATTGTGCGTGGATTATAGGGATTTGAACAAAGTGACCATCCGGAACAAGTATCCCCTCCCCCGGATAGATGATTTGTTTGATCAGTTACAGGGAGCATCTGTGTTCTCGAAGATTGATCTGCAGTCCGGTTACCACCAGCTTAGGGTGAGGGCCGAGGACATCTCCAAGACGGCTTTCAGATCGCGGTACGGGCATTATGAGTTTACTGTGATGCCTTTTGGGTTGACTAATGCCCCTGCCGCATTCATGGACTTGATGAACAGGATTTTTCAAGCCGTTTTGGATCGGTTTGTGGTGGTGTTCATCGATGATATTCTGATCTACTCCCGGAGTGATCTGGAGCACGAGGAGCACTTGAGGACCGTGCTACAGCTTCTGCGAGAGAAAAAGTTGTATGCTAAGTTCAAAAAGTGCGAGTTTTGGCTCCGGGAGGTTGCCTTTCTGGGTCATGTGGTTTCAGCTGCTGGAGTGGCGGTGGATCCGGCCAAGGTGGATGCTATTAGAGATTGGCCGAGGCCGACGACTATCACCGAGGTGCGGAGCTTTCTTGGATTGGCGGGCTACTATCGGCGCTTTGTGGAAGGCTTTGCGAAGCTTTCCTCTCCCCTCACTCGTCTGACCAGAAAAGGGGTTAAGTTTGTTTGGAGCGAGACTTGCCAGAGCTGTTTTGAGGAGCTGAAGCAGAGGTTGATGACCGCT
Organism: Tillandsia leiboldiana; assembly: GCA_029204045.2. NCBI lineage: Eukaryota > Viridiplantae > Streptophyta > Magnoliopsida > Poales > Bromeliaceae > Tillandsia > Tillandsia leiboldiana. The sequence goes on from CM055065.1 coordinate 29,888,841, forward strand.
CCAATCCTTGCCCTCCCAGTTATGGGGGAAGGATTTGTGATCTACAGTGATGCCTCACATAGTGGTCTGGGGTGTGTGTTGATGCAGCATGGTAGGGTGATTGCCTATGCTTCACGGCAATTAAAGGACTATGAGAGGAATTACCCTACTCATGATCTTGAGCTGGCAGCGGTGGTGTTTGCTCTGAAGCTGTGGCGGCATTATTATATGAAGAGCATTGCGAGATATATACTGATCACAAGAGCTTGAAGTATCTGTTCACCCAAAAGGAGCTGAATTTGAGGCAACGCCGATGGTTGGAGCTGTTAAAGGATTACGATCTGAGTATCCTTTATCATCCCGGCAAGGCCAATGTTGTGGCGGATGCTTTGAGTAGGAGGACGAGTCTGAGCTTATTGATCTCGCAGCAGGCGCCGTTGGTCGAGCAGATGAGGCGGTTACAGTTGGAGGTAGTATCCCCTGGGGTCTCTGCTAGACTCATGTCTATGGTCTTGCAGCCCACTCTGTTGGAGAGGATCAGGGACACTCAGAGTGAGGACCCCCACTTGATGAGGATCAGGACGCAGCTTCAGGCGGATCAGACAGGGGATTTTTCTGTGGATAGCTCGGGAGTACTGCGGTACAGGGACCGAGTGTGTGTGCCTATGGATCAGGAGATTAGAGATCAGATTTTGAGAGAGGCCCATTTTACACCTTATACCATCCATCCTGGAGGTACTAAGATGTATAAGGATCTCAAGGCACAGTTTTGGTGGCCCGGGATGAAGCGGGACATTGGGAGATTCGTAGCTCATTGTCTAACTTGCCAGCAAGTGAAAGCAGAGCATCGCGTTCCTGCTGGTAAGTTGCAGAGTCTTCCAATTCCCGAGTGGAAATGGGACCACGTCACTATGGATTTCGTCGCTGGATTGCCGAGGGCGCAGAGCGGGGCTGATGCGATCTGGGTTATTGTGGACAGACTCACCAAGTCGGCGCACTTCTACCGGTTCAGATGACCTGGTCACTGGAGCGTTTGGCACAGTTATATCTGGATGAGATAGTGAGGCTTCACGGCATACCTGCTTCGATTGTGTTAGATCGAGACCCGAGATTCGTATCACGCTTTTGGGGGAGTTTGCATTCTGCATTGGGGACTCAGCTCAGGTTTAGCACTGCTTTCCACCCACAGACCGATGGACAGTCAGAACGCACCATACAGACCCTCGAGGATATGTTGAGAGCATGCGTTATGGATTTTGGAGGAGGGTGGTACCGGCACTTGTCGTTGGTTGAGTTCGCGTACAACAACAGCTATCAGGCGAGCATCCAGATGGCTCCGTTTGAGGCGTTGTATGGACGCAAGTGTCGGCCTCCCTTATTTTGGAGTGACGTGGGTGAGAGAAGGACTTTGGGACCGGATTTGCTTTTGGAGGCTGAGGAAAAGGTCAGAGTCATTCGCCGACACCTTATGACAGCCCAGAGTCGTCAGAGGAGCTACGCCGACACTCGACGGCGAGACCTGGAGTTTCAGGTTGGTGATCATGTCTTCTTGAAGGTCTCGCCCTCGAAAGGGGTCCGGAGATTTGGAGTACGGGGAAAGCTCAGTCCCCGCTTTATTGGACCCTTTGAGGTACTTGACAGAGTTGGTCCTGTGGCATACAGAGTTGCTTTACCCCCGCGCCTGGCCGGAGTTCATGATGTCTTCCATGTCTCAGCTCTGAGGAGATATGTTTTTGACCCGTCGCATGTGATTGACTTCACTCCTTTGGAGATCGGCGAGGACTTGGTCTACGAGGAGCGCCCGTTGCGAATTCTTGCTCGTGAGGTGAGGGAATTGCGCAATCGGGCCATTCCGTATGTGAAGATCCTGTGGAGCAATCACGAGGAGCGAGAGGCTACTTGGGAGCTGGAGACAGTGATGAGGGATGCCTACCCTTTTTCTTATTCGAGACTTCTATTTGAGGTACGTCTCTTCTGTTTTCTTTGTTTCGGGGACGAAACTTTTTTTTAGTGGGGGAGGATGTAGGACCCCTGAACCCCCATGCAGCTTTTTCCCATGAATCCACTGTGTATCTGGCCCATGGTGCATCAAAGGGATGCCACAGATGGACCCTGTGAGCTTTGGTTGGCTGTATTGGCCTTCGGCTGCTTTTGCCGAATTTTGGGAAAGGAATTTGGCCAAACAGAGGGTGGATTTGGATTCAGTGCGGAAAAAACGCTTGAAAACGACTTTTGTTTGCTAAATTCTGAGTCCGGATGCCCAAAAACGGACTCCCGAAAGTTTTACTGGATTTTTTGGTGCATGGGGGAGCCGTGGACCGGCGGGGGTGCCACGTGGCAGGCTCGGATTGGCCGGCGCACGCGGCTGGGTCCACGGAAGGTCTGGGCTGTGACCGGGGTGCACCGCGGGGCGCGTGGACCGGCGGGTGTCCACGTGGCAGCGCCTGATTGGGCGGCCCACGCGCGCTTGGTCCACGGGCGAGCGCGGGGAGGCGTGGACCGGGGGCGCGCCACGTGGCAGCACCCGGTTGGCTGGCACATGTGCGCGCGGTCCACGCAGCGCGCGGGGCAGGTCGCGGGCAGGTGGCCGTACGCGGGGCAGGTACGGCGACGTGGGCAGCGCCACGTGGCGCCCGCTGATTCGCGGGCGCCACCTACCGCGTTGACGCGGGCGGGGGACACGTGGCGCACTCCGCGGCAGCTTGCATGGCTGCCGCCTGTTCGGGCGACACGTGGCGGGCGCCGGGGCGGGTCGGACGAAGCTAGGATCCCGTCCGACGGAGCATTTTGGGCTGGGCCGCACTGTGCGCGCCCGAAAGTTCTGGGCCGGGCCGCACTGTGTGCGCCCGAAAACTTTCGGGCGCCCGAAAGTTGGGACCTGATGGGTATTTTCCCAAAAGATTTCTTCAGCCTATAAATAGCCAGCCCGAGCCCTCTTTGCTGCCTTTTTTTCTCTCTGTCTGTGCAAGATCTCCCCGAGCTTCCTCTTGGTGAAATTTTCCCCTCTTAATCCTTGATCTTCCTACCAAGTTCTAGGATTTTAGGAGGCTCGAATCCCGAGATTCCCAATTTTACGGCGCGGCGCGACGTTGCATTCCTGGGTTCTTCTTCGGCGCAGCGACAGTGTTTTAGCTCCCCTGGGCTACCCCGAGATCATTTTGCTGTGATTCTTGCGCCGGTAGACTCCTAAGAGGTAGGACTTCATCTTTCATTTTCGTCGCGCTTTCTCGTTTCGAGGTTTTGGCACGGATCCCGAGGCAAACAGTGACCCCATTTTCTGTGTGGACTTCCTTGACAGCAGCGGGGTATTTTGGCCATATCTTTGCGCACGAGCATCTGACGGAAACGAGCTTATACAACTTTTTCATCTACGGATCGCAAGGAACGCGCTCGTATTTTTATTGGATTTTTGTGAGATTTATTTCGAGGTGAAATTACTGTTTTCTCAGTGAACAGTGCACAGTTTTTAGCACAGATTTTTGTATGAGTGTACCCCCTTGCCGAATTTTTATCTTGACTTACCGAACTCAGATTTGGGCGTGCAAGGTATCGTTGCGAAGCTATCGACGCGAGGATCGCTGTGATATTTTTCTTGGAATTTCCTGGGCACTTTCTGCAGGTGATAATTTAACAGTTTTGAATCCGAGGTTGTATATGGTTATAAGAGCAATAATTGGGAGCCTAAGTGTAATTAGTGAGCTTTGTATTGTACCAGGAATATTACGGGTGTGCTAAAATTGTGGGAGCAAGGATTTGGAGTTTTGGTATTTTCTTGCTGTACGGATCCGGACAGTTAGCACTTCAGGTGGGTGGTTGTTGTACTCCTCTCCTTTGGTATGCCCACTAGGAACATCAGAGTGTTCCCTCATTTTTTGAGGCCCAAAGTATTATTAGTAACCTTGCATGCTCTAGGGAATTAATTATTGGTTGATTGATCTTTGATAAATTGTTATTTGATCCATGTGGAAATTGTTGGACTGCATGTTTAGGGTTAAAATAATAGTTGAGGATTATAAAATTGCTAAATATTCTATGAGACTGTCACTTTAGTTTATGTCACTCTGAACTGATTACTCTTGGAAAATGGACAACATATTGAGACAATGCATGATTAAACGGGTCACTTAAATATTGACATCTTTTATTGCTACACTATCTTTTGGGACTTGACTTAGGAGAAACCATGCATTTATTCTTTTCTTCTCCTATTATCGATAGACTTGCGGCATAGTCGCTCAGGTTCGAGCGTGTGTTGGACAGTGTAGCCAGGTATTGGGGATTTGGGACAGGTTGGGCTTTTGACAGGGTGTTGCGGCGACCACGGATCTTGGGTGGTTGACCGGGTTGTTACTGTTGCATCAGATTGGGGGTGTTGGGGATCGGGCTTTCTTTAGTGGATGGAGTTTTCCACTTTGATCATAGTCATGATCCAGTCCTGCTATTATGAGACAGTGGTTACAGAGATGCTTGTTACAGTGATTTCCTTACTCGTGTGGGTCGCTCCCCTCGAGTGCCACTCCGGAGTGTGCGACCGGACGGATCGAGGCCGGTCTGTTATTTACTTTAGAGCTTGATCGGACGGGCCGAGGCCGATCTGTTACTTACGTTGGGGACATGACCGTATCAGGCAGTAGTCGGTCAGTATCCCCACAGATGAGATTAGCAGGCAGTGCCAGTGTCCACTGGCGTTAGATTGGGTCATTTTGACAGGCTTCTTGATACTGATGCATACTTTTCCATACTTATTGGTTTACCATGTAGAGGCATATTAGGGGTAGCACTTCATCAGTTGTCATTCATAGCTTCACCCCCCCCCTTTCTCTTCTTCCCCTTTTGCCTCTGATTACCTGGTGGGCATATTTGAGCTGAGGCTTTACCCACTAGGGGAGGCTACTGTTTATAGTAGTACTTACCCCCCATTGTCTTTTCTTGTTTCTTTCTTCCCCTTTGTTTTGCAGAGTCCTCTGTGGGAGTTGCTGGGCCGTCAGCAACTGATCGAGGTAAGCGGATTGCAGACTAGATAGAGAGCCACCCGAGGGTTGTAGCACGTAGCTGGAGCTTTTGGGTACCTGGTCTTCTCAGACAGCTTTTGTTTATTTCTTTTTGGGTCTGGCTTCTGCCAGCTGTTTGTATATTTAGTGGTGAGCTGGGAGAGACATCTGTATTTTTATTCCACTGTTGTACTCTTTTACTTCCAGCTTCTGTCTGAGATACAGTAGTTTTAGTTTAGCTCTGATTATTATGCTCTTTTATTATTATTTCTTATCTGAGCAGGTTACCGACGCTTCGTGTATGTGGAAAATACCGCATGCACGGCGGATCTGTAGACGGGCCCGGGTTCTGGTTTACACCCGGGGCGTGACATAACTGCCGTACCACTTCCCAGGGGGTCACCCATCCTAGAACTACTCTAGCTCTAGCACGCTTAACTCTCATGTTCCTCTTGGATCTTGCTACCATCCAAAATGCTATAGCCGGGTTAGAGATTTAGTCCTATTATATCATTTATATATAGGACTAATCCAAATTCCGGGGGTGTCACATTCTTCCCCCCTTTAAGCCCCGACGTCCACGTCAGGCTCAAGCACACTCACAAGCACCAGGCGATGTGAGACTCGTCTCGCTAGCCTTAGCCGACCTTGTAGGGAGCTGCACTCCACCTACAACGGTCATTAGCCGGGGAGCCACACTCTACCCGCTATATAACCCTGGCTCAGCCGAGACTCATCTCACATTTCCGGCTGGTGAATGGCTCTGATACCAACTGCCGCACCACTTCCCAGGGGGTCACCCATCCTAGAACTACTCTAGCTCTAGCACGCTTAACTCTCATGTTCCTCTTGGATCTTGCTACCATCCAAAATGCTATAGCCGGGTTAGAGATTTAGTCCTATTATATCATTTATATATAGGACTAATCCAAATTTCGGGGGTGTCACATTCAGAGTGGCTACAATCGCAAGAACGACTAATCCAGATGAACTTGATACTTTGTTATAACTACAATCATTAGATTCACTAAAGTGATTTCTTGTTCTCAGTTCTACCACTTCCTTTCCCATACATCCTCTGCTGAAATATTATACATACAACAGTAGCCACAAATGATAGAGAAACACAAGAGACAAGCTTTCAACCATGACAATCTACAGCTTAGAGATCAGCGGAAGCAGAAAAGAATTGAAGCCCCAAATGAACAGAAGACAAACCAAGAAAAATAAGAAAAAGCATGGGATACAAAAGGGGGAAGTTTCTGGTCAGAATACACAAATTTGAATAGTAGCATGCCCCTCCTTTTCATCTACCTTCATTTACTAGCTGCAGAGATCCGTCTTTCTGAAGCTTTAAGCTGAGGCTATTGAACCGCTCCCGTGAATACTGCCTTGAAGCCTTCCTCCAATCAGTTCCTGCCTTCATCATCGTCGCAAACTCTTCATAGCTAATTTTCCCATCCTGAAAAAGAAAACAAATTACCGGTTAAACAGGCTTATTAAACTATGCGAGCATAATAATCCAAATTTATTGGATTCCGTGTTGTTTTTTATTTGAACTCCAAAACAAAACTCTTTATAGATGCCTCCATTAGATTTTAAAGCCAAAAAAAAGAAGCTAGCAATTATTACTATCTTCGCTATATTTTTGACCTTTAGAAGCTCTTCGTATAACAAGAGATCTCATCTCAAATGAAAAGTAACATAAGTTATGAAGCAATTAAAGGGTGAATGGATAACTTACCTTGTCTGTGTCGACATCGCAAATGATTGCGTTGATAACTTCTTCATGATTTGGACCCAAGTCGTCAACCAAGCTGTCTCTAAGCTCCTCAATTTCAATGTATCCACTCTTGTTCTTATCAAAGAATGCAAAGGCTTTGTGCAGATGCTCGTCATTCCCAAGCTTCTTGAGGTGGATTGATATAGCAACAAACTCTCCATAGTCTAGAGTTCCATCTCCATCAACATCCGCCTAAAATATAATGTCAAGCAAGCATCAGAATTTCAAATTCAGTTACCTTAATTATTTCCAGCTACCAAGGTACTCGTGCAATATATTAAACAATCATCAGGTTGGATCCTACAATTCAGATTCAGCAAATTACAGAATTTGCACAAGAATTTATAATATATCAAGATGCAGATATTTAAATAAAAAGTACAGCATATCTACAGCAGCAGGAAACCTAAATGAGGTTCCTAGCCTCAAAATCAGAAGCTCCAATTTGGAGCTTCTGATCCTCATACAGAGAGATATTAGAGGGACTTCTCCTAATATCACTATCCAAAAAGCACTTTATCAAACAAGATTACACCCTACTCTAGTACCATACAGAAAGAGAATGATTCAACAGACCTAAAGACAGCCACAAAATCAGATAAAAGATGGTCAAAAAGGAATTCTATAACAAGCTATAATAGGGAAAGATAAATGCATTCATACTTTATTTTTGTCTTGGGTACATAACTGCATTTGGTTGCTTTTATTCGCACATATTCTTATACATATTAATGAATGAATGCACTATAATAAAATACGAAAAACTGATTGAAAGGCTGACAATATCTCACTAGATTTCATCAAATAAATATATCTTACTAGAAGATACAAAAATATTACCTTAGACTGCAAAGCATGTAAGAAAGCATCCAAACAGGTCTTAAAAAAAAAAAAGTAGCACATTATTCAATGAAAGGAAACTATCATCAGGTTGATTACTCACAGCATCCATTAATATTCTACAATCTGCATCAGCAATCTGGTGCCCAAGCTTATGCAAACCAAACTTTAACTCCTCAAATGTTATTTGACCACGGCTGTTTACATCCATCTTCTGAAACATATCCTTTATATCAGCTACTTCTTCTACTGATAAATGCTCAGCTACAACCTGCAACGAAACCGCAAGCATTAACAAAGCTGTTATTAGTTTCAGCAAATTTAAAGCTCAATGTCACATTTAGAAAAAAAAAAAAAAAATTAAGCATAAGCCTAAACAAATGTTTCAGAGGTAAAAATAAAATTACAGCACATATATACTAGATACTTCTTGAATGAGAAGTAAATCTTTTACCCGAAGTGCTCTCTTTTTGAATTTGTTCATCACAGAGAATTGTTGGAGTCTTGCTTTAACAGTCTCACCAAGAGAGACATTTGGAGCCTTTCTGGCATTCTGCAACCAAGGATGATCTGGAAGAGCAACTAGGAATGTCAGATACAGGTCTTGAACAGAGTCAATTTTCAACAAAAGAAGTAATGTACACTAAACAAAATATAAGGGCGGGTTTGGTTCGCCACTTTTTCATCCTGGATTCGGAATGTACGAATCCGTTTGTGGGTGTTTGGTATGTGAGTCTCATTCTGATTCCGATTCCCGGGTGAATGGGAATCCCCCGAATCACCTCTTTTTCCAATCCAGCCTAGAAGGTCGGATTGAAAGTTGAATCCAGGCAGAAAAAAAATATACTTAACAAAAATATCTCAATTATATTTTATATTTTATATTTAAATTTAAATTTTATTTTTGACTTTAAATTTTAATTAAAATTTAAATTTAAATTTAAAAATTTAAATTTTAATTCTAGATTTGATTTAGAAATTAAATTAAAATATAAATTTGATCTATACATTTAAATTTAAATTTAATTGTAAGTTTGAATTTGAATCAAATCAAAAATTAGTTTTATATTTTTAATCACCAAATCAAATTTAAATTTTAAATTTACAAAAAAATTAGATTTAAAATTTTGGCTTATCATTTCAATATTTTGATGTAAATTTTTAATATTTAACTTTTAGTTTAAATTTAAATTATAAACTTAATTTTATGTTTTGAGATGCAAACTCTTTTTAAATTATTTCTATATTTTGTATTTTAATTTTAATTATTTTTTGATAATCAAAATTTTTAAAATATTAAAAGCAGGAATCAACCATATCAATTCCGATTGTTATTTTGAACCAAACATATTAGGAGTTTTTATTATTCCGTTTCCGATTCCTATCCATTCCGATTCCTATTCCGATTCCATTTCCTATTTTGAACCAAACGCGCCCTAAAAGTCTTAGATCAAGGTATTTTGTCTTCAAACAATAAGGTATACAATAGGAAAGTTGATATATTGATTTTTATTTTAAGAGGGAAGGTTGATATATCAAGTATTACGATAAACATGAGACATTTTACCAAAACAGTTGTGACACCTTAATAGTCCCACATCGGATGGGAACGAGGTTACGATTGGGTATACAATAGACTATGGACCCTGGTAATAATAGCTGGACTTAAGTATTTTGGGCCAGTGGTTTGGGCCCAACGAGTTATTATTGCTAGTGGGTCGAGTTGTTATATTTGGTATCAGAGTCGGTTCACTAGATGAAAGTGTGAGGTGGGCTTTCCATCGCCGGGTGATCTTAGGCTGTGTTTGTGATTGAGCTGACGAGGACATCAGGGCTTAAAACGGGAGAGTATGTGACACTTCAATAGTCCTACATCGGATGGAAACGGGGTTACGATTGGGTATATAAGAGACTATGGATCCTAATAATAATAACTAGACAAGCATTTTTGGCCGGTGGTTTGCGCCCAACGAGATATTATTGTTAGTGGGCCGGGTCATTATAATAGTGAATTGTGATGGAATGCAAATTATATTCACAAAAACACACTCAAATGATTAATTGTTCAATACTCTACATTTGTGGTCAATAGAAGCCAGTCTTATTTAAATTCCCATCGCCTATTAACACCGTTGGCAGGGGTTTAGATTTCTCAAATAATTGATTTTTTGCCTTTGCGGTTACTTCATCAATTTCAGTCCGTAAACAAAATGATACGCTACAAAAGAAGACATGATTAAGAAGAAAGTGAAGATTAGTACCTAGAACTTCTTGAGCTGTTAATCTCCGCTTTGGATCCGGATCAAGCATTCTCTTGACAAGGTCTTTAGCATTGTCTGAAACTCTAGGCCATGGGTCTCTTCTAAAGTCAATGACAGAACGGATGATTGCTTGTGCTACTCCCTGTTCAGTTTCTGCATTATAAAAAGAAACCTTCAGATTACAGCATAAGATACTTTTTGGTCAAAAGTACAGATGCATCTTGTTGTGTAGTTCAACTACTTATGCATCAGATTATGAGTTCTGAAGAGGATTATTCTAATTTAAAAAGAAATTCTAGTGAAATATATATATTTTGTCATTTGCAGTTTTTGTCTCTATTTCAGATTAAAACAAATACACACGTACGCGCGTGAGCGCACACACACACACATATATATATACCTGCCCAAAATGGAGGAACTCCACAAAGAAGAATGTAGAGGATCACTCCTGCACTCCAAACATCAACTTCTGGACCATAATTTCGCTTGAGAACCTCCGGAGCCATGTAATAAGGACTTCCCACAATTTCAGTAAACCTTTCGCCTAAATATGTAAAACAAATCAGCAAGCTGCCGAAGGTATAGTATTTGTGTAAATGGTGACAATAGAAGGATCCCTAAGCATGAATGTAGCTAATGTCAAGTTATCAATTTAGCCTTGCTTTTTTGTGATCAGCATGAAGTCTTGGGGGGCATACCAGGCCTGAAAAATACAGACAATCCAAAGTCAATCGCCTTCAAGGAGGAAGTTTCCTTCTTGTTGGCAAACAAGAAATTCTCCGGTTTCAAGTCCCTATGCATCACCCCGTGCTTGTGACACATCTGTTTAAGCATGAAATTAGGGAAAGAAAAAACAGCAGTTAATCACCACTAAACCTTATCAAATAAAGAAACTACTTCAAATACGACATGCAGACGGATGAGGAGAAGGCAAGTAGTGTGAGAATACAATGAGGAGCTTATAAGTAGTATCAAGTATAACAATCCAATCAGTGGTTAGGATAAAGTTGTGATACGAAACACACAGTGACGACATAGAATTGAACACGTAATACAACAATTATCATCTGCTAGCAACAGATCAGCAGTTGAAGAAAATATTTGCGCATTTATATAAACTGTAAAATTACAGCACACAACATCAGATTTTGAGATCCAAGATATCACGATCGTCAAGACAACATTTCGTATTGCACAAAGAAAGACTGTAGATAGTCTCAATTGCTAACAGAGATCTAGAGGAGAGTGTTTAATCTCTACAACGATATGATGATAGCAGGTTGAAACCTCAAAAGTCCAATTTCTATAGATACTAATAAAATAGAGCAACTGCATACATATGCTTTTAAGGAAAGCTAAAAGTTGCATCCAATAGTTAGCTAGGATTAATAGAAGCATAGATACGGAATATCACATAGATCTCTAATAAGAATCTCTGGGAAAGAAGAAAAAAAAATTATGGAATATCCAGGAGAATCCGAATCCAAATTCGAATCCAAATTCGAATCCAAATCCAAATCTAAGAGGATGAGTCGTAGATAAGATCCGACCTGCACGACCTCGACGATGGTGCGAGTGACGACTGCGGCGGCCCGCTCGGTGTAGTGGCCGCGGGCGACGATACGGTCGAAGAGCTCGCCGCCCTCGCAGAGCTCCATGACGAGGTGGACGGCGTTGTCGTCCTCGTAGGTGTCGCGGAGGCTGACGATGTTGGGGTGCGTGGGGAGGTGACGCATGATGTCGACCTCGCGGCGGACGTCCTCGATGTCGATGGCGGTACGGAGCTTCTTCTTGGAGATGGACTTGCAGGCGAAGGCGTCGCTGGTGGCGCGCTCCGTGCAGAGGTAGGTGATGCCGAACTCGCCGCGCCCCAGCTCCTGACCCAGCTCGTACCGGCTGCCGATGTCGCGGCCCGTCGGCTCCTTCAGCACCGTCAGCCTCGGCCCCCCCACCCCCCCCGCCGCCGCCGCCGCCGGCCCCTTGTTGTACTCGATCGAGAACGGATTCGGTTTCTTCCCCTTCTTCCCCCTCTTTGCCTTCGTCCTCCTCGCCTCGTCCCCCGGCGTCGCACAGCAGTTCCCCATCTAGATCGATCTCGATCGGCGTATGCGTATGCGTATTTTAATTAATTAACTAATTAATTAATTTTACAAAGATCGGATAGCGGGGGAATAAAGATGAAATGAAATCAGGGAAGACCTCCAAACCCTTTCGAAGGAGGAGGGAGGGGAGGAGGAGGAGGAGGAGGAGGAGGAGTTGTACGGTTGACTACAAAGAGAGAGAGGGGGCTTGAAGGCGGGGAGGGGATTTTAACGGTGGGAAGGGAAGAGTCTCGGTGGGAAGGAGCGTGTGGATCGGTGTGAACACGCCATTGTTGAGCCGAGGGTTGAGGAAAGAAAAAGGGTCAAAGACTCAAAGATCTTTTCTCTTCCAACGAGCCTTCCTCCCTTAACCTCTCCCTCCCCCTCTCTCTCTCTCTCTCCTTCTTCTTCTTCTTTTCTTCCAGCAAAATATAAAAGAATATATATTTATATAATATTAATTAAAAAATAAAATAAGTTAAAGTTTATTATATAATTTTATATATTTTATATTTGTGAATGAACCCTCTTTAATACTTCCTCCTAACTCATCTTCCCCGTTGTTCGCATACGGAAGCCATAAGTTCGCTCCGGCCAACCCCAATAAAGAAAGAGAGGCACCTTTAATTTCTCGTGGAAAATTACAGAATATATTCTTTTCTATTTACGGAAATACCCCTCCGGAGCTGGGGTTTAATCCGTTTTTAGCAAAGCGAGAAAACGTGGGAGTTTATTTTCCCTCTGAAAGTGGATGAGAATAGTGTGACCCAGTCAATCATGGCAGGTTGTTAATTCTTATATAGGAAAATTGTATTCGTCTTTGTAGAGTATGACGGTACATCTCCATCGTCGACGTTATGTGGACGTTGGATAATTGCCTCTACGGCCAATATATTTAGTCAAAAATATGCTCTTATAATGCGGATTATTTAAACTTCAGAAATTTCTAATGGTAGCGGCTAAAACCCTTTCTTCTAATATTGAGCTAATACGAAAATGCATGGTCAAATCATTGCTGTCCCACTTCTGCACTAGGATTTGGATTTCAAGCGCTTCGAGTTTGAAGCTCTTCGGAGCAGAGGTGTAGCCGCGGGCGGACCCAGAACCACAATTATTGATCATTGATTTAAGTATTTTATCATGAAAATAAAGAGAAAGTATCAAAGTTATTTCACTTTTGAAAGCACTATAGTTTATGTCAAAAATTTTTATAAATAATCATATATAATATTATAAATTTAAAAATATCTTTTTATAAAATAAAATTATAAAAATAGACATAAGCAGTAAATGGTTCATCGTATTTATATATATGGTGAATTATTTACTATTTTTTTAAAAAAAAAATTACGATTTTTTAAATGTAAATAAAAATCATTAAATGGGTGAACTATTCACCGTTATTAAAAGCGGTGAACCATTCACTGCTTTTTATATAGCGGTGAACCAGTCGCTGCTTTTTATAAGCGGTGAATGATTCACTGCATTTCATCTTTTTAACCCTACCATGCCCGAGCTCTTTCTCGTTCACTTACTCCTCTATTTCTCTCTCTCTCTGGATCCCCGCGCCTAACAGACTCTCTCTTTAGATCTCCCACTCTCCTGGGCCTCACTCTCTCTTTCTACCTCTCTCGCTCCCCCGCACAATAACTCTCTCTCTACCTCTCTCACCCCCCGTGCCTCACTCTCTCTACCTCTCTCACTCCCGAGCTCACGATCTCTCTGTACCTCTCTCACATCCTGAGCTCACTCTCTCTCTCTACCTCTCTCACTCCCAAGCTTACACACACTCTCTCTAACCCTCTCACTCCCGAGCTCACTCTCTCTCTCTGTACCTCTCAGACCACCGGCACCGCCGCTGCTGCGGCCAATGTTGTAGGTGCTCTCTCTCTCTCTCTCTCTCTCTCTCTCTCTCTCTCTCTCATTAAAGGTTGTCACGCCCCGAGGCCGCCAATTTGGTCGGTTCGAGCATGCTAATAGACTCGTCAATCGGGTATGACATCTCTGTAGTGCTCCGGCTTTTGCTAAAATAGCAAAGTGCGGCTAAAACACTCCGAGTATATTTAAAATGCGATTAAAAATGAGTTAGGAGTGTATTGGCTCGAAGCAAAAACCATTCGGACCAAAATTGAGTTGGAAAGCGAGCTTGGAAAATCGAAATCTGCAAAACTGCAGGTTGTAGCATAGAGTACCGGTACCGCAAGGAATGTACCGGAACCCCATTGAAGACTAAAAAATTCAGCTCTTGGTTTAGGGGCTTAAATGGGAGACGTACCGGAACCAGAGTCCGCATACCGGTTGTTGGGGCCGAAAATAGCGATCAGGGATTGGCCCCGAGTGTCGATTGACCCTCTTGATGTGAATGCGTCGCGTGCCAAAGGATCAAGCGATCAGGCCGAGGAGGGATTCGCTCGGCCGGGTTCTTCTTTGGTAACTCTCGCGACCGTTCGGCTTAGAATAGCCGAAGACCGGATGTGGAGGTTGAGAGAGGTTGGGTTTGACTTAGAGTAGTCGAACCGAGTAATAGAGACAATAATTTGACACGGCTAAGGAGCCGATTATGAATTGTATTGCATAGAAAGGGGATATAAGGAGGAGAAAAGGGATAGAAATTACAAGTAATCTACTCCTAAGAAAAGCGGTAAAGGGTAAGTTAACCTACTCCTAGGAAAGCAGTAAAGATATGAAAAACAGGGGTGGTCACGGGCTTACGAGGTTGTCGGACCTCTTTGTTAGATGTATTCCCTAGAAGCCAATCTGGCCGACGCATGTATTCTTTCTAGGATATAAATTTATATTTGATATTTTACATTATGAATGTTATTGGGATTTTATTTCCATTCATGTTGTGTATGTGTCCATGAATTGTTCAAAGAATTAATAAGATGATGATACGTATTCTCAAGAGTTGAGAATTTGAGACATGTATAATTAGTGATTAATTTCTAAATGCTCTCGATTGATGGATCATCACTGTCACGCCCCGGGGTCGAAACTGCGAACCGGGCTCGCCAACAGATCCGCCACCCATACGAGAAACCCCGCACAGGCGAAGCGTCTAACCTGCAAAAGACAGCATATAGCAACTATACAGATATCAGAGATGAAAATAAACTGCTGAAATAAAAATACCAATCCATTGCACAACTGAAATAAAGATACAAGATCCATCTCCCAAAATCGAAATACAACATCCTCAGATACAACTTCTATGAACCCAAAAAGGGAGGTAAACTAAAACAATAATACATTAGTGTACAGGATCAAAGTACAAGTCAGATCCTCTCAATACATCAGTCTCTCAAAATAAAAAAAAAACTCTCAAAAGAGTAAAATATATAATAATCTAACTGACTGTACTAAAAATCTCCAACAAGGGGGTACAGTTACTCTCCAAGGACAGGTAGGGATCTAGCTCGCGACTCCCTCACCTCGATCAGTAGAAGCAGCAACTGCAGGGGTAGTGTCACGCCCCGGGAGCAATTTTAAAGCGGAAATAGTCGAATTTTGGAACCATTTTTTTTTTTTTTATAAAAATCTCCCGCCCTAGCACGTGAACAGATCCGCCACACATACAAGATCTCTCTGTATAAACGGACAGAGTCTCCCCTGTATATGCACGGCATCCCCATGTACAAAATACATATACAACATACACATCAACCACATTCACCATTTGATTTACAAATAACAGAGTAGAAGCTTTGAATGTACCATTATCTTATTTTCATAAAACAGCGCACACCCGACACATCAATATGTTTGGAAAGGATAAATCCACAAGGTTTAAAAACGGTCTCCACACGACACTCAATTTTCTAAAGCCGTTTTCGCAAATCCTTTTTATATTTGAAAACCCGTGTCCACAAAACGCATCCATAAAACCACAAACCGAAAACATAGTTTCATAAGATATATTTATCCAACATCACAAGACCGTCTCAACATCCACACATCCACAATATCAAAGTCCACATGCATAATATCCGACCATAAAAGGAAATAACCAACAGAAAGGAAGAAAGAGAAGAACCTGACTGAGGAAAACATATACCTCACTAAGTAGCTGTCTCGCCACCGTCCTGATCCCCATCCTCGACTGAACCTGTCATGCCCCGGCGTCGAAACTGCGACCCGGGCTCGCCAACAGATCCGCCGCCCATACGGGAAGCCCCGTATAGACGAAGCGACTAACCTGCAAAAGAAAGATGCTACACTATACAGATATCAGAGCTGTAAAGTAAACTGCTAAAAATAAAATACAACTCCAAAATATACAACCCAAGTCCTCACCAAAATACATAAGTCTCTCAGCAATAAAAGAAAAGTACAACTCTATACCTCACTACAAAGGTCTCTCAAAAGTAACTCTCAAAAATAAAAAGGGTACATCTACTCTCTCTGGAGGACGACTGGTAGGGATCTATCTCGCGACTCCCTTACCTCGATCAGCAGGATCAGCAACTGGAGCAGCAGGAACTGGAGTAGAGGTCCCTGGGGAAGAATACACCACGGCGGGTGTGAGAACTACATCCCACAGTAGTTCTCAGTGGGTGCCGCCAACAAGCCCGACGGTCTGCCCACTAAGTCTACTAGAGGCATACAGTAACAAATGCAGTGCTGAAAGGAAAAGAGCTGGAAAATAAACTCTACAGCTACTATGCCTCTATCTAGATGCTCAAAAAGTGGAACAGATGGAAACATGATGCATCTACTAATACTCAAGTATAGTCACCCAATCTACACTGACTGCCGCATAGGATCCAGTCAAACCTGCGCCCACCTACTGCCGCACATCTACAAAAGGACGGGTCTACCGTAGGGTGTCCGTGACTGCCAAAACTAGCCCAGCCAGAGGGACTGCGTCGACAAGTCGCGATAGCAAAGTAACAGACCCAACTCCGGAGTGGCACTCGAGGGGCGCGACCCCACCGAGGAAAGTATCCGCGCATCTCTGTCGAGCTCAATATGGCTCATGCAGGCTATAGTCCCAATCACGATCAACAAGATCGACAGTACCCAAATCACCTCTCTAACTCACTAACAAGGAACACTCAACAGTCGGGACCGCTGTCAACCCAACGGCTCCCTAAAACGGACATCACTCTGCCAACGTGCTAAAACCACAGGACTGGAGATACTCCACAGCTAACAACGATGATGGGTTCGAGAACCCCGAGAGACTAAAACCTACAACCCAAATCAAACAAGAACAGGCTCTAGGCATAGCCCCTCGTTGTTCTCGACCCAAAGAGAAGGCAGCCCTTAGAACCCAGACCACTAGAATCATCTCGAGTGGGTAAGTTTATAAGAAAAAGTGACATTTATTACTGAAAGCCATTTAGTCTGAGAGAAATCCATTTTTAATGATTTTTAGTCTTTTTAGGAAAACAATTTGAAAACAAGTTTTATGTCCAAACCTCGAAGAGCTAATGCCTTCGTCCAATCAAACAAGAACAAACTCAGGCGACCCTACGATGCTTGGAAGAAAACATTGGTTGACTAAAATCATGTGTGTGTCCAAAAAGGTTTTGGGTTCAAGGTCCTGCTGTCACTGGTACACTACTGCCACTACCACTGTAGTAGCACCCAAATCGAACAACACGACATCTCGGGACCACCGTCTACCCAAACGGCTCCCGCTATAACTAAACGACTAGCTATATCTACTAGACTTCACTCGGCCCCCAATCACGAGTGTAATATGCATCACACACTAAGAAGAAACTCGACCAGTCGGCCCACTAGCCGGGCGAGGAAGACACTATGTCCAGGAATAGAAGAACAGTGTGGATGTCTAAAGCATAAATAAACCTAGCCCAGATGAGGGTTTTCTACTAGTTTGGTTACACATGCAACATATGACGGGGGTGCTAGGTCAAGTTCCAAGATAACTATAATTTAATAGATGGTAGGAAGCAAGGAGATCACAAGATCATCAGATAGTAAAAGGAATAGCAATTCCTACATTCTAGCATGCTACACAAGAAATTCACTATCATGCATAGTCCTACTATAGCAGATTTAATGTCCAGTCCATCAATCTTGGAGACAAGGCCACCCACCTGAGGGCGCTAACGGTTCAAAGTCCAACCGCTGAAAATACCAGGAGCAACAACCTCCACTAATCCACAGTCCCAAAGGTCCAAAGACACTGAACAACTCCTCCTGGTACAAACATAGAGTCCAAAGTTACACTTTATTACAAAAATATCCAAGTACAACAATCCGCAGAAAACAGTCCTGAAGATCTGAAATTTCCACCTGCAGAACAGACTCTGAAAAATCCAATAAAAATACTGCCGCGATCGTCGCGTCGAGACCTTCGAAACGGGTACCTGCACGTCCAAATCCGAGCCCCGTAGGCCAAGTTACAAATTCCACAACACAGGGTGCACAAAACCTCACAACATGCACAACTGTAATACTCTGCACAGTAAAGGGGGAAGAATATACCTTCGGGCAAGTCTATGAAAAATACCCAAAAAATATGACAATAATCCTTGCAACGCGTAGATGCAAAAAGTGTATAGGCACGTCCCGATCCGATGTCCGAGTGCGGAGATAACGCCGAAGGACCGCGCCGCTGTCCAAGTCTCTACCACAGAAACAGTGTCACAGTAAACTCGGAAAAACACCTCGAAAAGCATGAAACGAGGGGAAGCTGGAAATACCAAGATCGAAGCCCTGTCTGTCGCCGTTCCAACGGCGCAAGAATCGCCTGAAAAGGTGGTCGGAGTAGGCCGGGGGAGTCCTCGAACCGAAACGCGACGAAGGAGATCACAAATGAACGAGCGTCGTGCCGCGCCGTAAAAATGGAAATCTCGAGAAGCGTGCCACGTAGAATGCCCGAAATCCTCAGGTGGATGCAGCACAGCATGGGGATCAACTTTGCTGAAGGCGTCGTGGCGAGGGGAGGCTCGGAAATGCGGGAAAAGGGGATGAAGAAGCGGCTCGGGTCACTTAAATAGGCCACAAAACATATCACTAAATGACCTTTGTGTCCTGTGAACCGGGCGCCCGAAACATTTCGGGCGCCAACAGTGTCGCGATATGCTGCCCCGCGGAACGCCCGGATTAATCCGGTTCCGCCACATCACCGCCAAAACAGGCGACAGCAACACAGACCACTCACCGCACGACACGTGGCCCATCCCGGAGGGTGACGCGTGGCACGGCAGCCGGTCAACGCGCGCCTGGCGCGCTGCCAGCGCCGCCTGCCCACCCTGCCAGGCACGCGCCCCGAGGCAGTCCAGCCTGCTCCGTGGTCTCGGTCCACTGCACCGGCCACTCCAAGCCCGCCACGCGTCCGCTGAGAACCAGTGAGGAGATGCCACGTGGCAAGGCGCACCCGTGCACCGCGCGCCTGCCCGCGCGCCCGCGCCGCCGCGCTCCGCCGCTGCCCGCCGGGCGCCGAAACAGTACCAAATGCCTCGAAAAACGTGCGCGTCATCCGGGCTCTGAAAAATACAAGTAAATAGTCCATTCTCATCATTTTCGCGCGCTGAATCCAAATCCGATGTCCGTTTTGCCAAATTCCAAACCTCAATTTTTCCGAAGGCATCCGGAAAGGTGATCTTTTGTCCAAACTTCGCACTGAGTCCAATTTTGATCTCCGTTTCGCACGAAACTACTTCTAAACACTCGACGGGTCCTCCAATTACCCACGTGATCCCTTTTTAAGCCCGAAGTCCACCACTTGTGTCCAAATTGCGCACAAACACCACCGACACACCATGCAGGCCTCCGAAAGCTGCCAAACAACCAGAAAACTCAACTCGGGGATCCGAGTCCTCACAGAACCTGTCACACAGTGGGAGTCAGTGACATAAACCATGATAGTATAAAACATAACAACTATAATCATAGTGCAAATAAGGTTCTATAGTAGCAAAATAACCCCAAATCGTATCTCGAACACTCGAGCACTGTATCGCTACCGATCAATCCATGATAGAAGAAACATCACTGTCATCCGACATGCCACCATGTCGGTCCACTGATACCTCTGAAATTGTCATATCCCGTTCGGTAAGCCGATGCGAACAACCCCAATCGCAAAAGTTGCGATACTGCCATATCCGCAAGGGGCTCCCGCTACGCAAATCGTCGCGTAGGGATCACGGGTCAATCAGACCACCTCTCCAGAAAAGTTCACCCGCGCGGTAGCCAAACCGTTGGTGTGCGTGAAAAGCGCCATGAGCATGACGATCACATAACCAAAACGAGTCCTCTCTCTCTGCGACAACAGTCGCCCAAGTGATGTATAAAAGTAACCGACCCACATGTCAAAGATAGAACTAACCCAAAGATGTCCTATTACAATGTGTCATATATTCTTGAATTACCGAAAGGTACACTTTTACCGCTTATGCCGCCCAATAGACGGGTAAGCCACACAAGGTCTGTGTTTAGTACACCACCTTCGGTAGAGAAAAATGAATAATAGTAAACTACACCGTCACCATAACTATGACCGACAACCACCCTGCTAAACACACATCTGTCATGCCCCAGGGTCAAAACTGCGACCCGGGCTCACACGACACCCGGTTTTCTTAAAACGTTTTCGCAAACTCTTTGTGCGGCCATTAACTTGAGAGGATAAATCCACGGGTTTTAAAATCGGCGCCCACACGGCACTTGCTTTGAAAACACTTTTGAAACCGGTTTGTATTTGAAAACAAGCCGCTATTACACATCCTAACATCCACCAATTAATTACAAGATAATCCTCATCCCAACATCCATCAGAAACCACAGTAAATGAACCACAACTAAACTAACCATAGTGTAACTAAATAACCAAAAGTAAAGAAAGTAACGTATCGTTTTACTAGCCTACTCGGCTAGTGTCCTCTAACTGATGCCTCACCGTCGTCCCGAGTTCCACCCCTACTCGAACCTGCCATAGTGTGGGTTGTCAGTGATAGATAAAGTAGAAACATGTAAGTAAACGCAATAATAGAATGAACACACCGAATCACCGGAGCATTTACTTTCCCCCTCCCCCTCATGTATCGCTAAATCCCTGTTGAAAGTCCCGCTGGGCACCTACCCCAGCATTCATAATAATTTGGGCCCCAACCCCAATACCGTACTCATCTTCTTGGTGCCTCCTACCCCTCGACTGCCCAAGTAGCAGCCGCCTCTCCTTGAGGGGTCCCCACTAACCTCCCCTTGTGGGGTACACGGGTAAACGACTTACCATCTTTCCGAAAAAATACACCCTCTGCAGTGGCCAAACTGCCGGTGTGCGTGCAAGCAATATGAGTATTTTATTTTGCCTTGCGACCTCAGCCGCTTTAGTCAGAATAGTATAACGCACCTGCGACCGCAGCCGCTTTTATTGACAAATAAGAAGGGATTCACATGCTATGGGGTTAGTCAAACTATCAACATATCTACTTTATCAAACGAGTACTCGAAAACGACACCACACCGGTAGTAACCAACACCTACCCACCTCGATTATGCGAAACGCGTACTCCGGAGACCGAACCTTGCTCTCTGTTGATGCCCGGACCTAGAAGTAGTCCCCAAAAGAGCCGTGGTCAGATCAACAAAATAATAGTGGACAAACCGAGCCCGACAACTCAAAAATACTAAGGACAACTTGACCCGGCGGTGAGGCTCGCGCGCGTTGAACGACGCGGCCGCCCCCGCAGAGTTGCGTGTCGTACGGGCGCGAGGGCACCGGCCCAACGCGGCATTTGTCGTGACCGCGCGGACCCTAGCTCCGCGCGGCGCACGCCGCGGCCGCGCGGGCACCAACCCCGCGCGGTCTAAACCGCAACCGTGGGGATCTCAGCCCCGCACGGCGCAAACCGCGGCCGCCCGGGCGCCGGCCCTGCGCGGCACTTGCCGCGGCCGCGCGGGTACCGACCCCGCGCGCCGCAACCGCACGGGTGCCCGCCCGCGCGGCATTAGCCGCGGCCGCGCGGGCATGGCCCCGCGCGGCACGTGCTGCCGCCACCGCGCGGGCACCCGCCCGCGCGGCACGTGTTGCCGCCGCCGCGCGGGCACCCGCCCGCGCGGCACAAACTGCAGCCGCGCGGGCAAGGTCCCGCGCGGCATGCGTTGCCGCCGCCGCGCGGGCACCCGCCCGCGCGGCATGCGTTGCCGCCGCCGCGCGGGCACGCGGGCACCCGCCCGCGCGGCATGCGTTGCCGCCGCCGCGCGGGCACCCGCCCGCGCGGCACAAACTGCAGCCGCGCGGGCAAGGTCCCGCGCGGCATGCGTTGCCGCCGCCGCGCGGGCACCCGCCCTGTAGAGTACCGGGAATTTGGATAGCGCGCCGACCACACAGATGGCTTGGAGCAGAGAATTGCCTTGGGCATGTTGCATTTGAGTTTACAGTGGATGCCGGGTTGATTCGGATCAACGCGGAAGCTCCAGCTCGATTCGGGGTTTTTCCGGGCTTTGTAGGCCGATTGAGGATGAGATTGGGAATTTCCGACTTCACCGTGGAGTGCCGGAAATCCGGGAACACTTGGAACAGGTGTACTTTCAGATTACAGCGAGGTTCGGGAGGTTCCGGACTGACGCGGAGGACCCGGAGGCAAAAAGTGAGTCGGAACTGGCAGTTTTGGAGCCGGTATTTGATTTGAGCACCCCGACTCAACGGATAAGCTTTTTGAGGAGAAAAAGCTGTGGACACGTGTACTTTTGATTTACAGCGAGGTTCGGGAGGTTCCGGACTGACGCGGAGGACCCGGAGGCAAAAAGTGAGTCGGAACTGGCAATTTTGGAGCCGGTAATTGATTTGAGCACCCCGACTCAACGGATAAGCTTTTTGAGGAGAAAAAGCTGTGGACACGTGTACTTTTGATTTACAGCGAGGTTCGGGAGGTTCCGGACTGACGCGGAGGACCCGGAGGCAAAAAGTGAGTTGGAACTGGCAATTTTGGAGCCGGTAATTGATTTGAGCACCCCGCCTCAATGGATGAGCTTTTTGAAGAGAAAAAGCTGTGAGCGCGTGTATTTTCGATTTACAGCGGAGTTCGGGAGGTTCCGGGCAGCGGCGGAGAGCCCGAAGGCAAAAAGTGAGTTGGAGTTGGAATTCTTGGAATTAATTAATTAGTCAATTAATTAATAAAGCTTTTGCTTTATAAAAGCTTCCTCCAGCCCCTCCTCTGCAGCAGAGAGAAGAAAGAAAAAGGAAGGAAGAAAGAAAGGAAAAGAAAAGAGAGGAAAAGGAAAAAGAAAAGAAAGAAAAGGATTTGCAAGGTGATCTTGGATTTTTGGACTCGCCGTTGGAGGCCGCGTGGAGCTCGTGGGCGTGCGGCGAGCGGCAACGAGGTAAGCAAATTTCTGACTTTTGGGTTTTTTGGAGGTTTGTGCATTTTGGATTTGGATTTTTTTGGAGTTTTGAGCTTCGAGGATTTTAATTGGTTTTTAAATAAGGAAATTGGATTTTTTTGGGATTTTTCGGAAATTCTTGGATTTGCCGTCGCCGGCGGCCGCGCGCGCGCGCAACGGCGCACGCGCGGCGCCAGGGTGCTGCTATTGGCAGCACCCTGCGGCGACTTGCCGCTGGGCGCGGCGCCGCGTGCAGCAATGAGCGGCACGCGGCGCTGCCTGGCCGCGCGCAGGCGCGCGCGGCAGGGCCGCGCGCGGGTGCGCGCGGCACCTCCTGGCCGCGCGCAGGGGCGCGCGGCAGGGCCGCGCGCAGGGGCGCGCGGCACCTCCTGGCCGCGCGCAGGCGCGCGCGGCAGGGCCGCGCGCGGGTGCGCGCGGCATCCCCTGGCCGTGCGCAGGCGCGCGCGGCATCTCCTGGCCGCGCGCGTGCGTGCGGCACCTCCTGGCCTCGCGCAGGCGCGCGCGGCAGGGCCGCGCGCGGGTGCGCGCGGCATCTCCTGGCCGCGCGCTGGCGCGCGCGGCAGGGCCGCGCGCGGGCCTGCGCGGGCCGCGCGGGCGCGCGCGACCGCGCGCAGCGCAGTGGGCTGCGCGCGGGCCCGGCGCGCAGCGCCGCTGGGCGCTGCGCGGTGCGCTCCGGCACCGCGCAGCAGGTCGCTGCGCGGCGCTGCTGGGTTGGGCGCCGTGCGGCGGGCCTCCCTCGTCGTGCGGCTGGGTTTTCGCCGCGCGGCGTGCTCCCGGACGGCGGGCGACTCCTCGGTTTGCGTGCCGGCGCCGTGTTTTCACCGTCGGAGCCCGTGGGTCGCCGTCGGCCGCTGTTTTTCGCCGCCGCGTGCTGTTTTTCGCCGTCGGGTGCTGGTTTTCGCCGACGGAGCTGTTTTTCGCCGCCGCGTGCTGTTTTTCGCCGTCGGGCGCTGGTTTTCGCCGACGGAGCCGTTTTTCGCCGCCGCGTGCTGTTTTTCGCCGTCGGGCGCTGTTTTTCGCCGACGGAGCTGTTTTTCGCCGCCGCGTGCTGTTTTTCGCCGTCGGGCGCTGTTTTTCGCCGACGGAGCTGTTTTTCGCCGCCGCGTGCTGTTTTTCGCCGTCGGGCGCTGGTTTTCGCCGACGGAGCTGTTTTTCGCCGCCGCGTGCTGGTTTTCGCCGTCGGGCGCTGGTTTTCGCTGACGGAGGATGTTTTTCGCCGACGGATGCCCGGTTTTGACCGTTTTGATTGATTTTGCGATTTCTTCGCTTCTGGCAGCTTGCGGTGCGGTTTTAGCCTCCGCGGGGCGCGCGGTCGTGTGGTTGGTCGCTGCGTGCTCCGATTCGCGTGCGGATTCTGGCATCGGGCTTCGTGTTGCGTGCGGACCTCTTGGAGGCCAGGTAAGCCGCTGAGCCAATTGCAAGTGTCGACGAGCAATTGGTGGCTTTCTGAGGTGGGTTGGTTTTCTCTCCAAGTCTACGGACTTCCTTCTAATTCTAATGTGTTAGGATTGCATGCTAGTTTAAGTGTTTTCTTGGAACTTAACTAGCACCCCCGTCATATGTGCATGAGTTTGACCAGACCATTTGTGAACCTTAATTTGGGCTAGGTTCCTTTATGCTTTAGACATCCCGCACTTTTCATATCCTTCGGGACTTAGAGTTTCCTCGCCCGGGTAGTGGGCTGAGTGGTCGGAGTGTTGTGGGACGGGTGTTGCACTCGGGCCCGGGGGGCCGAGTGGGGTCTGGTGGCTGGGTTAGGCCAGTGTTAGCATTTTGGGGAACCGTTTCAGATGAACGGTGGTCCCGGGGGTTTTTCCTTTCCGCTGTTCTCCTCGTCACCACCAGGTTGGGATCGTGGTGCACGTGTGTTAGCAGGACCTTGAACCCAGAACCTTTTTGGATGAATACATGATTTTAGTCAGCCAATGTTTCTTCCAAGCCTCGCAAGGTTGTCTGAGTCTGTTCTCGTCTGTTGGGACGAAGGCATCAGCTCTTCGAGGCTTGGGCATAAAACTTGATTTCAAAGGGTTTTCCTAAAAGAGACTAAAAATCATTAAAAAGATGGATTTCTCTCAGATCGAATGGTTTTCTGAAATAAATGACATGGTTTCTTATAAACTTATCCACCCGAGCGGATTCGAGTGATCTGGGTTCTAAGGGCTGCTTTCTCTCTTGGGGACGTAGATGTTAGTCTCCCGGGGTTTCGGACCCTTCGTAGATCTGGCCGTGGAGTAGCTCCGGCCGTGAGTCGAGTGTTGAGTTCAGTGAGGTGTTGTTGAGGGAGCCGTTGGGAGAGACGGTGGTCCCAGCTGTGTAGTACCTTCGTTGAGTGGGTCTGTGTTGTGAGATTGAGTCGTGGAGGGTTCTCCGACTGAGTTTGTGCTTTGAGCATCGAGATACCGATCTGTTTGATCGAGGACCACAGCCT
Source organism: Tillandsia leiboldiana (assembly GCA_029204045.2). Lineage (NCBI taxonomy): Eukaryota > Viridiplantae > Streptophyta > Magnoliopsida > Poales > Bromeliaceae > Tillandsia > Tillandsia leiboldiana. Next base: position 29,914,529 of record CM055065.1, read on the forward strand.
GCAGGAGCCACTTGTGAGACAGTGATACTGATGAGATACTTGAGTTCGGTGGGGTCGCACCCCTCGAACCACGCCCCGGGTGCGTTGATGATTCCGAGCCTGATGAGGCTGCGATGATGATACCGAGCCTGACGAGGCTGCGATGATGCGCCTAGTTCATATACTAGAGGTCGCTTGATACCCCTGGCCGTGCTACCATGGGGTCACCGTGTGAGATATCGAGTTTGTCCGTTGGGACACCCTGGTTGATACACCAGGGGGCGCAGGCTTGACTCGACTGGACCCTGTGGGGCAGTCGCTGAGATTTGGGATGCACTGAGAGAGTGATGGCGTAGCATGTGTCATAGTAGAGCGTCTTGGGCTTAGTACTTGTGACATATTGTCAGCAGTGAGTGACTGCATACCATCATCCATAGTCTCTTCTTATTGAGCATAGTAGATAGAGGCATGATAGCTGTAGATTCTTTTCCAGCTTATTTATATTTATCATCAGTCTTTTCTCTATCTTATGCCTCTGGTAGACTTAGTGGGCAGACCGTGGTTCTTGGAGACGGTACCCACTGAGAACTACTGTAGGATGTAGTTCTCACACCCTCTGTCGGTGACAGGTTGCTGAGGCTTTCTTCCGTTCCTGCTGTGCTTGACTGGACGGACCGAGGACAGGGAGTCGCGTGATAGTTCCCTACCAGCATTGTTACTTTAGAGAGAGGTAGATGTACCATCCCGGATTGTGGGAGTTGGTTATGTTTCCTGTTTAGCTATCTCCCATTTGGATTTGTAGATGTTGTATAGGTGCACTTCTATTTGTATCTTCTGATTTTGGGAGATAGGCTATGAGTTGTTGCAACTTTGTAGTTGAGAAAAATTTTATAGTACAGCTTTTTATCCGCTCTGATATCTGTGTAGCTGTAGTTTTGTCTTTTGCAGGCTAGACGCTTCGTCTGTACGGCAGTTTCCATACAGATGGCGGATCTGTTAGCGAGCCCGGGTCGCAGTTTCGACCCCGGGGCGTGACAGATTAGAGTGGTATCAGAGCCTAGGATATAGGTCATTGAGGACTTAGAAACCCTAGGCTTGTGGTTGGACATTAGGATGACTACGTGAGAGTCGTGACTGTTAGCGAGAGTCCAGATTGAGTTTTTACCTCTCCCTCGGGTTGGGATGAGTGATTTGATATGTTATTCTCTCAAAGTGATTATGTTGGCTGCAGACAACATAATACTTTAGGAAGGATAACAAATTTTAGACTCTCGCTGGATTGGGTCGTATGGTTGTTGTGTCCTGATGTTTGTTTTGTTTCAGTTACCTGCGATGCCGCCGAGACGTCGTGCAGCGACGAGCGGGCGTTTGACCTCAGCTGAGGAGCCCGGACGGCGGGCTGCCGGGCAGGCTAGGCAGGGTGAGGTACAGGATCTGCGGGCTCAGGGGGCCCAGATGTCGGAGGCGTTGCGGCGCTAGGAGAGGAACATGGAGCGTGTGTTGCGCATGTTTGAGCTGAGAGCATCTCCCGGGGTATCGCCAGTAGTACTCCAGCCGCGACATTGTCGATTTCGACCCTGGTCGCACCACTGATGGTGCAGGAGCAGCGAGAGGTTGCCAACCGGTTATTCTACTTCATCCAGTCCCATCCCCTGCAGATTTTGGGATTTAAGTTGGGGGCCTTGGGAGGCCGAGAACTGGATCGCTGCTATGGAAAAGCTGTTCAAGGATTGTTCATCCAGGAGAAGCATCAGGGCGCTTGATCTTGCGCCTTTTGTTGGGACGCCGAGAGTTGGTGGCGTCGGGTTCGTCCTGTTGGACCACCGAGAGCGAGTTTCCGCGATGGTTGAGCAGTGGGCCCCTTGTCACCCAGGTTGAGGCTTCGGGGTTGTTTATGTTGAGAGGGGACTGCACCTGGATATCTATTTCATTGTGTATTCTCGGCAAGTGCCGACCGTAGATGCAGCGATTGGGCATGTGCGATGGATTGACCGAGGACCACTGATCACGTCCAGGAGGGACGGAGATCGAGGGACCAGCTCCAGAGAGAGAGTCTTCCAGTATTGCCTGATTTCGGGATAGTGGAGTGGATCGAGGTTGCCATGGTGCCAGCCTCAGGTTTATGTGTCTCAGAGGAGACAGAGACCTGGAGGTTCTCGGCAGTCGAGGCGCCAGGATACTGGATCGGAGACCGAGTTAGTGGTCGACATGGTTATGGAACCTTGCAGCCGGGGCTGTGCCCGGTTAGCGTTCTGAACCCGGTAGGGACTTGTTGTGCTTGCCTTGCGGTCAAGTGGATAGACTGAGGCCTGCGATTGTTAGTATTTGAAGAATCGAGTTCTCCAGCTGTGTTGAACGGGTTAGCAGCCGGACCCGTCGTGGACATTTGGATTTGTTTCCGAAGTGGCTTAGAGCTTCTAGATCACTGGAGGATAGTGCAGCAACTCCTAAGAGGGGAGATGTTGGTTGCCTAATCGAGAGATGTACCTGCGGAACTAGATAGTTTTGGTTGCTAAGGAGCAACGGAGGATTTTTGCCTTTTGGAGACTTCGATCTTTTGGAAGCCACCAGCCGCAGAGGGTTATGTTTATGGACTTGAGTTTACGCGGGGAGTTTGGACCGTGATTTTCGTCTGATAGGGGAAAGTGTAATTGGATCCTCGCACTTTATCGGCTTTTCTTCGTTGGAGTCGAACAAGGATTTGAGCTATCAGAAGCAACCGAAGAAATTCTTGCTTGTGAAGTTATGGAATTTACGGTTGGTTTTACCCGGTGAAGGTTCGGTGGTGCCAGTATATTGAGTTAGAGCGACCCCCTGAGAGCCGAGAGGATGAGTTTGGGTTGCCGGTTGGTGGGCGCAAGGTTAGCGGATCGCTTGGTACTTGGTATGACTTCCTTTCCTTGTGGTTGAGATCAGAGTTTTGCACCCCTACATGGTTGAGTTGGTGGATTGTGGCTTTGGGTTGCGGCCACAGCGGGGATAGCTTCAACATCTCTCTCTCCTTGTTTTCCCATTTTAACGCCGAAAATAGCAGCGGGGCGAAAAATTTCGAAGGACTACTCCAGAAATGGAGGCGATGCTGGAACCTGTTCTTGTTTTGATCAGGGCGAAGGCATCGGTCCTTTGGAAATTTTGGACTTTTCGCTATTTTCGGCTGCTTTTCAATTGAGAGAGAGTTGGAGTTGATGTTATTCTCGATGTGGGTTTCTTGTGGTAGGGTGTGTGTTTTGGTTTCGAGGACGAAACCTTTTGAAGGAGGGGAGAATGTAGAGTACCGGGACTTTGGATAGCGCGCCGACCACACAGATGGCTTGGAGCAGAGAATTGCCTTGGGCATGTTGCATTTGAGTTTACAGTGGATGCCGGGTTGATTCGGATCAACGCGGAAGCTCCAGCTCGATTCGGGGTTTTTCCGGGCTTTGTAGGCCGATTGAGGATGAGATTAGGAATTTCCGACTTCACCGTGGAGTGCCGGAAATCCGGGAACACTTGGAAAAGGTGTACTTTCAGATTACAGCGAGGTTCGGGAGGTTCCGGACTGACGCGGAGGACCCGGAGGCAAAAAGTGAGTCGGAACTGGCAGTTTTGGAGCCGGTATTTGATTTGAGCACCCCGACTCAACGGATAAGCTTTTTGAGGAGAAAAAGCTGTGGACACGTGTACTTTTGATTTACAGTGAGGTTCGGGAGGTTCCGGACTGACGCGGAGGACCCGGAGGCAAAAAGTGAGTCGAAACTGGCAATTTTGGAGCCGGTAATTGATTTGAGCACCCCGACTCAACGGATAAGCTTTTTGAGGAGAAAAAGCTGTGGACACGTGTACTTTTGATTTACAGCGAGGTTCGGGAGGTTCCGGACTGACGCGGAGGACCCGGAGGCAAAAAGTGAGTTGGAACTGGCAATTTTGGAGCCGGTAATTGATTTGAGCACCCCGCCTCAACGGATGAGCTTTTTGAAGAGAAAAAGCTGTGAGCGCGTGTATTTTCGATTTACAGCGGAGTTCGGGAGGTTCCGGGCAGCGGCGGAGAGCCCGAAGGCAAAAAGTGAGTTGGAGTTGGAATTCTTGGAATTAATTAATTAGTTAATTAATTAATAAAGCTTTTGCTTTATAAAAGCTTCCTCCAGCCCCTCCTCTGCAGCAGAGAGAAGAAAGAAAAAGGAAGGAAGAAAGAAAGGAAAAGAAAAGAGAGGAAAAGGAAAAAGAAAAGAAAGAAAAGGATTTGCAAGGTGATCTTGGATTTTTGGACTCGCCGTTGGAGGCCGCGTGGAGCTCGTGGGCGTGCGGCGAGCGGCAACGAGGTAAGCAAATTTTTGACTTTTGGGTTTTTTGGAGGTTTGTGCATTTTGGATTTGGATTTTTTTGGAGTTTTGAGCTTCGAGGATTTTAATTGGTTTTTAAATGAGGAAATTGGATTTTTTTGGGATTTTTCGGAAATTCTTGGATTTGCCGTCGCCGGCGGCCGCGCGCGGCGCGCAACGGCGCACGCGCGGCGCCAGGGTGCTGCTATTGGCAGCACCCTGCGGCGACTTGCGCTGGGCGCGGCGCGCGTGCAGCAATGAGCGGCACGCGGCGCTGCTGGCCGC
>CM055065.1:29919190-29971736 GCA_029204045.2 Tillandsia leiboldiana
GGCACCCCGTGTGTTACGGAATTTGAGTTGGCGTAGTTTCGTGAAAGTCTCAAGTCTTGAAGATTGAAGTGTGAAAGTTGGATCATTTAACTCAATCTCAAGAAAGAAGAATTCAAAAGATCAGGTATGTTTAACTAAAGATTTTGTGTGATCCGAATACTTCTTGTAGTGTAGAAACACTTGGAAGAATCTTTCATTGCATAAAAATCAAAAACTGGACTTGGGACATGTTCAGGATCCGGATCAGGTTGTTCGATCCGGATCCCGAAGGTGGTTCGTTCATACACCAGTTCAATCCGGATCGTAGCCTCTCTTGATCCGGATCCCGAACACTGAGTTTACCATCTTCCTTGAACGATCCGGATCAGGCTTCGCAATCCGGATCCCGAACGTTGATGTTTGGTGAACTGTATGAACGATCCGGATCAAGCACTTCGATCCGGATCCCGAACCTTCGTTTTTCTGGAATTGGCCTGACTCGTTACGACGATCCGGATCACAGCTAATCCGATCCGGATCGCCGTCCGTAAAATTTCCAGAAATGTAGGTTTTTGATTCTTATCTCCTTCCTAGGGTTTCTAACCTATAAATAGACCCTATGACTCTTTTTCTAGGTTAATCCAATAGCCGTCATTTTCATATATCATCTTATACGGCTCTAGATCCACATATAGAGAAGAAGGAAATCATTAGAGAATACTCTATGTTTCTTCATCTATATTGATTAGTTTGATTCTAGGTTTTCATACTCACATCTTGAGTTGAATCAAACTAATGAATACTTAGATGGTATTTCCGATCTATCTTTGATCTAAGTATTCGGCGGATCATCACCACCCAAAAACAACGATTTACCCCAAAAATCGGCGCGTGGATTCGCGTGTCCTTGTGGATTCAAGGTTCAACCGCTCTCGTGGATTCGGAGCGAGGCACGTTCGTGGATTCGAAGGGTGCTATTGGGTGAAGACCGTGGATTCGGTCGGACGTCGTGGATTCGACGTTGGACGCCGTGGATTCGGCGTTGGGCGCAGATCGTGGATTCGAGAAGCGTCGCGGAGCGAGCGGAGAAGATCCTCTAGGAGCGTATGGAAAAGGTTGAGTCGTAAGTGTGTACGGTAAATCACCTTGTACGTGTTTTAATTCTAGTGGATTTCTGCCGTGTTATCGGTCCCGTGGTTTTTTACTCCGGTGATGGAGTTTTCCACGTAAAAATCTTGCGGTTATTTTTTTTTATTTCCGCATTGGGTTTTTATCGCAACGATTTTTGAGTGTTTATACGTTTACACCTATTCACCCCCCTCTAGGTGTTTTTTCCCCTATTTAGATCCTTATTACATATAACCCAACAAGTGGTATCAGAGCGGAATAGGGTTGTAAAAATGGTTGAAGGTGGAAACATCAACCCCCCCGTTCTTCGATGGAACAAATTATGCGTACTGGAAAGTACGGATGAAAGCCTTTTTATTTCCATCGACGACGGGTGTGGCAATCAATTGAATTAGGATGGTCTAATCCAACTGAATTTATTGGTGATGTTCGCACCTTAAAACCTAGGTCGAAATGGACCAAGGAAGAGTTAGATTCATCTTCTTACAATGGCAAGGGAATTAATGCTATTTTTAATGCCTTATCTCAAACTGAATTCTCTCGCGTCTCGGCATGTGAGACTGCGAAAGAAATCTGGGATGTTCTTCAGGTTACACATGAGGGAACTAACCTCGTGAAGATTCAGAAACTGCAAATGCTTACGAGCAAGTTTGACTCTATCTTGATGGCAGAAAATGAATCTTTCACGGACTACTATACACGATTGCAAGACATCGTAAACTCATGTGCTAACTGGGAGAGAAGATTCCAGAATTTAAGATTGTAAGAAAGATCTTAAGAACTCTTCCTGAACGATTTCGCCCAAAGGTTACTGCCATTGAAACTATTAAACACCCGGACGAAATACGTGTAGAAGAATTAGTTGGTTCATTACAAACTTATGAAATGACATTTACTACTAACAATTCTTCTGGAAAGGCATCCACTTCTAAGTCTTCAGGTTATGCGTTGAAAACAACTAAGGAAGAAGACGCGGATACATCCTCCTCAGACGATGACGAGAACCTTTCTATGGAGGAATTTGAGAAGCAGCTCGCTCTCTTGACAAGGAAGTTTCGCCGCAACTTTCGAAGGGGTAATTCAAGTAAATCTCCATCCTTCGGAAAGTCGAACAAAGGCAAGGGTACTTCAAGTTACAAGTCAAGAAAGCAAGAGAACTTCTCAAAGGATAAGAAAAGTTCAGAGGGACAACTACAATGCTTCAAATGTCGAGGCTACGGCCACATTGCAACGGAGTGTCCCAACAAGTATCCGGCAAAGAAGAAGGCGATGCAAGTCGTCACTTGGGATGACCAACTCAACGTCAAATGAGTCTCTTCAAGTGATGAAAGAAAAGAGCTCCACGGCATGCCACGCGTCCATATCTTCACCCGTCATGTGCTTTATGGCAAGTACGGTCCGAGTCATTGTCCAACTCCACTGTTGAAAAGATTGCAACGGACAACGAATCGGATGATTCGGAAGGTGAAGATTTGCTCTAGCCTACCACAGACTTTTGAGGGATTCAAAGAAAGTGGCTAAGCAAAACAGAGTTGAGAGGGAGGAATTGCATGATCTCGAAGAAGAAGCAAAAAGGGCAACTTTTCTCTCAAACGCTCTTGAAGTGAAAGGGAAAACCTGATAAAAGCAAATGTTTCCCTTCAAGAGTCCAATGAGCAACTTGAGAAGGAACATACAATCTGGTGGATAAAGCGAATCACTTCTCAAGGCTCTACAACGAGGCTCGACAGGAGAACCTGGAAATGACAAAGACCATTTTCCAACTCAAGGATGACTTACAGCGTTCTCTTCAGGAAGGAGTAAGTTGGATAGACTTCTTGGTCTTGGTCAATCAAATCGGTTCGGCCTCGGATACACTCAAACTGGAAACAGTCCAAGTTCGAGTGGGACAGTCTTTGTGCTCAGTCGGTATCTCCTCCTCCGACAACCGGAATTCATGACAACCACACGACAACAAGCCTACTTCATCCTCTTCAGAATCGTCAAGCACAAAGGTATGTTTTCATTGTAATTTTGCAGGGCACATTGAAAGAAATTGCAAGATTGGAGCTCAAAGATCAAATCAACCACATCTTGCAACTGCTACCAATAAGTTCACTCCCCGGAATTCAAAGAAGGATTTTTCAAAAGAAAAGAACGTTGGTAGTACTCCAAACAAGACGATGACAAAAGAAAAGGATCAATCAGACAAAACGTCTTCATCAAGAAAAATTTCTCAACCATTGCCGACATACTCCAAAACTCAAAAGGTTTGGGTATGCAAAGGCGAAATCCTTCCTTGTCTTTAATCGTTCTACGATTAAATATTGTGTAGTTTATGTAGACTATTTTTTTTCTTTTGGCCAACTCGTCAACCATCTTTGGGAGGTAAATGGTATATTTTCTTGATGATTGATGATTTCTCTCGGTATTCTTGGGTAGCATTTTTAAGAGAGAAAGCTGATACTTTTGATTCTTTTCACGAGATTTGCCTTCGTATTATGATTGAAAAGAATGAAAAGATCATTCGTGTTAGAAGTGATAGAGGTGGAGAATTCATTAATTCTAAATTCATTGACTTTTGTACTTCAAACGGTATTAAGCATGAATTCTTTGCACTCTATACACCTCAACAGAATGGTGTTGTCGAGCGCAAAAATAGGGTTGTTCAAGAGATGGCGCGTGTGATGCTTCACAGCCGGAATTTACCGCTACATTTTGGGCTGAAGCTGTGAACACCGCTGTCTATGTCATTAATCGAGTGTTTTTGCGCCCTGGGAACGTTAAATACACCATATGAACTATGGTGTGGTAGAAAACCCAACATCAAATATTTTCGCATCTTCGGGAGTCGGTGTTACATTTTACGTGACCGTGAAAATCTTGGAAAGTTTGACTCACGAAGTGGCGAAGGGATTTTCTTGGGGTATTCTACTAATAGTAGAGCATATCGAGTATTTAACTTGGAATCTAAGACGATCGTAGAATCTATAAATGTTAAAGTAGATGAAGCTTTTCACTTTGCATCTGAAAAAATCTACCCTCGATATCTCTCTAGATGATGATTCTCCTGCCGTTGCATCTTCTCATAATAATACTTCCAATATTAATGATGAGTCTAATGGTTCTTCAAGTTTATCTAATGTGCAGGAATCATCTCATATATCTCCGAGTACTCCGTTTCAACAAACGCTACGAATCTCCAAGGATCATCCGGAATCGAATATTATTGGAGATCCACAAGAAGGAGTTAGAACTCGGAGGCAGTTGGTTTGTGGATTCGCTTGCTACGTATCTTTAATCGAACCAAAGAACATAGATGAAGCTCTTCAGGATGACTACTGGATTAAAGCAATGCAGGAAGAGCTCCATCAATTTGATGCGAAACAAAGTCTGGGAATAACGAAGCCTCCAAAGCAACATAATGTGATAGGTACCAAATGGATCTTCAAGAACAAGAAAATGAGGATGGTACTATCATCAGGAACAAGGCACGATTAGTTGCTCAAGGCTACTCTCAAGTAGAAGGTATAGACTTTGATGAAACATTCGCCCCTGTAGCTAGACTCGAGTCCATTCGTATACTATTTGCTATTGCTTGTCATTTTTAAAATCAAATTATTTCAAATGGACGTTAAGAGCGCATTTCTAAATGGGTTTTTAAATGAGAAAGTTTATGTGGCTCAACCGAAAGGTTTTGTAGACCATAAACAACCTAACCACATTTTTCGTTTGAAAAAGGCTCTTTACGGTCTGAAACAAGCACCGCGAGCATTGGTACGAAAGGTTGACAAAGCACCTTTTGGAGAAGGGCTACACTCGAGGGGGAGCTGATAGGACTCTCTTTGTGAAGCATTATCAAAGCAATTTCATTGTAGCACAAATCTATGTCGATGACATTGTATTTGGCACAACAAGAGATAATGATGCTTCTAAATTTGCGGAGACCATGGAAAGCGAATTTGAGATGTCCATGATGGGCGAATTGACTTATTTCCTTGGATTGCAAATTAAACAAAATGATGAAGGTATTCACTTGAGTCAATCCAAGTATGCAATGGAGTTGGTTAAAAAGTTTGATCTTGAAAATTCGAAGGATTTTTCGACTCCAATGGGAACTAGCCACAAGGGACTTGGAAGTGAATCACAAAGTGAGAATGTAGACGAGAAACTGTATCGAAGTATGATTGAAAGTCTACTTTATCTCACGGCTAGTCGCCCGGATATATCTTTTGGTGTTGGGATCTGCGCGAGATATCAATCTGTACCAAAGGAGGTTCACCTGAAAGCGGTGAAAAGGATCATCCGGTATATCAAAGGATCAAATAATTTTGGAATTTGGTATCCTATGGGAACAAGTTTGGATATTGTTGGATACTCAGATGCCGATTGGGCAGGATCAGTGGATGATCGGAAGAGCACGAGTGGTGCATGCTTCTATCTTGGCCATTGCCTTGTAGCATGGCAAAGTAAAAAGCAGAATTGCATAGCACTCTCGACTGCCGAAGCGGAATACATTTCAGCGGGTAGTTGTTCAACCCAACTCATTTGGATGAAAAGTGTGTTGAGCGACTTCCGGATTTCAGCATCTTCGGTAACAATTCTTTGTGACAACAACAAGTGCAATTAACATTTCTAAAAACCCTGTGTTGCACTCTAGAACAAAACATATTGAACTTAGATATCATTTTCTTAGAGAGCTAGTTGAATCAAATACTCTTCAACTTTCATATATTTCAACTGAGAATCAATTAGCTGACATTCTGACAAAACCTTTGGATCAAAAACGTTTTATTCATTTGCGAAAGCAATTGGAATGCTTTCCTTGAAATAAACTTCTTTTTGAAACCTTTGCTTAGGATAGGTTTTGTTTTTGTTTTGTTTTGTTCATTATCTATGTTTGTACATAGGACATTAATTGAGCATAGATCATAATTGACTTTAATTGCATCTTTCGCACATTTAGAAATTTATTATGCTTTTGCCATCATAATATTTCACTGTTGCAATGATCATTTATGTTAATTAAATCATCTTATGAGTGATCAAAGTCAATTTCTCTCTCAATGATCTCTTGGTATAGTCATTATCTTATTTGACTGCTTAGTCGAGTATGAAATCGAGATCAATTTTTGGTTGAATACTTTATATCTTAAATAATTGATAGCCAATTGAGGGGGAGTCAAAGAAAAGTAAAATGCTCAAAAGATGTGGAAAGAGTTACATCCCAATGAGGAGTGTGAAAACTACCACCACATGGAGGAAAGAGCTACCATCTCGGTCGTCCGAGTATTGTGTGCAGCTACCACATGTATACCAAGCATGGTTGTTCAAATTTTGATTAAGTAAAATGCATGTTGAAATACTTGACTCCGTCAAATTTCAAGGTTGGTATAAGGTGGGTTTTTAAAGAAAGATGCTCAAAGAGCCACTCTCTTCAACAGATTGTCTAGATACATTATCTACTATATTTGGGATTTCAAACATCTATTGATCTTTGTATTTCATTTTCTTTACTGAATTGATGATTTGATAAAGGCATTACTCATAAGATCAAGTTAGATGTAATTGAAGGTGTTCAACTTTAAGGGATTTAATTTTTGTAAATTCTCGTTTCATTTTTGGATATTATTGATAGATTTGGCATAATCTAATTCTTGTTGTATGAAACGATGATTTTTGTTTAAAGTTGATACACATCTGTGCTTACAATCTTTTTCTTGTTTTTCTTGAATTTCTCTGAAATTTTCTAAAGAAAAAGTTGGAGCCGATCCGGATCGGACAAGATGATCCGGATCCCGAACGCAGGTATTCTTCTGCGGGCTGACGATCCGGATTGGACCTGCCGATCCGGATCCCGAACGCAGTTTCTCACTGCGGGTAGCCGATCCGGATCGCAAGCATGGTCTGATCCGGATCGCGGCTAGTGTTTTATAAAGAACAAAAGGGTTTTGATTTCTTTTACTCCAATCTTTTGTTCCAAAGTTTCCAGAGCTTCTCTCTCTAGATTTCACCCTTCTTGGAAGCTTTCAAACTCAAGTTCTTCAACTCCAAGTAAGTTTTTATTGATCAAAATCTGTCACGCCCCGGGGTTTGTTTTAGCGGAAACGATTCATAAAAGTCGAATGTTTGACGTGTAAAATTTTTTTTTTTTTTTTTTTTTTTGTTTAAAAGAGAACCCCTCTTCCCCGGCACGTGCCCAGACCCGCCACACATACAGGATCACTCTGCAAACGGACAGAGTCTCCCCTGTACGTGCACGGCGTAGCGTTCAGTACATGTTCCAACATACACAGCCATTCAATCACAACAATTAACCAGCATTCTAAACTAATATCAGAAGAACATATGGCCGGTCAATTTGGAAAGGATAAATCCACCGTTTTTGGAAGAGCGCCTACCCGGCGCTTACGTTTTGAAAGCTAGTTTCGAAATTAGCATAAATCCACAAGGTTTGAAAGCGGTGCCCACCCGACACCAAGTTTTGAAATCTCTGTCGCAATCCATAAATCCACAGGGATTTGAAACCAGTGCCCACACGACACTTAGATTTTTAAAAACGGTTTTCGCAATCTTTTCTTTGGCTTCTGCCTTTTTGATTTTTTTAAATGGCCAATAGAAATAAAAAGGGAAAAATATTCCACCAGGGGCACTAAATGTAGCCCGTACCGACATCCATGCCGACCCCACGAGGGTATCGCGAACCACTCACATAACTACAAGGTAATGAAAAGCGAGAGTAAAAGAATGAACACAGTCCAGGGTCCCCAGCGACCCAGCTGCTCCTGTCCCGTCCTCACCACCGCCTACCTCTCTCCCCGTCTGGACCCTGTCACGAGGTGGGATGTCAGTGACGCAGAAGTAGTAAAGCATGAGAATATAGTAAAACAAACCGTGAAGACAACTGGGGCAACCACCCTCCCAAGGAGGGGGGGAAAAATGGTAACCTGTATATCTGCATCCTGTAATACCCTGCCGCGTCGGTCCACTACCGACGGCCCATACCGTACCTGCAGCACCGCGACCGCGCCGGACAACTAAACCGGCGGGTCGCTCCGCTCGCACCTCGGCGCCTCAACCCCACAGCTAATAAGGGGCCCCACTACGTCACCTCGTGGGTATACACGGGTCCTACGACCCCTTTTCCGGAAAAGCGCACCCTTTGCGGTGGCCAAACCGCGGGTGCACGTGTGGCAACCTCGAGCCAAGTAACCGTAACCACCATCATGTCAGTATCATAATATAATTAACAGGAGTAATGAGGTAAAGTGCAAAATCGAAAGCAAGGTAATAATACGCGCACTCGAAGGTGGCCTGCTGACATATAATGGTTAAAAAGAGAACAACCGTCGGTAACCGACGCTAAACACTATAGAGAACCCGCTGACATGCATAAGCTATCGCCCATCATTATTTAACCCCAGTACACTTAGAATAGGTCCCGTCCAATATGATAGAATTTAGAGGCTAGGAATAAAGTAAAAACGACCCACCTGAATGTAGGCCGATCCCGGACTCCCACTAGCTACTGGGAGGCTGGTGCTGAGCAACTGGGCCCTGAATAATGAGATCTGGTCAGTAATAGACTCACACAAATCCTTCCCGATGATCCGACAGCAACGTAAAGCTTAAACGGGAGAATATCGCCGATTTATCGACCAAAGTCCGATTCCCGGTCAACGAGGACCTACGGAACCCTAACCCGATGCCTAGTAGATTTAAAAACACTATCTAAAGGCAGCTAATATGTCCAACTTACATTTTAGTCTAATATGTTCTTAGATTTGCATAGCAACATTAATTTAATTGCCCGTTTCGGCTCGTTCTTGAAATCCGGGGGTCCAACGACGACGCCGTAAGTTTCAGCGCGTTCGTTACGTCGAGACGGAGGCCGTGCTCACAATATTTGGGCCGAGACCAGGCCCATTTACAAGTTGGCCCATAAACACAAGGGCTCCAAATTAGTAATGTTGCGGCTTAATATATACTTGATCTACAAGTGATCTAACTGGAGCATGGGGTTCAGTAATAACAGAGGAGTGGTGTGCTCACCTTGCACGCGCCGGAGGCCGGCCGGAGAGACGGCCGGAGCAGCACCCAAGTTTGGATCAAGGCTCGGTTTGGTGTTCTTGGAACGACAGTGGCTCGGGCCTGGAACCAAGGTGAGCATCAGTTAGGAGAGGTCCCCAGGAGGTCTCGGGTCCATGCGGGGTCGAGCCCCGGCGGCCGGAGGCGGCGGCGGCCGGAGCTAAGCCCGTAGTGGTGATTTCGGGTGCCAGGAATAAGTCCATGAAACCGGGGCGCTTTTTGACCCAAACTAAACAATGGGGGGTGAGAGGAAGTCATCTAGGTCTTACCTGGATGGTTGCCGGAGTCCCGAGTCGCCGGGGATCGCCGGAGCTAAGCTTGAAGGCAATTCGGGTGCGACTGTGGTGGCAAGAAACCCGACGTCAAGATCCTCATGCAACACGATGGGAAGACTCTAGAGGATCATAGGAGCCTACCTGAGTGGTTTCCGGGCGACCCGAGGCGGCGGCGTGGCGCGGCGGAGGAGCTCGGGAAAACCTCAATGGCCAACAATGGCGGATTTCCGGCGCGGCGGTCCGGGCCGGAGCAAGATGGACCGAGCTGATCCCCACCCCACCAGGATGCTTCCAGCAGAGGTGGCCGGTATCGGGAAGCCGCGGCGGCGCCGGACGGCGGCGATCGGCGAAAACGCCAAGGTCGGGTTTCTAGGGCTGGCTTGCGTGAGCCCGATCTTCGTCCGATCACCCGCAAGTCTTGTGGAGAGGTTGCAGTCCTCAAGAGGAGGTGATCCAACGGCTCTGATCTCGCGCCGGGCGGTCGGATGGTGGTGGCACTTGGGATCGGTCACGAGAACGATAATCCGGCAGGGTTGCTCCCGCCGGTGATCGTGACGGCGGCCGCAGCTGGGCCTGTACCGAGGGGGCGTCCGTGATGTCAGAAACCCATCTGTAGGGTCCTTGTACCAAAATAACGAGAAGATCCCGAGAGCTTACCTTCGCCGGAAAGATCAAGGATGAGGAAGCTCGCCGCGGCGGCGCACGGCGGCGGCCGGGGCTGGCTTCACTCGGGCTCGGACGCGGCTTCGCGAGGGACTCCACAGGCAGAGGCTGGGTCGACCAGGGTCCTTCGCAGCACCTTCCTCCCGCAACCCGAGAGATCGAGGTGATTCTTGATCTCTCTTTTCCGGCAAAAGCGAGGCGGCGGCCGGTGCGGGGTGGTCCGGGAAGTGCGGCAGGAGGGGGCAGATTGTTGGAGTTGCGGCTGGGAGAGGGGCTACGGGGCTTAGGGTTTTCGAAGCCCTAGCTCAAGCTATACGTATATATATATCTATATACATATAAGCACTAGTTGCAATTTAGTCCCTCCAACTCTGTTCTTTCCCCGCCTGGTCCTCTCAGCAGCTTACAATCACTATTAGGTCCCTCTCTATGCAGGGGCGCGCTTTCCGAGGCAGGTTCTATAGGGTTTCATGTGCAAAAAGCTGCAATTTCTCCGTATTTCACGCTTTTCGAGATGTTCTGTTCGTCGAAACGAAAAATGGGCTTCGCCACGACGTCCAGCTCGACGAAACCTATCAGGTAGCGATTTCCGATTTTCGAGAAACTGCCCAGATGAAAACTCGGTCCATCAGTACTGTGCCCAAATACAGTTATCACGCTTTTCGAGACTCTAGGGTCGTCAAACGAAAATTCCGTCAGTGTCATTGCGTCCAAAATGACGAAACCATTCAAAACGACTACCTGGATCACCAGGTTCGGAATCCGGACAGTGAAACAGTCAGCGTTGCATTCGTCGGGGTGTCGAAGGTTAGGGGTTACTATTCATCTACAGTGTTAACTTAAAAGCACTGTGCGCAGGCCGCTGTTACATGGGTCCCGATGATTCGCTCGCTTCTTCATCGATTTCTGGACGATCCGACCGTCAGATCGAAAAATACTGAATATGAATCTCGTTCAGTTCGATGAGACGATCGCAACGGTCAACTCGGATTTCCAAGGTCACGTCCGGATTGGGAATTAGTCTTTTTGCCTCGTGCAACTTGCACACTGGCGATTGACCATATAGGCCAACAGGGGTCTTTTGCGATCAAAACCAGGTCAAAAATCCCCTTTAGACTACTCGTTAACATAAGATATTTCGAGTTCTTACATCACTTACAACTTAAAAGAAGTTTCGTCCCCGAAACTTACAACTTAAAAAGTTTCACTCCCGGAGCTTACAGCCTGAAGTCATACTTTATGAGAATGCTCAAAAGTCTAATCGTGGGCTACAGGTCAGTCGCAAGGTATTTACAACTCTAAGGCTACCAATTTAGACCCAATCTGATACTCCCCATTACAGGGCAGAGTATTTCCTCAGTTCTCTCGACAGTCCGTTGCCTGTAGCCAACGTGCTTACCAAAAGAACAGCGGAATACCAAAGGTTTGTCGCCAACAACAAGTTGGGGGCGCAATTCTTATCAGAAGGTATATCACATACCTTCCAACACAATCTCAGTGCCAAAAACATAACCTTTATCAAGGATTACTACCGCCTCGTGGTCACAACCATCACCACGACTAACACATAGGCGAGTCCACGTCGATCCACAAAATTTGAGCAAAAGGTGGGGTCAATTTGCATCCGCCCCCAAACAGGGTTACTATCGGGCCCATAGGCCAACGAAATAAGACACGGAGACACTGAAAGGTCGGCAACTTGTTCAACCTCTAAGCAAACTGTGAGGCTAGTGCAACAATAGCAGTCATCTACTGCTGTGCCATCCGCTGGACGATTACGAAGAGAACAGTGATTTAACCCTTAACCACCGTAACTGATCCGAGCACTCTGGATCCATTGAAACATCAAGCCCACAGCCGAAACCCTGGCCGCGGCTAACCCTGCACTAATAATGATCCCAAAAATCAGAGTGCGTACGGCTAATAACCGAAACAACGAGACTCAACTGTGTGAAACACACTCGGGGCTCCAACCCATTATGCCAATACCCTGCGCTCTCTCGTGAACGCAAGTCACCCTAGGGCTCGCTCCTAACTAAATACCCAGGTATCGGACCGGGAAGGCGGAATTTCGTGCATCGGAGATTGTGCAA
This sequence comes from Tillandsia leiboldiana, assembly GCA_029204045.2. Lineage (NCBI taxonomy): Eukaryota > Viridiplantae > Streptophyta > Magnoliopsida > Poales > Bromeliaceae > Tillandsia > Tillandsia leiboldiana. The sequence continues at coordinate 29,931,396 of CM055065.1, forward strand.
TTCACGTACCGGTGTGCAAATCGCTAAGGTTAGATCTGCTTCCTCGCCCGTAAGCACACTAGACCGGAACAGTCGACGAAACGAAAGGTAGAGCTAAAGGCAGGGGGGGCTCGCAAGGGTCTGGTAGGGTCGGGTTGCTCCGGCCCAAACGGTGCTTCTATAGCCAAGGGAAGGGAAGGCAACAAGGAAAAATATAGAAAAATAAAATGAAATAGTACCTGTCATTCCCTATTTCGGGACGACGCGTCGTCTACCGGGGCGGCCGGGGGAGTCCGCCCACAATCCTTGGGCCAGCGTCGCACCGCGTGTTGGGGAGGGGGTTTGCTGTCTAAAGAGTCCGCGCATCGTTGGTCGTCGGGCGAGTTCTTTGTCTGCACGGGGACCGCCGCGCTCTCTGTCCCTCTTGGCGGTGGTGGCACGGCGGCAGAGGCGGGGGTGGGCCCTTGGGGGCAGGAGAGGTGATTGTGATCTGGCAAGCCGCACCGGTTACAATAGTGGTACCTCCAAGTGCATTCCGTCACTGGGTGCGCGCCCTTGCAGATGACGCAGGATCCCGGTTGCACGTGCGCGCTCCCCTTAAGCCCTCGTTCGACCTTCGGTGCTTGCGTCGGGCGTGGATTAGGTCGGCTCTCTGGATCGGTGCCCCCTTGAGGGGTGGAGGCGGCGGTTCCCTTGGGCTTGTCATGCCGCGGCGCCGGGGGTCTTCTGACAGACGGCTTCAGGGGGGCACTCATAACGCGTGTGGCCCGGCCTGCCACATCGGAAACAGTGTCCGTCCCGCCACGGGCAGCTCGTCATGAGGTGTGCGTTGCCGCATATGACGCACGGTTTCTGCGGCCTAGGTCTCTCCTCCGTCGTCTGCCCGAGGGTCTGCCCGGCTCTCGGGCGTTTGCTCGCCCGGCCCCTCCGATGGGGGTCCCCGGCCGACTCGGGGTAAGAGCATTCCTGCCGGGCGCACTCTGCGTTGGCGTGCACGGTCAGGTTAGTAGCCTCCTGGACGGCGGGAGGGCCCGTCGGTGGCATCCCGGTAGGGGCAACGCTTCTGCTGCCGCCCCGGAACCGGTCGACGCCCTCGAGTTCCTGTGTCAGCATGTTCAGGCGCTCCGCGAGAGTCAGCAGTTGCCCAGCCACGTCGCGCAGCTGGTTGCGGAGCAGGCGATTGGCTTCGTCGGCGATGTCCATTTCCGTCGTCGGTTGCTGGCTGAGTCGGCCCTCGATCTGTATGCACACAAAGAAGGTCGGCTCTAGTCTTTGCTAATCATCAACGGTACATCGCACCTCTTAGCGAGGGAAAGGACTCGGACTCTGACTCTGTGTCCCCGGCCGATGATCTAGTACGGGCCCTGTCTGTCACACATCACAAGAGTCAACTTTAGACTACCCTACTAACAACAACCATAAAGTGAGAGAAAGGACTCAACATTTTCCCCCCCCTCGGTCACTCACGTTCTACAGTCCTATGCCCTACCCATTTCATTCGTATGTAGGCATGTGAGGGTTGTCCACGGATGTCGGCACTAACTGTTGTGATTGAAAGAACTCTCTGATACCATTTAATCTGTCACGCCCCGGGGTTTGTTTTAGCGGAAACGATTCATAAAAGTCGAATGTTTGACGTGTAAAATTTTTTTTTTTTTTTTTTTTTTTGTTTAAAAGAGAACCCCTCTTCCCCGGCACGTGCCCAGACCCGCCACACATACAGGATCACTCTGCAAACGGACAGAGTCTCCCCTGTACGTGCACGGCGTAGCGTTCAGTACATGTTCCAACATACACAGCCATTCAATCACAACAATTAACCAGCATTCTAAACTAATATCAGAAGAACATATGGCCGGTCAATTTGGAAAGGATAAATCCACCGTTTTTGGAAGAGCGCCTACCCGGCGCTTACGTTTTGAAAGCTAGTTTCGAAATTAGCATAAATCCACAAGGTTTGAAAGCGGTGCCCACCCGACACCAAGTTTTGAAATCTCTGTCGCAATCCATAAATCCACAGGGATTTGAAACCAGTGCCCACACGACACTTAGATTTTTAAAAACGATTTTCGCAATCTTTTCTTTGGCTTCTGCCTTTTTGATTTTTTTAAATGGCCAATAGAAATAAAAAGGGAAAAATATTCCACCAGGGGCACTAAATGTAGCCCGTACCGACATCCATGCCGACCCCACGAGGGTATCGCGAACCACTCACATAACTACAAGGTAATGAAAAGCGAGAGTAAAAGAATGAACACAGTCCAGGGTCCCCAGCGACCCAGCTGCTCCTGTCCCGTCCTCACCACCGCCTACCTCTCTCCCCGTCTGGACCCTGTCACGAGGTGGGATGTCAGTGACGCAGAAGTAGTAAAGCATGAGAATATAGTAAAACAAACCGTGAAGACAACTGGGGCAACCACCCTCCCAAGGAGGGGGGGAAAAATGGTAACCTGTATATCTGCATCCTGTAATACCCTGCCGCGTCGGTCCACTACCGACGGCCCATACCGTACCTGCAGCACCGCGACCGCGCCGGACAACTAAACCGGCGGGTCGCTCCGCTCGCACCTCGGCGCCTCAACCCCACAGCTAATAAGGGGCCCCACTACGTCACCTCGTGGGTATACACGGGTCCTACGACCCCTTTTCCGGAAAAGCGCACCCTTTGCGGTGGCCAAACCGCGGGTGCACGTGTGGCAACCTCGAGCCAAGTAACCGTAACCACCATCATGTCAGTATCATAATATAATTAACAGGAGTAATGAGGTAAAGTGCAAAATCGAAAGCAAGGTAATAATACGCGCACTCGAAGGTGGCCTGCTGACATATAATGGTTAAAAAGAGAACAACCGTCGGTAACCGACGCTAAACACTATAGAGAACCCGCTGACATGCATAAGCTATCGCCCATCATTATTTAACCCCAGTACACTTAGAATAGGTCCCGTCCAATATGATAGAATTTAGAGGCTAGGAATAAAGTAAAAACGACCCACCTGAATGTAGGCCGATCCCGGACTCCCACTAGCTACTGGGAGGCTGGTGCTGAGCAACTGGGCCCTGAATAATGAGATCTGGTCAGTAATAGACTCACACAAATCCTTCCCGACGATCCGACAGCAACGTAAAGCTTAAACGGGAGAATATCGCCGATTTATCGACCAAAGTCCGATTCCCGGTCAACGAGGACCTACGGAACCCTAACCCGATGCCTAGTAGATTTAAAAACACTATCTAAAGGCAGCTAATATGTCCAACTTACATTTTAGTCTAATATGTTCTTAGATTTGCATAGCAACATTAATTTAATTGCCCGTTTCGGCTCGTTCTTGAAATCCGGGGGTCCAACGACGACGCCGTAAGTTTCAGCGCGTTCGTTACGTCGAGACGGAGGCCGTGCTCACAATATTTGGGCCGAGACCAGGCCCATTTACAAGTTGGCCCATAAACACAAGGGCTCCAAATTAGTAATGTTGCGGCTTAATATATACTTGATCTACAAGTGATCTAACTGGAGCATGGGGTTCAGTAATAACAGAGGAGTGGTGTGCTCACCTTGCACGCGCCGGAGGCCGGCCGGAGAGACGGCCGGAGCAGCACCCAAGTTTGGATCAAGGCTCGGTTTGGTGTTCTTGGAACGACAGTGGCTCGGGCCTGGAACCAAGGTGAGCATCAGTTAGGAGAGGTCCCCAGGAGGTCTCGGGTCCATGCGGGGTCGAGCCCCGGCGGCCGGAGGCGGGCGGCGGCCGGAGCTAAGCCCGTAGTGGTGATTTCGGGTGCCAGGAATAAGTCCATGAAACCGGGGCCCTTTTTGACCCAAACTAAACAATGGGGGGTGAGAGGAAGTCATCTAGGTCTTACCTGGATGGTTGCCGGAGTCCCGAGTCGCCGGGGATCGCCGGAGCTAAGCTTGAAGGCAATTCGGGTGCGACTGTGGTGGCAAGAAACCCGACGTCAAGATCCTCATGCAACACGATGGGAAGACTCTAGAGGATCATAGGAGCCTACCTGAGTGGTTTCCGGGCGACCCGAGGCGGCGGCGTGGCGCGGCGGAGGAGCTCGGGAAAACCTCAATGGCCAACAATGGCGGATTTCCGGCGCGGCGGTCCGGGCCGGAGCAAGATGGACCGAGCTGATCCCCACCCCACCAGGATGCTTCCAGCAGAGGTGGCCGGTATCGGGAAGCCGCGGCGGCGCCGGACGGCGGCGATCGACGAAAACGCCAAGGTCGGGTTTCTAGGGCTGGCTTGCGTGAGCCCGATCTTCGTCCGATCACCCGCAAGTCTTGTGGAGAGGTTGCAGTCCTCGAGAGGAGGTGATCCAACGGCTCTGATCTCGCGCCGGGCGGTCGGATGGTGGTGGCACTTGGGATCGGTCACGAGAACGATAATCCGGCGGGGTTGCTCCCGCCGGTGATCGTGACGGCGGCCGCAGCTGGGCCTGTACCGAGGGGGCGTCCGTGATGTCAGAAACCCATCTGTAGGGTCCTTGTACCAAAATAACGAGAAGATCCCGAGAGCTTACCTTCGCCGGAAAGATCAAGGATGAGGAAGCTCGCCGCGGCGGCGCACGGCGGCGGCCGGGGCTGGCTTCACTCGGGCTCGGACGCGGCTTCGCGAGGGACTCCACAGGCAGAGGCTGGGTCGACAAGGGTCCTTCGCAGCACCTTCCTCCCGCAACCCGAGAGATCGAGGTGATTCTTGATCTCTCTTTTCCGGCAAAAGCGAGGCGGCGGCCGGTGCGGGGTGGTCCGGGAAGTGCGGCAGGAGGGGGCAGATTGTTGGAGTTGCGGCTGGGAGAGGGGCTACGGGGCTTAGGGTTTTCGAAGCCCTAGCTCAAGCTATACGTATATATATATCTATATACATATAAGCACTAGTTGCAATTTAGTCCCTCCAACTCTGTTCTTTCCCCGCCTGGTCCTCTCAGCAGCTTACAATCACTATTAGGTCCCTCTCTATGCAGGGGCGCGCTTTCCGAGGCAGGTTCTATAGGGTTTCATGTGCAAAAAGCTGCAATTTCTCCGTATTTCACGCTTTTCGAGATGTTCTGTTCGTCGAAATGAAAAATGGGCTTCGCCACGACGTCCAGCTCGACGAAACCTATCAGGTAGCGATTTCCGATTTTCGAGAAACTGCCCAGATGAAAACTCGGTCCATCAGTACTGTGCCCAAATACAGTTATCACGCTTTTCGAGACTCTAGGGTCGTCAAACGAAAATTCCGTCAGTGTCATTGCGTCCAAAATGACGAAACCATTCAAAACGACTACCTGGATCACCAGGTTCGGAATCCGGACAGTGAAACAGTCAGCGTTGCATTCGTCAGGGTGTCGAAGGTTGGGGGTTACTATTCATCTACAGTGTTAACTTAAAAGCACTGTGCGCAGGCCGCTGTTACATGGGTCCCGATGATTCGCTCGCTTCTTCATCGATTTCTGGACGATCCGACCGTCAGATCGAAAAATACTGAATATGAATCTCGTTCAGTTCGATGAGACGATCGCAACGGTCAACTCGGATTTCCAAGGTCACGTCCGGATTGGGAATTAGTCTTTTTGCCTCGTGCAACTTGCACACTGGCGATTGACCATATAGGCCAACAGGGGTCTTTTGCGATCAAAACCAGGTCAAAAATCCCCTTTAGACTACTCGTTAACATAAGATATTTCGAGTTCTTACAAAATCTCGGTTTTTCACCGTTTTTCTTTATTCCTCCTCAAACGTGATGAAATTCCTTGGATCAATTTTGTTTGTGGATGGTTTTTGATCAAATTTCTTTTGAAATAAGAACTCTGGGTAGATTAGTTTTGATTATATGCTAGGTATTCTCCTGATTAACGGATTTTTGGTCTTCGATTTCAAAAATTTCGGTTTTAGGGCATATAATAAGGATTTTCGAAAATCATGCATTTGATCTATTTTTAAAATTCCTTTTGCAAAACTAATTTGATTCTTAGTCTCTCTACATGATTATGATTGTTTGGGTACAATTTTTCAAATCTTTGAAAATTAACAATTTTTTTGTGTTCTTGAGTTGTTGCACACAGGATTTCTTTTCTCAAGAGACCAATAGCAATGGTGATCACTTCGATTATTTTCCTACTTGCTGCTATGGTACATACGAGAGACACTGCCAAGAGGGCTAAAAAGGATGAAGTCAATTGGGATGAGTTATCAGATGATGAAACACATCCTGGAGAATCGCCACAGAAAACCTCTGTTGCATCGAAAGGGAAAGCCCATGCAGAGACATCAAAGGAAAAGGCTTCGCTCACTGCTGCGGAAAAAGGAAAAGCACCAATGACCTCTTCATCCATTTTCTTAAAAAGAAAAAGACTTGCTCGACGACCTGGACGAGCTCGAGGTATTGAAATAAATGAACCATGTCAAGAGAACCCAAGGAATATCTCTCAAATTGACACTGAATCAGAAGACGAAGAAGATTGGGATACTTTTCTTGACGAAGTACAACAAGGTATTGATGAAGAAAATAAGGTTTACCTAAAGAAAAAGAAGCTACTGAAGTCTTCCTCAATACTTAAGCAACAAGCAAAGAAAAAGACTGTGCCAAGCAATGAACCTCTTGACAATTCACCTTCTTTGCCAAGACGATCTCCTCGGAATGAAGGTCAGACTGCTCCGTCAATCGTCACACAACGTTCTTCAACTTCCAGAAGAACTGACCAAAAGGGAAACTTAGAGTCTTCCATAAAACAAGAACAAGATAAAATGGCTCTAGAACTCAGAAAGATGTCCAAGGACATACATCAGATGAAGCAAGAGTGTTCTACAATTTCGGGAATGCTTAAAGGAATTTTGAAAAAGCTGGGTTGCACGAGCTCTGAAGACTCCGCCTCGGTTGACTCAGATTCAGATGCCAAACAATTCTCTTATGCAGGAACTTCAGATTTTTAACCTTTTCTTGTGCAGGTTTTTCAGTTTTTTTTTGGGACTTACTCTTAGTTCTAGTTCTTAAATTTCGGAACATTCTCTTTGGAATTTTTAACTCTCCTTAAATTTTTGTAATTTTGGCTCTGTTTGTGACAAAAAGGGGGAGAGAGTTTAGAGAACTTGAACAATGATGATGATGTGGAAATTTTGTATACATCAAGGTACAACGATGACTGAGAACTTGAACAATGCTGATGTGAAAATTTTGTATACATCAAGGTAAGTATCACATCAACTTCAACTACTGAGAACTTGAACAATGCTGATGTGAAAATTTTGTATACATCAAGGTAATTATCACATCAACTTCAACTTTGGTTTTTATCTTGTGATTTGTATGCATGTCTCTACTAACTATTCGACTAACTATTTGGGCATGTAATATGACTAACAAGTTGATGTTGGACTAACACTTTGTGACATTTGGTTTTTGACTGCATAGAAGATATGTTGGTTATTGACTATGATTCTCTTACATATCAGAATTTTCAAATGTCATGATGATCAGATAAACTCTATCTCTGTACTAGGTTTTGAATGCTAAATATTCTTGAGGTATCTAACGATCTCTTTTTGTCAAGAATGATTTCTTTGTGCAGAGAGTACAGATGTCTAAGTCTAGAGTCTGTTTTAGGAGTTTATCTCATGTTTTTAAATTTTTGGATCTCCATTGTAAATTTTTGTTGTATGGTGATAGCAACAAAAATATCTTTTTGAATTTTCTTGAGTGGATCTGTGTTTTGTCACGAAACCGCCAAAGGGGGAGATTGTTACGGAATTTGAGTTGGCGTAGTTTCGTGAAAGTCTCAAGTCTTGAAGATTGAAGGTGAAGAAAGTTGGATCATTTAACTCAATCTCAAGAAAGAAGAATTCAAAAGGATCAGGTATGTTTAACTAAAGATTTTGTGTGATCCGAATACTTCTTGTAGTGTAGAAACACTTGGAAGAATCTTTCATTGCATAAAAATCAAAAACTGGACTTGGGACATGTTCAGGATCCGGATCAGGTTGTTCGATCCGGATCCCGAAGGTGGTTCGTTCATACACCAGTTCAATCCGGATCGTAGCCTCTTGATCCGGATCCCGAACACTTAGTTTACCATCTTCCTTGAACGATCCGGATCAGGCTTCGCAATCCGGATCCCGAACGTTGATGTTTGGTGAACTGTATGAACGATCCGGATCAAGCACTTCGATCCGGATCCCGAACCTTCATTTTTCTGGAACTGGCTGACTCGTTACGACGATCCGGATCACAGCTAGTCCGATCCGGATCGCCGTCCGTAAAATTTCCAGAAATGTTAGGTTTTAGATTCTTATCTCCTTCCTAGGGTTTCTAACCTATAAATAGACCCTATGACTCTTCTTCTAGGGCTAATCCAAAAAGAGGCCGAAAATAACAATAGCCGTCATTTTCATATATACGCCTCTAGATCCACATATAGAGAAGAAAGGAAATCATTAGAGAATACTCTATGTTTCTTCATCTATATTGATTAGTTTGATTCTAGGTTTTCATACTCACATCTTGAGTTGAATCAAACTAATGAATACTTATATGGTATTTCCGATCTATCTTTGATCTAAGTATTCGGCGGATCATCACCACCAAAAACAACGATTTACCCCAAAAATCAGCGCGTGGATTCGTGTGTCCTTGTGGATTCAAGGTTCAACCGCTCTCGTGGATTCGGAGCGAGGCACGTTCGTGGATTCGCAGGATGCTATTGGGTGAAGACCGTGGACTCGGTCGGACGTCGTGGATTCGACGTTGGACGCCGTGGATTCGGCGTTGGGCGCAGATCGTGGATTCGAGAAGCGTCGCGGAGCGAGCGGAGAAGATCCTCTAGGAGCGTATGGAAAAGGTTGAGTCGTAAGTGTGTACGGTAAATCACCTTGTACGTGTTTTAATTCTAGTGGATTTCTGCCGTGTTATCGGTCCCGTGGTTTTTTACTCCGGTGATGGAGTTTTCCACGTAAAAATCTTGTGAGTTATTTTTTTTTTTTATTTCCGCATTGGGTTTTTATCGCAACGATTTTTGAGTGTTTATACGTTTACACCTATTCACCCCCCTCTAGGTGTTTTTTCCCCTATTTAGATCCTTATTACATATAACCCAACACCGTGGACCGCGACCACCGCACCACCCAAACGCCAGCTGCCACGTGTCCAAAGCGACCCACTAAGAAGACGCCACGTGGCATGCCTATCCCCGCAGCACCGCGGCTGCCCACGCCCGCCGCGCGCGCTGCCCGTGCCCGCGCCGTCGCCGGCGCTGCCCCAGCCGCCGTAACAGTGCCCCAAGATTCGAAATCTGCGCACGGGCATCCGGGCTCTGAAAAATACAAATAAATAGTCCATTTTCATCGTTTTCGCGCGCTGAATCCAAATCCGCTGTCCGTTTTGCCAAATTTCAATCCTCAAATTTTCCGAAGGCATCCAAATACTTAATCTTAATCCAAACTTCGCGCTGAGTCTAATTCTTGGGTCCAATTTGCGCACAAACACCCCCAATACTCAACATAAGCCTCCCGAAGCTGTTGATCCAACAGTAATCCTTACGTGGGAATTTCGGGTCTTCACATACCGTCCCCAAGATCAATGATCTACCCTTTAAGTTTACTAGAGGCAAAAGTAACAGGAATGAAAAAGCAGTAAAGGTGAAATAAAATTATAGCTACTATGCCTCTACTACTATCATTCTCAATAAAATAACAGAATGAAATAACATTATGCAAGCACTCGCACATGAAGCTCTGATCAACCCAATCTCAATGACTGCCACATCGAGTCCAGCCAAGCCTACGCCCCCTACTACACCAACATAGGATGTCCAACTAGACTATATCACCATCGCGCAAAATGGCCACTACGGGGTCCTAGCATCCGGAGCAACATCTCGAGAGGACCGACCCCACCGAGGAAAAGGCGCGTCACAATCAATCTCAAAAGTGGCTCCTGCAGGCTATAGTTCAATCCACGATCATAAAGATCGGAAAAACTCACAATGCTGAATCAACTCACCACAAAGGTCGGAGAACTCTCAACGGCTCAGATCTCAAATGCCCACAAAGTCAAATGTTAGCAAAATCTTGATCAACAATACTATAATCAATACTTGGCCCCCAGGCAATAATACATATGCAAACCACATAACCCAGATCACTCAAACCCTCCGCTCGGGTGAGAAAGAAGATATAAGATCGATAATAATGAAAACAGAAAATTCATTTTATAAAAGTTCAGATTTAAGAAAACAGTTTGAAAAAGCATTTTGTAGAGTTTCCCAATCAAAGAGTGTCACGCCCCGGGGTCGAAACTGCGACCCGGGCTCGCCAACAGATCTGCCACCTATGCCAAACCCGCATAGGCGAAGCGTCCTACCTGCAAAAAGAGCTACAGCTAACAGATATCAGAGCTAAAAGATAAAACTGCTATAGAAATAAAATCAACCACTGTACAACTGAAGATAAAACAACAAGGTCCATCTCCCAAAAATGATAATCATACAATAACCTCGAGTACAAACTCATAGCTCAACAGGGAGATATCTCAAATAAAACATCAGTGTACCAGCTCTCAATACATCATATCCTCACTACATCAGTCTCTCAAAAGAGGAAATAAATACTAATCTACCGACTACACTGAAGATCTCCTCAAGGGGGGGGGGGGGGGGGGTACCGCTACTCTCCAATGGGTCAGGATCTAGTTCGCTACTCCCTCACCGCGAACAGCAACCGCAGAAACGGCAACACCCGCCAAGACTCTGCAAAACAAGGGAAAGAAAGGACAAAAGGGGGAAAAACCCCCGACGGGCGTGAGAACTACGCAAAAAGGGAGTTCTCAGTGGGTATCGCCACTAGGCCCGACGATCTGCCCACCAAGACCACTAGAGGCAAAAGATAACTAATGCAGTAAAACTTAAAGAAGAAGCAGAAGACACTCTACAGCTACCATGCCTCTATCTGAATGCTCAAATGGGGAAACTCTGATAAATATATGCAACACTCGCACACGAGGTGCTCAATCGACCCAATCGAGCTGACTGCCACATCGGGTCCAGTCAAACCTGCGCCCACCTACAACCACCTCCCGCTGACGGGCAGAAATTACGTAGGGCGTCCAAATGGACTAACTCGCTATTGAGTAGTGGCTCATGCAGGCTATAGTCATAATCCATGCTCTCTCTCTCAGAACGAATAGACTCAAGATGCTCAACCTCTCACACAATGGTCAAAGAACTCACAACGACCACGGGACCACCGTCAAACCCCGAACGGTTCCCAACAATACCAGCACTGGTCTAAACACAGCTACTAGACTCCACTCGGTCCCCCAGGCACGAGTGTAACAAAAAGTATCTGCCTGAATAAACCCAATCGATAGACCAGTAATCACTGGTACTGCCTGCTCTGCTGTCGAACTCCAGATCTCAATCGCGGGATACAGACCGACTTCGGACCAGTACGGTCGCATCCCAAAGTAAGTAACAGATCGGCATCGAACCGTCCGATCGCACACAAAAGTAAGTAACAGACTGGCATCGGTCCGTCCAGTCGCACACTCCGGAGTGGCACTCGAGGGGAGCGACCCACACGAGTAAAGTAACTCTGTCATCAGTATCACAAGTATCTCTGTGTCGAGTATCACTGTATAGCAGGACTGGATCACGACTCTGATCAAAGTGGAAAAACTCGTCCACTAAAGGGAAACCCGATCCCTACACGGATACAACAGTAAATGATAAGTGGAAACTCCATCCACTAGAGGAAAGTCTAATACCCAATCTGATACGTCAATAAATATCCGGTCAACCGCCCAATATCCGCGGTTGCCGCAATACCCTGCCGTCCATAACCAAAGTACTATAACCGACCTCCGGTCAACCGCCCAAAGTCCGCGGTCACCGCCAAAACCCTGCCAGCCGCAATCCAGCACAACCCGTCCCTGTCACCAATGTCCCTGCTATACTACCCCAGACCCCTGCTCGCACCCGAGCAACACAGACCGCCTGACTAACAAGAAGGAGAAAGGAATAACATGGTTTCTCCTAAGTCAAGTTCCAATATGTAGTGCAGCAGTAAAAGATGGCCTAACTATATGTCCATACACATATGTCCATACAAGCATGCATTTGTCCTCAAGAAGAATAAAGAAAATAAACCTCATGCCAGAATTAGCAATGACCATACCTGTCCATGATTTTCGATCCATAATCACTCCTTGGAGTAGAACCTGCACATAACTACATAATCCTATCCCATTGTATAAACCAGCCTCATAAAAGGGTTATATGCTAACATGGCATGATAATTAATCATATAGGGTAACCTTGCCTTAGGTAAGCTTCCATTAATCATCAACATAAATGTCTGATTAATACCATTGTCATAATATGAATAATTAACTTGCAATTCCCATAAATCAACATTGTTAAGCTTACCAATCAATCCCAGGTATTGTACCCTACACCTGCATGCAATTCTAACATATAGAGTTAGAGAACTGTCCACCGGTTCTCGGAACAAAGCACCCACCTGAAAAGCTGACTGTCCAAAGCCCAACAGCTGAAAACACCAGATAACTCTAATCCCTTGCTCCAATAAGTTCAGCACACCCGTAATTCTCCTGGCACAATACAAAGTCCACTATTACACATACATTTCAAAATCTGCTCTCACACACACATACAACAACAGTCCCAGAAATGCTTAATTTTCACCTGCAGCAAGAGCCCCGAAAATTCCCAGAAAAATATCACCGTGATCCTCGCGTCGATAGCTTCGCAACGGTAGCTTGCACGCCCAAATCTGAGTTCGGTAAGCCAAGATATAAATTCGACAGGGTGGTACACTCACAAGATTTCAGCACAAAAAGACTGTAACACTGTACACAGAGAAACAGTGATTTTCACCTCTGATGAAATCTCAGAAAAATCCAAGAAAAATATGAGCGCGTTCCTTGCGATCAGAAGATGAAAAAGTTGTATAAGCTCGTCTTCGTCTGACACTCAAGCGCGAAGATATGGCCAAAATACTCCGATGCTGTCCTCACAATCCTCACAGAAAAAGGGTTCACATTAATGCCTCGGGATCCGTGCCAAGGAGTTAAAATCAGAATGTGCGATCAAAATGAAAGATGAAGCCCTACCTGTCGTGAAGCCAACGGCGCAAAAATCACAGAAAAAGGAGCTCGGGGTAGACCAGCGGAGCTAAAACACCGCTGCTGCGCCGAAGAAGAACACAGGAAATGCAACGTCGCGCCGCGCCGTAAAATCCAAAACCTCGGGATTCGAGCCTTTTAAAATTCTGAAACTTGGCGGGTGTAATCTTCACTTCATGGAGAAGATTTCTCCTTCTCATCACCCTTCGAGCTGAGAGCTCGAAGGGGTCGAAAATCCCCCTTGAAGAGCCCTCGGGATGCAACTTAAGGGAAAACCAGAAAAAGCTTTTGCAAAAATTCCCAACAAGTCCCCTAAATTTTCGCTGCGCCCGGAGCACGTGCGCCCGCCAATGGCAGAGCGCCACGTGGCCCCAACCACCGTGCACCGCCCGTGCACCGCGCACGCCGCACCAGCCCGCACGTCGCGTACGGCACCTGCTCCACCCATTGCGTGGACCGCGCGCACAACGCCGCACCAATCAACAGCCGCCACGTGTCCGTCGGTCCACCGTGCACCCGAGAAACTCCGTGGACCGCGCGCTGTGAGCCGCCCAACCACCATCCGCCACGTGGCACCACCACGGTGCACGCCCGGGCCGTGGACCGCGCGCCTGCCCGAGGCCGCCGCGCGCTGCCCGCGCCCTGCCCGCGCCGCGTGCGGCCGCTGTGCCGCCTGCCCGAGGCCGCGCCGCCGCCCGCCGGCGCTGCCGCCGCCGCCGCCGGCCGCCGGCGATCACCGGAGTTACTGTTCCGGCCAGTGAACAGTACCCGAGCACCAAAAATACAAGTAAATAGCCCATCTTGACCGTTTTCGCGCGCTGATTCCAAATCCGGCGTCCATTTTGCCAAATTCTAATCCTATAATTTGCCGGAGGCTCCCGAAAATGTATTTTTAATTTGAATTTCGCGCCGAGCCTAAATTTGATATCCACTCTGCGCGTAAACTCTTCTAAACATCCGACTGGGTCCCCCGATTACCCACGTGATCCATTTTAAGCCCCGAGTCCATCTCTTGTGTCCAAGTTGGCGCGCGAACACCGCCGACATGCCACGTAGGCTTCCAGAAGCTGCTGGTCACACTGTAGAAGCCCTGCAAAGATCCGGGTCACCACAAAGAGTGTGACCAACAACATCAGGGGTTCTAGGTTTAGTTTCCACAATCTTCCAAGTAACCAACAGATTTCACAGATGTACAAATAGCCAAGTAATCATGCTGGGTTCCTAAACAATAGACATAAAGAGTAATTCACTGATTTTGAAAGAATTCCAACCCACCTGGATCGCTATTCAAAATCCGAAAGAAGTCCAAGTGGTGCGGCTCAATCAATACTCAAGGTGCTGCCGGAAAAGTACCCTCGACGACTACACCCTCGCAACCACACTCAAACTTCTACTGGGGCAACAATAAGGAGCTTCACAACACAAGAAGAATCTCAGACTATAATTCCAATTCTACATACCATAAAACTCAAGTATACAGTAGCACCATATTACCTAGCACAACATCTATAGCTCTAAATCCCTCAAGCACAGTAATAACCAGCAAGAACTCTCTTCTCTGCTCTCATGATTCTCCAACACAAACATGCATCCAAAAAACAAACAAAGATAATATACATCAATAAAAACCATCTTTCACCCTCAGCCAACAATAACAAAGCTCAAATAATCCTCAGAAATCCAAATTCCAAAATTGATGCTTACCTCACCAGACAGTTGAGACAACTCAACCTAACTAATTTCCTCTCCAGGGAAATTCTCCTCTACACTCTCTGCTATCTCACAAGCTCCCGTGTGCAGGAAAAGTCACAAAAATTGAACTCTCTGAGGCTACAAGACCAAGGTGATGCTCTCAGCTTCTTCTCTTGCTTCTCTGCTTCTCTCTCTCTAGCTATCTGCTCCACCTCTGAAGAAATAAACAAAGGAGGTGGACTAGATAAGTACACAAGGCCTGGGCACTCATAGACTGGAGCATAGAATGGAGAGAGCACCCACGTGTCAAAACCAGCTTAGTCAGTTCCTCCATCGAGTCAAATAAATAGCGGAACAAACCGGATTACTAACCTATATACGCGGGGAAATCCGTGTTTCGGGCGCCCTCGACCAAGCCGCGGGCGCCATAAACTTCATAGCTACAGTATTAACGGGCGCTCCCCGAGCGCCCGCTCCGCTACAGTGCATCGCCCGAATCCTTGAAACAATATAGTCCTTCTCACGCTGCCTCAGGGCGTCTGCTCCATGCGCCCGGTGCTACAGTGATGCACCCGAAACAAACCGACTCTACAATCAGCTGAGTCACGCACAAATCTCGAAAAAAATCCAACCATCCAAGCTACAATAACTTTCGAGCGTCCCTCAGCAGGATCTGCAATTATGTAACCATTTCCAGGCGTTCGGAAAATCTCTAGAACGCCCGAAAACTCTGAAACTTCAAACCTATTTATTTGCAATCCTAAATCTGTTTTCGCAAGATTTTCACACAAAACGGCACTCACTCGATCCGAGTATCCACAGATACATTGGCCAGCTCAAATACACACACCCAAACAATTACAAGCTCTGGTACTCTACACAGGATGATGGATAAATAATCTTTCATAGGCAAAACAACGTTCTTCAGTGTAGGACCCCTGAACCCCCATGCAGCTTTTTCCCATGAATCCACTGTGCAAACACCTGTTGATGGTGTATCTGGCCCATGGTGCATCAAAGGGATGCCACAGATGGACCCTGTGAGCTTTGGTTGGCTGTATTGGCCTTCGGCTGCTTTTGCCGAATTTTGGGAAAGGAATTTGGCCAAACAGAGGGTGGATTTGGATTCAGTGCGGAAAAACGCTTGAAAACGACTTTTTGTTTGCTAAATTCTGAGTCCGGATGCCCAAAAACGGACTCCCGAAAGTTTTACTGGATTTTTGGTGCATGGGGGAGCCGTGGACCGGCGGGGGTGCCACGTGGCAGGCTCGGATTGGCCGGCGCACGCGGCTGGGTCCACGGAAGGTCTGGGCTGTGACCGGGGTGCACCGCGGGGCGCGTGGACCGGCGGGTGTCCACGTGGCAGCGCCTGATTGGGCGGCCCACGCGCGCTTGGTCCACGGGCGAGCGCGGGGAGGCGTGGACCGGGGGCGCGCCACGTGGCAGCACCCGGTTGGCGGGCGCATGTGCGCGCGGGGCAGGTCGCGGGCAGGTGGCCGTACGCGGGGCAAGTACGGCGACGTGGGCAGCGCCACGTGGCGCCCGCTGATTCGCGGGCGCCACCTACCGCGTTGACGCGGGCGGGGGACACGTGGCGCACTCCGCGGCAGCTTGCATGGCTGCCGCCTGTTCGGGCGACACGTGGCGGGCGCCGGGGCGGGTCGGACGAAGCTAGGATCCCGTCCGACGGAGCATTTTGGGCTGGGCCGCACTGTGCGCGCCCGAAAGTTCTGGGCCGGGCCGCACTGTGTGCGCCCGAAAACTTTCGGGCGCCCGAAAGTTGGGACCTGATGGGTACTTTCCCAAAAGATTTCTTCAGCCTATAAATAGCCAGCCCGAGCCCTCATTGCTGCCTTTTTTTCTCTCTGTCTGTGCAAGATCTCCCCGAGCTTCCTCTTGGTGAAATTTTCCCCTCTTAATCCTTGATCTTCCTACCAAGTTCTAGGATTTTAGGAGGCTCGAATCCCGAGGTTCCCCATTTTACGGCGCGGCGCGACGTTGCATTCCTGGGTTCTTCTTCGGCGCAGCGACAGTGTTTTAGCTCCCCTGGGCTACCCCGAGATCATTTTGCTGTGATTCTTGCGCCGGTAGACTCCTAAGAGGTAGGACTTCATCTTTCCTTTTGGTCGCTCTTTCTCGTTTCGAGGTTTTGGCACGGATCCCGAGGCAAACAATGACCCCATTTTCTGTGTGGACTTCCTTGACAGCAGCGGGGTATTTTGGCCATATCTTTGCGCACGAGCATCTGACGGAAACGAGCTTATACAACTTTTTCATCTACGGATCGCAAGGAACGCGTACGTATTTTTATTGGATTTTTTTGAGATTTATTTCGAGATGAAATTACTGTTTTCTCAGTGAACAGTGCACAGTTTTTAGCACAGATTTTTGTATGAGTGTACCCCCTTGCCGAATTTTTATCTTGACTTACCAAACTCAGATTTGGGCGTGCAAGGTATCGTTGCGAAGCTATCGACGCGAGGATCGCTGTGATATTTTTCTTGGAATTTCTTGGGCACTTTCTGCAGGTGATAATTTAACAGTTTTGAATCCGAGGTTGTATATGGTTATAAGAGCAATAATTGGGAGCCTAAGTGTAATTAGTGAGCTTTGTATTGTACCAGGAATATTACGGGTGTGCTAAAATTGTGGGAGCAAGGATTTGGAGTTTTGGTATTTTCTTGCTGTACGGATCCGGACAGTTAGCACTTCAGGTGGGTGGTTGTTGTACTCCTCTCCTTTGGTATGCCCACTAGGAACATCAGAGTGTTCCCTCATTTTTTGAGGCCCAAAGTATTATTAGTAACCTTGCATGCTCTAGGGAATTAATTATTGGTTGATTGATCTTTGATAAATTGTTATTTGATCCATGTGGAAATTGTTGGACTGCATGTTTAGGGTTAAAATAATAGTTGAGGATTATAAAATTGCTAAATATTCTATGAGACTGTCACTTTAGCTTATGTCACTCTGAACTGATTACTCTTGGAAAATGGACAACATATTGAGACAATGCATGATTAAACGGGTCACTTAAATATTGACATCTTTTATTGCTACACTATCTTTTGGGACTTGACTTAGGAGAAACCATGCATTTATTCTTTTCTTCTCCTATTATCGATAGACTTGCGGCATAGTCGCTCAGGTTCGAGCGTGTGTTGGACAGTGTAGCCAGGTATTGGGGATTTGGGACAGGTTGGGCTTTTGACAGGGTGTTGCGGCGACCACGGATCTTGGGTGGTTGACCGGGTTGTTACTGTTGCATCAGATTGGGGGTGTTGGGGATCGGGCTTTCTTTAGTGGATGGAGTTTTCCACTTTGATCATAGTCATGATCCAGTCCTGCTATTATGAGACAGTGGTTACAGAGATGCTTGTTACAGTGATTTCCTTACTCGTGTGGGTCGCTCCCCTCGAGTGCCACTCCGGAGTGTGCGACCGGACGGATCGAGGCCGGTCTGTTATTACTTTAGAGCTTGATCGGACGGGCCGAGGCCGATCTGTTACTTACGTTGGGGACATGACCGTATCAGGCAGTAGTCGGTCAGTATCCCCACAGATGAGATTAGCAGGCAGTGACAGTGTCCACTGGCGTTAGATTGGGTCATTTTGACAGGCTTCTTGATACTGATGCATACTTTTCCATACTTATTGGTTTACCATGTAGAGGCATATTAGGGGTAGCACTTCATCAGTTGTCATTCATAGCTTCACCCCCCCCCTTTCTCTTCTTCCCCTTTTGCCTCTGATTACCTGGTGGGCATATTTGAGCTGAGGCTTTACCCACTAGGGGAGGCTACTGTTTATAGTAGTACTTACCCCCCATTGTCTTTTCTTGTTTCTTTCTTCCCCTTTGTTTTGCAGAGTCCTCTGTGGGAGTTGCTGGGCCGTCAGCAACTGATCGAGGTAAGCGGATTGCAGACTAGATAGAGAGCCACCCGAGGGTTGTAGCACGTAGCTGGAGCTTTTGGGTACCTGGTCTTCTCAGACAGCTTTTGTTTATTTCTTTTTGGGTCTGGCTTCTGCCAGCTGTTTGTATATTTAGTGGTGAGCTGGGAGAGACATCTGTATTTTTATTCCACTGTTGTACTCTTTTACTTCCAGCTTCTGTCTGAGATACAGTAGTTTTAGTTTAGCTCTGATTATTATGCTCTTTTATTATTATTTCTTATCTGAGCAGGTTACCGACGCTTCGTGTATGTGGAAAATACCGCATGCACGGCGGATCTGTAGACGGGCCCGGGTTCTGGTTTACACCCGGGGCGTGACAGATTAAGTTGGTATCAGAGCTTAGGGATAGGTCAGTTGGGACTTAGGAAACCCTAGGCTTTTGGACAGACCCTAGGATGATAGGGCGTGAGTGGCGTAACATTTTGCGAAAGTCGGTGATTTTGTAGTTGACTCTTCCTGTGAGTGAAGAGAGATCGACATAGCCTATTTCTGTTGGACCATTATGTTGGCTGCAGACAACATAAGGTGACAGAAATAGGAGGATGTCTTTTGACTTTCGCCAGATTGGGTCGTGTGGGGTTTTGTTGCTGATGATTGGTTTCTTGTGGCAGGATGCCTCCTCGACGTCGGATTCCCACTCGGGGTGTCCCTTCACCCCCTGTTGAGCCAGAGCAGCCTACCCCCCCCCCGAGCTTACTGAGTTGCGGGCCTTGGTGGCCCAGTTGGCGGAGGGTCAGCGCCGCCAGGAGCAGAGGATTGAGCAGCTGCTTGCTCAGAGGGAGGCACCACCCCCAGCTGTTCCTGAGGCCCCTGTGCCTCTTATTGTACCTTTTGTGCCGATGGCACCATCTTCTAGTAGCGGGGCTCCTGGAGCTATTCAGCCTTTGACTGCGGAGGAGGAGCGGGATTTTTCTGACAAACTCGCTGCGTTTGTTAAGCGGGGACCACCTAGATTCTCGGGGCGGGATGCTCAGCCCCGGGCTGTTGGGAGATGGCTTTCTGCGATGGAGAAGCTTTTTCGGGACTTCTTCATCGACCCGAGGTATCGAGTGCACATGGCGGTGCACTGTTTGGATGGAGATGCTGATTTTTGGTGGCAGCGAGTTGAGCCACTGGAGTTCCGGATCACTCGGCAGTTGCCGTGGGAGGAGTTCAAACGGATGGTGTTGGACACCTATTTTTCTACCAGTGTGAAGAAGAAGTTGGAGGACGACTTGAAGAATCTGCAGCAGGGCGATCGATCGGCCCATGTCTATTTCCAGGAGTTCATGGAGTTGCTGAACTGTGTGCCCTTCGTCGCTCGTGACGGTCCACACCAGGTAGAGATGTTTGAGGCGGGCCTTCGCCCAGAGATTTTCACACTTGTGCATGCACAGAGATTTCAGACCCTTGAGGCAGCCGCAGAGCACGCACAGTGGGTGGAGAGAGGCGATCAGGAGGTGGCCAGACGGAGGGTCGCGGTCGCGCAGAGTTCCGACAGGAAGCGACCAGCCCCAGAGGACGGGGGACAGGCCAGCTCATGGAGACCGCCACGGCCGCCGCAGTCCCAGTCTTATGGCCGTGGGCGATCTGAGAGGAGAGGGCCTGGTGGACCCCAGAGACCGCAGCAGCATCAGCAGCAGCACCAGCAGCAGAGATCGCAGCAGAGGCCGCAGAGATCTCAGCAGCAGTCCTCGAGGCAGCAGCAGTCGAGGCATATCCGGCCATCTGATAGGTGTGTTTTCTGCAGGGGGCAGCACCCGTCAGATACATGTGACCAGAGATGGGGACGATGCTTCCGATGTGGACAGCCAGGGCATGTGCGAGCTACCTGCCCCCTTACTACTTCCTCGGCACCTTCTTCGGCATCGGTTCCATATCCCCCTCAGCAGCAGCGACCACCAGCTCAGCGGCCTTATGCTCCAGCGAGCAGGCCGTCCACTTCTTACCCTGTGGATTCTCGACCCCCAGCACCGAGCGGGCGGGTGTATGCCGCCCAGTTGGCGGATTCTCCAGCGGCAGACCAGGTGGTGGCAGGTATTATTCTACTCTTTGGTATTCGGACTCGTACTTTATTCGACACTGGAGCATCTCATTCTTTCATTAGTCGAGCATTTGCATCCCTGCATAGTTTAGAGTTAGAGTCCTTGTCACATGCATTAGAGGTGCGGATTCCCGATCATATTTTGCATGTCGAGGAGCATTGTGTGGCATGCCCGGTACAGTTGGGGCCTTGGATATTGCCTGCAGACTTGCTGGTCTTGCAGCAGCTCCATGATTTTGACTTGGTGTTGGGGATGGATTGGCTATCTCGGTACTCCGCCACTATCGACTGCAGAGAGAGGACGGTGACTCTTCGCGAGCCAGGACAGGAGGAGTTCATCTTCAGAGGCTGCCAGAGCACGCTTTTCGCAGCGACCATTTCCTCGGCGAGGGCTAGGAGGATGTTGAGCAGAGGTTGTACTGCCTTTTTGGCCACGGTTGTGGAGGTGCCTACGGCGGCACTGGGACTCGAGGATATCCCTATTGTCCGAGAGTTCCCAGATGTGTTTCCCCCAGAGCTGACGGCGATGCCGCCGGAGAGGGAGATTGAGTTCGTGATTGATGTGGTCCCTGGGACTGCACCAATCTCAAAGGCACCCTATAGGATGGCGCCAGCCGAGTTAAGGGAGTTGAAAGCCCAGCTTCAGGATCTTTTGGATAGGGGCTTCATCCGACCCAGTGTTTCTCCGTGGGGAGCGCCTGTGTTGTTTGTTAAGAAGAAGGATGGGTCACTCCGATTGTGCGTGGATTATAGGGATTTGAACAAAGTGACCATCCGGAACAAGTATCCCCTCCCCCGGATAGATGATTTGTTTGATCAGTTACAGGGAGCATCTGTGTTCTCGAAGATTGATCTGCAGTCCGGTTACCACCAGCTTAGGGTGAGGGCCGAGGACATCTCCAAGACGGCTTTCAGATCGCGGTACGGGCATTATGAGTTTACTGTGATGCCTTTTGGGTTGACTAATGCCCCTGCCGCATTCATGGACTTGATGAACAGGATTTTTCAGCCGTTTTTGGATCGGTTTGTGGTGGTGTTCATCGATGATATTCTGATCTACTCCCGGAGTGATCTGGAGCACGAGGAGCACTTGAGGACCGTGCTACAGCTTCTGCGAGAGAAAAAGTTGTATGCTAAGTTCAAAAAGTGCGAGTTTTGGCTCCGGGAGGTTGCCTTTCTGGGTCATGTGGTTTCAGCTGCTGGAGTGGCGGTGGATCCGGCCAAGGTGGATGCTATTAGAGATTGGCCGAGGCCGACGACTATCACCGAGGTGCGGAGCTTTCTTGGATTGGCGGGCTACTATCGGCGCTTTGTGGAAGGCTTTGCGAAGCTTTCCTCTCCCCTCACTCGTCTGACCAGAAAAGGGGTTAAGTTTGTTTGGAGCGAGACTTGCCAGAGCTGTTTTGAGGAGCTGAAGCAGAGGTTGATGACCGCTCCAATCCTTGCCCTCCCAGTTATGGGGGAAGGATTTGTGATCTACAGTGATGCCTCACATAGTGGTCTGGGGTGTGTGTTGATGCAGCATGGTAGGGTGATTGCCTATGCTTCACGGCAATTAAAGGACTATGAGAGGAATTACCCTACTCATGATCTTGAGCTGGCAGCGGTGGTGTTTGCTCTGAAGCTGTGGCGGCATTATTTATATGAAGAGCATTGCGAGATATATACTGATCACAAGAGCTTGAAGTATCTGTTCACCCAAAAGGAGCTGAATTTGAGGCAACGCCGATGGTTGGAGCTGTTAAAGGATTACGATCTGAGTATCCTTTATCATCCCGGCAAGGCCAATGTTGTGGCGGATGCTTTGAGTAGGAGGACGAGTCTGAGCTTATTGATCTCGCAGCAGGCGCCGTTGGTCGAGCAGATGAGGCGGTTACAGTTGGAGGTAGTATCCCCTGGGGTCTCTGCTAGACTCATGTCTATGGTCTTGCAGCCCACTCTGTTGGAGAGGATCAGGGACACTCAGAGTGAGGACCCCCACTTGATGAGGATCAGGACGCAGCTTCAGGCGGATCAGACAGGGGATTTTTCTGTGGATAGCTCGGGAGTACTGCGGTACAGGGACCGAGTGTGTGTGCCTATGGATCAGGAGATTAGAGATCAGATTTTGAGAGAGGCCCATTTTACACCTTATACCATCCATCCTGGAGGTACTAAGATGTATAAGGATCTCAAGGCACAGTTTTGGTGGCCCGGGATGAAGCGGGACATTGGGAGATTCGTAGCTCATTGTCTAACTTGCCAGCAAGTGAAAGCAGAGCATCGCGTTCCTGCTGGTAAGTTGCAGAGTCTTCCAATTCCCGAGTGGAAATGGGACCACGTCACTATGGATTTCGTCGCTGGATTGCCGAGGGCGCAGAGCGGGGCTGATGCGATCTGGGTTATTGTGGACAGACTCACCAAGTCGGCGCACTTCTTACCGGTTCAGATGACCTGGTCACTGGAGCGTTTGGCACAGTTATATCTGGATGAGATAGTGAGGCTTCACGGCATACCTGCTTCGATTGTGTTAGATCGAGACCCGAGATTCGTATCACGCTTTTGGGGGAGTTTGCATTCTGCATTGGGGACTCAGCTCAGGTTTAGCACTGCTTTCCACCCACAGACCGATGGACAGTCAGAACGCACCATACAGACCCTCGAGGATATGTTGAGAGCATGCGTTATGGATTTTGGAGGAGGGTGGTACCGGCACTTGTCGTTGGTTGAGTTCGCGTACAACAACAGCTATCAGGCGAGCATCCAGATGGCTCCGTTTGAGGCGTTGTATGGACGCAAGTGTCGGCCTCCCTTATTTTGGAGTGACGTGGGTGAGAGAAGGACTTTGGGACCGGATTTGCTTTT
Source organism: Tillandsia leiboldiana (assembly GCA_029204045.2). Classification (NCBI taxonomy): domain Eukaryota; kingdom Viridiplantae; phylum Streptophyta; class Magnoliopsida; order Poales; family Bromeliaceae; genus Tillandsia; species Tillandsia leiboldiana. The sequence goes on from CM055065.1 coordinate 29,955,005, forward strand.
GGAGGCTGAGGAAAAGGTCAGAGTCATTCGCCGACACCTTATGACAGCCCAGAGTCGTCAGAGGAGCTACGCCGACACTCGACGGCGAGACCTGGAGTTTCAGGTTGGTGATCATGTCTTCTTGAAGGTCTCGCCCTCGAAAGGGGTCCGGAGATTTGGAGTACGGGGAAAGCTCAGTCCCCGCTTTATTGGACCCTTTGAGGTACTTGACAGAGTTGGTCCTGTGGCATACAGAGTTGCTTTACCCCCGCGCCTGGCCGGAGTTCATGATGTCTTCCATGTCTCAGCTCTGAGGAGATATGTTTTTGACCCGTCGCATGTGATTGACTTCACTCCTTTGGAGATCGGCGAGGACTTGGTCTACGAGGAGCGCCCGTTGCGAATTCTTGCTCGTGAGGTGAGGGAATTGCGCAATCGGGCCATTCCGTATGTGAAGATCCTGTGGAGCAATCACGAGGAGCGAGAGGCTACTTGGGAGCTGGAGACAGTGATGAGGGATGCCTACCCTTTTTCTTATTCGAGACTTCTATTTGAGGTACGTCTCTTCTGTTTTCTTTGTTTCGGGGACGAAACTTTTTTTTAGTGGGGGAGGATGTAGGACCCCTGAACCCCCATGCAGCTTTTTCCCATGAATCCACTGTGTATCTGGCCCATGGTGCATCAAAGGGATGCCACAGATGGACCCTGTGAGCTTTGGTTGGCTGTATTGGCCTTCGGCTGCTTTTGCCGAATTTTGGGAAAGGAATTTGGCCAAACAGAGGGTGGATTTGGATTCAGTGCGGAAAAAACGCTTGAAAACGACTTTTTGTTTGCTAAATTCTGAGTCCGGATGCCCAAAAACGGACTCCCGAAAGTTTTACTGGATTTTTGGTGCATGGGGGAGCCGTGGACCGGCGGGGGTGCCACGTGGCAGGCTCGGATTGGCCGGCGCACGCGGCTGGGTCCACGGAAGGTCTGGGCTGTGACCGGGGTGCACCGCGGGGCGCGTGGACCGGCGGGTGTCCACGTGGCAGCGCCTGATTGGGCGGCCCACGCGCGCTTGGTCCACGGGCGAGCGCGGGGAGGCGTGGACCGGGGGCGCGCCACGTGGCAGCACCCGGTTGGCTGGCACATGTGCGCGCGGTCCACGCAGCGCGCGGGGCAGGTCGCGGGCAGGTGGCCGTACGCGGGGCAGGTACGGCGACGTGGGCAGCGCCACGTGGCGCCCGCTGATTCGCGGGCGCCACCTACCGCGTTGACGCGGGCGGGGGACACGTGGCGCACTCCGCGGCAGCTTGCATGGCTGCCGCCTGTTCGGGCGACACGTGGCGGGCGCCGGGGCGGGTCGGACGAAGCTAGGATCCCGTCCGACGGAGCATTTTGGGCTGGGCCGCACTGTGCGCGCCCGAAAGTTCTGGGCCGGGCCGCACTGTGTGCGCCCGAAAACTTTCGGGCGCCCGAAAGTTGGGACCTGATGGGTATTTTCCCAAAAGATTTCTTCAGCCTATAAATAGCCAGCCCGAGCCCTCTTTGCTGCCTTTTTTTCTCTCTGTCTGTGCAAGATCTCCCCGAGCTTCCTCTTGGTGAAATTTTCCCCTCTTAATCCTTGATCTTCCTACCAAGTTCTAGGATTTTAGGAGGCTCGAATCCCGAGATTCCCAATTTTACGGCGCGGCGCGACGTTGCATTCCTGGGTTCTTCTTCGGCGCAGCGACAGTGTTTTAGCTCCCCTGGGCTACCCCGAGATCATTTGCTGTGATTCTTGCGCCGGTAGACTCCTAAGAGGTAGGACTTCATCTTTCATTTTCGTCGCGCTTTCTCGTTTCGAGGTTTTGGCACGGATCCCGAGGCAAACAGTGACCCCATTTTCTGTGTGGACTTCCTTGACAGCAGCGGGGTATTTTGGCCATATCTTTGCGCACGAGCATCTGACGGAAACGAGCTTATACAACTTTTTCATCTACGGATCGCAAGGAACGCGCTCGTATTTTTATTGGATTTTTGTGAGATTTATTTCGAGGTGAAATTACTGTTTTCTCAGTGAACAGTGCACAGTTTTTAGCACAGATTTTTGTATGAGTGTACCCCCTTGCCGAATTTTTATCTTGACTTACCGAACTCAGATTTGGGCGTGCAAGGTATCGTTGCGAAGCTATCGACGCGAGGATCGCTGTGATATTTTTCTTGGAATTTCCTGGGCACTTTCTGCAGGTGATAATTTAACAGTTTTGAATCCGAGGTTGTATATGGTTATAAGAGCAATAATTGGGAGCCTAAGTGTAATTAGTGAGCTTTGTATTGTACCAGGAATATTACGGGTGTGCTAAAATTGTGGGAGCAAGGATTTGGAGTTTTGGTATTTTCTTGCTGTACGGATCCGGACAGTTAGCACTTCAGGTGGGTGGTTGTTGTACTCCTCTCCTTTGGTATGCCCACTAGGAACATCAGAGTGTTCCCTCATTTTTTGAGGCCCAAAGTATTATAGTAACCTTGCATGCTCTAGGGAATTAATTATTGGTTGATTGATCTTTGATAAATTGTTATTTGATCCATGTGGAAATTGTTGGACTGCATGTTTAGGGTTAAAATAATAGTTGAGGATTATAAAATTGCTAAATATTCTATGAGACTGTCACTTTAGTTTATGTCACTCTGAACTGATTACTCTTGGAAAATGGACAACATATTGAGACAATGCATGATTAAACGGGTCCTTAAATATTGACATCTTTTATTGCTACACTATCTTTTGGGACTTGACTTAGGAGAAACCATGCATTTATTCTTTTCTTCTCCTATTATCGATAGACTTGCGGCATAGTCGCTCAGGTTCGAGCGTGTGTTGGACAGTGTAGCCAGGTATTGGGGATTTGGGACAGGTTGGGCTTTGACAGGGTGTTGCGGCGACCACGGATCTTGGGTGGTTGACCGGGTTGTTACTGTTGCATCAGATTGGGGGTGTTGGGGATCGGGCTTCTTTAGTGGATGGAGTTTTCCACTTGATCATAGTCATGATCCAGTCCCTGCTATATGGACAGTGGTTACAGAGATGCTGGTGTTACAGTGATTTCCTTACTCGTGTGGGTCGCTCCCCTCTAGTGCCACTCCGGAGTGTGCGACCGGACGGATCGAGGCCGGTCTGTATTTACTTTAGAGCTTGATCGGACGGCCGAGGCGATTCTGTTACTTACGTTGGGGACATGACCGTATCAGGTCAGTAGTCTGTCAGTATCCCCACAGATGAGATTAGCAGCAGTGCCAGTGTCCACTGGCGTTAGATTGGGTCATTTTGACAGGCTTCTTGATACTGATGCATACTTTTCCATACTTATTGGTTTACCATGTAGAGGCATATTAGGGGTAGCACTTCATCAGTTGTCATTCATAGCTTCACCCCCCCCCTTTCTCTTCTTCCCCTTTTGCCTCTGATTACCTGGTGGGCATATTTGAGCTGAGGCTTTACCCACTAGGGGAGGCTACTGTTATAGTAGTACTTACCCCCCATTGTCTTTTCTTGTTTCTTTCTTCCCTTTGTTTTGCAGAGTCCTCTGTGGGAGTTGCTGGGCCGTCAGCAACTGATCGAGGTAAGCGGTTGCAGACTAGATAGAGAGCCACCCGGGGTTGTAGCACGTAGCTGGAGCTTTTGGGTACCTGGTCTTCTCAGACAGCTTTTGTTTATTTCTTTTTGGGTCTGGCTTCTGCCAGCTGTTTGTATATTTAGTGGTGAGCTGGGAGAGACATCTGTATTTTTATTCCACTGTTGTACTCTTTTACTTCCAGCTTCTGTCTGAGATACAGTAGTTTTAGTTTAGCTCTGATTATTATGCTCTTTATTATATATTCTTATCTGAGCAGGTTACCGACGCTTCGTGTATGTGGAAAATACCGCATGCACGGCGGATCTGTAGACGGGCCCGGGTTCTGGTTTACACCCGGGGCGTGACAGCTCAGCGCCTTTAAAGGCGCTGAGTCACTCAGCGCCTTTAGTGCGCTGCTACTGTCCAACTATTTACCCATATTTTTACTTTATTTTTTTATAACACTTATTTAAATTTATTATTAATTTCACCTTTCAATATTTATATTTCATAAAGTAATGAAATTCTCACTATATTTTAAAATAAATGAAAATATTTTATTTAATTTTTTATTTTGAAAGTAGTTATTAATATTTTTTATTTAAAGTTTATATAAAAAAAAAATTATAAAACCCGACCCTTCGTACCAGTACGGAATTATGCGTACCGGTACTGATGTACAGATAGTTTTCGGTACACATCCAAGTTCCTCAAAACCCGAAAGCATCACACTTGGATTCCTCACTCAGTACCGGTACTCAATGTTGACTACCGGGTACTGAGGGAGGAATCCAAGTGTGATGCTTTCGGGTTTTGAGGAACTTTGAAGTGTACCGGGGATAAAGAAACTATGGAATTCGACCAGTTCAACAGTAATAGTACGAATAATATTGGGGATTATATTTAAAATATAAAAATATATTTTATACAGTTTATGATTTTAAATATGTAATTGAAGATATTTATTAACAAAAGATATTACACTTTATATATTTTTGTATAAATGAAGAAAATGTAAAAAAAACTTAATAGTCATTTATAAAGTTAATAGTAATTTATAATATATATATATATATATATATATATATATATATATATATATATAGTATATTATATATATATATTATATATATATATATATATATATATATATAAAATTAGAATTTAGAACTGCATACCGTTAGTTGTTGAAATTTCAAAAGTGTACCGGCGCATGAATTTGGATGTGTACCGGCGCCATGTGTACCGGTACCCAATTATGAGTACCGATTCTGATTGAGGAATCGAAGCGTGAGGCTTTCGGGGTCCGAGGAACTTCGATTAGTACCGGAACCATGTGTACCGTGACTCAATCCTCAGTACCGGTACAAGAGTACCGGTACAGAGTGACGAATCCAAGTGTGAGGCTTTCGGGTTTTCAGGAACTTGGATGTGTACCGGAACCTTGGGTTGCTCACTCTGTACCGTGCATATGGTTCCGTACACATCTAAGTTTCCTCATAACCCGAAAGCCTCACAATTGGATTCCTCAAGACATTCTATAGCTGTCCCCATATAGGTGTGCCCTTCAAAAGACCATATATAGCTGTCCCCTTTTGAATATAGGTGTGCATATATGACTGCACGGGGAACCCTCTATAATTGTCCGGTACTGTGTATATGACTGTACGGGGAACCCTCTATAATTGTCTACGAAACCCATTTATAGCTGTTCCGGTACTCAATATATGAGTTGGATTCTATATATATGCTCAAATAAAACAGATTGCAGGATAAAAGGGACATAGAAGGGACTGTTCCTGTAGGACCAGTCATATATACGTATAGGAAGATAGAAGGGACAACTATGAAAGGTACAGCTATAGTCTGGTTACTGTACGTCATATATGCATAATGGTACAGTTATATACTGGTTTTGTGAGGTCCCGGAATCCCCGCGTAGGGTTTGCTGGTTGTTGGGCAGCTTTGGTGGCCGTTGGGAGTGTTTGTGCGCTTGTCGGCCCGAGAAATGGATTTGTGGTGCAATTCGGGTTTTAGTTTGCATCACTGGAGGCCTACGTGATGTGTCGGTGGTGTTTGTGCGCAATTTGGACACAAGTGTTGGACCTTGGGCTTAAAAGGAGATCCCGTGGAAAATTGGAGGACCCGTCGAGTGTTTGGAAGTGGTTTCCGCGCGACGCAGATGTCAAATTTGGACTCCGGGCGAAGTTTGGATAAAAGATTACCCCTCTGGTTTGCCTTCGGGAATTTTTAGAGTTTGCAGTTTGGCAAATCGGACTTCAGAATTGGGCCCGGCGCGGAAATCGGATCAAGTCGGCTATCCGGGGGCACTCCGCAATTTTCGGTTCAGAATTTGGAAAAATGGACATCATTTTTGGATTCAGCGCGCGAAATCGCTAGGAATGGACTATTTACTTGTTTGGTTTGGAGCCCGGTTGAGTTGCGCGTTTTTCGAGGCATCGCGGCACGTTTTCGAGGTGTGGCGCGGATCCCGAGGTGGCGCGCGGCTCGAGGCGGCGTACGGACGCGGGAATGCGCACGTCTGGCGCGCATTGGGAACACGTACCTGCGCGGGTCAGCGCAGGGGCCTGCCACGTGGCGGCCCCCCGTTGGCCCCGCGCTGAGCGCGGGGGCACGCGCGACCTGTGTAACGGGCGCGTGGTCCCGCGCCTGGGGGGCGTGCGGTGGTAACGCGCCCGTGTGGGCGGGCGCGTTTACCGCACGCCGCGTGGCACCGTGGGCGCGCGCGTGTACCGGGCGCGCGCACCCATGCGCCGTGGACCGGCGGTTGTGGCCTCCCATTGGCCGGCGCCGTGGACCGGGCCCGTGGACCGGAACCGTGGACCACCTCTTTCTCTTTTCTTTTTCTTCTTCTTCTTTCTCCCCCGAGCGCCATTTCTTCTCCTCTTTCTTTTCTTCCTTCTTCACCCGAGCGAGAGAGGGAGTGAGGAGGAGATTTTGGGGTTTGTGGCGGTGCGCCGTGGACCTCGCGGAGCGCGCGAGGTGTTCCAAACGGGTCGGTTGGGCGGTGCGACGCGTCGAGGTTGGTCCCGCACTTTGTTTTTTCGGTGTTTTTAGCACAGTTTTGGAGCGTTCTTTTGGACAGTGTTTTAACCCTCTGCTCTTATCTGTGTTAGGGACTGTGTTTTTACTGCACCATTTTGCGTGCGGTCCCCGACGCGTGCACCGTTTTGCGTGCAGACTTCGTTTTGCGCGCGGGTTTCGGCACCGTGCTCCGTTTGCGTGCAGACTCCGTTTTGCGCGCGGGTTTCGGCACCGTGCTCCGTTTTGCGTGCAGACTCCGTTTTGCGCGTGGGTTTCGGCACCGTGCTCCGTTTTGCGTGCAGACTCCGTTTTGCGCGCGGGTTTTCGGCACAGTGCATCGTTTTGCGTGCGGATCGCGTGGAGGCCATTGCAAGTGTCTACGAGCAATTGGTGGCACATCGAGGTGGGTGGCCTTGCTTTCAGGATCTTTGGACTGTGCTCTAATTCTATTGATATAGAAATCATGCATGATAGTGGTTGGACTTGGTAGCATGCTAGAATTTGAATGTTATTATTCCTTGTTTTTATCTGTTGATCGTTGATCTCTTCTACTTCCTACCGCCTGTTAATTATCTGTTATCTTGGAACCTGACCTAGCACCCCTGTCATATGTTGCATGTGTAATCAGACCAGTAGAAAACCCTCACTGGGCTAGGGTTATTTATGTTTAGACATCACACTTTATGTTTCATTCCTGGACTTAGTGTTATCCTCGCCCGGGTAGTGGCCGAGCGGATCGGACTTCTTTTTAGTGTGGGATGCGTTTGCACTCGTTGCTTGGGAGCAGAGTGGAGTCTGGTAGATGTATGTACCGCTTGTCTGTACCGGGAACCGTTTGGGTAAACGGTGGTCCCGGAGGTCTTGTTTTCCCTGTTGGGGTGGTCGCCACTGTGTTAGTGGGTGTAGTTTACTAGTGTTTAGCCGGACCTAGAACCCAGAACCCTTTCGACATACACATGATTTTAGTCTACCAATGTTTTTCTTCCAAGCATCGAAGGGCCGCTGGAGTCTGTTCTTGTTTGATTGGACAAAGGCATCAGCCCTTCGGGGTTTGGGTAAAACACTTGTTTTCTAACTGTTTTTCTAAAAAGAACTAAGATCATTAAATATGGATTTCTTCCAGATCAAATTAGTTTTCAATAACAAATGTCACCTTGTTCCTGTAAATCCCACACTCGAAAGGATTCGAGTGGGTCTGGGTTCTAGGGGCCGTTCCTCTGTCGGGACGAAAGCCACGGGGCCGAGCTTGAACCTGTTCTTGTTTGATAGGGTTTAGGTGTAGGTCTCCCGGGACGTTCGGGCCCTGTTGGTTCTGCTGCGAGTTGTACTGTGATTATTGCTTTCCCCGAACTATAAGGGATCGGGAACTTCGATAGTCGGAGCCTAGAGTCGTTCTTGTTGTGAAGGGTTCTTAGCACCGTCTATCGGGTTTCCGAACCCTTATGGTGTCGGTCTTTCTGGAGAGTTTAGTGTTCTGTTGTGGGAGCCGTCTGGTGGACGGTGGCCCCAGCTGTGTGACTTCCAGCTTGTGGTTGAGAGTTGGTGTTGTTGGTCGATCTTGTTGATCGTGGTTTGGACTATAGCCTGCATGAGCCATATTTGAGCTCGACAGAGATACGCGGATACTTTCCTCGGTGGGGTCGCTCCCCTCGAGAGCCACTCCGGAGTTGGGCCTGTTACTTGCTATCGCGACTTGTCGACGCCGTCCCTCTGACTGTGCCAGTTAGTGGCAGTCACGGACACCCTATGGTAGACCCGTCCTGTTGAGGATGTGCGGCAGTAGGTGGGCGCAGGTTTGACTGGACCCTTGAGGCAGTCAGTTAGATTTGGTGAGTTTACTGTGTGTGTTAGTAGATGCATCATGTTCCATCTGTTCCTTTTCTTGAGCATCTAGATAGAGGCATAGTAGCTGTAGAGTTACTTTTCCAGCCATTTCATTTCAGTATTATTGTTACTTTATGCCTCTAGTAGACTTAGTGGGCAGACCGTCGGGCTTGTTGGCGGCACCCACTGAGAACTACTTGGGACGTAGTTCTCACACCCGTCGTGGTGTATTTTCCCACAGGGACTTCTACTCCTGTTCCTGCTGCTCCTGTGCTGCTTCTTCTGATCGAGGTAAGGGAGTCGCGAGATAGTTCCCTACCAGTCATCGTCCAGAGAGTAGATGTACCCCCGGTCTTGTGGAGAGTTTATGTTGAGCGACCTTGTAGTGAGGTATAGAGTTGTATTTTATTTTACTGCTTGAGAGACTATGTACTTTTGGTGAGGACCTTGTGTTGTATATAGCTTTTATTTCTAGCAGTTTTACTTTCAGCTCTGATATCTGTATAGTATAGATGCTCTTTTGCAGGTTAGTCGCTTCGTCTATACGGGGCTTCCCGTATGGGCGGCGGATCTGTTGGCGAGCCCGGGTCGCAGTTTCGACCCCGGGGCGTGACAGATTAGGTGGTATCAGAGCCTAGGTTGTAGGTCGTGGTGGACTTAGAAACCCTAGGCTTGTGGTTGGACATTAGGATGACTACGTGAGAGTCGTGACTTATAGCGAGAGTCCTGATTGAGTTTCATACCTCTCCCAAGAGACGGGATGAGTGATTGGCATGTTTATTCTCCTAAGTGATTATGTTGGCTGCAGACAACATAATGCTATGGAATGGGTGACATGTCTTAGACTTTCGCTGGATTGGGTCGTATGGTTGTTGTGTCCTGATGTTTGTTATTGTGCAGTGGACTACGATGCCTCTGAGACGTCGTGCAGTGTGGTGAAGAGGGCACATCCCGCATCTGATGGGTACCCGAGCAGCGGGAGGCAGAGCTATCAGAGCAGAGCGAGACCCAGGGTTATGGACCCAGATGTTACCGATGTCGGAGGCTGTCCGATGCCAGGAGTAGGCCATGGAACGTTTGATGCCTGTTGGAGCAGAGAACACAGCCAGTTGCAGTACTGCTTGAGAGTCCTCCAGCACCTCCTTCCTATGCAGTGGCATATGCAGTTGTACTAGTGGCACCGATGGAGCGAGCAACCCCCTCCGTGTCGACGAGTAGTGCCGAGGCACCGAGGTAGGGTGGATGGCGGATAGTAGATAAACTTTGGGACATCATCGGTCGATAGGGCCAGTCCCGGCAGTCCGATCCACCCGATTTGCAGGTTTGAGCTTGGAGCAGTGGGAGGCTGAAAACTGGATAGCAACAATGGAGAAGCTTCAGGTACACTTGGCTACGCACTTTTGGGAAGAGGACGCCGAGATTTGGTGGCGTCGAGTTCGTCCTGCTGGACCACCGAGAGTGCAGTTGTTGACTTGGAACCAGTTTCGTGCTTAACTGCTCAAGGCCTTCTTTCCTGACAGTGTAAGCAGAAACTGGAAGGGGATCCTAGACGCCTGCAGCAGGGGAGTCGACCTCTTCTGGAGTATGTTCGCGAGTTTTGCGATTGTTGAGCAGTGTACCCCATGTCGCCCAGGATGAGGCCCAGGAAGTTGAGCTAGTTGAGAGGACTGCATCGGATATCTATCACTTGGTGTATTCTCGACGAGTGCCGACGTTAGATGCAGCGATTGAGCAGGCTCGTGGGGTTGACAGAGGATCAGTGATCACGTCAGAGAGAGACGGAGCGCCAGGGACCAGCTCCGGGGAGAGACATCCAGTGCCGCCTGAGTTTGGATAGTTGAGTAGATCGAGACCCCCGGGGCCGCCATGATCCCAGTCTGAGGGTCGTGAGTCTCAGAGGAGACAGAGACCAGGAGGTTCTCCACAGCCGATGTATCAGCAGCAGCAGCGGGATGACTATGTCATTTGTGGTAGGCCGCATTCTGCGTCGCAGTGTGACCACAGGCAGAGGCGATGTTTTTCGTGTGGACAGTCGGGGCATTTTCAGGCAGCATGCCCTCGAGCAGTACTTACAGCAATACCGCTTGCGACGGCACCCCCTCTACCTCTTCGGGATGAAGGAACTCCGCCGATTTACCGCCAGGCAGATAGGGATACGACGTCGGGGCAGACTGAGCGACGACCACCTACATCGAGCGGATGAGTCTGTACCGCCCGGTTGGAGGGCGCTACGGCAGTGGACCAGGTTGTCGCGGGCATGTTTCTTTACAGCAGTTTGGTTGAGTGTTTTCGGCTTTCCTGTCTGGACTGGAGGTAGAGTTGTTACCACGTGCACTAGAGGTACAGGTTCCTGTTGGTGTTGTGCATGTGGGGGAGCCTTTTGGATTGTGTCCAGTACTGTCGAGACTTGGAATTATACCGGCAGGTGTTACAGTTCAGGGGCAGCTCCACGACTCAGATTGAGCACACTGGATGGACCAGTTGTTGCGGTATTGTTCAACGGCTAATTGTGGAATGAGATCAGTTAACCTTCCGCGAGTTGGACTAGAGGAGTTCATTTTCATAGATCACCGGGGTATCCTTCCTTCAGCTGTGGCTTCAGCGGTTTGCGGCTTGGTGCTACTTTTGGATCGTTGGCGACGATTAGGACTAGAGGTTGTGTCCGTAGGGGTCGCGATTAGATCGTAGCTTTCGTTTTGTTGCCACGGCAGGAACGACTTCAACACTTCTCTCCCTTTTCTCGCCGGTGTGCTGAAATTTTCGAACGGAACGAAAACTTCGAAAGACTGCTCCAGAAATGGAGACGGTGCCCGAACCTGTTCTTGTTTGATTGGGGCAAGGGCATTGGTGCTTTCGAAATTTTCGGACTTTTCGTTAATTTCAGCCGTTTTCTAAATTGAGAGTTGTGTTGACGACTTTCCGGCTGGTGGGGCCTTTACCCTTCTTGTTGGTTGTGTTGGCGTAGTACGTGTAGTATTGGACGAGTAGAGTTGGTCGTTCTTCCTTGTCCTCTGTCCTTTGGAACTTCTGAGTTTTTCCAGCTTTCGGACTCCTGGCCGTGTGGAACTCGCTTCGCGGAGTGTGCGTAGCGACTGGGGAGATGGAGACGGTGTTGATGGATACTTACTTGTGGCTTCGGAACTCCCCTTTTGGGCTGTGTTAGTTTCGAGGACGAAACTTTCTTTTAGTGGGGGAGAGTGTGAGGTCCCGGAATCCCCCGCGTAGGTTTGCTGGTTGTTGGGCAGCTTTTGGTGGCCGTTGGGAGTGTTTGTGCGCTTGTCGGGCCCGAGAAATGGATTTGTGGTGCAATTCGGGTTTTAGTTTGCATCACTGGAGGCCTGCGTGATGTGTCGGTGGTGTTTGTGCGCAATTTGGACACAAGTGTTGGACCTTGGGCTTAAAAGGAGATCCCGTGGAAAATTGGAGGACCCGTCGAGTGTTTGGAAGTGGTTTCGCGCGACGCAGATGTCAAATTTGGACTCCGGGCGAAGTTTGGATAAAAGATTACCCCTCCGGTTGCCTTCGGGATTTTTAGAGTTGCAATTTGGCAAATCGGACTTCAGAATTGGGCCCGGCGCGGAAATCGGATCAAGTTGGCTATCCGGGGGCACTCCGCAATTTTCGGTTCAGAATTTGGAAAAATGGACATCGTTTTTGGATTCAGCGCGCGAAATCGCTAGGAATGGACTATTTACTTGTTTGGTTTGGAGCCCGGTGAGTTGCGCGTTTTTCGAGGCATCGCGGCACGTTTTTCGAGGTGTGGCGCGGATCCCGAGGTGGCGCGCGGCTCGAGGCGGCGTACGGACGCGGGAATGCGCGCGTCTGGCGCGCATGGGAACACGCACCTGCGCGGGTCAGCGCAGGGGCCGCCACGTGGCGGCCCCCGTTGGCGCCCGCGCGAGCGCGGGGGCACGCGCGCCTGTGTAACGGGCGCGTGTCCCGCGCCTGGGGGGCGGCGGTGTAACGCGCCCGTGTGGCGGCGCGTTACCGCACGCCGCGTGGCACCGTGGGCGCGCGCGTGGACCGGGCGCGCGCACCCATGCGCCGTGGACCGGCGGTTTGGGCCTCCCATTGGCCGGCGCCGTGGACCGGCCCGTGGACCGGAACCGTGGACCACCTCTTTCTCTTTTCTTTTTCTTCTTCTTCTTTCTCCCCCGAGCGCCATTCTTCTCCTCTTTCTTTTCTTCCTTCTTCACCCCGAGCGAGAGGGGTGAGGAGGAGATTTTTGGGGGTTTGTGGCGGTGCGCCGTGGACCTCGCGGAGCGCGCGAGGTGTTCCAAACGGGTCGGTTGGGCGGTGCGACGCGTCGAGGTTGGTCCCGCACTTTGTTTTTTCGGTGTTTTTAGCACAGTTTTGGAGCGTTCTTTTGAACAGTGTTTTAACCCTCTTGCTCTTATCTGTGTTAGGGACTGTGTTTTACTGCACCGTTTTGCGTGCGGTCCCCGACGGCGTGCACCGTTTTGCGTGCAGACTCTGTTTTGCGCGCGGTTTCGGCACCGTGCTCCGTTTGCGTGCAGACTCCGTTTTGCGCGCGGGTTTCGGCACCGTGCTCCGTTTTGCGTGCAGACTCCGTTTTGCGCGCGGGTTTTCGGCACCGTGCTCCGTTTTGCGTGCAGACTCCGTTTTGCGCGCGGGTTTCGGCACAGTGCATCGTTTTGCGTGCGGATCGCGTGGAGGCCAATTGCAAGTGTCTACGAGCAATTGGTGGCAAATCGAGGTGGGTGGCCTTGCTTTCAGGATCTATGGACTGTGCTCTAATTCTATTGATATAGAATCATGCATGATAGTGGTTGGACTTGGTAGCATGCTAGAATTTGAATGTTATTATTCCTTGTTTTTATCTGTTGATCGTTTGATCTCTTCTCTACTTCCTACCGCCTGTTAAATATCTGTTATCTTGGAACCTGACCTAGCACCCCTGTCATATGTTGCATGTGTAACCAGACCAGTAGAAAACCCTCACTTGGGCTAGGGTTATTTATGTTTAGACATCCACACTTTATGTTTCATTCCTGGACTTAGTGTTATCCTCGCCCGGGTAGTGGGCCGAGCGGTCGGGACTTCTTTTTAGTGTGGGATGCGTTTGCACTCGTGCTTGGGAGCAGAGTGGAGTCTGGTAGATGTAGTGTACCGCTTGTCTGTACCGGGAACCGTTTTGGGTAAACGGTGGTCCCGGGAGGTCTTTTTTCCCCTGTTGGGGTTGTCGCCACTGTGTTAGTGGGTGTAGTTTACTAGTGTTAGCCGGACCTAGAACCCAGAACCCTTTTCGACATACACATGATTTTAGTCTACCAATGTTTTCTTCCAAGCATCGAAGGGCCGCTGGAGTCTGTTCTTGTTTGATTGGACAAAGGCATCAGCCCTTCGGGGTTTGGGTAAAACACTTGTTTTCTAACTGTTTTTCTAAAAAGAACTAAAATCATTAAATATGGATTTCTTCTAGATCAAATGATTTTCAATAACAAATGTCACCTTGTTCTTGTAAATCTCCCCACTCGAAAGGATTCGAGTGATCCGGGTTCTAGGGGCCGTTCCTTGTCGGGACGAAAGCCACGGGGGCCGAGCCTGGAACCTGTTCTTGTTTGATAGGGTTGTAGGTGTAGGTCTCCCGGGACTTTCGGGCCCTGTTGGTGTTTTGCTGCGTGTTGTACCGAGGTTATTGCTTTCCGAACTATAAGGGATCGGGAACTTCGATAGGCGGAGCCTAGAGTCTGTTCTTGTTTGATAGGGTTCTTAGCACCGGTCTATCGGGTTTCCGAACCCTTATGGTGTCGGTCTTTCTGGAGAGTTTAGTGTTCTGTTGTGGGAGCCGTCTGGTGGACGGTGGCCCCAGCTGTGTGGTTTCCAGCTTGTGGTTGAGAGTTGGTGTTGTTGGTCGATCTTGTTGATCGTGGTTTGGACTATAGCCTGCATGAGCCATATTTGAGCTCGACAGAGATACGCGGATACTTTCCTCGGTGGGGTCGCTCCCCTCGAGAGCCACTCCGGAGTTGGGCCTGTTACTTGCTATCGCGACTTGTCGACGCCGTCCCTCTGACTGTGCCAGTTAGTGGCAGTCACGGACACCCTACGGTAGACCCGTCCTGTTGAGGATGTGCGGCAGTAGGTGGGCGCAGGTTTGACTGGACCCTTGAGGCAGTCAGTTTAGATTTGGTGAGTTTACTGTGTGTGTTAGTAGATGCATCATGTTCCATCTGTTCCTTTTCTGAGCATCTAGATAGAGGCATAGTAGCTGTAGAGTTACTTTTCCAGCCATTTCATTTCAGTATTATTGTTACTTTATGCCTCTAGTAGACTTAGTGGGCAGACCGTCGGGCTTGTTGGCGGCACCCACTGAGAACTACTTGGGACGTAGTTCTCACACCCGTCGTGGTGTATTTTCCCACAGGGACTTCTACTCCTGTTCCTGCTGCTCCTGTTGCTGCTTCTTCTGATCGAGGTAAGGGAGTCGCGAGATAGTTCCCTACCAGTCGTCGTCCAGAGAGTAGATGTACCCCGGTCTTGTTGGAGAGTTTATGTTGAGCGACCTTGTAGTGAGTTATAGAGTTGTATTTTATTTTGCTGCTTGAGAGACTTATGTACTTTTGGTGAGGACCTTGTGTTGTATATAGCTTTTATTTCTAGCAGTTTTACTTTCAGCTCTGATATCTGTATAGTATAGATGCTCTTTTGCAGGTTAGTCGCTTCGTCTATACGGGGCTTCCGTATGGGCGGCGGATCTGTTGGCGAGCCCGGGTCGCAGTTTCGACCCCGGGGCGTGACAGGTTTCGCACAGCTATACTGTCCCCTTTCTAGCTGTCCCTTCAGCTATGAAAGGTACACTATAATTTTGGTTACGTACAGACATATATGCATAATGGTACAGCTATAGACTGGTTTCGTTCATTCATATATATAGAAGATAGTATTGATAGTTTTTGATAGCATAAAGGAACAGTTACTGTATAAAATTTAATTCTCCAATTTGGTACAAATTTAATTAACTTTAAAGGATATATATATTTCTATTAATATTTTGAATAAATAAATATATGCATTATATTAAGATTGAAGAAAATGCATTTAGATGCAGCGGATAATTACATAGTACATTAAGGGCTATTTGTAGGACCGCAATGTTCCCAGCTCTCAATCTCAACAGGTACTATCCATTCTCTACTCCCTACATATACTAATTTTCCTCCGGAATCATGTAGGGATCAATGCATTTTATTAGAACACGATAGTACATTAGATTCTCGCATATTGGCTCGGGGCATCCGCACGTATGTAGCGTCCAAAACCCGAAACGATTTGTTGTGCCTCTTCGTCCTGATGGCAATAATAGGATAGTTAAATAGACGAATCCATACATAGTATCTAAATGTGGCTTGCTTGTCCCACGTTGGGCTTCCATGAAGATACCGTCATTGCGAATGCGTCATTTCGAATCGGAGAACGACGAATAGCTTTATTCATCGAATTCACTGTAGGAAAAAAAACTATATAATTACCCACTGGACCTTCTGCAAATTGATAATTCGAGGGTTGTCCTCCTATCCGAGTTGCGAGCAACGCAGCTACGGCATCCCGTGAACATTCTAGATCGTTCCCGTAGGCATCGACAACTATCTGCGCTGCACGTTCCAATAATTTATCTGTCTCCTGATGCGCAGGCGTACAAGAATGATGCAGTAGTTGTTGCGAGGACGGGGTATTAGAGCTAGAGATGCAAGGAGAGGGGGAATAGAGCTAGAAGAAAGGGGGTCATTAGAGATAGATCTAGACATGATAACTATATTAGGTATAAGAGAGTGATATTGAGAGGTTGATAAAGTTAGAGTGAGATAGAGAGGGAGATTATTCGATAGTGAGAATGAGAGGAAGAGTGTGCTTAAGGATAGTGGGTTTGATAGTCCAGTTTCCTCAATTAGATAATTGCTGGGCTTGAGGGGTCTCATGTAAGGAAAATGCAATGGCAAAAATCCAGGCACACTTTTGTAGTATCAAATGGCAAAAGGGAACAGCTGTATATGGTTTTTTGTACAGTCATATAGCACAGCCAATTGATATAGGGAACAGCTATAGATTGCTGCTGTACATTCCAAATTCAAATGGCACAGCAATTGATTTAGGAAGAGCTATAGATGGGTTCTGTACAGTCATACGCCAAAAAGGTACACTATTAGCTATAGATTGGTTCTGTACTAGGCACTATTTAGAAGCGAACATCTATATTAATCCTGCAACATCTTAGACTGTACCATACTCTAAGATGGTAAAAAGTTTTTCTTTTGACTATCTTTATGCGTGCCCTTTTGGTAGGG